>JAUJYZ010001144.1:475000-1095642 GCA_033675265.1 Actinostola sp. cb2023
TGGGGTATTCCACGGTATACAACAAGAAACCATTGCATAACTCATTTATCCCACATCATAGACAATACAAGTGACAAGTGGGGTATTCCATGGTATACAACAAGAAACCATTGCATAACTCATTTATCCCACATCATAGACAATACAAGTGACAAGTGGGGTATTCCATGGTATACAACAAGAAACCATTGCATAACTCATTTATCCCACATCATAGACAATACAAGTGACAAGTGGGGTATTCCATGGTATACAACAAGAAACCATTGCATAACTCATTTATCCCACATCATAGACAATACAAGTGACAAGTGGGGTATTCCATGGTATACAACAAGAAACCATTGCATAACTCATTTATCCCACATCATAGACAATACAAGTGACAAGTGGGGTATTCCATGGTATACAACAAGAAACCATTGCATAACTCATTTATCCCACATCATAGACAATACAAGTGACAAGTGGGGTATTCCATGGTATACAACAAGAAACCATTGCATAACTCATTTATCCCACATCATAGACAATACAAGTGACAAGTGGGGTATTCCATGGTATACAACAAGAAACCATTGCATAACTCATTTATCCCACATCATAGACAATACAAGTGACAAGTGGGGTATTCCATGGTATACAACAAGAAACCATTGCATAACTCATTTATCCCACATCATAGACAATACAAGTGACAAGTGGGGTATTCCATGGTATACAACAAGAAACCATTGCATAACTCATTTATCCCACATCATAGACAATACAAGTGACAAGTGGGGTATTCCATGGTATACAACAAGAAACCATTGCATAACTCATTTATCCCACATCATAGACAATACAAGTGACAAGTGGGGTATTCCATGGTATACAACAAGAAACCATTGCATAACTCATTTATCCCACATCATAGACAATACAAGTGACAAGTGGGGTATTCCACGGTATACAACAAGAAACCATTGCATAACTCATTTATCCCACATCATAGACAATACAAGTGACAAGTGGGGTATTCCACGGTATACAACAAGAAACCATTGCATAACTCATTTATCCCACATCATAGACAATACAAGTGACAAGTGGGGTATTCCATGGTATACAACAAGAAACCATTGCATAACTCATTTATATCCCACATCATAGACAATACAAGTGACAAGTGGGGTATTCCATGGTATACAACAAGAAACCATTGCATAACTCATTTATACCACACCATAGATAGAAAATATTAAAACAACCACGACAGCATTGATTCATGGGAAGGAAGCGTCTATGCAACTACAATCCTGCTCTCTGGTTGGCTGTATTTTTATGATGTGGTATAAAGTATGGCGGCAAAGTACGGAATAGACAGAAATGGTCGACATACTCCAGTTTACAGTTTTATGCGCAATTCATCGTGATAGCTTTTTAACAAAGAATTTCAACCGTAAATAATAATCACTAAATGACTTTATTACACAACTTGTAATGTTACAGTACAAATACGAGTACAAATATGACAGCGTATTACACGTTTTAGAATTCGGACACGTCAATTTTGCGCAAGCGCTCAGTTTGTTTCTTGTTTTGTCCGGTCGCAAATAAAAAGAAAGAGAAAAAGACGTTTGTTTTTTTGTTGTCGTATAATAAACAATTTATTACACGGGTAGTTGTGTAATACGGCTGGATATTTTTACTCGTCTGTTTGTATTTTGACTTGCCTACGGCTCGTCAAAATACGGCACGACTCGTAAAAATATGCAGCCGTATTACACAACTTCCCGTGTAATAACCTCTATGTATTATACTGTGTTTTAAGGCCTGATTTGGATTTCAAGTTAAAGTATAAAGAGTATGTGGAACCTGGACGAAACGTGTCTGATCTACTGGAGACAGTGTTTGCTAAGTACGATAAAAGAATACGTCCATTCTATGGAGGTGAGCAACGTCTATTGAATGAATGAATGAATGAATGAATGAATGAATGGATGAATGAATGACTTAATGAATGGATAAATGGATGGATGAATGGATGGATGAATGAATGAACGAATGAATGAATGAATGACTGAATGAATGACTTAATGAATGGATAAATGGATGGATGAATGGATGGATGAATGAATGAATGAATGAATGAATGAATGAATGAATAACGTTTTTATATACCTAGATAGATAGATAGATAGATAGATAGATAGATAGATAGATAGATAGATAGATAGATAGATAGATAGATAGATAGATAGATAGATAGATAGATAGATAGATAGATAGATAGATAGATAGATAGATAGATAGATAGATAGATAGATAGATAGATAGATAGATAGATAGATAGATAGATAGATAGATAGATAGATAGATAGATAGATAGATAGATAGATAGATAGATAGATAGGATGGATAGATAGATAGATAGATAGATAGATAGATAGATAGATAGATAGATAGATAGATAGATAGATAGATAGATAGATAGATAGATAGATAGATAGATAGATAGATAGATAGATAGATAGATAGATAGATAGATAGATAGATATGAATACGGTGCATATACCTCGTAGACTAATTTTAGACTGATTTGAGAGTTTTGAGAACATCTACATTGTTCAAAGAGTGACGCTGTTATTTGCTTTCTTTATGTGAAGGTATCAGACAGTCTGTAGGTGTGAGTGGTACTGATTTAGGTTCGCAAAGGATTGTGGGAAAACGCACAGCCGCCATTTTCTTTTGTACATTTTTTTCTTTTTTATTTTTTTTAAAATATCTTTAATATATCTTCAATTTATAGTATTTATTTTTATTTTTTATTTTTTTATAATCCACTAGGTTTTTTAGTTCTTTTTCTTATTGTAAAGCGCATGGAGGTTCCAGGATGCGCTATATAAATACTCTGTCATTACAGTGAATACTTTATGAATGTTAAAATGTTAAAGTTTACATTAATTGTCCTTTTTTTGCTTAAAGTCAAACCCTTGGCTGTCGGAGTCGATATTCTGATTCTATCGCTTGGTGAACTCAACGAGGCCAGTATGGTGAGTGCTATATAAGTCATTCTGTAATATCTCCATTGTGTAATTTTTTCAAGTTTCAAGTTTTCAAGTTTCATTTATTTGGACTGATTTATTTTTAATAATATCTGGATGGGATTGTATATTATTGTAATGCGCATCTGAAAATTTTCGGATTGATATTTGCGCAATATAAGTGAATAAATTATTAAATTATTATGATTATTTAAGACTAGAACGAACATGCATTCCTTTCTAAGGTTACAATACAATACAATACAATAGTTTATTTAGACACGTGTCGTCCAAGAGCGCGAAGCTCGTTCAAAATACGAACGTAGGTAGTCTAATCCTTTGCCGCTCTATCAAGAGGATAACCTATTCTCTATCGATCAGGCCCCGGTTGCACGAAAGGTGGTTAGCGCTATCCACCGGATAAGTCACTTATTGGATAACTGCATCAGTTTTATCCATTGGATAGGACTTATCCGGTGGTTAGCGCTATCCACCGGATAAGTCACTTATTGGATAACTGCATCAGTTTTATCCATTGGATAGGACTTAGTCCGGTGGATAGCGCTATCCACCGGATAAGTCACTTATTGGATAACTGCATCAGTTTTATCCATTGGATAGGACTTAGTCCGGTGGATAGCGCTATTCACCTTTAGTGCAACCGCGGGGCCAGAACTTGTTGAAAATGTTGAAATTGAAATAAAAAGACTAAATAAATATAAATGAGATTTGGGCCTCGGAACATCTGGTCACATTTGTGTATGGTATTTCATAACTCAGGAATACAGCGTGGACTTGTACCTTGGACAATTCTGGCAGGACCCACGCTTAGCGTTTGGTTTAGATAGAGTTATAATTCTTGGTGGAGAGGCGACTGAGAAGCTCTGGCTCCCTGATACCTTCTTTGTGAACTCAATTGAAAGCAAGATTCAAACGATGATGTTTGTTAATAAGAAAGTTTGGATAAGCTTAAATAATGGTACAATGATGCTGAGCGCACGGTGAGTAAAGTACTAAGCATTTTAGTGGCTTGAACCAATCACATCCTGCACTAGAATGGTTTATTTTATCCCTTAACCAATCAAGTTGTACATATGAGAAGGGGATTCCTCTTCAGAACCAATCACATCCTGCACTAGAATGGTTTATTTTATCCCTTAACCAGTCAAGTTGTACATATGAAAAGGAGATTCCTCTTCAGAACCAATCACATCCTGCACTAGAATGGTTTATTTTATCCCTTAACCAATCAAGTTGTACATATGAGAAGGGGATTCCTCTTCAGAACCAATCACATCCTGCACTAGAATGGTTTATTTTATCCTTAACCAATCAAGTTGTACATATGAGAAGGGGATTCCTCTTCAGAACCAATCACATCCTGCACTAGAATGGTTTATTTTATCCTTAACCAATCAAGTTGTACATATGAGAAGGGGATTCCTCTTCAGAACCAATCACATCCTGCACTAGAATGGTTTATTTTATCCTTAACCAATCAAGTTGTACATATGAGAAGGGGATTCCTCTTCAGAACCAATCACATCCTGCACTAGAATGGTTTATGTTATCCTTAACCAATCAAGTTGTACATATGAGAGAAGGGGATTCCTCAGAGGAACCTCTTCAGAACCAATCACATCCTGCACTAGAATGGTTTATTTTATCCTTAACCAATCAAGTTGTACATATGAAAAGGGGATTTCTCTTCAGAACCAATCACATCCTGCACTAGAATGGTTTATTTTATCCTTAACCAATCAAGTTGTACATATGAGAAGGGGATTCCTCTTCAGAACCAATCACATCCTGCACTAGAATGGTTTATGTTATCCTTAACCAATCAAGTTGTACATATGAAAAGGGGATTCCTCTTCAGAACCAATCACATCCTGCACTAGAATGGTTTTTGTTATCCTTAACCAATCAAGTTGTACATATGAGAAGGGGATTCCTCTTCAGAACCAATCACATCACATCCTGCACTAGAATGGTTTATTTTATCCTTAACCAATCAAGTTGTACATATGAGAAGGGGATTCCTCTCAGTCAGAACCAATCACATCCTGCACTAGAATGGTTTATTTTATCCTTAACCAATCAAGTTATACATATGAGAAGGGGATTTCCTCTTCAGAACCAATGACATCCTGCACTAGAATGGTTTATTTTATCCCTTAACCAATCAAGTTGTACATATGAAAAGGGGATTCCTCTTCAGAACCAATCACATCCTGCACTAGAATGGTTTATTTTATCCCTAACCAATCAAGTTGTACATATGAAAAGGGGATTCCTCTTCAGGACCAATCACATGTTGCGCTTACCGGAACAATCAAATGGCTTTTTAAAATTATAACGAGCTGAACGATTCGGAACATTTTTTTTTTTTTTTCTGTAAGCCAATCAAACGTTGCAAAAATCGCAAAATTTAAATGGTCTTCTTAAAACCAAGTTACATGAATCGGAACGCTTAAAGCCCGTCAAATGTTATAGGGATTAGCGGTGGTGGTGGTTATGGTGATGTAATAGTGTACCTACGCGCTAGTATCACGTACAGTGCGGTACCTAAGATTATAACTTGTGCTGTTGTTAATGTTCCTATTCATTATTTCACTAGGTTGGTCAGCCGAAATTCTTGCAAGTTTGACCTACGAAATTATCCACTTGATGAACAAACTTGTCATCTTGCGTTTGAAAGTTGTAAGTATGACCACAATATATGCTTAATATAACAAAACATGCGGTAAATAACTCCCAAAACTATGCATAAAACCACCTGATAAAACACCTACTGCGAGTGACATAGCGGAAAAACTGCAAAGCTGCTGTTTTCATACAGTTTTCATTAACTGGCAATGATACATCAAGAACTGCAATTGATACATTTGTGATACCATTACTCAAAACGTTTGGCAAAATCTTATTAAGTTACAGTAAAGCTTCTCGGAGATATTTACGAAAACGATGGTTTTTCTGCTGATCAAAATGTCACCACTCCCAAGGCCTTATATCTCTGAGACCCATTCACCGAATTTTGGTGGCATTTGATATTTTGTTATTTGAGCATAAAAGGGCATGTATAATATTTTTTTTCTATTTCAATCAAAAATAGCAAGATAAAAAAACGTTTAGCATATCATGTTGATTTTAACCTCACTGACGTGTGCACAATACCCCCTACAGTACCCCCTACAAGGTCCCACAAGGTCCCACATTTGAACGCTCATGAATTATTAATAACACCTAACAATTTCATGTTATGGAGGACCTTCCTGTAAACCAACTCCTCTCAAAATATTTATTATTATTATAATGTACAATTATGATACATTATTCATGATATAGCTGCCACCGCTTAGTATACACTGATCACATCAAAACATGTCCCGCGATATGTCCGATCCATGTCTACTGAGCGGCATCTATGATTGCTTTATCGTGTAGTTATCTACCCACAATCCTGGCACATGGAGGCTATTATCAACCACTTAGTCAAAACATGTCCAGCGATATGTCCGATCCATGTCTACTGAGCGGCATCTATGATTGCTTTATAAACTATCGTGTAGTTATCTACCCACAATCCTGGCACTTGGAGGCTAATATCAACCACTTATGATTACGTTTATTTTAGTTGTATCAGTTATAAAGTGCTTTGTAAGTTGTCCATGTAAAAGCGCTATATAAATAAAGTTATTATTATTATTAGTCAAAACATGTCCAGCGATATGTCCGATCCATGTCTACTGAGCGGCATCTATGATTGCTTTATAAACTATCGTGTAGTTATCTACCCACAATCCTGGCACTTGGAGGCTATTATCAACTACTTAGTCAAAACATGTCCAGCGATATGTCCGATCCATGTCTACTGAGCGGCATCTATGATTGCTTTATCGTGTAGTTATCTACCCACAATCCTGGCACTTGGAGGCTATTATCAACTACTTAGTCAAAACATGTCCAGCGATATGTCCGATCCATGTCTACTGAGCGGCATCTATGATTGCTTTATCGTGTAGTTATCTACCCACAATCCTGGCACTTGGAGGCTATTATCAACTACTTAGTCAAAACATGTCCAGCGATATGTCCGATCCATGTCTACTGAGCGGCATCTATGATTGCTTTATCGTGTAGTTATCTACCCACAATCCTGGCACTTGGAGGCTATTATCAACTACTTAGTCAAAACATGTCCAGCGATATGTCCGATCCATGTCTACTGAGCGGCATCTATGATTGCTTTATCGTGTAGTTATCTACCCACAATCCTGGCACATGGAGGCTATTATCAACTACTTAGTCAAAACATGTCCAGCGATATGTCCGATCCATGTCTACTGAGCGGCATCTATGATTGCTTTATCGTGTAGTTATCTATACCCACAATCCTGGCACATGGAGGCTATTATCAACTACTTAGTCAAAACATGTCCCGCGATATGTCCGATCCATGTCTACTGAGCGGCATCTATGATTGCTTTATAAACTATCGTGTAGTTATCTACCCACAATCCTGGCACTTGGAGGCTAATATCAACCACTTATGATTACGTTTATTTTAGTTGTATCAGTTATAAAGTGCTTTGTAAGTTGTCCATGTAAAAGCGCTATATAAATAAAGTTATTATTATTATTAGTCAAAACATGTCCAGCGATATGTCCGATCCATGTCTACTGAGCGGCATCTATGATTGCTTTATAAACTATCGTGTAGTTATCTACCCACAATCCTGGCACTTGGAGGCTATTATCAACTACTTAGTCAAAACATGTCCAGCGATATGTCCGATCCATGTCTACTGAGCGGCATCTATGATTGCTTTATCGTGTAGTTATCTACCCACAATCCTGGCACTTGGAGGCTATTATCAACTACTTAGTCAAAACATGTCCAGCGATATGTCCGATCCATGTCTACTGAGCGGCATCTATGATTGCTTTATCGTGTAGTTATCTACCCACAATCCTGGCACTTGGAGGCTATTATCAACTACTTAGTCAAAACATGTCCAGCGATATGTCCGATCCATGTCTACTGAGCGGCATCTATGATTGCTTTATCGTGTAGTTATCTACCCACAATCCTGGCACTTGGAGGCTATTATCAACTACTTAGTCAAAACATGTCCAGCGATATGTCCGATCCATGTCTACTGAGCGGCATCTATGATTGCTTTATCGTGTAGTTATCTACCCACAATCCTGGCACATGGAGGCTATTATCAACTACTTAGTCAAAACATGTCCAGCGATATGTCCGATCCATGTCTACTGAGCGGCATCTATGATTGCTTTATCGTGTAGTTATCTATACCCACAATCCTGGCACATGGAGGCTATTATCAACTACTTAGTCAAAACATGTCCCGCGATATGTCCGATCCATGTCTACTGAGCGGCATCTATGATTGCTTTATAAACTATCGTGTAGTTATCTACCCACAATCCTGGCACTTGGAGGCTATTATCAACCACTTAGTCAAAACATGTCCCGCGATATGTCCGATCCATGTCTACTGAGCGGCATCTATGATTGCTTTATAAACTATCGTGTAGTTATCTACCCACAATCCTGGCACTTGGAGGCTATTATCAACTACTTAGTCAAAACATTGCCTTCACTATCAATACACACCTCCGTTACCATGGTCACCAGCCATTCTAGTTTCAAATTCGTTTAGCTTATCGTCTCGTGATAAGATTGATAAAGTTGCCACCACTTATTCCACATGCATGCATGCATATCTTTCGTGCTTTGCCTCCTCCAATTCGACATATTTGGTAAAGAAATAACGTATTTGGTAGAATAATTGGTAACGAAATCGCATAATTGGCAAATAAATTCCATATTAGGTAACGAAATACCATATTTGGTAACGAAATACCATATTTGGTAACGAAATGCCATATTTGGTAACGATATACCATATTTGGTAACGAAATACCATATTTGGTAACGAAATGCCATATTTGGTACTTAATCAGGGATTCCATATTTCTCTACAAAAATCCACATAATCAAGAATGCAACATTTTTTGACTTTTGTTTTTGAATTTCGATTTGTTGTGATTTTAATGAATGTGTTTTATTAGTTTCATATTCAGAAAGAGACTTATTATACAGTTGGAGGAACCAGTCAGTTGGCAGTGACATACATGTGTATGACCGTGAGATGGCACAGTTTGATATCTTGACCGCCAAACGATATCTGAAGCACAAAATCTATCATTCAGGTACAGAGTGTATTAAACACTTTATAATTACCCCAAGTTACGTCATTATAAAAACCCGCAAGGTTGTACAAGGTTAAGTGATCATCGATAAAGCACGCAATCGAACCAGATAGCTTCAAATCGAGATTGTTATATAGACAAAATACAGTACAAGTAAATGTATGGTTTACAACCTGGTGCTATTGTTCGTGGGCACTGGAGAAGAATGCCGTTGCACAAAGGCCATTAAAGTAATAAAAATAAATATAAATAAAAAATAAAAGGTAATTATATATTTGATAACTGACTTTGGACTTACCAGTAACGCATGGCCTGGCTGCAGAAATGTAGAACGAAGAAGCTAGAAATACAATGTATCAATAAGAGTATAGTTCATGTGAAATTAAAGATCTGTAAGCAAAAATGAACGGGTGGGAAAGTGAATGAATGAATGGAAAATGAAATACTGAATGAATGATCAAACTGAATAAATGAATGTCTGAATGAGACATTGATTGAGCGATTTTGAGTCAATTAATGAAAGAATAAATGAACTGATGAAATACTGACTGACTGACTGAATGAATGAATGGATGAATGAATGAATGAATGAATGAATGAATGAATGATGAATGAATGAATGGATGAATGGATGAATGAATGAATGAATGAATGAATGAATGGATGGATGAATGAATGAATGAATGAATGAATGAATGAATGAATGAATGAATGAATGAATGAATGAATGAATGAATGAATGAATGAATGAATGAATGAATGAATGAATGAATGAATGAATGAATGAATGAAATACTGACTGACTGACTGACTGAATGAATGAATGGATGGATGGATGAATGAATGAATGAATGAATGAATGAATGAATGAATGGATGAATGAATGAATGAATGAATGAATGAATGAATGAATGAATACAACGATAAACATATATAGACTTGCAATGTGTCAAAGTATCCCGCTTAAGTATACGGAACACTAGCTTTTGCTCCCAATAACCGTTATTTCTCTGTTTAGATATGTTCTCTGGTCTAACTGCTACCATCGTATTCAAGCGACGTGCCGCATACTACATATTTCAGATGTATATACCATGTGTATGTATCACTGCATTGTCATGGGTCAGTTTCTGGATCAAGCATGATGCAGTACCAGCACGTGTAGCCCTCAGCATCACCACAGTTTTGACCATCAGTTACATGAGAGGATCCGTCAATGCAAACATGCCACGAGTCTCCTATCTAAAAAGCATCGACTATTTTCTATTGGTTTCTTTTGTGTTCATATTTTTGACACTCGTCGAGTATGTACTTGTAATGTCTTGTGCCAGGAAGGAAAAGGCCAGCAAGGCGAAGCAGCTAAGCGCTGCTTCTAATGATAACACTGACGACGAAATGGTGAGTTGAGTCAGTTGTCTATCTTCCCTGGCTACCTCTGACATCATCATCAAAGAAAATAGCGTGTGCGAAATACAGGAGGCTGGAAAAAAGCATTCTTTTTTCAACTTTTTTCCATTATTTAACAAATAGATTGCATTTTCCCTTGCGTCTGTACTCTTAGCGATGCATAGAAGACGTCAAAATGTGGTGAGAACAAAAAGTACGCCACGAGATCTAGACGAAGTCGACGAGACTGTTGTTCTAACAAATGTTGGCGTCTTCTATGCATCGATAAAAGTACATAATTTATTTGTTTTATATAATATTTTGAGAATTAAGTGATTTTGTGACGTCATCTGAGCATAGTTAGTAGAGGGGACTGGTTGGGAAACCTTTTGTTATATGTTTTTGTTCGTTTTTTTCAACCGTGACCGTGCACAAATCTTTTGTTTTGTCATTGTTTTGCCTTAATTTGCTATGGTTGAGCAACTGAACCCAAACGTTTCTTTTGGCTGCTTGTTCGATATATTCCAATTCAAAATTCAAAATATTAGAATATTTAAATAAGTAATCCAATAGAGAACATTTGGGTTCAGTCGTTTAGCCATTTTCTAATGAATTTGAACAAACATTGTGCACGGTCAGGACCCGTTCAACATTTAATGACATTAGGACTAGAACAAAGAAATATAACAAAAGGCTTCCTAACCATTCCCTCTACTAACTATGATCTGAGTGTCTGTACTATAATAAATAACACACGGCCCTAGACCAATCAAAGCGCGCGTAATATACCAATTATTATATAAATCGTCTTACTAGTATACCGTGCGCTACAGTCATTTGCAAAAATTCTGGCCGCCACGAAATATCAATATATCGGGTGCATTATGTGTAATTAAATAATACTATTTTGAGTTTCCTAACTTATTAAATGAAGCAAAATTTACAAACAACAAACGTAAGACTAAAATAAACATTATGCTAAATATTTCTACCAACTTTGCTGGCGTTAACCCGCTTTAAGGGGAATTTTCGATTATTTAATTACCCATAATGCACCCGATATATTGATATTTCGTAGCGGCCAGAATTTTTGCAAATGACTGTATATCATGAAATAAGAGTATTGTAAACCTTGCAGTGTCTAGTTAATATCATTAACATTGTTCGTGTCTCCTTTTCTCCAGGAGAAACAGCCATTGTTGGTGACAGTCTCTGTTGGTAACAAGAGTTACAATTTCTCCAGTTCTCTCGATCACGTTGAAAACGGTGATGGTTTTGCTCTCAAGGAACGACAAAGAAAAATGCCTTCAGTAGTTCTATCCACGACTTCGACGCCGCTCTCTTTTAGAGGGAAACAAAATGGCTGCCCTTCCAACAAAGAAAAGACTCTGTGTATTTCTCGCCCACACCATCATACCGATACAGCTGACGACATGCACTGGATTGACAACTACTCACGGCTTTTATTCCCTCTTGGTTACACACTGTTCTTGGTTTGTCTACTTCGTGTACTACACAAATGCGTATGACGATCATTATGAATAACGGTGGAAATGTCACGCATGGAAATGTCACGCATGGAAATGTTACGCATGGAAATGTCACGAATGGAAATGTCACGAATGGAAATGTCACGCATGTATGAAGTTGTGTGTGAATTATTATTAATTATAATTATAGTTTAATATATTTAATTAATTAGTTATAATTATCATTAATTATAAGGTGATTTTTCCCGTTTGTCCTTCACTTCTTCTTACTTTTAAACTAGTCCACCTCGTTTTCTACGGTTCCCTTTCCCTCTTGCTTCTTCTTCCATTTTTGCATTCTTCATCTTCCCTTTGTTTCTTTTCATTCGCTGTTTATTCTTGTTCTTGTTGGTGACGACGTTCAGTTGTTGCTGCTATTTTCTTCTCTTTCCTCGCTTCCTCCTTCTTTCTTGTTTCCTTTTCTCCTTCCCGTGTATTCTATCCACTTTTTTATTCCCCTGCTTTCTTCTTTGAACCATGTATTCAACTCTGACTCATCTGATATTATTAATATTTCTTAATGAAATGTAAAAAAAAAAAACCCACCTCAGCATGGCCAATACCGCTAACGGGTTGCTATAGAAACTTTCTTCTTTGAACCTTAAACTCACCCTCTGACGACTCCTCTGATATTATTAATATTTCTTAATGAAATGTAAAAAAAAAAACACCTCAGCATGGCCGATACCGCTGACGGGTTGCTATAGAAACTTTCTTCTTTGAACCTTAAACTCACCCTCTGACGACTCCTCTGATATTATTAATATTTCTTAATGAAATGTAAAAAAAAACACAGCATGGCCGATACCGCTGACGGGTTGCTATAGAAACTTTCTTCTTTGAACCTTAAACTCACCCTCTGACGACTCCTCTGATATTATTAATATTTCTTAATGAAATGTAAAAAAAAACACAGCATGGCCGATACCGCTGACGGGTTGCTATAGAAACTTTTTCGTTTTTCTGTAAGTTGTAAGTTCGAAGAATTGGAGTAAAATAGATAAACTGCAAACACAGCTGACGAGTTGTCCAAAACATGAAGATATGTTATTTGCTACTTTAAAAGATAGCATTGTTTGAAACAGTGATGTTTGCATTATGAACAAAAGTGCATGTGGAGTAAAGTAATTTATTTTATATAAAAAAACGTTTAACAGTTATTTGATACTGTAATAATGGTATAGCCTTTTCAATAGCTTTGCAGGTAAGTACTCTTTAGCATCATTAGAATGTCCGTAAATACTTTTGCTGTCTGCTACAATTCACTGTATAGAAAAGGATGGCGGATCAGTATATTGTACCATAATCCATTGCGAGGAGAAAACACTAATAGAAAATTTAGAAAAGAGAGTTTTGAAACTGTGTAAGTTAAAACTGTGAAGCTGTTACCTGCTGTATTTATGTGAACGTGTCAGATATTTTGTAGATGTAGGTAGTACTAATTTAGGTTCGCAAAGGATTACTGGGTAAAATGTACAACCGCCATCTTTTTCTATACACAGAATTATGTCTTATATGATAGATAATGTGGACACATTGCTGGTTTGCAAAGTACAAAAATGCAGCGGCCATGTTGGTGGTACAAACAAGAGAAGCTACTGAATGAGAAATGCTTTGTTATCGGGATCCAATATGGCCGCCATGACGTCACGTGCAAGCCAACATGGCCGCCATGACGTCACGTGCAATCCAACATGGCCGCCATGACGTCACATGCAAACCAGCAATTATGATCAGGTTTCTTTCCTGAATGGTGTTTGTTATGAACTTTTAATAAACGGTTACTTTTGTTATAATGTGTGTTTACAATTATTGTTTATTTTTAATTGTTATTGTCACATTTCATCATCTGTATAAACTCGCGCCTGTAGTTTAAGTTACAGACCGCATACACAATAGGATTGCAGGCGCTGTTTGCGTACATGAGCCACTGGAAGAACAATACTAACGTGGTGAGTTCTTCGGTAGTCCTGAAGCCAGACTTGTCCAAATATAGAAATATCACGTGATAGGGAATCCAGCAAACAGCAAACGTAACGATGACGACGACAAGCATTTTGATCACTTTTTTATGGGTTCGGTGGGTCGCTATGGAAACAAGTGGATTTGTTTGAGTACAAAGATAATTCAGTTTTTTTAAATAACAACTATTTTCATATTGTCAGTATGTAAGTACAAAAATAGTGCAGTATTTTTAAAGCTTTTTCCAGACTTAATTGATAACAAAAAGCCTTACTGCGCCACAACTATGACAAGTTACACTAATCCGGATATCACTGATAGTAACGATATTTAATTTTAGCATATTTTGAATTCAAAATATACACTTTCCCATAAATGGCCACGGTCCAGTTTCACCATGACAACTGATTATACAAAACAGGCCGGTAAATGTAACATTATAGAGATGCTTTGCAAGGGGACACGTTTCCCGTGAAGATCTGACCCCCAGCATGGGAAAGACTCTTGACTCGATACTCTACTATTCTGTTATCTTATTAATAGTTTTAATATCCCAGATACCATACGTCACCAGCCGGTCAATAGTTAACAAATTGCAGATGGTTTTGAGTTGTCTGTACTCTTATTGACACACACTTAACGTCATAAAATGTTCAAAACTCAAGTGGAATCACGAGCGTAGCCACTGCCAAGTTTTGGACATTTTATGACGTCAAGTGTGTGTCAATAAGAGTACAGACAACGAAAAAACTAGGTCGAAGATGGGGAGAAAGTGAGAGCGGAGGACCAAGAACCGTCTGAAAATCAGGCTACGAAAAAACCATCTGCAATTTGTAATATCATAATAATAATTTAATACTTATATAGTGCAAAAATTACATGTATATATGATCTAATGCGCTTTACAGAATAACAAAATCAAAAAACATCCAAATACAAGGAAAACGTTTGAAAGAAAAACCGTTTCAAACGCGCGCTGGCTCCGTGCGCGAGCGATTCGTCATACGGTGTGTCTGTACTCTTATTGACAACGGCTGAGAGCCAATCAGATTGCGAGATTACGCTCTGTTATTGTTTCTCTCTTCTTCAATCGTCACTGTTATTCATTATATCAGTAGATCGGTAATTAAACGAGCAGTTTACTTAAAAACGCTACGCTGTTCCACGTTTTGCTTTACTAAGTTATTCATTCTGATTTTGCTTTCTTCTTTGTTTTTGTTTTATCCTATCCGGCTACTTTCTCCTTCTCCTTCTCCTACTTTCTCCTTCTCCTTCTCCTTCTCCTTCTCCTTCTCCTTCTCCTTCTCCTTCTCCTTCTCCTTCTCCTTCTCCTTCTCCTTCTCCTTCTCCTTCTCCTTCTCCTTCTCCTTCTCCTTCTCCTTCTCCTTCTCCTTCTCCTTCTCCTTCTCCTTCTCCTTCTCCTTCTCCTTCTCCTTCTACTACTTTCTCCTTCTCCTTCTCCTTCTCCTTCTCCTTCTCCTACTTTCTCCTTCTCCTTCTCCTTCTCCTTCTCCTTCTCCTTCTCCTTCTCCTACTTTCTCCTTCTCCTTCTCCTTCTTCTTTCTTCCGGCTTTCTTTCTCCCTTTTTATCCGTCGAGTTTCATTTCCTTCAACCCGTCTACATGTCAATGTCAATCTCTTTTCTATTTTTTTTCCTCAGTTGTTGTTGTTGTAGTGAAAACGCCCTAGTTTTCATTTCAATAGACGAAATGTTTCTCTCTTATTTTGTTTCTCTCGCATTTCTTGTCAAACATTAATTCTAACCACATTCGCGCTTCAATTTAAACATACAATCAGCCTCTTTTAGTGCCGAAAGCAATTTTACAGAATTTGCATAGAAATAATAAAGCTCGATACATGAAGTTCTTATTGACACAGACTATAATCAAGGCAATGAACCAATATCTGTATTTTTGATCTTAAGAATTTCTAGTTATATATTTGCCGGTCTGTGTTTTAATGGTGGTAGTTCTATACAATGACCAGTCTCAAACCTCCTCAAAGATGATGAGATTTTGATTCAGGTTTTGTATATGAAGACAAGATTCTCATTTCACAGCACAAGTAAGTACACTTACTGAGGCTTATTGATATTTAAGTTGTACCCGCAGGGCATTCATTTGAACAAAGTATATCACGTTCCTGAAAATAATGTGCTTAAAATCATCTTTTTCCCCCGGACAATTCAGCAATATTTATAAGTGATTCTTAACGATAACTGCCAGGCTATTCAGAAGACTGGTTCAATATAGAGCGTTTTGTGTTCATAGCTGTGAAGGAATATATGTATATATTTTAGATGCCTTTATAGAATATAGAATCCCGACACTAAGAACTGCATTAGATTGTATCATCACTCGATCTGGGCTTCCTGTGGCCTTAGCGCTGATAATATATTTTGAATTGTTACAAGTCAGTTCAAACATGTGCTTTTCCTGATACTCAAACTAACAAACATGTTTTCAATTGCAATCATATTATGGAACGCTATACACGTATTGTATTGTATTGTACAATGCTTGAGTCGTTTTTTTTATGGAACTATTAAGGTCGCCATGGAGACACGTAGCCGAATGTTTTATCAGACTTTAGAGAATAAAATTCTACATCATTTATCCTATCGTTTCTTGGGGGGAAAAATAGCAACATGAAAACCTTTAAAATGTCATTTAGAATTTACATGTATATTTTGGCCGAACTCCTTTTCAATGTCGATCAAAGCTTCTATTTCTGTATTCTCTATAATCACAGCACGATTATTTTATAAAATGTGTTCTAGCTAATTACTCAATTACATTCTAGAGTTGTCAGGTAATAATATAGTATTCTGTAGGTTTACAGCAAGGCAGAGCAGAAGCCAGAAGTTTGATCTGATCGTCGCTGAATAAATTAACGTACCATCCTCTGTTTCATATTAAAAAACGCGAAACGATTACATCTAGAGGCCGTATATTATAAGTAGCCTGTGTACATCCGCTGGGCATCCGCTCTCCTCCCCTAAAAAAATCGGACACAGGCTATATAAGACGTGGAAATTCTTCTGTCTTGTATATCCCGTTTTGTATTTCATTAGTGGTTTCTTGCTAATTGATGAACTGTTAGAGTTTAAAGATGCCCCGCAAGCCAATTTCATTTGCAGTCAATTTAACCTTTGCTTTTTAGCCTGTTTTTAGTTTTTCATGGCCATTGTTTTGGTCTCGTAAATCCTCCTTTCATTGTGATTTCAGAATGGTATATCGAGTCCATTCACGGTCAAATAAGCAGAAATGTTGGCAGAATTAGACTATATATTTTATTGATAAGTCAAACATTGCAATATAAAGTAGGCACCGTGAAAATGGCTTTTGCGGTTTTAAGCTTCTTGCCATATCCGATTCAAATGGACTCACATTAAGTCCTGAATGGCTTAGCGACTCAGAAGATTAACTTTAAACCCATTAGCATAAAGATTTGGTAGCTTTTTTCTGATTTCGTGTACGACTTAGTATTGCCGCAGTCTGTTGAACGAAGCACGTTACTTGTATGTTACTACTACTGTCCGCTGATTGATAATTTATTGCTTGTCTTGCGATACTGTAAGACTAGTTCATTAAGGAGTAATTACCAAAGAAACCCATAACCCTTATGTAAGAGAAGTAAAATTCCTCAGTGTGGATCGAACACTTGATCGGACTGAAATTCGAACACTTGATCAGAAAATTCGAACACTTGATCAGAAAATTCGAGATTGAAAATAAGATCCATTTCCAATCATGCATACATTCTAACTAGTTTAAAATGAACGTTTTTATGAATTTAACATTGAAGATGATTACCTTGATGGGTTGGATGCAGCTTCTTTAACTTGATAATGATAGCCACATACATGACTAACATGGCGCATAGGGGAAGCAGGAATAGAACCAAGAAAACCAACAATGCATAGGTTAGTTGAGCCACGCGTGAAGGCCATATCTCCATACAAAATGTTCGATTGACTCCATCTACAGTATCATAAACCAACTCGCTGTGTAGGTTCACAGGGACTGTGACCATCGCTGAGAAACCCCATATGGCTGCAATTGCCAACCAAGTCTGGGATAGCTTGAGCTTTCTCTTGGTGGGAAAAACAATGACTATAAAGCGATCACAAGCGATAGCTACAAGTGTTGCTATTGAGGCTGACACTGTTATGCCTTGTAGATATGGCATTGTCTTACAAAGTATGGACCCGAATGGCCAGTATTCAAGACTAGTGTATGCCAGAGATATTGGGATCGAAAAGACGCACACTGCTAAATCAGCCAGAGCAAGATTTGCTATAAACAGATTGGTGACGTTACGCATTCGTTGTTTGCGAGCAGCCAGAAGAACCAGTGCATTTCCAAACGTTCCCACCAGACATATTCCAATGTACGATAAAATACGTAAAACTTCTAACACGCTGTTTTCTGAATTGCTCGAATCATTGATCTTTAGATCAAGTGTTCCATTGGCAGTTGAGAAATTCTCCTTCAATGGACTCATCGGCGTCGACATGGCCGAAAACCACTGTTTTTAACTATTACAAGTGATTTAAATGAAAAACTCGTTTGTATTTGATGAGCTCAGACTGTGTGTGTTTACACGCCAAGCACAAAACAACACACGTCCAACAAACGCTTTGTTCCAAGACGAGGGATTCGTTGAACGGACAGTTATTGAATGTCGAACCCAATATGATTCTCTTTAGTGTCATTCATCAGAGTAATGAGAAAAAGGTTGTCCTTGACAACATGTCAACAATGATATTATTACTCCACACATCTCCACAGTTGTCTAAGAGTCAGGTCAAAGACAACAGACCACGAAATAATAAGCAAACAGCCACATCTAATGAATAAAAGTGATTGGACGTTTTATTGTCATACCGATCCTACACACCTGTGCTACGCTCACCAACACAAACATAATTTCCGGTGAGAGTCATTGGAAAATTGTCGCTCAACATCACCCTTATCAGTGATTCTACACAAGTATTCCTATCGCCTGAAGATGTGTTTAAGTTCCATAGATTTCTTAATTGTTTGCAATGAAATATCTGTATCAGTGAACTTAGTGAATGAATGAAAGACAACATTCGGTCATTTGAATTTTGTGCAGATCAAGTACGATAAGATAGAACAATCGGTAATTCTTTCAAGTCCTTCTTTAAATACGACTCGCTTTCCTTGTTAGACTTTCGAGAACCGTGGAAATGTGGTGCGATGGTGACGCGGTGAGGTGAACAATGTCAAACCTGATGTCAAGTTGCAGAGACTAGTCAGTACTTGGTATGAAAGGTCAGTGAAAGGAAGCTAATGGATGAATGAATGGATGAATGAATGAATGAATGAATGAATGGTGGAATGGATGAATGGATGAATGAAGGAATGGATGAATGGATGAATGGATGAATGGATGAATGAATGATGATGAATGGATGAATGGATGAATGAATGGATGAATGGATGAATGGATGAATGGAGAAATGGAGAAATGGAAGAATGGAGGAATGGAGGAATGGAGGAATGGAGGAATGGAGGAATGGATGAATGAATGGATGGATGAATGGAGGAATGGAGGAATGAAGGAATGGATGAATGGATGAATGGACGAATGGATCGATGGATCGATGAATGAATGGATAGATGGATGGATGGATGAATGGATGGATGAATGGATGAATTGATGATCATGGGTGAATGGATGAATTGATGATCATGAATGGATGAATGGATGGATGGATGGATGAATGGATGGGATCGATGGATGGATGAATGGATGGATAGATGGATGAATGAATGGATGGATGGATAGATGGATGAATGGATGAATTGATGATCATGGGTGAATAGATGAATGGATGAATGGATGGGTGAATAGATGAATGATGGATGAATAATAATAATAATAATTTAATCAGTATATTGCGCAAATTACATAAAGATGATCAAATGCGCATTGCATATCATATTAATAAAAACTATAACTACGAATGGATGAACTGGGACGAATGAATGAATGGATGGAAAAAAATGAATGACGGAAAATAGGGCGGAAATGAAAAGTAAAACGAATAAGCAAACGAACGAATGAAAATTAAATGAGCAATTCAATTCAATCTTCGCTAAAGAAGTTCGAATAACCTCAAGATCAACCACAGTCTTAATACCAGTATAAATAGTTAATACTACTGACATCTGCTCGTTAGTATCACTTAGAGTCATATAATAATCATAACATGGCCAGAAATATGGGACATCAGCCAGCGGTTTCCTCGGGCTCAGCATTTTGTCCCAAAACTCGCTAAAACAGTTCTAATTGCTAAATAAATGAAATACAGATCTTAATTAGCGTTAATCTTTGTGTAGAAAGCAAGTTTAGAACTTCAAAATATCAAAAAGACTGACTTTATTTAACGACGGTCGATCAAAATATGACACAGGAAGCCCAACACAGAAATAGAGGGTGTACACGAAAATACATCGAAATTTTACCCTTCAAGCTCTCGGACTTCCTGTGTGCCATCCCAGAATGCACTAAGAACTGATGTAAACAGGAAAATGGCGGATGGAACATACGGTGTAGGTTTTTAGCTCTAAAATAGTCATTTTTTGGCCGTTTTTCGTCATTTTTTCTTTGGAATGGAATCAATACTGGCTTATTGGAATATCATCGACTTCATAAGTATGTGGCCGCGAGGAATATGCTCGAAATACCGTGTATTTTGGCTTAGATCAAACATGAAGTATCGAACATGAAGTAACGATTTGGGGACCAGGTTATCGAGCGCTAACCTCTGCTCGGGAGAAACTCAAATGTCAAGTATATCGCGTATTTATTGAAGACTGAAAGGAATATTGTGTGGAAATATCGGATAAGCTCTGGCAGTATTAAAAGCAAATCGCTAGGCGATGAAAACTTTGGTGAGTGTTTGTGACACTATTTAATGGTATTTTAGATTTGGGGACCTTAAATTTCATTATTTATTTTAGTTACACTTTTAGTAAAATCTCCATACAAAATCCTTATGATCCACCATTTTTAAAGCCCAGAAGAAGTGATTTACCGCGCATGCTCGCCGCCATGTTGTCCTTGATTTCTGGCCATGATATCGGCCGAGTAAAATACACTATATTTCAAAAAAGGTTGTCGAGGACATCAGTCCACAGGCAATAGGTTATACGTTGTTCCAAGACCGAACTGCATTATGGTAACAGATTGAATGGCATGTATGCAAGAAATATTTCATAAAATTCGCTCTTCTTTCCTCCCCCTCCCCTTAGGGCCATCAGCTACACAGGCTAGCTATTCAAGACTTTAGACTTTAGATTTTATTTAATTTACACACATGTAAGTATGTTTCCAAGCTGTTTCCATAATGCAGTTCGGTCTTGGTACGACGTATATTTTAAAAACCTATCGCATGTATAGACCGGCCGATGCCCGCGACAACCTTTATTGAAACAAGACGCTCAATGAGCGTACACTCGGGCATTATGACAAGGACAATGTCAGTTGCGTGAGGAGGGACCTGACAATGACTGACAGTTGCGTGACGAGGGAGACTATGTATATATGTGTCGGTGAGCATAGATAGAAGTCTCTGATTCATACTTCCGTAGCACGTACTTGGAACGTCCAGTTGAGGTTCATATTCATGGTCAGACGGTTCTGATAATGTCTTTGATTTCTTCGTTATCGCAGAGGAAAGTCGGTCAATTCAGTGAATCGTCGAATCAAGAAAACATATTTGCAATACTCTTTCATAGTTACATGAGCTCTCTCGGTGTGCAGGATCTGTTTAATTCGACCCGTTTGTGGCGAACATGAATGTGCAACCTCAAGTGACCTCAAGTACGTTTAAAGACGTACCACACACGTACCTCGAAGAGTCGGAGATCTTTATCGATGCTCACCGACACAAATAGTCTCCCTCGTCACGCAACTGTCATTTTCATAATGCCCGACTACGCTCATTGAGCATCTTCTTCTGTAATAGATCCCTAAAATCTAAGGACGTTTTGATTTCGATTGTATTTTTGCCGTTCACTGACCTGTTTTGAGCGTGGAAATTCTGTTTTAAATAGCGCTACGCGGCGGTTCTAAAATTAGGTCGCGTAATAGATGTATGACTCACACAAGGATCACACAACTGTAATCGTACTGAAAAGAACACGGAGAAACCTACATTTTATCATGCAAACACTGTTTAATTTCAAAACAATTGTCAGTAAAAAAAACTAACAGTCCTGTGTGTCGTTTGTTTTCCCTTATCTGCTGAAAGATGACTTGTTCTCTCTCGATCCAGCACGAGCTTCTAGTCCTTCTACCACTTCTAGTCGTCGAACGATGAACTAGAATCCTGACCTTTAATAGCTTGAAGATCTACAGCTGCTTTCAAAACTAAGATTCAAGTCTACTTGAGTCCTGTGTGTCGTTTGTTTTCCCTTAACTGCTGAGTAATCTTGAAACTCGATACGATCAAATACTTCGCATTCTTTTTTCATTCTTCGCATTTTTTCTTCATTCCGTGACCAAGAAAGTCCATTTTATTACTCGGGCTTCCTTCGGAAGGGCCCGAGTAATAGGTGAAGATAAGTTGGTTAAAGTGGCATGTTATATGCTATATTATATGTTATTGGTATACTGAATTATACATCAAAGATAAGTTGGTTAAAGTGGCATGTTATATGCTCAACTTTGAATAGTTTATTGACATCATAATCTATAGATTATGTTGTCCATTAATTAAACTGGCGGCGGTTGCAATTATATAATAATTAATTCCTATGAACGCAGTTCTATAGCTATTCCAGTATTATCTAATGTACCAGCAGGTGTTGTAAGTAGGCACCTTAGGAATAAATAGAATGAACCGGTAAAACCGTTCGATTGAATCGTTATTCCTACTGACGCCAGGTAAGTTAGGCCTAGTTCAGACGTCGTGCTAATCATGAGCCGTTCTCATTTCAAACAATAGATAACTAGAGCGACGCTCTACTAACGTGAACTTGGGCTTCATAAAAATGCTATTTTGAAAGATTTAATGTAAAACCTAAAAGTTTATTTGTATGGGAAAGAAATCCCTTAATAGGAGTCTATTTCAGTATAATAAATTCCTGAATTCTTGTGTCTGTTGAATATCGCCGTTTAAATGTGATTACTAGGGCTCAGGGAAGGAGAAGAGGTGAAAGCTTATCAATAGACTTTTTTACATTTATTTTACAAAAAAAGAAGAAATATGCAAACAATCCCCAAAAAGAAAACAAACAAACAATAACAAAACAATAACCAAAAAAAAAAAAAAAAAAGTGCCACGGCTGAGAGTCGAACCCTTGACCCCCAGGTTCAAAAGAGATGAATGCCGGTAATTTATGCAAAAAAGGCCCATACTCCCAGACATTATGCTGAGTCACCGTATGTTACGTATAGGATGAAGATTTCAGCCCCATTTCCGCGCTATTCGGGCATTACACCAATCAGCTTAGTAGTCAAAGAGGGAGGGAACAGTCGGATCCTAGGCCCACTAAATAACTGCCCTGCACCACTAGGCTATCGTGCACGCTTATTGATTTGGAAGACAAAATAACCTAGTGTATCTTGTGAATGGACGATCTATTGTTGTGCAAATTACTATGGTCCCGTGGCTCGCACTAAAACACAGCGTTTTAGAAGCACACGGGGCACGGGACAGGGCCGGGATCGATTCCTCGCTGCACCGAATTTTCTTTTTCTTTTTTTGCTGTTTGTTTTTGTAAGAACATTTTTATACTCACGAAAATGGTCATTAAATGTTAAGTTATTTTAATAATAATAATAATAATGTTTTATAAATATTTATAAAGCGCAAAATCAAATGCGCATATATTATATTTTTTTATTAATCAGTATATTAATCAGTCCATTTGGTAATAACAGTTCTCATATCTTTATCTATTTTTTTCATCTATATTTTTGTCTATTTTTTAATAATAATTAAACATTTTATTTAAAGAGGGTGACTAGAGTTACACAGTAATTTTCACACAGGTCCCAAAATAATAAAACTATAAATGCAAGACAAAAATAATATACAAAAATAATAATAATAATAATAAAATAATAATAATAATAATAATCCGACATATGAAGTACATTTTTTCCAACGCGTCAAATTTAAGAAAACATAAGAAAATCGAGGGAAACATTCTTCGAGCAGAAAAGCTCGAACCCAGTGTTATTATGACCGTGAGATCAATATTTATAACGTACCTGGGGCCCGTTTCTCGAAACTGCCCCGAAAGCTTATCGGGCCCGAAAAGGGTTTCTTTAAAAATTATATACAGTCAATGCCATTAAAGTTGTCCAGCTAAAAAGAGATTAACACTACTGACAATAAATGTTTCCTGTAAATGAATTGTTTTATTGTATCAGGGCTCCATTTAAACTAGCTAAACTGGACACCCTGTATAAATATTGATTTAAATAAAAAATTAAATAAAAATAAATGAAAACGTGTCTCACTGTATTCGTTTTTTGCATGCGTGGGATTTTATTTCAAAAGCAAACATCACCTCAGTGTGAGAACAGAGTGTAAACAATGCCCGTTTTCACAGGCAGAGGTGATTTATGCTTTTGAAATTAAAAATTCCATGCGCGCAAAACCGAATATAGAATGAGACACGTGACATTTATTGTGGTGTTAATCTCTTTTTAGCTGGACAACGTTAATGACATTGACTGTATCTTCAAAACAAAGTAGTTTACAGACATGAAACTTTACATGAAGGGAAAGTTTGTCCATATTAAAAATATGTCAAAAGAACAGCTTTGTAGAGTAAGTGTCTCAGATTTCTGGGATGTCTTTTCGGGCCCGAAAACTTTACGGGGCTTTCGAGAAACATGCCTCTGAACTGCATTGATCCATTGATCCCCCGCCCGTGTTCAAAAGAATATGAATATTAATATCCATATGAATATTAAATAAAAATATAGGTTCATAGGTTCAAAATCTACTAAACATCGAATCTATTTAGGTGAATATTTCAGTCTCATCCACGCAGTGCTGCTCCCAAAAGACTAACCAAAAGCCCATGAAGGAAGAATATAGTCGGCCCCAAAGCCATACTTTTAGCTATCCTCTTATATTGCTCTAATGTGAAGTTATATATTCTATTTTGCTTTGATGTCCAAAAAGCCGTTCATCACGCAAATAGTTCTAAAGTAAACTAATTGAAACATTTCATAATTAGAAATGCTGCTTCATATTCGTCAAATCTATGTGATTTTAATACATCTTCGTTTCATATCAAACTTATGTTATACAAAAGGTCATTGTTTCACATATGCAGATGAGGCGAGTCTTGTTTAGGCGAAAAACAGCATGATTTTGATACATTTTTGCTTTTTACTGCATTGTTAAAATACAAATCAAAAACCTACCAACGGAATATAAAAGACGAATATGTAAGGAATGAATAAACTGGCAATTCAAGCACAAATAAAGAGGTTTGAAGGTGGCATTTTCCGTTTCTTCAAAGTCAATCGAACTGAAATCTCTGAAGAGCCATAGGAGAGCGTGACATACGCTGCACACAAAATCCCTCTGAATTCTTTGGGAATTGTGTCAATCAAAAACCTACCGCCGGATTCTAATGCTCTGTAATTGTACGCGCATTTTGATATAAAATACATGTATATTAAACTTAATTAAGCGGTGGCAAAATGAAATCTAAAACTCTTTGTTTGGTAATTGTGAACATCATATTGGTGCTCTGTATCGCGGTCTGTACTGTAGAAGCTACATAGGCCGGCGAATTCGCAAATAAATTATGGCTCGGAAAGGACGTTTTTTGAAGGCAATTTCCAATATTTACACGCACGAGATCAATAAGTTAGTTCGAATTTGTGATATATTTTCCCGTTGAGGAAACATATGCAGCTTTTCCATCCTCTCTTATATTTTAGCTACCTGATTTACACATTGTCAAAGGAAAAATATGAATTCAGAAATGATATATAAACCAGTCACGTACGAATCTGCTTTATTTAGCGGTCATAGTGAACAAATTGCTGGATCAATCGGGCCTCGCGTGCATTAGTAAACAAAGCATTAAAAAAAACGTTGTCCGCGTGATACTGGATCCCAACAGGAGCAAATGTTCAATGATGCAGGACATAAGTTTGATATGATAAGAACACGATTAACCAATCATGATGTGGCTTATATCTCATACGAATTTGGATTGCATGAACGACCAATCACAACGCGCGGATATGTTGGGTATTTTCATATACTACATCTAGTATAACATTGTTTTATTTATTCAATATAATGAACTGTACAGACTGCGTTATTTATTATATATTGATATGTTATATAAATGCTTTACTGTTATTCAAATCCAGTAGTACTTTTCATATTAACAGACAGATCAAAATAGAAATGTAAAATATAAGATATATGTGACTTTTCTAGAAATAATTAATTATACAAGGTTGATATGATAGACGCCAAAACCATAGTTGGCATAACTGCGCAAGATAAATAATAATATTAATATTAATACAATATTTCTATAGCGCACAAATATCAAAGTTCTAAGTCACCTTAGAATAAAATAAAGATAAAACTAGATAAAATTCAAAACAATAAATAACCTAGTTTCGAGTTGTTTACGCACCTTGACAAAAGACGCATTTGCACAGTCTTAGCCTCAATTCAGCGTAAATTATTCACAAATACCAACGAGAATGTGAAAAATGTTGACATAGGACAATATAATCATTTTTTTAATTCCATGGGTTATTCTCTGGATTGAGGCTAAGGCTGAGCAAATGCGTCTTTTGTCAAGAAGTACAGCGGTGTCTAAACTACTTGAAACTGGAGTATTAAAAGATATATATTATTTTGCATTGTTTATTTTTAGATTTATATTTTTTGCTATATGAGGCGCATTCGATCATATATCCATACGCGAATTTGCGCCATATTAATATTGAATTATTATTATTATTATTATTATAACAAGTAAATTAGAAAAAGAATGTATAATAGAAAAAACATAATAATACAAGGTTGTTAGACGCCAAAACCATAGCAGTTGGCATAACTGCGCAAGATATAAAAAAAACAAGTCAAATCACAGCACTGGTACTTGCCTGCATGGCAGTTTTACTAATAATTATTCTACGATTTTATTTTCTACAAAGCACCAATGAATATTCAATTAGAGTGATGGATCTAGATTTACTTTCAGTTATAAGAATCGTCTGTTGATTTTTTTGCACTTTTATCAGGCGGGATATCTTAAGAAAAGTTGAATTATTCAAACTACCCTGACTGCTAACTGGGGAGGGTTATTACTTATTCATATACACTTCATCTAATTGTTAGCGGTGCATCTTAGAATTGGTCAGAAACCTATAATTTCCATAACAGACTTTATAGAATTGATTTCAGTTACTGCAAGTGTCAAGATAACATCGTAGTTATAGAGAGAAGGCTGAGGCACAAGAGTCACAAATAACCTGTGGTAAGTTTCTTTACATTGAGGCTTTAGGGAAATGCACAAGGCACATATTTGTGGGTCCATACTAATATATAAATAGTGAGGGCTTATGAATCATGGTCAAAGACAAACCCGAAAGAAGACTGTACATATCGATTTCTTACTTCTGATTGCGCAAACTGAAAAAGAAAGATGAGAATCAAATAAAAATATAAAGAACAGCTTTCGACATTTTTATGCCGATTAAATCCAAAACTGAATTATGAAATATAGATATAGATATTCTGTCTTTGTTAAATAAGTGAATATGTCTGATATCAGAGGGCTTATACACCTATTCCAAATATCGTTGTCCGGGCCGAAAGCAACAAGCAACAAGCTGACGACCGCATAGGACTTTGGGAATCTCCTAATTAATTTATTTGTCTGTGGTATTTGAGAAGTTATCCCTACGGACGTTGAATAGCAATCATTTGGAACTATTCGGACATTTGAAAAAGCTTGTTGTCAAAATGTCTTCGGATGAATAAAAGAATAAGGAGAAAGTCCCAAAGTCCTTTGCGGTCGTCTGCTTCTTGCTTGTTGCTTTCGGCCCGGACAACGATTTTTGGAATAGGTGTATATCAGCTCTTATTCAACCAGCTTCAGAATAAAAACATTTCTGATAACAATTTTAAATGATTTATAAGAACCGCGGCAGTTCGCTATGCTGATTGGTAGTCCTATTGCAACATACAATCTCTTGAGCATAGGTTATTTTAGTACGTAGTGAAATTGACTGGGGCTCTCTCTGCATGCTAGCTGGCCTGGTTTGCACTATCGATTAAGAATACCTGTTTTCTATTCTATTATTCACATTGGTGAACCACAATTCTCAGTTGATACGAAAACACTGTAAATACCAGTAGACATGTCTCGAGAACTGTAGCATCTTCACTAGTGATATTACAACAACACTGTCTGTAGTGCAATACTGGAGTTGTGAGGTAGGTAACAGTCAGTATAGCATGCTCGACAAACATGATCTAAAACTGGTTGTTATCATAACAATGGATTTGCTATGAAAACAATATTCCAGGTTCATTTCAATTCATAACACAACTCAAACACAACATAACACAACTCAAAAATAACAACTACTAGAGAGTAAAATCCACCATTATTAACGTACCATCCATCATCATTAAGCATACACAGGACAAGCGATATGCCCACCTCCAACTCCTCCTTGCGTGAATGTTTTCTAGACGTTAATTTTAAAATCTTGAAATCACAATCACTTCAAAATATCTCGTACTTTTTGGTGTTTCTCAGCTTTCTATCTCTTGTGCCATCTAACTAAGCAAAATACGTGCGCACAACTGCAGGGCTGGAACAGACATAACATCGTCTTATGATTAGAAAACAAGGTTTGTAGTTGTGGTCTGTTTCTTTGTGAGACAAATATATTATTATATGGCGTTTTCTGTTATGGTTATAAAATCCAGCATTGGTACGTTTGTTGGATATTAATCCTGCTATCTATTATATCACACTAGGATATAATCGCGGTACTGTTCCGTGGTTCTAATTCCTATATTTTTATATGATTACGGTTTCAATAACGATAATTATTAGTATTTTGGGAGTGTTCAGAGGGCTAAAAATACCACTAAATGACTCCGGAACGAAAAATAAGCACAAAATAAATGTAAATAAAGGTGAATTCCAGTTTATTGAGCATTATATTTACATTTCGAGAAATTTTTAAAAGCTTCATGTCATGAAGGTTATTGAGGTTCTAAACCTCTTTTAATTTTCCTTTACGCACTTGAATATCATTACTAGTTTCGTCTTTATAGACCTTTTCAACCCTGCTGATGTACGTTACATCTTTGAGGGTTGAAAAGGTCTATAAAGACGAAACTAGTCGGTTCCCAAATGATATTCAAGTGCGTAAAAGAAAATTAAAAGAGGTTTAGAACCTCAATAACCTTCATGCGGACATGAAGCTTTAAACGAAATATTTTGAAATCCAAGCAAAGAAAATATCAGCGAGACATTTAAAAAAATACTCAAAAATAACCCACAAGTATACTGTTTGGGCTCCCTGTGGATGAACAACCGACTAGAACTGGCAGTGACTAGGGAAATCTAGCCTGAGAAAACAGCCGCTTCTCATCGGGGTCGGCTCCCGAGGGAGGCGGTGTTTTCTCAGGCTAAGGGAAATCCGACTGTTTAATTAAAACAAAGCATTGCGACTGATGAACTTTATAGTGCTTTGAATCACACAGCATGAGCAGAGCATGAATAAAAGTGCGTAGTTTTAAAATAAGTCCGTCCTAGAAAATATTTTAACTCGATCTATACTAGCTAAAAATTCATTGGAAAACTTGGTTTCAAGCGGCAACACTACTGAAATATTTTTAAATGGATCATGTTCATTTTAACCACCCGCGGCCGACTGTCGGCCGATATGCTGTCGGCCGATGCTCCGTTGATAGGATCGGCCGACCCTCGATCGACAGTCGGTCGACATATCGGTAAGCTTAACACTCGACCGACACTCCACCGCACCATCGATACTTGACCGATACTTGACACATTACCGACACATTACCGATGCTATGATATAGAGCCTATTACACGGCGGCGCGAAGATATGAATTTTATTTTCGAGTGACAAAATATTGTTTTTAACACGAGAAAATAAAATTTAAATCTTCAAACCGCCGTGTAATTTTCTTTTTATTATGTAGACCAAAAAAAAATTGACGAAAATAATATTTTTTTACTAAAAGTACTGAGCCCGACGTCATCGATATCCTCACTAGTGAGGATATGGAAAATACGCCACTCGGGTCCCGGATGTAGTTTCGTACGAATTTTACGGGTGAGATATTTTCCAGTAAAACAGTCGTGTCTATACAGCTGTATAATAAATATTTTTATGTAAAGCTAAGGCGGATGAACCGATGTCGTGCAAGTCTGAGAAACTTACAAGAAAAAGTTATCATTACAGTGAAAATTACAGTGTAAAAAATATATTAATCGTAAAACAATCGCTATGATCGCTGTCACCGACATGTTACCGCTATCCCACCGACACTAGACTGTCGACAGGTACATCGGCTGATACGGTCAGCCAATTAACACTCGGCCGATAGTGTCGGTCGACACTCGGCTGACACTCGGCCGACAGCATATCGGCCGACATTCGGCCGCGAGTGGTTAAAATGAACATGATGCTTTTTTAAAGTACGAGTATCACGTACGGGTAAAAATATGTATCCAAGCGACTGCCCTTTATTATCGCAATAACTATAGCAAAAATATTTACAACTTCATCTCACTATAATTGTGATTTTGTAAACTCGATCGTTATACCGGCGAACTATAGCAGTAATATTTTCAACTTGAACGAGCAAATTTTCCTTGACAAGTTTTCCTTGACAAGGAAGACTTGCTCCTGTAGACGACAAAACATCGCCAATTTTGCCTTGTCAAGGAAAACTTGCTCGTGTAGGGGCATGTCGAGATGGCGAGGGGCATCTTCCTTGAAATTTGACTTGTGTCAGAGACGTGAATCATGAGAGGTAATGCAGTGTTTGTGCAGATTCTCTCCGCAAGGAAGTCCATTCAAAGAGAAAGAACATGGAAGATATGTAAGTTATTATTTGCCTGTCAAGAGTTCTTCAGGTTCTGGGACGTACACAGAAGTTGAGAGGAGCGACATACGGTTCAGTCATGTATCCCGGGATGTCTTCTTCTCTGTATCAAAGAGTTCGTCATGGAGAGGCAGTGAATGTAATCACAGACTAAATCTTCGCCTGGTGTGTATTTGTTTTACAACCAGTGTCACGAAATAAATATATAAATTGCGTTGTTATTGGCATTTTATGTTCTAATATTTTAGGGTAGAGCGCAGTCATATTTAATAGCCTGAAACAATCAGAGAAGCATTGTTTAATTTTATTTATTTATGAACAAGTAGCTGGCTATCATTGAACCATGGATAGATAGAACCATAACTTCATTCCTCACGGCCACTGTAGTTGTTCTTATGGTGAAATTATATTTAGTTGATAGTTTGGTGGTTTTGTTTCGCGGGATGAATGACTTTGACCTCCTCGAGAAACCATGTTGAGTAACAACGTGGGGAGAGAAAGACCGTTGATTGACAATTATCATGACAACTAGTTAATCTTCGTCTCTGATTGGTTGGACTGTGTTTACAAAATATTACCAAAAGTGGTAATGAACCGAACGTATAGGGGTGCCGCTGAGGGTTTGAAAACCTGACCCTGTTTAGGACAAAAAAATCTAAAAATCCTACCCTGTCTAGGACAACACCCTCTATTTTAGGACCCTGTTTAGGACAAAGGGCAAAATACACACTGTCTTCTTTTACACAATTTTAACGCGTTTTATGTTGACTGATGACCTGCTAAAGACCGGCAAACGTCTCGGATCTCGGATGGCTAAATACCGCCTAAAACCATATTTAACGACGACAATCGTGCATTACCATACCCTGTTTAGGACAGACTCACATAAAATTATATACCCTGTTCAGGACAGAGAGGCCAAAAACCATACCCTCTCCAGCGGCACGTCCCCGTATAGCCCATATATGGGAGCACCCCCCCCCCCCCCCCCCCCCGGTTTTTCTGAAACTGCCGATTTTGAATTTTGGCGCCACTTTGTAGCGTGGTCAAAATATTGTAATATTATAGCTCTTTGATGAAATTACACTAATTTAGAGCAATACTTATCTGGTATCTTTTGGTCAATTGCAGTCCTAGTTTGTATCATTAGGTCTCAAAACGCTCGTTTATAACAGGCATCTGCAACATCTCGAACAGCCGTCGATAGTTTCTGTATAACTACGTCGCTTGTACCCCGTTCCTTTTCGGTGATATCAAATTCCGGCATGACGATCGACTGCTAACTGCGAGCTCTGCTGCAGAATATCTACAAAGCTTGCTATCATACTACTGATATTACTTTGTTGGTATCTGCATTTTGGCCAGTCGTTTGACATGTGGTTCACACTAGCTTAGCAAGACCACATGCTGATGTTGGTCGGCTCAACCGACGAACATCAGCAGGGTGCCACAAATTCATCGTCATTGTTAATAAAAATAACTTAATATTTAATAATCATTTTCGTGAGTATAAAAATGTTCTTACAGAAACAAATAGTAAAAATAATTTGCACAACAATAGACAGTCAATTCACAAGATACATTAGGTTATTTTGTCCTCCAAATCAACAAGCGTGCACGATAGCCTAGTGGTGCGGGGCAGTTATTTAGTGGGACTAGGATCCGACTGTTCCCTCCCTCTTTGACTACTAAGCTGATTGGTGTAATGCCCGGATAGCTCGGCTGGGGCTGAAATCTTCATCCTATACGTAACATACGGTGACTCAGCATTTAAGTCTGGGAGTATGGGCCTTTTTGGCATAAATTACCGGCATTCATCTCTTTTGAACCTCAGCCGTGACACGGTTTTTTTCATTATTGGCTTCTTCTTTTTGTTATGTTTGTTTGTTTTCTTTTTTGGAATTGTTTACATATTTCTTCTTTTTTATAAAAAAATTTGTAAAAATGCCTATTGATAAGCTTTCACCTCTTCTCCTTCCGAGCCCTAGGTCCAGTTGCTTTCTTATGAGTAATAACATTTCAGACACAAGAAATCAGGAATTTTTTATACTGAAATAGATCCACCTGTTCAAAGAATGTATAGCGTAAATAGCCATAATCAGGAGCCCATAAGTAGGAGCATCCATGTATAGCATCAAAATCTGTCACGGCGTTTGAACAAGTTTGGCTATTTTTAGAACACAAAATTGACCAATCACTGTTGCTGCAAATTAACGAGTTAGCGGCAAATAAAACGATTTGCTGCAAATAAAACGAGTTGCAGCAAATAAAACGAGTTGCAGCAAATAAAACGAGTTGCTGCAAATAAAACCGTAGCCTGTGAACAGGCTCTCCAATAAAATAAAACCGGAAATGCACAGTGATTGGTCAATTTCGAGAAATCGTGTTATAAAAATAGCCAAACTTGTTCAAACGGCGTGACATAGACCCAATATGTAGCATGGATGCTCCTACTTATGGGCTCCTGCCATAATCAATTCGTTTGATAAGTATTATTTACCATATGAGTGACAATGTTGTATCTTATTGTATCGAGATTGTAAATAAGATACAACATTGTCACGAATATTGTAAATTACTTATGATATTGTTTAATCATTGTAGGTAGGCGTTTCAACCATAATTGTAGTCAATATCTGATTGAGATGAAAAGAATATAATAACTGTTCTTTTAGCATTCAATTGTCATTCCGATTGCTTGACCGCACTATAATACGAAACTGCTTTCATTGTTGAACAATATATGAAAGCAGTTTGGTATTATAGCTTAGTTAAGATATCGATTGTTTAATAAATGTTTTATTCCTTTTCATACTTGGTAGTTTTTGAATAGAGTTGATTGCTCATTGAGACATAACAAAGAACAAATACGGCAAATATGTAATATTAATGCTTTTTCATTTAGAATACATTTACACTTTTGTTTGGTTTTCAAAGGAGGGCTTTAATTGAAAATGATTCTTTTCAATCAAATCAAGAACAGTTCTCACAGGAAGGTCATAGAGCTAAGACGGGCATTTGAGTAGCCTCCCCCGCAGACTCTTTTTAGGTGTTCTTTCCCTCGTCTCTCCCCCCTCGTGGGGGTGAGGCGAGGGAAAGAACACCTAAAAAGAGTCTGCGGGGGAGGCTAGCATTTGAGACGATGGCTGGCTGAATTTTCGTAAACTGCCATGCAAAAGTGCATCACAAGAGAGTCAGTTGTTGAGGGAATGTGCCCAAACTAGCACAAAGTGGAATGTAAAGATTTTTGAAGTTTGGCAGATGTCTCGTAAAACAAGGTATAGCAAGGAAAGACTTGTCTTTTGACACATAAATTCCGTATGAAGTTCTAGTTCGACAAACATTAATTTACCATCTTCTAATTCGAGGTTCTTGAAAAGAATAATGTAGCAAGTAACGCAATATTTAGCGAGAACTGTGCTAAGGAAGTCCTTAATTTGAAGTAATCTCGTGTCTTTCAAAGTTTGTTATAATTTATTTGAGATTGTGAAAGTATTGCCGCACAAAGCTAGAAATCCAATGATTATATCATTAGTAAGTAAGTTAAAACTGTGAAGGTACTAAGCTCCAATAGAGGAAGGGAATTGCATTAAATTAAAGAAACTGCGGAACAAAATCTAACGAGTATTTTTCTTAATTAGCTTTTAGGATGTAATGTATTGTTCCTCTCATATAATGCATTGTTCGATACAGAATACTTATAGAGCTTATTAGTATTCTGTATCAGATACAGAATACTAATAAGCTTTATTACTATTCTGTACCATACTTGCAGTAATTGCAGTAATTAATCAACCCCACCTATTCCCTGCCAACTATTTGACCAGAATGCTGAGCACAGATTGGACAGCTGCCTAATGAATTATTAATGAATATTATAACATCATCAACTTATCTACTAGATATACAACTTATTATACATTTTAGTGTGCAGTACGGGCTGGAGTCGTGACGTATTTTGCCGTATTAGTGAGTACGTTAGCCAATCGGATTGCAGGATTCGTGATCAAATCCTAATAATCCTACCTTAAAGTGTTGAGGATAAAATTGCTTTGAATAATTGGAGTCATCGATAGATAAAAGTCTTAATTCTAATAATCCTACATTTTAAAGTGTTGAGGATAAAATTGCTTTGAATAATTGGAGTCATCGATAGATAAAAGTCTTAATTCTAATAATCCTGCCTTAAAGTGTTGAGGATAAAATTGCTTTGAATAATTGGAGTCATCGATAGATAAAAGTCTTAATTCTAATAATCCTACCTTAAAGTGTTGAGGATAAAATTGCTTTGAATAATTGGAGTCATCGATAGATAAAAGTCTTAATTCTAATAATCCTACCTTAAAGTGTTGAGGATAAAATTGCTTTGAATAATTGGAGTCATCGATAGATAAAAGTCTTAATTCTAATAATCCTACCTTAAAGTGAGTTGAGGATAAAATTGCTTTGAATAATTGGAGTCATCGATAGATAATAGTCTTAATGATTCGAATAATCCTGCCTTAAAGTGTTGAGGATAGAATTGCCTTGAATAATTGGAGTCATCGATAGATAATAGTCTTAATTCTAATAATCCTACCTATTGCTTTGAATAATTGGAGTCATCGATAGATAATAGTCGGTAATCTTTTTCTCTTCAATCATTTATAATATCTAGTTATTGGAAATCATTCCAATGTTCGGTATTTCGCGTTGAACCCTGTTTTACCAGGGAATCAAGTCTCCGGCTTTCTCCCAGTTTCTCTTCTTTCGTTCTTTCTTTTTTTTTCACATGCACGTTCATTTTCCTTTCGAATCTCTTTTTGAGTTCATTCTTTTGTACTAGAGCCCAGCTAAGTTATGATGAAATTTTATTTATTTTTCCTTGATTGTGAAAGCCATTAGGATGTCACAATGCAATACAAACTAATTTTAAAAATACCCAAATCAACTGAGTTAGTGATGAATCATTTCAAAACAGTTTGCTCTACTCTAACCACAAACAATAAACAATTGATTAAAACGTGGAACGGCATTAAATGAAGAAAAATATTTTTCATTTCTGTAAAGAAGCCACTTCAATGCTTTTTCAGTTTGGTCACCGATGCCGGAAAGTTGAAAAGCGATTGTTCAAGCACCTGTAACATGTGTAAGTAAGTGCCAAACGAGTGCCATTACGAAAACAGCTAATCGGTGACGATCTTTCGATCTTCCAAAAATGACTACAAAACAATTCAAGTCGATCTACTCATTAACCCAAACAAACCTGCGACAAAATTCACTCCAGATTCCCAGTGTAATACAAACGATTATGTATTACACAATTTGCATATCATGAACAAAAACCAAATATTGTTTAATCAGAAACACAGCCCCCCACAGTTTGTCTTTTTGTTCAAACTGACCCACGAGTAATGGCGATATATTTTGCCTACTGCGTAAAGCTTGGTTCTACAGCCAATGAGGTGCTAGCTGGCGTGTTCTACAGCCAATGAGGTGCAAGCTGGCGTTAAGTTGTTAAGGTGATTTGCCAGGAGTGAATTGATAGTCACACTAGCTACTAATTCTTGACAACAAGATTTCTGATATTGTAATTCGTTACAACTGACTTAGAAGAATTTATGTTCAACTGAAGCCTGGTGCTTGGAGAATAGCGCTTTTATAGTCTGAGGTATTTATTACCGCTTTTTTGTTGATATCAATATCCAAATCAGTTCGACTGACGTTGGATTGAAAAGGCGACCAAGAAGCGATCTTGCTTTACAATCAGTCTTTGCTGTACATATGTAAGGTTTGTTAAGTTTGTAGTTTTACATGTCATAAGTAGGGATTTGAGGGGAGATATAATTGATATCCAATGTGTGGAGTATTTTCAGTGCGAGCCAGGTGCGTTTGTCAGTTCACATCATTCCTTTGAATCAGTTTTTTCCCCGACAATTGAAAACCGTTCACAAGCGCCAAGTAAGCTTATATTGCTTGAGATATATAAAGACCCTGCCCGATCGATGATCATGGGTTCTAGAACATTTAATCAGAAAGGTATCCTACTTTTTCACTTTTCCCTTGACTTTCTCAGGTCGTGCTTAGTGCGAGAGCCCGGCATAGTGAAGGAATAATGTGGGGTATAAGTGGTGGGCCTCAACGCTCTTAAACCAATCCATATATTATTACTTAAAAGTAGCATTAGAATTGCGCAGCCTTAATTGATATCAATGAATGTTTTTTTTTTTTTTTTTTTTTTTTTTTTTTCCAATGAATGTTAACCTGAAATATATCCGCGCGCAGTTTCTTACTAACCAACTGATGAAGACTGTTGATTTGCAGTCGAAACTTCTTAATAATAAAAAACAAGTCAGAGACAAAAGTATATTTTCAAATTTAAAAAATGTTCACCTGTGTTCGAGTCTAACGTAAAAGTAGTTTGAAGCCCATACTAAAGTATGCTGTATACTGTTGTGGACATTGTGTTACGTTTTAGATTTAAATCGCTATAATCATCAGTGTGTATGATCACTGTTGTATATGTGTACACTTGTATCAACAAAGACATCCGAGTTGCGCCGGTAAAAGCAACAACATTGCGTCATATTCCATTTGAGGTTGTTTTGAACTGAATAGAAAAGAAAACTTATTGTCAGCACGCATTTCGAATATTAGCGCAAATATTGTCGATAATCGGCTCATATATGAGTATTTATTCGTACTGATTATATTCTGTAGTTTCACTTTTGGACGATAAGGATAGATATGATCAACATGTTTGAATTGAAGAACTCGCGGGATAGTTTTAATATAGATTGATATCGATATTTGGCTTAAAATGAAGTAGATTGCGATTATAAACGTGTTCTAAATAGTATCAAAAGTAGATGAGCAACGTAGAGTATGATAGAGTCGTTTTCGTATGAGTGGGAAAGTTACGGTACCGCGACGTATTGAAAGAGTTTGATTGGATGCAAGTCATCTGCACGGTTTTTGATTGGTTCAGAAAGGAAGCCATTTGAGTGTCACGGTACCGTAGGTGTCCCACTCATACGAAAACACTTCTATGCCCTACACACACAACTGCAATTCGTGCATGGTTCTGCCGTTCAGTCGACTACCTTCCAAGGTTGGCATTGATGTTTTCATGCACCTTTTCGTAGTTTCCCAGAATGCTGCAGGATTCTGCGCGCGCAAGTGAGGTCAGGGGAAAAAATATTTAGAATTGATCATGTATTGAGGAAAATATGACTATACTGTAACTAATCAAGAATAGTAAAAAAATGTTTTCTTTGCTTGAGAATTTGTATCTATTTTTGTAATTCTTCTTACGCACTTTTAATTTAAAAGTCTAAGTTTTCTACTGAATTTCTTCATTCTCTAGCTCTTAATATTTTTGATCTATTTTGCACCCTGACCTCGCTTGCGCGCGCAGAATCCTGAAGCATTCTGGGAAACTACGAAAAGGTGCATATATTTACTGTATTTGATCAATGCCAACCTCGACTTGGTAACCTAAAGTTTTTGAGATTTTTCTACATGAATGATATCTTCTTTGATGCTACCAATCGAATTAACATTCTGTTTAATATTTCAGTATTTATTAATTATGCTAAAACGTATACTGATTATGTTCTGTCCTGTCATAGATAATTCATAGAGTGGACATTACTGTGTTTTAACATAATATTAATGTTTCATTCAAATCAATACCGACTTTAGCTTACAAGGATAGAGTGGTTTTCGTATTAGTGGGAAGTGGGTCAGGTACGATTAGTGCTGGAATTACAGTCGTTTTGCTTCTAAGTTTTTTCGCCTAGAAAACTTAGAAGCGAAACGACCTGATATCTTAGTGCTGTGCCGTAACAGTACCGTACCGTAACCCTGTGCCGTAACGTACTGCCTGTGCCGTACCGTACCGTAACCGTACTGTAACACTGGTCGATAACCCGTACTGCATGTGCCGTGCCGTACTGCCTGTGCCGTGCCGTACTGCCTGTGCCGTACCGTACTGCCTGTGCCGTGCCGTACTGCCTGTGCCGTGCCGTACCGTAACCGTACTGCCTGGTGCCGTACTGCATGTGCCGTGCCGTACTGCCTGTGCCGTGCCGTACTGCCTGTGCCGTGCCGTACTGCCTGTGCCGTGCCGTACTGCCTGTGCCGTGCCGTACTGCCTGTGCCGTGCCGTACTGCCTGTGCCGTGCCGTACTGCCTGTGCCGTGCCGTACTGCCTGTGCCGTGCCGTACTGCCTGTGCCGTGCTGCTGCCTGTGCCGTGCCGTACTGCCTGTGCCGTGCCGTACTGCCTGTGCCGTGCCGTACTGCCTGTGCCGTGCCGTACTGCCTGTGCCGTGCCGTACTGCCTGTGCCGTGCCGTACTGCGCTGTGCCGTGCCGTACTGCCTGTGCCGTGCCGTACTGCCTGTGCCGTGCCGTACTGCCTGTGCCGTGCCGTACTGCCTGTGCCGTGCCGTACTGCCTGTGCCGTGCCGTACTGCCTGTGCCGTGCCGTGCCGTACTGCCTGTGCCGTGCCGTACTACCTGTGCCGTACCGTACTGCCTGTGCCGTACCGTACTGCCTGTGCCGTGCCGTACCGTAACCGTGTCGGTAACTGTATAGAATAATTTGGATATAATCAACAGTGCCGCCCTAAGGAGGTATAGTACTGAAAAGAAGCCATTCAAATGTCTTCTAAAACGTCATCTTGTTGCAAACAAAAAAACAATTACTAGTAGTTACGCGTTAGTATATACAGCCAAAATAATTAAACCGAAAAGCCATGTCAGTGTCATGGATTTTAGTTGTCAGTGTGCAATTACTTAATTTAAAATAGTTCAACTCTGGTATTGAGAACCATTTTTTAAATTAAAATTAAAATAGCAGATGAAATGGAAGTTTATCATGTCGGAAAAACCATTTCAATGTCACCAGGAAAACCATTGTAAAGCGCAATAGAAATGCATTACGAACGGAATGAAAGAAAAATTAAATTAGAATCAGTAGATGAAGAGATATTTATTAAGTAAACTAACTATTCATTTGAAAATGTTTAAATAAAGCCACTACAATGTCACTCTTAATTAGTTTCTCGACTCTTTAAATTAATGATATCGAATCCAATTATTCTACAAACAACTCGGCCATGCCGTACTTAATGATTTCTGATGATCTAGAACACTAACAAATTATTTAGTATGTTGATTTTTAATGTTATCATAAATACATTGTTTGACACTTACTTTTGTTTTACTTTTGTTTTACAATGTATTATTAGTGTTATATGTATGTAAGTATTTGACTTCAATACTGAAAAAAAAAAAATTTTAAATACATTGTTATCTATAATCGAGCACTTCTATCAGGAGCCCCTGGCTAGGGTACCTTGTGTCATTGATGTTTAACAAATTATAATAAATTATAATAAATTAATTGCATTTACTCATTCATTCATTCATTCATTTATTTATTCACTACGAGAGGTTGTTTGCAATACTGTTATATCTATTGATTCATAAGGTGTTTATTTAAGTTTTCTTCGTTTACTTTCCAGATGTCTTCAAAATGGTGACGGTACTGCTAATCGTACTTCTGAGTCTGGTGGACCTAACGGTCAGCGGTTCTTCACCAAGATCAATGTAAGAATTGATGCGCGCAACGTTGCATCGTGTGCAAGAAAAGTTGAATCGTGTGTCTGGGCCTTTAAAGTCCATCCACTGCTTCCATACTCATTCTGGGTCATAGTTTATGTCGTATTAATTGAAAATTCTGAACGCAAGGAGGATATTCGGTCGAATTCGGATTCTTTCAAAACACTTACAAGTGTATGAAGGGACAAATAAGTCACGTGATTGTCCACGTGACAAAATAAGTCATGGCATGATTTCAAGTGGCGAAGACAGTTTGTTGGCTCCTATAGTTTTGTCTATCTGGTTGACGTTACTAGTTTGCGCGCGCAATGCGCATTTGATCATAAATTGCGTGCCCACATAAGCTGAATACTTTGACACCAATAAACAGTTATTGTCATTCACATTATTTTCTCCGGGATTTTCATTGGTCGAGAGACGACTACGTCACTGCAGATAACTTCCTACGAATAAGTGTGTTCGTTCTCAGCTCGATTTTTTCCAGAGTTGTTGCTTTAGGTGAGAGAAAATAACGTGAATGATAAAATAATTATTGGACGAGGTTGAGCAAAATATCGTGATTTGTCAGTGGCGAGCAGAATAATTATTTTTATTATTTTTATTATTATTATTTTATTATAATTATTATTATATCATTATTATTATTATTATTATTCAGTATATTATTATTATATATTATTATTATTATTATATTATTATTATTATTATTATTTTTATTATTATTATATATTATTATTATTATTATTATTATATTATTATTATTATTATTATTATTATTATTATTATTATTATTATTATTATTATTATTATTATTATTATTATTATTATTATTATTATTATTATTATTATTATTATTATTATTATTATTACTATTACTTACCCAGTCATAGACGCTCCACGACTCTCAAAGTGATAGATGAGCAGCTTACAATGGCTGGTAACAACATGTCTAAAATGATTAAACATATCATGAAGGATTACGATAAAAACGTCCGTCCGTATTACGACGGTAAGTCACAATATTCACATTAAATAAACATTTACCCGCAGCCAAGCTCTATAGCCAGACAAATCCCTCCAAATCCATACAAAAAATACGTACGAGGTGACGCGCGATCTGATTGGCTAGCTACCATGCATATATCATATAATATTTATTACCGTTATACATCAACACATACAATAGATGGCGACGCGCGATCTGATTGGCTAGTTACCATGCATATATCACGGGGCGTGTTGTTTATAGCTCAGTATATCACTATTGTAATATTGTCTTTTTCAGTTAAACCGATTGAAGTCCAGTTTGATATGTTAATTCTTTCGTTTGGGGAAATCAAAGAAGCCGATATGGTAGGCAATCACTTCGAAAAGTATTGAAACTGTGGTGTTGATGATAATTAAATTGACATACGTTCTTATATAGTACATTTCACATAATCTCAATGCGCTTTACAACTTTTACGGGCTGTCAAAAGACGCCCATGGCAGCCGAGCAGCTTACACTCATGAGGAGTTAGTATGTTATGCCTGCGGTTTGAAGTAGTGGGTGATAAGATAGCAGTGGTAACAATGAATGTGATGATGAAAACGATGTTGATACTTGGAGAAAATGGTAGTGGTATTACTGGCATTGATGATGATAATAATAATGATGATTATGACCGGATGGTAACGATGATGGTAATAATGATGATGATGATGGTAATGACGATGATGATGATGGTAATGATGATGATGGTAATAATGATGATGATGGTAATGACGATGATGATGATGGTAATGATGATGATGGTAATAATGATGATGATGATGTGATGATGGTAATGATGATGATGATGATAAGGGTGGTGGTTCGAACAATCATATGAATCTGTCACGATCCTTGTTCCGTCATCAGGTGTTTACTGCTGACATATATGTCGGTCAGTTTTGGCAAGACCCTCGCTTTGCCTATGGAATCAACAACAGCGTCAGCCTGGGAGGCGATTATGTCGACAGATTTTGGATTCCAGACACTTTCTTTGTCAATTCTATTGATATCGAAGTACACAAAATGATGTCTCCCAACAAGAAGGTCTGGATTAGTCTCGATCAGGGACATATTATGATGAGCGCAAGGTAATATTCGAACATATCAAACTTATGTTGTACAAAAGGTCATTGTTTCACATATGCAGATGAGGCGAGTCTTGTTTAGGCGAAAAACAGCATGATTTTGATACATTTTTGCTTTTTACTGCATTGTTAAAATACAAATCAAAAATACCAACGGAATATCGGTCGAATATGTTTGGCAAAGACCACAAATAAAGAGATTTGAAGGTGGCATTTTCCGTTTCTTCTGATCGAACTGAAATCTCTGAAGAGATATGGGAGAGCGTTAGATACGTACACACAAAAACCCTTTGAATTCTTTGGGATTGTGTCAATCAAAAACCTACCGCGATTCAAATGCTCTGTAATGTCGCGTTTTGATATAAAATACATGTAGATTGGATATTAAGCGGTGGCAAAATGAAATCTAAAACTCTTTGTTTGGTAATCGTGAACATCATATTGGTGCTCTTTATCCCGGTCTGTATGTAGAAGCTACATAGACAAATGAATTATGGCTCGGAAAGGACGATTTTGAAGGCAATTTCTAATATTTACACACAAGATCAATAGGTCTGAAGTTCGAATTTGTGATATATTTTCCCCTGTTGAGGAATATGCAGCTCTATAGCATCCTCTTTTATACTTCTAATTTACACATTGTCAAAGGCGGAAAAAGATCAATTGAGAAATGCTTTATTTAGTGCTCGATCGGGCCTCAAACGTGCTTTTAATAGTAAACAAAGCACATTTGTAATTCAATAATTTGATCTTGCACAAGCGCATTCAAAAACGTTGTCCGCGTGATACTGTGTCCCAACAGGAGCAAATGTTCAATGATGCAGGACATAAGTTTGATATGCTAAAATGTGAAAATGTGCAACTGGAGAAACTGTAGTCCAGTCCCGGACTCACTTTCTATCCGCTCCGACAGCGGAGGAAAGAGAGTCCAGTATAACTTGCATGCGCATGGCAGCTTAGCAGCCAGGCGATCACCACATTTATGTGGTGATCGCCTGGTTACAAAGCCTGTCTGATGTTCAAAATGGCGGAGGCTCCAGTAAATCCTAGTTTAATAATTTACTATTTATATTGCGCAGTTTCTCAGTTCTGTATGAGCGATATCAGTCGAATTTTGTGAAGAATTTCATCGATTCCGTGAAGTTTTCCCTCAGCTCGCAAAGAGTAATTATAATATTGTTCTAAAGATTGAACAGCTCCGGGAAGCCGGATGTTTTTGTTAATTTGAGTACGGGCTTTGGAAAGTCCCTGATTTATTCTTTATTAATCTGCACGCGCTGTCAGCCATTTCATTCCATTTTATTTTGACAGCTCCACGTGATATAAACATATCACTGGCCATATTACATTTGCGGGCTCTGAAAATAGACAAAATCGGCTGACTGGCGCAATGTTTACATTCTTTAACCCATTTCAAAACTTTTGCAAACAACATTTCCATCGATTTCCATATCAATGCTGTTGAAATGTCTATTGAATTCGAAATCACAACAGACAAAGAACCGTATTCCCAAAAGATCTGAAATGGGTCAAAGAATGTAAACATTGTGTTAGTCGATTTGGTCTATTGAGCCCGATCTGATTGGCTGCTAAGCTGCCATGCGCATGCAAGTTATACTGGACTCTCTTTCCTCCGCGACTTCAGCTTGTCGGAGCGGATAGAAAGTGAGTCCGGGACTGGACTAGAGAAACTGTAGAATAATGATCTGTAAAGGGTGGACATGTTGCGCGCAATGTTGCACCGTATGCCCGGCCCTTAAGAGTGTTGTTTGTGTTTTCAAGAATAAAATCCAAAGCTACGTGTAAGATGGACCTCAGGAAATATCCCATGGATCAACAAACATGTCACTTAGCGATAGAAAGCTGTGAGTAAATGTGGTGTTGTAGTGTAACTTTATTAATACTGTTGTCTGTAAAAGCTGTCACGTGACAAGATCGTAAGGAACCATGGGTAATCTCACTGCAAATAGCTTTGTAGTACTTTTTGTCGAAATGATGATGACTTCAGATTGCAATGCAATAAAGTCAGCATAAATACACATTATCAGTGTAACATTACTCTCGTTTCTGATTGGTCGACCTAGGAAGGTCGACCAATCAGTATCAAGTATATTCTGGTTTGAATAGAACAGCCGCCATTTTGAATTTTGACTTCCGGAACAAGTTCCAACAGACTTCGTTCTCAGGGGTATTTCTCTGGGTGCGAGTAACGAGCGACAGAATATACCCCTGGGTTCCCGAGGATGAGTTGAATTGAGCTCGAGCTTGAAACAGCAGTATTTACTATTCTATGATTTTTTTAAATATATTTTAATTAATTTTATTTATTTTTTAATTTGGATTTTAATTTAAATTAACAAACAATCTTGTTTGTCACCATATTTTCAGTTTCGTTTGACGAAACAGACTTAAAGTACAAATGGAAGACAAAGATTGGTAGTCAGGTTTATATTTACGATTCCGAGATGGCGCAGTTCACGGTTATGAGCGTGACTAGACACTTGAAGCATCCTTTGTATCACTCACGTACGTACAATGTAGTCATTCTGTCTATCACGTGACTAGACACTTGAAGCATCCTTTGTATCACTCACGTACGTACAATGTAGTCATTCTGTCTATCACGTGACTATCACGTGACTAGACACCTGAAGCATCCTTTGTATCACTCACGTACGTACAATGTAGTCATTCTGTCTATCACGTGACTATCACGTGACTAGACACCTGAAGCATCCTTTGTATCACTCACGTACGTACAATGTAGTCATTCTGTCTATCACGTGACTATCACGTGACTAGACACCTGAAGCATCCTTTGTATCACTCACGTACGTACAATGTAGTCATTCTGTCTATCACGTGTCTATCACGTGACTAGACTAGACACCTGAAGCATCCTTTGTATCACTCACGTACGTACAATGTAGTCATTCTGTCTATCACGTACAATGTAGTCATTCTGTGACTATCACGTGACTAGACACCTGAAGCATCCTTTGTATCACTCACGTACGTACAATGTAGTCATTCTGTCTATCACACGAAGCATCCTTTGTATCACTCACGTGACTATCACGTGACTAGACACCTGAAGCATCCTTTGTATCACTCACGTACGTACAATGTAGTCATTCTGTCTATCACGTGTCTATCACGTGACTAGACACCTGAAGCATCCTTTGTATCACTCACGTACGTACAATGTAGTCATTCTGTCTATCACGTGACTAGACACCTGAAGCATCCTTTGTATCACTCACGTACGTACAATGTAGTCATTCTGTCTATCACGTGACTAGACACCTGAAGCATCCTTTGTATCACTCACGTACGTACAATGTAGTCATTCTGTCTATCACGTGACTATCATATGACTAGACACCTGAAGCATCCTTTGTATCACTCACGTACGTACAATGTAGTCATTCTGTCTATCACGTGACTATCACGTGACTAGACACCTGAAGCATCCTTTGTATCACTCACGTACGTACAATGTAGTCATTCTGTCTATCACGTGACTAGACACCTGAAGCATCCTTTGTAGTAACTAGACACCTGAAGCATCCTTTGTATCACTCACGTACGTACAATGTAGTCATTCTGTCTATCACGTGACTAGACACCTGAAGCATCCTTTGTATCACTCACGTACGTACAAGGTGTCATTATGTCTATCACGTGACTATCATGTGACTAGACACCTGAAGCATCCTTTGTAGTAACTAGACACCTGAAGCATCTGTCTATCACGTGATTCTATCATATGACTAGACACCTGAAGCATCCTTTGTATCACTCACGTACGTACAATGTAGTCATTCTGTCTATCACGTGACTAGACACCTGAAGCATCCTTTGTATCACTCACGTACGTACAATGTAGTCATTCTGTCTATCACGTGACTATCATATGACTAGACACCTGAAGCATCCTTTGTATCACTCACGTACGTACAATGTAGTCATTCTGTCTATCACGTGACTAGACACCTGAAGCATCCTTTGTATCACTCACGTACGTACAATGTGTCATTATGTCTATCATGTGACTAGACACCTGAAGCATCCTTTGTATCACTCACGTACGTACAATGTAGTCATTCTGCCTATCACGTGACTATCATGTGACTAGACACCTGAAGCATCCTTTGTATCACTCACGTACCTACAATGTAGTCATTCTGTCTATCACGTGACTAGACACCTGAAGCATCCTTTGTATCACTCACGTACGTACAATGTGTCATTATGTCTATCACGTGACTATCATGTGACTAGACACCTGAAGCATCCTTTGTAGTAACTAGACACCTGAAGCATCCTTTGTATCACTCACGTACGTACAATGTAGTCATTCTGTCTATCACGTGACTATCACGTGACTAGACACCTGAAGCATCCTTTGTATCACTCACGTATCAGTCTCAAGTCCTTTGTATCACTCACGTACGTGTGTCATTATGTCTATCACGTGACTATCATGTGACTAGACACCTGAAGCATCCTTTGTAGTAACTAGACACCTGAAGCATCCTTTGTATCACTCACGTACGTACAATGTAGTCATTCTGTCTATCACGTGACTAGACACCTGAAGCATCCTTTGTATCACTCACGTACGTACAATGTGTCATTATGTCTATCATGTGACTATCACATGACTAGACACCTGAAGCATCCTTTGTAGTAACTAGACACCTGAAGCATCCTTTGTATCACTCACGTACGTACAATGTAGTCATTCTGCCTATCACGTGACTAGACACCTGAAGCATCCTTTGTATCACTCACGTACCTACAATGTAGTCATTCTGCCTATCACGTGACTATCATGTGACTAGACACCTGAAGCATCCTTTTTATCACTCACGTACGTACAATGTAGTCATTATGTCTATCACGTGACTAGACACCTGAAGCATCCTTTGTATCACTCACGTATGAGCATATGGGTATTTTGTCTGTGCATGCGCCAACACAGCATTGACCAGTGACGTCTGAACCATTTTACAGCTCGATAGCTCATTTTAAGGATATTTTGTAGGAGATCTACGCGTTTCTAAAGTTTAAACGTCATGAAAATTTACTCATTTTTAAAGACGATAAACACTTCTTCCCCTGGGTATATCTTTGGCCGCTGTTATTTCTTTTGATGGCGAGATATTTTACATTGAAATTCGACTGTGGTGTTTGGAGTTGGATGTTCAGCGTTAACTATTTCTACAATCAAGTATTCTACAGCACTGGATTAACGCTTGGTAATTGTGATGAGAGTAAACTTTTAGAATTTTAATGAAATGGTCTTTCAGGTGGACGCGATTTCGAGCTATGGCCCGGTGAATATGTAGAAGTGTTCAATTTAGGTCGAACTTTAACGAGATATTTCTTGAAATTTTTACCGACCCCCAAGTTGGAGATAATTACCACAGCATTCATTCCTTTATATAATTTCAGTTTTTATAGAGAATGGGGCTTCAAAAAATGTATAGCTGTCAGATTTAATAGATTCTTCTCACCCTATACTCGGTGTAATGGCGGAATTGATGTTTTGTGTTACTTCTCGAAGCCATGGTTCTATCATATCTTCGTCTGTTTCCTTATTCTAAGTCTTTGAAAGTATAAATGAGAGAACAGACTTTGCAGAAAAATTAGTTGTTAAGAAAATTAAAACTTGTTTCCACTGTTTTGCATTGCAATAGTTTTGCTTACCATTTACGGGACTCGCGACGAGCAGAAATGTGGACTCCAAGCACTGATTCAAGTCAAATTATCTTTCGATTTCTACCGACCCCCAAGCTGCTTAATGTTACGGAGGCGAAGATTATTCAATAGTCATTCCATTCATCACAATAAATGACTTTCAAAAAATGCATAGCTCCTGCTATGAATGTTCAAAGTGCATGTATACGGCGAAGACGGCAGCCATTGTCAGTTTAGCTTGTCATGTCTGGACCTCCCTCACCTTGCAACTCATAATACATCGTAAATACTGGTTATGACAACTGCAGCATGCTTTCAGCATTGATAAAATAGAATCCATCATTTTAGAGTTGCATATGTTCATATAGACAAGTTAATAAATAAATATACGAGCATCGGGAAAGATTTGTCACAAGTAGTCAGCTAGAATTTCTCTGGCACGCCCCCACATTCTAGTACATACAAACATGGGCTCAAATTCAAGGTTTTTTGCAATTTTCCTCGTATAAATGCATATAACTAAAAAGTTAACGACGGATTTAGTTTTTTTGATCTTTCGTGGACCATATTATTTGGCTATAATTGAAATTCGATGCAAAAAAGTACCGTATTTTTTTAGTTGAATGGGTCTACCTTACAAGAGAATTGGCGTGACATGACCTCAAACTGGCCTGTCAGCCCACATAAATAGCTTTTATTGAAACTACACAGGCCTAGTCACGAAATTAACTACGGATTAGCATAGCCCGCGCTTTTATGGACATTTTGATACCAAATACATGTTAGTTCGTAAAATTTTCGCACCGTATTTCGGCCAGTTTTTATAGAGTCCCATACAGAGTATACACCTATTTCAAAAAAGGTTGTCGAAGACATCAGTCCATAGACGATAGGTTATAGGTCGTTCCAAGACCGAACTGCATTATGGTAACAGCTTGAATATCAAAAAATGGCACTTCCTGTATGAAAACCTGTATGATATCGTAACTATTTTATTTCAAAGAGGACAAGACAAATTTTGAATCGAATTTCCTCTGGCATCCACCACATTCAAGCTGTTACCATAATGCAGTTCGGTCTTGGAACGACCTATAACCTATCGTCTATGGACTAATGTCTTCGACAACCATTTTTGAAATAGGTATATACACAACAGCCTCGAAGCTCTTCCTAGTATTTATATCTATTGATCATTGTATTAGTTTGACTCGATGTAAACTCCTGGGCATTCAAAAATATGATGTGTCAGGCTTCTCTGGTGTTGTTAGTATGACTATTGATAACAGCTTGTGCCTTCGCCGTTGCACAAACAAAACTGATGAATCTGAGGGAACTTATAGCGGGTGAAAATACTCAATGCAAAGCAGTGGTGAACCCTTTTTCCATGCACAATTAATGTAACAAGTAAGTGTTATATATGTCGATGTATTAATCAGATCTAATCACGGCATGAAATTATAAAAGCAATGAATCTATGACTGATTTGGGGATTTCGTGGAGGGGGAGGGGAGGGGGTCAAGCGAAAATATAAATTAAACTGAAGTACATATTGCATATTATATATATAATATTAATATACCGAAGTGAAAAACAATCAGAAACTGACAGGAAAAAAAGAAGAATAAGAATTCGAAGGGATTCGCAGGGGCTAGGACCGAAAAGACCAAATGTTCCAATTTGTAGGCAAATCTTTTCCGATGAAGAACTTTGCCATCTTGTTTGTTATTCCTGGTATTTAAATTAGCGCGGGATGGCGCGGGATATATGCGCGTGTCAGAGGGTCTTTGTGTTCATGTTGGCATTTCACGCATGCGCAGACAAAATGCCCATGTGCTTCACGTATGTACAATGTAGTCATTCTGTCTATCACGTGACTATCATATAATAATAATAATAACTTTATTTATATAGCGCTTTTACATGGACAACTTACAAAGCACTTTACAACTGATATGACTAGACACCTGAAGCATCCTTTGTATCACTCACGTACGTACAATGTAGTCATTCTGTCTATCACGTGACTAGACACCTGAAGCATCCGTTGTATCACTCACGTACGTACAATGTAGTCATTCTGTCTATCACGTGACTATCATATGACTAGACACCTGAAGCATCCTTTGTATCACTCACGTACGTACAATGTAGTCATTCTGTCTATCACGTGACTAGACACCTGAAGCATCCGTTGTATCACTCACGTACGTACAATGTAGTCATTCTGTCTATCACGTGACTATCATATGACTAGACACCTGAAGCATCCTTTGTATCACTCACGTACGTACAATGTAGTCATTCTGTCTATCACGTGACTATCATATGACTAGACACCTGAAGCATCCTTTGTATCACTCACGTACGTACAATGTAGTCATTATGTCTATCACGTGACTATCATGTGGCGTTCACATGATCATCACTTCAAAAGCCGTGTGCATGACTTATGTGACTATCACGTGACTAGTATCACATGATCAGTATATATCACTATTTTTTTCGTATTTTAATTATAAATTCAATTTATTCATAAAAACTACAATTTTAAACTTATTTTAAATACTTGTTATTTTTCAGGTCGTTTTTCTGGTCTGACAGTAACTTTCACATTCCAGCGTCGTACTATGTACTACATATTCCAAATGTACATTCCATGTATTTGCATCGTCGCCTTGTCGTGGGTCAGTTTTTGGGTCGATTCAGAGGCCGTTCCTGCACGCGTGGGTCTCAGTATTACAACCGTATTGACAATTTGCTACATGCTTGGGTCCGTGAACTCAAACCTGCCAAGAGTCTCGTATCTAAAGGCTATAGACTATTTTCTGTTGCTGTCTTTTGGCTTTATATTTTTTACTTTAGTAGAATATGTAGCAGTTGTGAAATATACGAGGAGAAAGAAATACAGTGGAAGTTTTACACCACCAAATTGCAAAGATGACGGACTGACAGAGGAAGAATGGGTGAGTAAAGCCAGCAATAAAGTAGACACTGAGGTGGGCGTGGCAACACGTGCCCAACAGTGATTGAAAACCTAAACGGGCAGCCAATCCTTATTTCGATATTAAATAAAGTGTTGCAAAAAAAACCCAGATAAAAGCGTAAAAAAAAGTATAAGATGTCCATATATGGAAGTGGAAGAAAGTATTTACCGGTTTCTATAAATAGCATAATCGTTCTCATAGTTGACAAAACGTTTTGTATCTTCAACCTGAGTTTTATTACAAAACTGCCAAGCTTTCGGGCTAAGCGCCCATCTTCAGGGCTAAATGCATAAAATCTAATTACAACAGCTATAAGTATACGAACACAAACAAACGCCACCAAACAAGCAAGCTCGTGCGCAACAAACTGAAAAGGCTCGTGCAAAGCAAACAAAATCGAACAACGCTAGATAGAAAGAATGAAAAAGGTGCGCGAGGAATAGAAAATGAAATATTAACGTAAGAATTGAAAATAATAAATAGAAAGGTAGCCAAAAAAACAACAAAAAAAACAAAAACAAAAAAACGAAATCAGTGCGCGATGAACTATAAAAACAGAATAAAATTGAGTAAACGAATGAATGAATAAAAGAATGAACGAATGGATGAACAAATAAATGAATGATAGAATGAAAGAATGGATGAACGAATGAATGAATGAACGAAATAATGAATGAATTTTGAATTTATTTATTTTTATTTTTATTTATATTTATTTTTTATTATTCATCCTTCCATTCATTTACTCATTCTTTCGTTCATTATTTCATTTTCATTCATTTATTCATTCATCCATTCGTTCATTCATTATTTCGTTCATTCATTCATTCGTTCATCCATTCTTTCATTCATTTATTTGTTCATCCATTCGTTCATTCTTTTATTCATTCATTCGTTTACTCAATTTTATTCTGTTTTTATAGTTCATCGCGCACTGGTTTCGTTTTTTTTTTGTTTTTTTTGGCTACCTTTCTATTTATTATTTTCAATTCTTACGTTAATATTTCATTTTCTATTCCTCGCGCACCTTTTTCATTCGTACGTTCTATCTAGCGTTGTTCGATTTTGTTTGCTTTGCGCGAGCCTTTTCAGTTTGTTGCGCACGAGCTTGCTTGTTTGGTGGCGTTTGTTTGTGTTCGTATACTTATAGCCGTTGTAATTAGATTTTATGCATTTAGCCCTGAAGATGGGCGCTTAGCCCGAAAGCTTGGCAGTTTTGTAATAAAACTCAGGTTGAAGATACAAAACGTTTTGTCATGAATTATCCAACCTACAAACCAACATTAGATTTCGTTCTCATAGTTGTTATGCATTGATTGATAGGATGATAAAAAGATGATGGAAGTGAAAATCCAAATTGGCAACACGGCGTACACATTTAAAGACTCACTGAGCAACCTCACCGCACCAGAAGGATGCGAAAAGATCGCCAAGAACGGAGAAATGTATAAGACATCACCAAGGAAACCAATCAAAACATGTGATCACAGTAAACCAACTCTACGTCGCTATACTTTCCAACAAACAACACATCCCATAATAAGTTTCTTTAAAAAGCCATTCAGGCTAGAAGAGGGAGAAAACGAGATCGATAAATACTGCAGATTCTTCTTTCCATTTAGTTATGGCCTTTTCCTGACCGTGTATTTCGCCTACTTCTTTTCGTGATGTGTGAAGAAGAAGTACTCTTCCTGGGCAGCTGGAAGTGCCAGATAATGTAACCAGTAAGTGGCTGGTGGTGTAAGTAAGTGCCTGGTGGTGTAAGTAAGTGCCTGGTGGTGTAAGTAAGTGCCTGGTGGTGTAAGTAAGTGCCTGGTGGTGTAACCGCTTACATTGCCACGTGTCTTCTAACATTTGAACATCGATTGGGAAACTAAAGAAACTAAAGAAATAATCCCATAAAATCTCTTCCTTGATTCTTTGTTTCCAAACTAGAGATTGTTTTAATTGATTTTTTTCAACCTCAAATCCTATGGACGCAGAGCCTTTTCTGTGGCTGCCCCACAACTTTGGAACAATCTTCCACCTGATCTACGTAGATGTACTTCTCTTGACAGCTTCAAGTCCCAACTAAAGACCTTTCTATTTAAATCGACCTACAAGCTGCAATAGTCCTATTTACCTTTATATTATTTTCTTTTCTTTTATTTGTCGGTATGACAGCGCTTAGAACAGTCCTGTATTGGCGCTATATAAGCAAATATTATTATTATTATTATTATTATTATTATTTAACAATGGCTCTCTTTTTGAGAAAATTATCCTGTAAGTAAATTTAGCGAATAGTCTGATGATTTATTACTTAAAAATGATCATAGCGAATAGTCTGATGATTTATTACTTAAAAATGATCATTGCGAATATAATATTGATTGTCGCGGCTCCAGCTGTGACAAACTTCAAGTTGTAAATTTTTCAAAAACTATACTGCATCACGTGACAATGTGAGAACATCACGTGATAATTTCTCACTTTTCCTTTGTAATAATATCACAATGCATTGCGCGCGTACCGGAAGTCTGGAACTCTTGCTGCTTGTATTATGATTTATTATATAGTCAAGTCAATCCGCGCGCTCTGATTGGCTGAAAACTGTGCTGTATCAGAGAACGGAGCACGGTTTGATGACGCTGTTTTTTGGCTGTTTGGTTTGATCCAAAATTCTGAAGAAAACAAACCAAGCGCGCGCTCGATAATAATAATAATAACACTTTATTTAACGAGGAATTTACAGATAAAGCTATGCTTTTTTCCAATCTGGTCCTCCTATATGTTAAATAAACTCTATAGTACTTCATTTTGTTATATTGTCAAGATTTAAAATATTTAGTATTTGTTGATCAACTTGGTTACTGCGTCGCAAGGGAGTAATCACTGCTGGCCTTGGGCTCCTCTTTTGTATTGGTCTTTGTCTCGTCACGTGACTGTATCTCAAAGTTATAACGTATTTATTACTAAATACTTGTTGATGTTACGTCATAGCCTACGTCACAACATTCCATTTCCAGTATAAGGAGGCTATAATACTACTAGCAGATAATTATTTTCATTATTTACATTTTATTTAGGTGTCTTTCAAATCAATCAATTATGTATATTATTTTTATTTAACGACCTCCGTGCTCTGAAGAATCTCTAGTGAAAACCAGTAGAAATATTCGTTCTCTACGTAATTCCATTCGACGTGCCAGTATAACGTCTCCCGGTAGAATATATGGTCCCTTTTATCGAATTTCAGACAATCACCCGTTTAGTTACAGTATTTTTAAATGTCATTTATCGTCCTTTTGCTTTCGATTTTTTCTATTAATTTCAACCCATAAATAGAGTGAGAGTAACTGGCTATTATTACTACTTATAAACAGATATCTCGTTTTATAGATCTTACGAATTAATATTGTCCTGCACTTAATATTCGTGAGACATTTAATATATTTGTTTTCCCAAAATTACGCAGAATCAGTGGTATACCCGAGCAACATTACAATCAAATTAATAGCTATGATATATACAGGCAAAAAAATACTAAGTAATTACTCGGCGGACTGCCTGTGGCGCGTCGAGTTGAAAATGGGCTTTCTTTTTTTATGGCCACAAATCCGGCGCCAACTGGCTACCAAGGCGCATGCGCTCTGTGCAGCTGAGGAAACCGAAGGCTCATTGCTCATTGCTGAAGCCCACAGAGTGAACGCTTTTAGAAGCGCTAATTTGAAGTAACAATTATAAAACTAGCGGAAGTAGAGTTAGACTCTAATCGGCAGGTAGCCCAAGTAATTAACTCTGTCTTTTTTCACAATACGCTAAACTGAAGTAACAATTATAGCGGAAGTAGAGTTAGCGGAAGTAGAGTTAGCTGAAGTAGAGTTCGACTCTGACCGAACTTTAGCTCCGCTTAAGAAATTACCACAACCTTTAGATTTCGCGTTCATTTTCATCTTACAAGTCGCCAACATTTCAACAAACTCTCGGCGGAAGTTTTGGTTCAAAAGGGCGTACACCATGGGATTACAGGTACTTGATGCGAATACCAACCACTGTGAACATAGAATCGCCGTCACAAGGGACTTAGTACGAACTGGATTAAAGAAATCGATATAAACAAAGACCACGTGATAGGGAAGCCAACATAGTGCAAAGAGAACGACAACAATGATGAGCATGCGTACTACTCGTTGTTGGGCTTGCTTTCTTGAGCCTGAAATCAGAATGGGAAAAATCATCGTAATGCATGAAGAAAACTGAGAGTTTTTTCAGAAAATGAAAGTGAGACTTTTCTTAAAAAGTGAGACTTTTCTTAAAAAGTGAGACTTTTCTTAAAAAGTGAGACTTTTCTTAAAAAGTGAGACTTTTCTTAAAAAGTGAGACTTTTCTTAAAAAGTGAGACTTTTCTTAAAAAGTGAATGAGAGAAAAAACGAATGACAGAAATAGAGAAGAAATGGATGAATTAAAAGATGTGGGGATTTCAAATTTGAACTAATTAACTTTATTGCCTTTATCTGTAATCTTATTACACACCGACAAGGTCTATAAGTTGTTGTACAATACTATACTAAGTTCTATAAGTGCTGATTAGAGTCCACACCTTGCTTATATAATAACTGAGAAACGTTTGTCGATAAAATAGTCACCATATACCATACAGGAGGTAAGTATAATTCCAGGTATAAGCTAATAGGAAGCAACAAATATTTCAAGATAACAACCTACTGATTGAATTACAGTAGATGACGTCAACAATGAACTAGGCAAAATTGCACGATGGACAAGTGGAAACGAACACAAAAATTGTTCAAATGTCATTTTCCTGATCCTATTCGATTTTTCTTCTAATGCTTAATTAAAAGACAATTTGAACAAAATCCAACAATAGTTTGATAGTTTGTTTTGAAATTTCTTTATCTCCAGCTGAACCCTCTCCAGATAACAAGGTTTCTTTGTGACCTTGCAAGCGAGCGAGCGACACTCATACTCATGCCGGAACAAAAACGAAATGCGGCTAGTTTTGAAATATAAATGAGATTGAAAGTTTTTGCCATCTCAATTAATTAAGAAAACGAGACAAAGTGTTTAATTTAAAAATAAATCAAATAAAAAAGGAGGGCATCGAAAAGGAACGCATATTTGGATCACAAAGCTAAGTGCGTTTTGCTTGTTAACTTTTCCACTTTTTCTATTTTAGAAACAGCTTCGTAGGAAATGAACCGAAAAAATAACAACAACAAAGATACAAATTGCTGAACACAAAATTAATAGAAAACACAGATAAACTAGTTGACAAATGTGCGCGCCCATTTTATGATCGATAAGCCTTGTCATCCTTCTACTGCTAGCAATAATGCACTTTCTATGGTCGATAAGCCTTGTCATAATGCCTCTACTCTTACTAGCTAGCAGTAACACACACCTCACTCGAAACTCTGTTTAGTTTTACACCATATTAAGATAGGTTTACGTCATACCTTCTCTTGAACTAGTGACAACTGGCTGCTTCGTCAAAGATCGAGCAATAATCGTGTACAAACATGTCAGGACCAGCAGTGGAAAGAGGTACAAGACAAGGAATACTGTCATAGTGTAAGCTTGTCTTGACTTCATGTCAGGCCAGACCTCCTCACACAGGACGTACTCGATGTCATTCAGTGTTATTACAAGTATTTTACAAAATATCAGCAATGGAAATGGAATAAGCGCTGAAGACAGCCATATCAACAATATCATCCTATACGCTTGGTGCAAACTGATTTTTCTTCGTTTGAACAGAACAATGTGCCAGTATCTATCAAGAGCTATAGCCAGTAAAGTTCCTACAGAAGCACTCAGGGTCAAACCCTGTAGAAACGGAAGGACTTTGCAAAGCACTTCACCAAACGGCCACTGCCATAAATGCGCATAGGTGACTACGCTTGGAATGTTAAAGAGTACGACCATTAGATCAGCAACACCAAGATTTGCGATCAAAACGTTTGTAACTGTTTTCATCTTTGGGTTTCGTACAGCTAGGATTACCATGGAATTACCAAACACCCCAACAATAAACAGAATAGTGTAACCAACTATTCGAATGGTTTTTGTAGCCATACTTTCGCCTTCGCTTTCTTGAAGAGTAGATTCGTTCATGGCTGAGTTGTTAAACATCGGCGTGAGTGTTGTTTCCATGTTACGTTTTGATGCAGAGACGCAGTTTTTTCACCCGTGTTTTTTCACTTGTAACCGTATTGTAGGAGAATACTGCCACATTATATAAAGCTCGATATCACATACACACTGAGACATCTTCATCACACAATATATGTCGCTGTTTTTTCATAGCAGCCAAACGGCGACGTATGTGCGCCATGGACGATTTAAGAATAAAAACACCATATCACGTGCGGAAATGAATTTCGGCATATCGCATGATTTCTCGTATGACACTATAAATATCCTAGAGTGTCTGAAAACTAAGCACGTTTTTATGACAAAAGCAACACAAGTGTAATTCAAAGTCAAATCAAACCTGACTACCCGTTTTGACAGTGCGTTTTTAAGCTCAAATGCCGATGTATCAGTAGGAACAATTGAAGCGTACGTAGGCATACCCAGAAATCAGAGACATGCCCTGGTCGCGCAGCTCATTATTCATAAGCTTTTCGTACATTTACATATCAAAGACAAATGGTAGAAATGTATGGCAAAACATAGAAAATCAGAAATATCTGAAGAACTAAACTTCGGATGCAAACTCCCGATAGCTAATTCACAAGTTTAATGTTTTGGGTGCTCGAATCGAGTACACTTCTTACAATCAAGCGAAAATAAAGTATGACAAAATCGATTTCAAAAATCGCTCTCTCAACAACATCTCACCTCTATCATTTACTGTAAAAGGCCGCCAAATTGAGTAAATTCCTAAAAGTTGGAGTCCGGTAGCAGCTTCGTCGTGCGTGGTACACACTTTCCCGATAGCCAGTTCGAAAGGACGTCATCTAAACTCACAGAATATCACACTTGTTTGGCCATAAATTCCACTTCTAATATGACAAAGTCCAGCCAAAGATAAGCTAAATTCCACTTTCGCCGATACAGAAGCATACTGAGTAAATATACTGTTTTCACCGTTGTTTTTCACTCGATGAAACGCTTCTGTCAAGATTATTTGGATCGCCATGCAAGTTACATAAGTAGCCTGGCCTGTTAGATTACACAGGAAACCCAGAGATAGTTAGCTGAGTTAGGCTCAAAAAGCGAGAAATAGGAGAGACGATGGAGGGAAGGGGGTTCAACTTTGGGCTTCCTGTGGTAAATACCATTTTCGCATCTTTTTGCTAAATTTGCAATTATTTTACAATGTAGAGGCTGTATGATCAAGATCGCTTCACACTATTAGTTTGTGATTCAGATTTCACATAGTTTACATGAATTTGAGCATAATCTTTTGATTCTGGGTAACTCCGCTGACACAAATAATCGTAGACGCAAAATGTCTCTGATTTCTGGCAATGGCTCGCTTAAAGTTTATCTTCTCGATGTTGTTTTGTCAATAAACAACTTTTTAAAAGTTCACCTTGGCCCAGAAGACTTTCGCCGTTTTTGTAACAACTTTCTCAGTATGAATTCACCTACCCCCTACCCCCTACCCCCTCAGTCCCACCTACGTCGTAAGTAAGGTCTGTCATAAATAATTTAAACGCAAATAAACTAAAAAGTTATTTAACAAATTGCGTAAAGTCCTGAGATCCAAAAGTCGTCTAATTTCTTATGATATCCACGTGCTCCTTACTCCCATGCAAGTGAGGTCAACGTAAATCATAGCTAGATCAGTACGTACATACATACATACCACATAGATAGATTCCATTCTATATATATATATATATATATATTGCTTTTAAGTGACCGGCTCTGTTAGATACAGTGCCCACACACAATGCAAGTCACCACAAGGCGCCATTATACAATTAGTCGCCCTTAGTTTGATTACAATGGCAGACGATCAAGAATTTGGGTGCCATGTATTGTGATAAAACAATGGTAACAAAATTATTTAGATAAAACAATGGTAACAAAATTCTTTAGATAAAACAATGGTAACAAAATTCTTTAAAGTGTCAATTGTATTTTAACAGACGTTTCGGGCATAGCCCTTCACTGATGAAGGGCTATGCCCGAAACGTCTGTTAAAATATAATTGACACTTTAAAGAATTTTTTGTTACCATTGTTTTATCTAAAAAGTACAGTGTCACGCATCTCAGCCAAGAACTTCTAGTTCATTTTTTATAGTATTGTGATATGCTGCGAATGAAAGTACGATCTCTGAAACTGAGACAGTTTGATGGCGCACTGCAAAGACGCGTTCAGGCGTAATAATAAACACATCTTTGTTAGCGCTAAATATAGCAGTGATCATGCTGGCTTCTGATTGGATGACAATGTGAAGAAGGTTGGGAAACAATTGAATGGGATTTCCTCTCTTTCTTCCCATAATTAACTGTGCTTCACATCAAAGAAGGTTGAGAAACAATTTCTTCTATAGAACATTTCAGCATTATTTGTTTGTTTAATTGTGAATATTGAAGAAAAGTAAAAAGAAAAACATTCCAACGACACCATGTATTGTAAACATTTCACGTTTTCAAAATAAGCTTCTAAATTATCACTGTTTGTTTATTTGTACTTGCTCTAAGAAACAGATAAAGTAAAACCAAAAACAACTGCTCTTCTTGATAACCAGGTTAAGTATTCAATCATAGCGTGCGCGCGCTTATATGTATGACGTCATAGCCTCACCTATTGTGACGTCATCTATCACGATCGATCTGCTGGAACACAAAATGAGACGCACTAAAAGAACGTCCGAGTTTTCAGCAGCGCAAAATGGAGCTTTTTAACAACTGTAATACGACGTTGAATGACAGTCTCTCAACGAACTGTACTGCTCCTGGTAACAACTCTTTTGAGTTTGAGCCTGAGTCAGAGTCAATAAGATGGCTGAGAATATGTGCGTATGGCTTGGTTTTCATCTTGGGAGTTTTAGGAAACCTAATGGTCGTCCTAGCGTTTAGGCAGCCTAAGATGAAGACAGTACCGAATCTATTCATCAGCAACTTGGCTATCGCTGATGGAGTCGTGTCTTTAGTCAACGTGCCTCTAGTTGCTCTCCATGCTCATCTATCGTACTGGCCTTATGGAGAGTTCCTTTGTAAACTGCTACCATTTCTACAAGGTGTGTCCTTAGCAGCGTCTGTGGGGACTATGATGGCTATTGCTATTGATAGATACATGGTCATAGTCCACTACGATCGACCTAAGCTAACTCTGGTAAAAGCTAAGGTTTGGATCGCTATTATCTGGTCCATATCTTGCCTCATACCATCGCCTATCATTAGATTCTCGACAACAGTGATAGTTCCCGTAAATGGAGTGATGCGGCCTAAGTGTGTTGAAAACTGGCCGAGTGCCGTAGCTGTAAAGGTGTTCTCTCTCATGGTTTTCCTGCTTCTGTACTGCCTACCACTGTTGGTTACAGGTATACTGTATGGACTTATTGCTCGTGCATTCAAAAAACTACCTACTTCTCAAAAAGGTAAACATGATGTTCACAACTAGTTAATTTTAAAGTTGGTATTGACATTGGTTCAGATCGAAGATGACGAAATGAAGTTTTATACAATAACAGAGCGCAATCTCGCAATCTGATTGGCTCTCAGCCATTGTCGATAAGAGTACAGACACATAGAATGACGAATAGCTCACGCACGGATCCAGCGCGCGCTTGAAACAGTTTTTCTTTCAAACTTTTTCCTTGTTTTTGGATGTTTTTTTGACTTTGTTATTGTAACAACAAATCGCAAGCGGGTTTCCATCGTCTGTACTCTTATTGACAATGGATTTGACATCACAAAATGTTCAAAACTTTGCAGTGAAACCACGTAGCGAGTAATAATAAGAGTACAGACAATGGAAAACCGCTTGCGATTTGTTAAATTCTGCATGAAAAGAGTATAATATCAAACACACCCCACTTTGATTCTAAGTTACTTTGATGATATCGCTTCAGTTTTGATCAGACAAGGAAAGAACACTGACAGCGCGTCTAAAAGAACTTAATTTATATGTTATTTATATGTTATAATTAATATATCATCATCTATTATTATTGATTATTGATCATTATTTTTAAATTAATTATTATTATTAATATATTATTATTAATATATTATTATTAATATACAGCAATATGCAGAAATTCTGATCATTTTGACTAAAATACATATATATCAAAAACCTACTTAAAATTATGGGATGGCTACGCTGATATTTTTTTCATAAAGCCTCGCTGGCAGACAACTAGAAAAAAATATCAGCGTAACCATCCCATAATCTAAAGTAGGTTTTTGATATATATGTATTTTAGTCAAATGGATCAGAATTTCTGCATATTGCTGTATTATTATATATTTAACAATTAGACTATGAGTTCGAGTTTTCTATGAGTCAATAGTCAACGAGGCGCGTAGCGTCGTATTGACTATTTGAACTCATAGAAAACGAGAACGAGTAGTCTAATTGTTTTAGTAGAAACCAACTAGCATACTACTTTCGAATTTATACCAATGAATATTTATTGATTTTCGCTTTATTTTTGTTCAAAACGTCGGCTTTTTCGCTACTCACTATCTATCACGCAATAGATAGTGAGCACGTTAGCCAATCAGATTGCAGGATTCGTGACAGTATGCTAGTTGGTTTCTACTAATGTATATATAGCTAATTGTATAATCGTTGTCGGGTTGAAAATCATGAAAGCTATCCAAAAGGAATTCTGGGAAACTTAAAACTCTCAAATAACACCGTCAAATCATCGACCTTTTTATCCAGACTTGTAGGATCTTAGTTAAATAGCTCATATATCTTCAAAACTACGAGAACATTGAATATATCTGTATGTAATGTAGCTCATGAACTGATTTCCCATCCATCCTTGCGGTCTCAGCTTCTATGATTTATGATTTTCAACGCGACAACGATTATGCAATTAGCTATATATGAGTAGCGAAAAAGCCGGCGTTTCGAACAAAAACAAAGCGAATAATCAATAAATATTGGTATAAATCGAAGGTAGAGGGATTGATTTATTAAGCCTTTTCTCAACAGTGTCCCACAAGGCTCAGAAACGAATCGTTCGCATGTTTCTAGTCGTCATCTTCATATTTGCACTATGTTGGCTTCCCTATCACGTGGTCTTCTTGTACATGGATTACGTGGCGACTCAGCTGACCAGTACTGTTATCTCCATGGTTCTCTTCGTTCAGTTTCTGATTTATGCAAACAGCGCCTGCAATCCTGTTGTGTATGCGGTATTCAACACCAACTACCGACGTCAGTTCCTGCGAATGGCGAGGTTCTCGTTTCAGCGTGATTACAGTGTTAGCAGTACGCATGCGCGTTCAGTCGATTCCCACCAAGGACGTCAAGGGAGCACGGAGATTGGACGACAAAGTTCATGTCCTGAGAGATGTATAATCGAAAAGGCAGAATTGGACACAAGAAGACCAACAATGTAAAGTGCATTTCCAGATAATATCCAGATCGCTGCAGCTGCGTTAACTGGAAATTATTGCGTTTTGATTGGTTTCACGTTGAAGTGTTGCTTAAGACTTGATGATGCTTTTAAGATCGCAAAATTTGCCGCAAAGTGTTGTCACAAATCTTTTGTCTCTCAGCAATAGGAATTGCATGACAAAACCATGTTTCTGTAATAACAAAATAAAATTTTGTTCCGTCATTATCGCCACAAAGTGAATGAAATACTACATTAATACCAAAGTGAATATTTCCCTAATCTATAAAGATTTAAATTTCCGTTTTCAAACTTCAATTACGTGTACATCTGCCTTTTCAAATGCGTTCCCGAATAATGATGAATTTGACCGGATATTGTCAAGTGTGTACAGTTCCAACACCCTCATACAAAACAAATACCCGACCACTTAAAGCTAACCGATCGGTCAAACTACAAAAAGAAACAAGTCAGTCGTGCAAATATATGACTTAAAATGGGCATCATACATACTTGAGAATCCCAGTGTTATATTTTAAAGAACTAAGCTGCGATAGAGTAATTTGTCAAAGTGACGAAATTCTGGAGTAGGATTGTTGAGATCTTTTCAGTAGATCGGTACATTAAAGTGCTCTTGGATTTATCTTATGTTGTAGGGAATGTATATAGCTGATATACAGTTAGAAGCTAGCGGGTTTTGGCGATAAGATTCGATCGAGTAGGATGTCAAACAATAGTTTTTTATTATCTCTGGGAAATTCTACTTTCGGGGAAAAGTTTATAGACAATTCGAGTTCCTTTTCGATAAATTCAGGCTACGCTTTGATGGATAATTCAACTTTCGCTAATTTCACATTACAAAGTCAAGGAATATGTCCAAATGAAGAAACCCTAATCATCAGGATTACAAAAGCGTTCGCTTACTCGTTGGTCATCCTGGTCTCATTGATTAGTAACATCCTTGTTGTTACTGTTGTATTCAAGAACAAGCGAATGCATACTCCTGTTAATGTCTTCATCGTCAACATGGCCATTGGAGATTTACTTATCACAATATTCTTCATGCCACGAATGTTGTGTAGGATCTTTACTGGTATTGAGTGGACAGTAGGAGGTATAACTGGACTTATCCTGTGTAAGATTTCACCTTCCATGCAAGAACTGTGCTCTTCGTTCTCAGTTCTCATGTTCATCGTCATCGCAGTCGATCGCTTTCTAGCCGTCCTGATGCCACTCAAGAAACTAATGACCAAGAACATCTCATGGGGCATCAACTGTGGAATCTGGTTAGTCGCGTTAGCGATTAGATTCCCAACTTTTTACGGCTTAAACTTAGTTAAAGTTGGTCGTCATGTTTACTGCGCGTTGACGCTACACGATCCAGTATCAGAACAGATTTACAGAAATTTTGCGTTCGCAATTTTCTACGCGGTTCCGCTGTGCATTGTTATCATTTTGTACTCTGCCATTCTTTTCTCGTTGAAAAGAAGGATTCAGCCAGGAAACGCTGACCGAATACAGCAGAACATTCAACTAAGACGGAACTATAAGATACTGAAAATGCTTGTGACGGTCATTATCAGTTTTACCGTCTGTTGGTTTCTCTATTTTTGCCTACCAGTACTCGCGAGAGAAATGGACTACCGCATCATGTGTTCTTTATTTTTTCCAAGATTCTTTCTCAGCCATTTAAACTGTGCGATCAATCCTATGATCTACCTGGTGTGTATTGAGAATTATCGTCGCAATGTACGTATGCTCCTTATGAAAATATTCCCGGCCACGCCATCATCGTCGAATCAAAGACAACAAATTGCAACAATCGAGATTACAAAGTTGTAAAAACGGTGGATAAAACTATCAAACATGGTTCTCACTACTAGTGACGCAAGCATAAACCAAGCACAACTAAGAGCAGTTGGATCGATTCAAAATTAAAACTGATGCAAGGAATGCGGCGTCGTCTTGGATATCAGGCAAAATCTCCAAGGAACTATTAGTAAACGCACAATATCTAGAACATACCTGAAACTAGTCGCGCGTAATGTAGTTTATTAATCAAGTACTACTAACACTTCTGATTACTATCTAAAGGTGAGATTTTTACGGGCAATTTTAGCTTCCATTAGTGGATTGAAGTTATTCAGCACTCTTATTCTCTTAACACTTGGTCGCTCAGTCCACTGATATGTATTGAACGATGAAAAACGGATTGAAAACTCAGTTTTTCGAAAACACTTTTCAAAGTGGAGATTTTTGAAAACGTCGTCTTCGTGTCCACAAACCTAACGTCATGACGGTATATAAATTGAGGTATTAAATCTTGAGGTAAATTTCATGCTTAAAGCTCTTTAAAGTTTGATTTTGTTCTTCGAGATGCAGGATTTACACATTTAGACAGAAGATTTTAAAGTGCAACTAACCCCTATGAGATTGTTTTAAAAATCTATTCAATATAAGCTGAATAGTTGGTGGGTTCAGTATTTTGTGATTTGAACCTTGCGTTTATAGAGTTATAGAGGTTTGAAATCTCAAAATGCAAATTTGATGACGTCTACTAAGGAATCATTTATTATACAAAAACGCCCTTGTGCTGATTATTGACATTTGAAAACTTACAGAATATTTTCACAGTCTTTATAAATGATTTCATAATTTTTTTCCCCATTTCAAAAAATAAGTTATTCTTGAAAAAAGTCTAAATAAGTTATTATAAATTCCTTAGAGACGTCATCAAATTTGCATATTGAGATTTCAATTAAACCTCTATAAACTCATAAACGCAAGGTTCAAATCACAAAATACTGAACCCACCAACTATTCAGCTTATATTGAATATATTTTTAAGCAATCTCACAGGGGTTAGTTAGTTAAACTATGAAAGTGAATATATTCCCCAGTTGTCGTGTGGGTGGGAAAAGCAATAAAATTATACAAAAATATAAATCGAAATACATAGGAAGACGAAATACGGCGTATTAACTTAGGTTTGGTAATTAAAGCCGACATTCACTGGAAAAAAAACTTGCGCTCTTTAAAGGAAATTCGTTGGAAATTCATTGAAAGTGTCGAAAACCTTGGAAATTAAAATTTTCTAACCGATTTCAAAATACCAGATGTTTGAAAAGAGCGCGCGCGTTTATTTCCCAAAAAATTCCAAGGTTTGAAGTGCGCGCGTTGTGTCCAGTGTATATCGAATATGACTAATTGAAGCGCACGGTATAAAGACCAGTGACAGGGAGGTTTAGTCCATATGCATTCAACCACTTGTACCATTCGTAAAGTAGTTTGTAGCGTTTTGTCAAGCGTAAATAAATACTTGTACCATGGTCACATAACCTGTATATTGATTCTGTACGCGAAGTGTTTAAAAGTGTGTTTGTTTGTGATTTAAAATAAGTCAGAACAGTTGTAATATATGAATTAATGTAGCCGAATAATTAGTAGGGAATTAATAGATTCAGATTTCAGATTTATTTAGAATTAACTTTCTGTTACAAAGATGAATATTCCATTGACCTGCAAATAGTAGTAACTAATCTAGGCAGGCCAATGGATAACAATATAACAATAAAAAACGGAGAAGAGGGAGTATCAATATGTCGATAGATATAATGGGTGCTATATTTCGCCTGGTGCTCTATTGCTTCAGAGTAACTTAGTAAATAATGTAATGGTGATTATCATGGTAAATAAATCATATCAATTAAATGCGTTTCTTGGATGATTTGTAGTGTGCATCATAAGTGTATCTGGAGAATGCCGAATGGAAACCACGAGAGGGGAGAGTGTGCATATCTATAACGACCACGCCGCAACCAATCAGAGTCATGTCGTGCTATAACGATCACAATCAGAGTCATATCGTGCTATAACGATCACGCCGCAACCAATCAGAGTCATATCGTGCTATAACGACCACGCCGCAACCAATCAGAGTCATGTCGTGCTATAACGACCACGCCGCAACCAATCAGAGTCATATCGTGCTATAACGATCACGCCGCAACCAATCAGAGTCATGTCGCGCTATAACGACCACGCCGCAACCAATCAGAGTCATATCGTGCTATAACGATCACGCCGCAACCAATCAGAGTCATATCGTGCTATAACGATCACGCCGCAACCAATCAGAGTCATATCGTGCTATAACGATCACGCCGCAACCAATCAGTCATATCGTGCTATAACGATCACGCCGCAACCAATCAGAGTCATGTCGCGCTATAACGACCACGCCGCAACCAATCAGAGTCATATTGTGCTATAACGATCACGCCGCAACCAATCAGAGTCATATCGTGCTATAACGATCACGCCGCAACCAATCAGAGTCATATCGTGCTATAACGATCACGCCGCAACCAATCAGAGTCATATCGTGCTATAACGATCACGCCGCAACCAATCAGAGTCATGTTGCGTTGTAACGACCACGCCGCAACCAATCAGAGTCATGTCGCGCTAGAACTAGTCACCTCACTCCTTTGACGAGTCCTGATAATTTTCTATTTTTTTCTATATTCTTCTATATATATTTTCTATATATATTTTTATTTTTATTTTCTATATTTTCTTACTCACTTTGTAAAGAGCATTGAGATTTATATGTAATGCGCTTTTTCAAGAATTAAATTATTATTATTATTATTATTATTATTATTAACGATCTCGCCGCAACCAATCAGAGTCATATCGTGCTGTAACGACCACGCTGCAACCAATCAGAGTCATATCGTGCTGTAACGACCACGCCGCAACCAATCAGAGTCATATCGTGCTATAACGACCACGCCGCAACCAATCAGAGTCATATCGTGCTGTAACGACCACGCCGCAACCAATCAGAGTCATATCGTGCTGTAACGACCACGCCACAACCAATCAGATTCATATCGTGCTATAACGACCACGCCGCAACCAATCAGATTCATATCGTGCTGTAACGATTACGCCGCAACCAATCAGATAGTGCGTCTTATTTTAGTAAAATGGCAATTGTAATAGTAAAAATTAACCATTTCAAATTACACTTTGTAATGCAATTAGATTACTGATTAAGGCTTAACACTTACCGATAAACATACGCTCGTTAACGACATCAGCCATTAATCTCGCCCACATTCATTGTTGAAATTCTGAAAATTAGAAGACAAAAATATGTTTCTGTTGTCGTTGTTGAATTTCATTGTAATTTCACTTTGGTATAAAATAATGTGAATGAGTCACTCATACACTCCTTTTAAATTATTAAATTCCCATATTCTGCACAGAAATGAACATCAACTCTAAAGAGACCTTATTCATACAAAAAAAAAACAAGCCTTTGTATTCTTATAATCAAGCTTGTAATGATTGCAGCTTGAAGCGTAATTCCAATTTTTGAAGTGTCAGCGAAAGCAAAAAAAAACACCATCTATTGATCGGAAAGTGGATGGCTTTATGTTGGGATGAATACAGCCGTATTTGCCATTCTATAATAATTGCATACGATTTGACACTTACTACTAAACGTAATTGCAGATTTAGGATGCTTGCTAATGTTCCACAGGGCGCTACTCGGAGATGTAATTAACGGCGATTTGTGAAGGATTTTTTTTTGATTACGTTCAGGACCATATGACTTTATGGGGTTTAGCTTAAAGTGCCTATGAAACGAAAAAACAGACCCCGTTTTTATTTGCTACTACGAAAGTTTACTATTTGCTTGTTTACATGGCGTTAATAAAAAGTGAATTGAGCTACGGGAACATTTTTTATTTTGCGCACGAAGTTGGGCATTTTGGGTTTCAAAGTGCGACAATTCCCGCTCGGTCAAACTATAGAAATGTGACGTCATAAGTTGTGCAAACAAAGGCATACACAACTTATGACATCACCGAGCCATTGTCAAGGGCCCAGTCTCTTGTCGCACATTTTGGTTGAAAATGATAATTTTCGAACCGCAAGAAGAAAATGTTCGCACGCTCAAAGTTGATGTTTAAATACAGCAAATGTTCAGAGAAAGACCAAACAACAATAATGTACAATAAAACAAGGATCGACATTTTCGTTTCATAGGCACTTTAATAGCCCATGTAATGGAAGGTCTTTGTGTTGAACATTTCGACTTCATTCGCACCTCCCCGTCCCTTTCAACCCTTTCCCCCGGCCTTCTGAATCCCCTGGGCTAACTTGTCCGCCCACATGCCAACAACATAGATCCGCCCCTATGTTTGTCAGCTGCTGAAAATGTTATATTTTTATCTGCCCACAAACAAAGCTCAAGTGACGCCCAAGCAGCCTTCAGTCCCCAATAGTGAATTTCAAAAATAGATTTTCAAGATCAAAGTTAATCATAGTACGTGGCAGGGGAGCTTTCCATCAACAAGTGAAATATGCGTGTGAGAGTTATTAGCGTGCTGAGATACATCTAATTTGGCCAAGGTTATATGATTGAGATGACTTGTATGATGTCTTTTCGATAAAAATCATAAATCATAAAAATCATATCTAAACTTCTTGTGTATGGCAGTCAACCTATATGAACAATACACATAATGTAGTAGCACAACTTAGCATAGAATTATTGACAGTTTAACTCATAGTAGAGCCACTAAATACAGTAAACTTCATGACAGCTGTTCATACATACGGAGCGCTTTACGCCCGGGGGGGAGGGGGAGAGTTCTTCAAGGTAAAAAAGGGTAGGAGTGACCGTCGAAATATACCCTAAATACCAATACCAATTTCAACCCCCCAAAAATACGACGATCACCCCTACCAGCCGAATATGGGAAGAACCCCCCCAGGTACTGTATACTACAAGTTTTCCTTGACAAGGAAAAATTGGCGATGTTTTTGTCGACTACACGAGCAAGTTTTCCTTGACAAGGAAAAATTGACAATTTTTTGTCATCTACACGAGCAAATTTTCCTTGACGAGGAAAAATTGACAATTTTTTGTCATCTACACGAGCAAGTTTTCCTTGACAAGGAAAAATTGGCGATGTTTTTGTCGTCTACACGAGCAAGTTTTCCTTGACAAGGAAAAATTGGCAATGTTTTTGTCGACTACACGAGCAAGTTTTCCTTGACAAGGAAAGCTTGTCAAGGAAAACTTGTTCGTGTAGATGCGGCTTAACACATTTAATTACTGGACTCAGTTTCTGACATCATCTTTTATCCCCGAACCGTGCACTTTAACGTGAGCTTGCTTCGTGTTTTTTTTTCTCTGTTTTTCCCCCAGTCTATCTGAAAAGCGATAATGAGATCGTGACTTGTATTTCACTGTATGTTTCCTGATCACTGGATGCCTGAATATAGGATTATATGAGCAGTTTCAATTGGAATGGATATAAATGTTGTATTATTTATGCAACTGTCAATAAGCGGTGGAGTATGTACTTACAAATTTAAATTTAAACGAGTTAATAAACCGATCTCATTTCTTGAAGATTTCCCCGGAAAATGACCAATGAGTGGTTTCAAAACCATTGATCATTTGCAAGAAAATAAGAGAACAAATTGTCCAACGAAAACCGGAAAGTACGTAACTCAAACTATCAAAACTTGAAAAACCAATGAAATGACGTCACCCCCAGCAGGTATAGAATATTTCTGTTGGAGTGATTTGCAAGAACAACGTCAAAGCGTTCTAGTCATCAGAGTTATGCCTGCTGCGTGTGTCTAAGTGGTACAGAATTAGTTAGGTTCCATAGTCACAAGGAATAACGGCTTGTTTAGGTTTTAGAAATGTTGTTTTACTTTTAGGTTCAATCTTTAATTGACAGAGTTTTCTCTGCGCGGTTGTCACAAATTTTCAGTTTATTTGAATTATTTTTTATTCGTATCTTTCTTTGAATTCAATTTTAAATTTAGCCGCGGTATTCAGGTGTTTATTTCTGGGCTTCTTTCCTCAATGATATTAAATGAGGCGTTCAGTACGGTAGGTATTAGCCACTTCGAAGTTGATGTCAGTTCGCGGGGAATTCTGGGAGTGTTTTATAATTAGGAAACGCCATGGTTGATTTAGTATAAAACATGGAGAAAAAGCATAAGTGTTGTTTTACCAAATTCACCACGTACTTTTGGTACATCACTATTCAAACTTGTCGCCGTTATATTGAAAATGAAGCGTCTTCTAAACCAATCCCACAATGCCACGCAAGCATGCATGATGATGTGGGTTTATAGCGTGTATAACTGATATTGAGTAGGAGTGGCCAATGTTTGACTCGTTTCACTAATAATGCTGATGCCGGTATTAAAACATCCTCCTTCGAGTCACCCGTCGTTCACCGACACAAGAACACGAGGTATGAAGATGACGGCATATTTGTGTACCTTTTCGTTGTACTCATATTCCTTATACTACAATCATCTAGCTCACTAGTTCACACGACCGTTCTGAAAATGGATGGTAGAAAGCATATGGTGTCAGACAGTGTGTATTAGAGGTACTGTATACTACATGTTTTAGAGGTACTGTATACTACAAGTTTTCCTTGACAAGGAAAAATTGGCGATGTTTTTGTCGACTACACGAGCAAGTTTTCCTTGACAAGGAAAAATTGACAATTTTTTGTCATCTACACGAGCAAATTTTCCTTGACGAGGAAAAATTGACATTTTTTTGTCGTCTACACGAGCAAGTTTTCCTTGACAAGGAAAAATTGGCAATGTTTTTGTCGTCTACACGAGCAAGTTTTCCTTGACAAGGAAAGCTTGTCAAGGAAAACTTGTTCGTGTAGATGCGGCTTAACACATTTAATTACTGGACTCAGTTTCTGACATCATCTTTTATCCCCGAACCGTGCACTTTAACGTGAGCTTGCTTCGTGTTTTTTGTTCTCTGTTTTTCCCCAGTCTATATGAAAAGCGATAATGAGATCGTGACTTGTATTTCACTATATGTTTCATGATCACTGGATGCCTGAATATAGGATTATGGGAATATGAGCAGTTTCAATTGGAATGGATATAAATGTTGTATTATTTATGAAACTGTCAATAAGCGGTGGAGTATGTACTTACAAATTTAAATTTAAACGAGTTAATAAACCGATCTCATTTCTTGAAGATTTCCCCGGAAAATGACCAAAGTGGTTTCAAAACCATTGATCATTTATCGCCCGAGGACAAATGATCAACGGTACCACAAAGGTGTTTCTGCCAACCATTTTTAAAGTACCGGTTGCTAAGCGTTACTAATACAATCACATGTACTACTAAATGCTTTGTTTTTCGCACAATTTTTGCCTTGAGAAGGAAGATTACCTCTCCGTTGTCAGTATTATTTAATATTGTGCTGTAGTGTTAGATAAAGGAATACTATATTCTAATAGAACTGATGGTCTTAGCGCGACTTTCTGACTTTTAAAACGTTGAGTAATTAGTTCCTTTCCAAGCCGCTTTAGTACGATGTATATTCGATGTTTTATCTCATTAGGTTTTATCTCAGTCGGTATGGCATATCGTGAGTATACATTGACTGTATTATTCGATAGTAAAATAAAGATTATTATTATTATTATTATAGATTCCTATATCCGTTGTTTATGTTTCTTCCGTATCAGTAACACTCAGTTTTCTCGATTTTAGACTTTTCTTAATTATATTAAAAATTAATAACACAACTTTTAGGATTTACATTTTCTTACATTATTCATTTTTTCTTTTAAAATTGTACCTATTAGAAGCATGTTTTCTTTGCAGTATTTTTCATTATAGTTTTGTTACTAATTTGAATTGACGATCGAATGTTCTAGAAGCCAAAAACACAAAATTGCAACTATTAGATTCATATTTTCTTTGCAGTATTTTTCATAGTTTTGTTACTAATTTGAATTGACGATCGAATGTTCTAGAAGCCAAAAACACAAAATTGTAACTACAGGAATCATGTTTTCTTTGCAGTATTTTTCATAGTTTTGCTACCTGCAATTTGAAAATGTTCTAGAAGCCAACAATTCTAGTGTTTTGTCATTATCTTCGTCGGGTCCTTTTTACTACAACCAAAATACTTACAAAGTTTTTGGGGGGTATAATCAGGAAAGTCTTTGCCCATTTTATATTCGAGTTCTTTACAAAATATACTCCGTGGGGGTTTGTGATCGATATTGCTACTAATTAAATTGTCTACTCAAACTAGTGAAATGCCTGCACATTGTTTTGATCAACTAAAGTTATTTATATCTGCCCTTCTACAGATAAAAAAACATGAAGTATATATGTTTTATTTATTTTTTCATTAAGAAGAAATGCTGAAAACTCAGCAATATCAGTAGTCGTCTGTTTTAGATTATAATTATCCAACCGAAAGTGTTTTAATTAAGGATTATTATTACTAAAAGTGAGATTTTTGTTTTTGTGAAATGTTGTCTTTGAAACCCGCATATAAATAGTCTGTTATTAGATAAGTAATTGAGATAAAAATATTAAATTAGTTATCGCAATTCTAATCTTAATGACATAGAATATCTTGCTAGGAAATTATTTATAGTCGCTAGCGCGTGCTACTGCGCATGTCAGTTAGTTGCTTACAAGCCCCGGGGAAAAGGCGTGTTAGTTAGCGTCGAGTGGGAAAGTTACCGTACCGTCACCGCACCGCGCCTGACGTATTGAAAGAGTTTGATTGGATGAGATGCATCTGCACGCTTTTTGATTGGTTCATAAAGGAAGCCATTCGAGTGTCACGGTACCGTATAGGTTTCCCACTCATACGAAAACAACTCTATTTAAACGCTTTCGTTGTCGATTTTGGCAAGAAATTCACAAAACGACAACCGTATTCGAGCTCTAGTCACCTGCTTGTGATCGAAAACAACCGGTCTATAAATAGAAACATTCTATACCGATGTACAGTGTGTACCTTACATGTCCTGGCATCTATCTTTATTATAGAGATTAACTGGTGGCTTACTTACCTACATGAAGCCGTGAGATTTACATCCAAAGAGGACAAACCCTGAAATTTGAAGGCAAGTGGTTAGAATAAGATCTTTATAAACACTTAGCTAACTGCACTCTAAACGCAACATTAGAACCTTTAATATTCCCCACTGCAAAACTAATCGTTATTCGCAGTAGCAAGTAGTAAAATTTTACCATTTTTAGGATGTTTATATATTATAGGTTATTGTCTTTTAAATTATGTAATTTTAGTTCATTCCTCGAAGAAAAGTCTTTAAACAGCTAATTGGATAACGCCTCTAAAGTTCAAAATTAAAGTTACTCAGTTGACCAAGGGCGCTAGGACAAAGACGTTGTGTGTATAAGCTATGAGTTGTACTTATCTGTTGTCTGAATTCTGAAGTATCATTGACCTTTCTGGCCTCTGTTTTTCCCCTACTTTCAATAATGCCAGTAAGTCGACTGATTCCTGGCCAACGAACGTTTCGATTTAAATATATATGTTCCAGTCCGCTATATGTTGTCGTTTCTTATTCGGACGTAATTTCACTGACCTTTCGATTTGAAATTAAGTTCCAGTCCGCACTCTGCCAAACGTATGTGGTTAGTTTATCAGGCATCAAGCTAATAAGTTAATAAAAATTCGCCCTAGGGCATCACTAGAAGTCTTTTGGGGGTAGAAAAACAGATACAATAGACTTATCTATTGTGCCTTTCGTCTGCTGCTAAAGTTATTGAATTATTTTGACAGGTACGGGGGCAGGCGACGACAGACTTGACTTAACTTACCCGACTAACGCTCGTTACCGCGGGGCATAGCCATGAGCGGGTCAAATTCGACGTTTTAACTGATAAACGGGGCGTGACAGCCCTACTGCTAGCCTGCTGCCCGGCAGGATTTTCAGTTCAGTTGAAGCAGTGTTCAAGTAGCGCGCAACGGATTATCTTCACTAACAAACTGCTTGCGAGAATGTATCCGGCCTATTCAAATGGCTCTTTTTGCCCACAAAACTTTAACCTATATAACACAGGGTAAAAAAAAATAATTCAAAAATCAAATTAACGGCAAAACTGATATTTACCTTCCAGAGAGACTCCCACTCCAAGACATGACAAGACACTCCACTGATTAATGTTTCAGTGACTAGTCTTGTGTTTCTAAAATACAGTCTACTAGTCTATATAAAATTGGTATTTGGCATTTATAGTGAAGATAATCCGTTGCTACTGGCTGTCATCACCGTCGACATACCCCGTTTATCATTTTACACTTGTAAAACGTCGAATTTGACCCGCTCATGGGTGCCCTCGGTAAGAGCGTTAGTCGGGTAAGTTAAGTCAAGTCTGTCGTCGCCTGCCCCCGTACCTGTCAAAATAATTCAATATATAGCAATCAAGCAGACGCACCAGAGGACAATAGATATAAAGTCTCTGTTCACCGAGCCTATCGTTTATCCCCCTCCTCTTCTAGTGATGCTAGGGCGATTATTTGATTAACTTATTAGCTTACACTGATAAGTGCCAACTGTACGTTTTGCAGAGTGCGGACTGGAACTTATTTTCAAATCGAAAGGTCAATGAACTGGCGGAACATACACATATTCAAATCGAAACGTTCGTTGAGCAGGAATCGACTTACTGGCAACCGAGTAGGGGACAACAGAGGCCAGAAAGGTCAATGATACTTCAGAATTCAGAAAACAGAGATAAGTACAACTCATAGCTTATACACACAACGTCTTTGTCCTAGCGCCCTTGAGTTGACTGTGTGTAATTGTAGCATATAGTCGCTTTTAATTTAAGTACTTTATGTAATTGGCTCTGTGCATGAGCAATTACCGTTAAAGTAGCCACAGTATCTGAACCCATTCTGAAAAAATCGCCACCCAAAGTTCATAGCATGGCATGAAATTTTTTTCGCATTGATAACAGTTTCTTAATATTCAATAATAATAATGAATAATAATAATAATAATAATAATCATTTTTTTTTAATAATAAAATCCCACATTGTTCAATAATAACTTAATAATAATAATGAAAAATAATAATTTAATAATAATATTTTGTTAATAATAATAATAATAATAATAATAATAATAATAATAATAATAATAATAATAATAATAATAATAATAATAAATAATAATAATAATAATAATAATAATAATAATAATAATAATAATAATAATAATAATAATAATAATAATAATAACGGTTTATTGGACAATATATCCACAGAGTGGCTCTTCACTTGTCCACTAATCTAAACTCTCAATATGGTCGCTAGTGTTGTTAAGAGTTTTTCATAATAATAATAATAAATAAATAATAATAATAATAATAATAATAATAATAATAATAATAATAATAATAATAATAATAATAATAATAATATATATAATAATAATGATAACTTTATTTCTCGAAACAAACAATAATAATAAAAATAATAATAATAATAATAATAATAATAATAATAATAATAATAATAATAATAATAATAATAATAAACTTGATTTAAGTGTCGGTATCTTTAGCTGTAATCATTAACTAATTGGTGACACTATTTAATTTAAGAAAGGAAAGAAATTGCATGACATGAAGTAACAAACATTTTGTGACCGATTAGAAGAGGTAGACGAAACGAAGTGAGCGAGCGATTCGATCAACGTTATCAATATGGTCAGTACTGAGAGAAAGAGCTCGATTAATTACAAGGTTCAGCTCGAGACAAAACAAAGGACGGCGTTCGACTCATTGGGTAGTCATATCTACTTAACATGGTCGTAATCAATCGATGTAAACCATTCAATATGTAGTAACAACTATAATACGATCTTTGGTTGTTTTTCAGTTCTGTAGTTTTATTTGTTCAATATGTACTCTCCGGCTAAGAGAAAATTACTATATAACTACAAATTGGTTGTCTTTTATAACTAGTCATGTAGTTGAATTCCTAGCTATCAGTATACACCCTATGCAATACTCGATTTCTTGAATTTGCATAAATTTGCAAAAAAAGAAAGAATAACGAGTTAAGTAAAGGTAAATCAATAGATTGAAAGATCATCTACAGTTTAGTAATTACCCCAAAAGTGCATTAATAAAAATGAAACTATCATAAAGTAGTAAGCGTTTGAAAGGTGCAAAATACATGGAAACGAGGCATTTAGTCCGGTTTCTGGCACAAATCTTTGTAATTTCAAGTCACTATATCTTATCAAGATTTCGTAGGACAGCCCTAAAATTTGGTGTGTTCATTTTTGATGACACTCTCTTCAAAGAGATTGTCAGATATTGCTGTAACATATTCCCAATAACAAAGTGAATGAGATTTTACGATTCTACCATTTAAGCATAGGGTGTATATATCTATATTAAAATACCCTCTGCCCAACATCATGACAATGATTCTGTGTTTGGCCAACAAGATGGCTGCAACTTTCAAGAAAAAAAAATTTGCTTCAGACTTTTAATATCTACTGTAGTCCGAATCAGTTCACTTATAATCATTCCTCTGTGATAAAATTCATTTAATTTTTACAGATTTTCAACACCAAGGTAGCCGTAGTACTAATAAGGCACACGGAAACATGAAACGAATATCTGCTCATATGCCGAAGGTAGCCCGAATAATGCTACACTTGCTCTAATAATTGTACTAATAAGGCACATGGAAACATGAAACGAATATCTGCTCATATGCTGAAGGTAACCGAATAATGCTACGCTTGCTCTAATAGAGCAGATTTCGTATGACTGTGAAAAACTTACGGCACGGACGCGCCGTGACCGTGATGATTTAGGATTTCGAATTAATTCGTGCCGTGCCGTGCGCCGTGATTTTTCACAGTCATACGAAATCTGCTCTAATTGTACTAATAAGGCACACGGAAACATGAAACGAATATCTGCTCATATGCCGAAGGTAGCCCGAATAATGCTACGTTTGCTCTAATAATTGTACTAATAAGGCACATGGAAACATGAAACGAATATCTGCTCATATCCCGAAGGTAGCCCGACTAATGCTACGCTTGCTCTAATAGAGTCGTTTTCGTATGAGTGGGAAGTAGTTACGGTACGGTTCGTGCCGTGCAGTGACCGTATCGCGCCATCATCGTGCGGTATCCAAGCATTCTGATTGGTTGAATAATTTTGCGCGCTATGATTGGTTGGATACAATGTGTTCGATTCCGTACCGTGACTGTAACTCCGTACCGTAGGTTTCCCACTCATACGAAAACGACTCTAATTGTACTAATAAGGCACACGGAAACATGAAACGAATATCTGCTCATATGCCGAAGGTAGCCCGAGTAATGCTACACTTGCTCTAATAATTGTACTGATAAGGCACACGGAAACATGAAACGAATATCTGCTCATATGCCGAAGGTAGCCCGAGTAATGCTACACTTGCTCTAATAATTGTACTGATAAGGCACACGGAAACATGAAACGAATAACATGCCGAAACGTAATATACACTGCTCTAATATGCCGCACACGGAAACATGAAACGAATATCTGCTCCCGAAGGTAGCCCGAGTAATGCTACACTTGCTCTAATAATTGTACTGATAAGGCACACGGAAACATGAAACGAATATCTGCTCATATGCCGAAGGTAGCCCGAGTAATGCTACACTTGCTCTAATAATTGTACTGATAAGGCACACGGAAACATGAAACGAATATCTGCTCATATGCCGAAGGTAGCCCGAGTAATGCTACACTTGCTCTAATAATTGTACTGATAAGGCACATGGAAACATGAAACGTATCTGCTCATATGCCGAAAGCCCGAGTAATGCTATCTGCTCTAATAATTGTATATAAGGCACACGGAAACATGAAACGAATATCTGCTCATATGCCGAAGGTAGCCCGAGTAATGCTACACTTGCTCTAATAATTGTACTAATCTGCTCATATGCCGAAGGTAGCCCGAGTAATGCTACTCTAATAAGGCACATGGAAACATGAAACGAATATCTGCTCATATGCCGAAGGTAGCCCGAGTAATGCTACACTTGCTCTAATAATTGTACTAATAAGGCACAAGGAAACATGAAACGAATATCTGCTCATATGCCGAAGGTAGCCCGAGTAATGCTACACTTGCTCTAATAATTGTACTAATAAGGCACATGGAAACATGAAACGTATCTGCTCATATGCCGAAGGTAGCCCGAGTAATGCTACACTTGCTCTAATAATTGTACTAATAAGGCACACGGAAACATGAAACGAATATCTGCTCATATGCCGAAGGTAGCCCGAGTAATGCTACACTTGCTCTAATAATTGTACTAATAAGGCACATGGAAACATGAAACGAATATCTGCTCATATGCCGAAGGTAGCCCTGCTATACACTTGCCGAAGGTAGCCCGATGAAACATGAAACGTATCTGCTCATGCCGAAGGTAGCCCGAGTAATGCACTTGCTCTAATAATTGTACTAATAAACACGGAAACATGAAACGAATATCTGCTCATATGCCGAAGGTAGCCCGAGTAATGCTACACTTGCTCTAATAATTGTACTAATAAGGCACATGGAAACATGAAACGTATCTGCTCATATGCCGACTATTAGCTGGTCTAAGTGCCTTGGAGACAACACTGAAAGATAGCAAGAGCTTTAATGGCCTCCTGAAGATAGCTAATATGAGTTCCTGTTCCTGTATGAATAATGTATACACCTATTTCAAAAAAGGTTGTCGAGGACATCAGTCCATAGGCAATAGGTTATAGGTCGTTCCAAGACCGAACTGCATTATGGTAACAGTTTGAATGGCATGTATGCCAGAAATATTTCATAAAATTCGATTCAAAATGTGTCTTGGTCTGTTGAAATGGAAATAGGTACGATATCATATAGGCTTTCATACGTTTTTGGCCATTCAAGCTGTTACCATAATGCAGTCCGGTCTTGCAACGACGTATCACCTATTGCCTATGGACTGATGTCCTCGACAACCTTTATTGAAATAGGTGTATATAGGAATCATTGGCACATAGTCAAAAAAGTATGGAACTGCGCGAGGCAAAGAAGAAGGAACCGCTCCACTTACAGGCCGATTGTCTACTTACACGAGAAATATAAATAATGAAACATATATGTGAGAAAGGAATAAGTAAATCTCATTTATTGTGAAGTTAGTGATATGTTACAAAAACGTACAAAGTTAAAGAGACTTGAAATTACCACAAAGATAGATGTGTGACAGTGAGCCAATATATATGTATGGAAAGTAGTCAATGGCTATAACTTTACGATGGTTTCAAGTATATTGAGTAACAGGCTTTTGGTGTATTTCTAATATTACATTTACTAAACTCTTATTTTTCCTCTGTGTATGTAAATAACTGTCTTTATTATTCCACTCGTGCGTCATTTTACCATATAAGGGCAAGAGAACACGCAAAATATGCCAGCGTATTACACAGTAGCTCGCACGCGCACGAAAAACAGAGCAAAAATGGCTCAAAAACTTCAAGAAACAAAGAAACAAAATCAATTGTGGAATAATAAACCCCTTATTTGATAGTTTGACAGATAATACTTGCGGACATTTTACGTAAAATATCCGCGCGTATTATCTGTCAAACCATCAAATAAGCTGTATAGATTTATTGAAAGTGATTATTATTAGTTTATATTAATTTATTTTTATTTTTATATTTTTATTTATAATAATGAGTATATATTACATTGATAATTTAGTTTAGGGGGGGGGGGGGGGGGGTAGTTTTCGTAAGTTAGTAAGGTTTGAACATTTTTTTATCATTTGTATATAATTATTTCTAGTGTTGTGTAATGCGCATTTGATCATATTCAAATGTTAAAATGTGCAATATAAGCAATAAACATTATTATTATTATTGAGCATTTCAATTCGCATTTTCTGTTACGTTGACTAAACATAAACGTGTTTAATAGAGTGCAAACCATATGTCCGTGAAATAGTGCCATTACTAAATAGTACTAAATAGTGTTATCTCTATTGTTTTCTATTGTTTCATTGGTGCTATTTAGTACTAATTAGTTAGTACTGTTTCACGGACATATGGTTTGCACTCTACACTCGTAAGGTTTAAGCAAATCACAAACTAGTGCAGCATGTAGTAATTGGCATAATTGGCTCCGGCCAATTACTGAGCAGTATCTTTCGTTGACGAAAGGTGCAAAACAATGTTTATCTCACTTAGAAAATTATTGGAACGACAAGCGAACTTTTCTTTCTAGAATCTCTAACTTATCAGTGGCCGTCATGATAATTCTGTATTAGTTTGAAGGACGGTTTTCATGAGAATTATCAAATTATCACCAGTTTTGCCGCGAAATTTTAACACCAGGGATTTTTGATTTCGGCTTTGTTACGGAAGTTTCTAGCTTTTGGCTTGGTAGGTTTACTATTTGATGTTTTTTTAGTTCCTTGAGAAACAGAACACGAACTTGAAGACTCTTGGTCACTTTCCGATGAAGTACTAAACTCTGCAAAAGAGTCACTGTAACTATCACTGTCATTTTCGCTCTCTTCACTTTCAGTTTCTTCAATTTCGCCAATTTCTTCGTCCGCCACTTTGTTCATATATCACAAATAAACACAAATCATCTACCTCATTGATGCTGATTGGCTCTGTGTAATTCCCATGGGGGATTCCTATTGATTGATGATTAGTTCGCGGGAAAAGGTGTTCTAAAAATAGCCTGATCCGATCACAGGTCTTCTCACAAACCCAGTACGGTAGATGGAGGCTCCTACTTATGGGCTCCTGAAATAACTTAACATTTTTTAATTATTTTAAATTATTTTACGTAAATATGTTTTTTTGGGGCATATAGTTTAACGATAAATAAGATGACGAGCTAGAAGTTGCGTAAACATTTTTTACTTGATATTTCGATCGAAATCCATCTGATGATGATCGATGGATTTCGATCGAAATATCAACTAAAAAATGTTTTTGCAACTTCTTGTCATCTTATTTATCGTTAAATTATTTTACATTATTAAAATAATCGTTTTTGTGAGTATAAAATGTTCTTACCAGTAAAAGAAAAAAGAAAAAAAATTCGGTGGCGCGAGGAATCGAACCCGGCCATGTCCCAGCCCATGTGCTTCTAACGCGCTGTGTTTCAGTGCGAGCCACGGGACCATAGTAATTTGCACAACAATAGACAGTCCATTCACAAGATACACTAGGTTATTTTGTCCTCCAAATCAATAAGCGTGCACGATAGCCTAGTGGTGCGGGGCAGTTATTTAGTGGGACTAGGATCCGACTGTTCCCTCCCTCTTTGATCACTAAGCTGATTGGTGTAATGCCCGGATAGCGCGGTTGGGGCCGAAATCTTCATCCTATACGTAACATACGGTGACTCAGCATAATGTCTGAGAGTATGGGCCTTTCATCTCTTTTGAACCTGGGGGTCTAGGGTTCGAGTCCCAGCCGTGGCACGTTTTTTTTCCATTCTTTTTTTTTTCTTGTTTTGTTCTTGTTTATTTGTTTTCTTTTTTGGAATTGTTTCTCTTTTTTTTTTTGTAAAAAAAATAATATATAAATTATATTGATAAATCTTCATAATTGAACTTCAAAAGATTTTGAAATGTTTCAACATGTTCCCGTACTGCACACTAAAATGTATAATACGTTATAAAAAGAGGAGTTAATAATGGCGGATATATTGCATGTACTTAATAAAACAACCCAGTGAAAGACTGGGTTCGAATCGTAACCGCAAAGCATCTACGGATTGTTTGGATGGACAGCTCCGCCATATTGAACATATGTACTGTAGATCATTTCAACTGCTGTGTTCCAGTTCCAGCCATGTAAATAGAATCCAGAGATGCTTTGCAGTCTCGCACCCAGTCTCCACTCATTGAATGCGAATAGCGCTACCCATTCTCGTACCCAGTGCCCACTCGTCATTTGGTTGGTCATGGACGACAAACCCAATGAGAAGAGGGCTCTGGGTACGAGAATGAGCGCTACCTTGACTACCGTAACGACCCGGCCCGTTTTCCCATTTACTTGAACACTGTTTCGCACTGGTTTATTTCGCTCTACCTCTGTGACATTTATACTTGTAATTGACTTCTTTAACATAAACTGACGATACGAACAAAAATAAATGATTATGGCTGCGCAGCCCGGAAGGGCGACGCAGCGACACTAATCTTTACGCGGAGTTCCTGTGTACATTTGGACGAGTGGGTCATGGGCTCGTTATATTCGTTGCTCAAGTCGATCTGTGGATATCGTAGTCCAGTCCCGGACTCACCTTCTATCCGCTCCGACAAGCTGAAGTCGCGGAGGAAAGAGAGTCCAGTATAACTTGCATGCGCATGGCAGCTTAGCAGCCAATCAGATCGGGCTGAAATAGACCAAATCGACTAACACAATGTTTACATTCTTTGACCCATTTCAGATCTTTTGGGAATGCGGTTCTTTGTCTGTTGTGATTTCGATTTCAATAGAGCATTGACATGGAAATGAATGGAAAGTTGTTTGCAAAGGTTTCGAATTGGGTTAAAGAATGCAAACATTGCGTCAGCCAGTTTGTCTATTTTCAAAGCCCGCAATGTAATATGGCCTGTGATTTGTTTACCTCACGTGGAGCTGTCGAAATAAAATGGAATGAAATGGCTGACAGCGCCCGTACTCAAATTAACACTGTTCAAACTTATAATAATATTATAATGACGGTTCCTTCTGCAGGTACCGGTCACATTGTACGTAATTCAATAGAAACAACAAAAGACTCCAAGTTATTCAATAGAACGAAGCTAACACAGAACAATAGGTTTGCGGTACGTGCAGAAAGACGCATAATTACTCTTTGCGAGGGAAAACTTCACGAAATCGATGAAATTCTTCCAAAAATTCGACTGATATCGCTCATACAGAACTGAGAAACTGCGCAATATAAATATTAAATTATTATCAAAATAATTAAACTAGGATTTACTGGAGCCTCCGCCATTTTGGAAATCAGACAGGCTTTGTAACCAGGCGACCACCACAGCGACATATGTTTGGTGGTCGCCTGGCTGCTAAGCTGCCATGCGCATGCAAGTTATACTGGACTCTCTTTCCTCCTCCGCGACTTCAGCTTGTCGGAGCGGATAGAAAGTGAGTCCGGGACTGGACTATGGATATCGTGAACTGGCGATGGTTTTTCTGAATATACAATGTGTATGATCAGCACCGGTCCTCCTTAAATTGTGCGCTGTGCAAAGCACGTTCATTGCTCGAGTCCCTTTCGTGTTGCTATTTGCAAGTACTTTCACGTATTCAAGTTCGGTAAGTATTCTTTTTCAATAAATTTATCATGTCATACACAACTTTATTCATTTCTGGAAGTATTCATCAAGGTCACGAACAATTTCGAGGGGAAGACAATGTAGTTTTTATGAGTTTTTCAGCCCTGTCAGTTGTCTGTACAGTCAACAATGGAATATATGTACAGTCGATCAGATATTGACACGAGGAGACACCATGTACTTGTCGGCTGCCCTTCAGAAACAAACTATTCCAGATATAGAAACGATGTCCCTCAACTATTTACCAGATCGAGCTCGTTCGTCGTGGACAATCGTGGCAACTACTTAATCGCCGATTGATCCAAACAAATCAAATCAAAAATCAAATCAATCGCCAATTGATGACATAGACATAGACTTTACGAACCAACAAACACCCAATCAAAGGGCTAACGGCCAAAACTTTCTCATTTGCCATGAAATGTAACCTGAGTTTCAGGCACATGGTGAATGCGCAGCACTTCACTTTTCAGAGAAAATCGCTAGTATATAATATATTATATGTGTGTGACTGTTATAAAATATGGATCTTAGTCAGCAAGACCCCCTTTGAAAACACAGACCTCAAATATACACATCATTAAATAACATAAAGTGATAGTGTAAATTGAAAAAGTCGGCAAACGCTATTATAATTATTATATAGCATCAAAGCGGTGAAAACGGTTTACGTTAAGGTGTCTCGAAACCACACAACACGATCACACCACACTGTAGTTCAATCGGTTGTTACGAAGTCTTTCCGAAACTAGTTCAAAACTGCATTTTACACCTGTTATCAGAGATGTATCACAGTTATGATTAATATTTATATAGATATATCAATGGTACAATAGCAACTATAAACAACAATTCATGAATTTATATATATTTATTTTTTTTGCTTTGGCGCCAGGATCTGGACGTGTGCGCTCTTGAAAACGGCGAGTATCAGCAGCATAGACTAGTACGTTTATACACCTATTCCAAAAATCGTTGTCCGGGCCGAAAGCAACAAGCAAGAAGCTGACGACCGCAATACAATACAACCGCAAAGGACTTTGGGAATCTCCTAATTAATTAATTTATCCGTGATACTTGATACTTGAGAAGTTATATCCCTACGAGCGTTGAATAGCAATCATTTGGAATTATTCGGCCATTTGAAAATGCATGTTGTCAATATGTCTACGGATGTATAAATGAATAAGAAGAAAGTCCTTTGCGGTCGTCAGCTTCTTGCTTGTTGCTTTCGGCCCGGACAACGATATTTGGAATAGGTGTATATGAAAGAACCAAAAACATTCAGTATTCGGAATACATTACATAAACATCTATTTTTCATGTTCAACGGCGACAGAGGAAAGAAGGAAGGAATATTTAGTGTCATTGCGCGTTAGCTTCTTTTATCTGAAGCACGAGCAATGTCGATAACTGGTGTAAAATTCAGTTTGAACTCAAAACAATTATTTCGAGACACTTATTGTGTAGTTGCGAAGACTAAAGGATTTAAAAGGCGATCGTCACTCATTAAAGTGCACTTAGCTGCACACCTAATTAGCTTTAATCGTTCCATACTTATGATATTTTAACAGCACCAGGTTTACTATATTTTATATAAGAATATTATAGAATGTGTTTAGAGTAGTAAATTCGAATCACTTGACTTCCATAACTTGCATTAGGCGCTGTTTATATAATAAAGTTATGTCGGTAACACTGAAATGGCTTTCCGTGCTTCGATCGCATGCAACTCATTCATTGAACCTGTAATGGCAGATACCAAAGTGTTCCAATGTTTAGTGCATTGAAAGGGTTTTATAATGGTTGCCAAACCCTATAGTAGTGAAATGGTATTCGAGGAACGGAACTCCTCGACATTTAAATGGTTTTGCATGCATCACAAAACAAATTGTTACGGCATTGAAATAGTATAAAAGGTGTGCTACAACCCCCAACCCAAGCACTAAAATGATTTACGATGTATAGCAGATTAGCTTAGCATTTTTAGAAATGGTTTACTGATGTATGCAAAACCCCAAAACGCCATTGAACATATCAAAAAAATAATGCATTAACTGATTGAAATGGCTTGGCTGATGGACTAAACTTAACCCTAATATTAAAATTATAGTTGTTTAAATGTGAAAATGACAAATTTGATGGTTTACTCCCTTCAGCAAACCTTGACATTGTAATGGTTTTACTGCACTTAAACTTAACACTCAAATGGCTTTTCAATGAACTGAAATTTTGTAGTTATATGTATTTAACTTGTGCATTAAAGAAAATGAATTTCATACATCCATAGATTATTTATTCTCATTAGTTATTGATTTTATAAGTGCATACGAGAATGAGCCCAAGTAATAACAAAACTAGACGTTTTAAAACAGCCATGTGCTGCTAGCTATCTTTGTTTTCCGTTAGCTACCAAAAAGGCTTTTTGCCACAGGCTAAAGATAAAGTAATGTGTTTTGTTTGTGAGACCAAGATTGGAATCGGCATATTGTTAAAAAAAGAAAGGAAGAATGAAGAGACATAATGAACGAACGAATGAACGAATGAACGAATGAACGAATAGACGAATGAACGAATGAACGAATGGACGAAAGAACGAATGAACGAATGAACGAATGAACGAATGGACGAATGAACGAATGAACGAATGAACGAATGAACGAATGGACGAATGGACGAATGGACGAATGACGAATGGACGAATGGACGAATGAACGAATGGACGAATGGACGAATGAACGAATGAACGGATGAACGAATGAAGGAATGAACGAATGGACGAATGGACGAATGAACGAATGGACGAATGAACGAATGAAGGAATGGACGAATGAACAAATGAACGAATGGAGGAATGAACGAATGAAGGAATGGACGAATGAACAAATGAACGAATGGACGAATGAACGAATGAAGGAATGAACGAATGAACGAATGGACGAATGGAGGAATGAACGAATGAAGGAATGGACGAATGAACAAATGAACGAATGGACGAATGAACGAATGAAGGAATGAACGAATGAAGGAATGGACGAATGAACAAATGAACGAATGAAGGAATGAACAAATGGACGGATGAACGAATGAACGAATGAAGGAATGGACGAATGAACAAATGAACGAATGGACGGATGAACGAATACATTCTGACAAACAAGTTCATGATTTCTTTATTCAATCACTGTCAACTGACACAAACATGTTGTTCATTCAAAATCTTGTTACGCACAATCAGCCTCGAGGGGGATTCGGCAAAATGATCCTGCACTGAGAAAGCAGCAGGACGTGGGCTGACATTCTACCGGTTAAATCATTACTATATTAATACTAATCTTACCCTATCGACTAGTAAAGTGCATGATATGGGCGAGTATCCTGCGCAAGTGACGATTAGGCTTGTCTCAGAGTGTTCATTGCTACAGGGAATTCATTGATCATCAGCAACGCATTATAAAACCATTTATGAACGCTTGTATAATGATGAACAATCAAAACTGTCGGTTGTTGTGCTTTGTCGGGTTCTGATCAAACGTTCTTTCTTGTGCCTCCCACCAACGCTGACCTGATAAGAATTGTCTTTTTAAATTGCTTGTAACTTTGCCTTGAGGGTTACCATGGAAACTGAAACGCGCATTCATAACAAATGACTCCTTGTACTTTCATAACGCGTAAATAAACAGTGACTCTTTCACTCAATGAAAAAATAGAGAGAAATATGAGAAAATGAAAGAACGTTTCGGTGACATACTTGCACCATCTTCAAGTTTTATATTTCTACCTGAAGATGGTGCAAATATGTCACCGAAACGTTGTATGTTAATATCCTTAGTTTTCAATGGAAAATCCGTTTCACAATCTTTGTTAGTTAAAATAAAAGAATAGAAGGAAAGAAGTGAGAAAGAGAGAAAGAGAGAAAGAGAGAAAGAGAAAAAGAGAAAAAGAGAAAAAGAGAGAAAGAGAGAAAAAGAGAAAAAGAGAGAGAAAGAAGGAGAGAAAAAATAAAAAAATAAAAACAAGCAAGTAGCAAACAATTGCAAACCGACACCAAAGCATGAAAAGAAAAATACAAAGAAAAAACAACACATTAAAAAGAGAAGAATGTTGGTCGATGAGGTTTTGCTTTTCTCGACATTATTGTGGTGATAGTTAACTTTAAAAAAGTCAAATATTTTCATCAATGAATGTGACTGAAATACTGAAGTTTTAATGAATAGATCGAAATACCTAAATATACCTAAAGGCGTCAACAATAAATAATAGATTCTTAATAATCAGTGGTTCATCTATGCACCAAACTGTTGGCTTATCGTTGTTTTCCCCCTCAATTTTCCCATTGAGCTTCAGTAATAAATCCTAGTTGCAGATAACAAGCCTCTCGGTGTATTAGCAACCAAGTCAGCTCTCTCTTTAGTGACACAACTAATATTAATAAGATAACTACTTGACGAATACTTTGAATATGCAATGCTTGTTTATGTAAAGACTTAAAGTTTTCCAATAATCTCTCTATACATATATATTGAGTAGATTTACTTGTGTCTATATGCCAATCGTATTACTTTGAAGCCATTCTTAGATTAATACGTAAAAAGGTATCAGAAAAAATCACACTAGTAAAACACGACAACACTAAAGCCACATCTACACGAACAAGTTTTCCTTGACAAGGAAAAATTGACAATTTTTTGTCATCTACTCATCTACACGAGCAAGTTTTCCTTGACAAGGAAAACTTGTCAAGGAAAATTTGCTCGTGTAGATTCGGCTTAAATAATCGGAGAGGGACAAAGTGAAAGCATTAGTGAATCTGTTCTGTGAAGTATTTCTAAGAAGCTAACTAATACATTAATTAACATACACGTATACACGCTGTTATCATGAGCGCTTAACAGATATTCACCACTTCAGTTCTATCTTGTCAAAGAGATAAGATGTGTTGAAGGTATTTAAAGAGACTTTTGATGGCAAATATTGCAGAGTTAAATTGAGACATCAAGTAACTATGACTACAACAGTGATTCATGTAAAATATATTGAACACGGATTCCTTTCTTCCTCAGTTTGGCGACGTTGCTAAAAAACTGGTGAGATTATACTCTAATAATAACAATTATTGATTAACATTCAAACAGTAAGTTTATATTTTAAAAAGGGCTATATGTACTTAATTTTTACATTTTCTCTTTTATAAACCGAATCTACACGAGCACATTTTCCTTGACAATTTTTCCTTGACAAGGAAGACTTGCTCGTGTAGACGACAAAAACATCGCGAATTTTTCCTTGACAAGGAAGACTTGCTCGTGTAGGACAAGGAAAAACTTGCTCGTGTAGATGACAAAAACATCGCCAATTTTTCCTTGTCAAGGAAAACTTGTCAAGGAAAACTTTGTTCGTGTAGATGCGGCTTAACTTTACCTATAGTACGTGCTAGTAACGGTGGGAGTTAGAAAATATACATTGCAAAAACACTCTCTTTAATTGTTTTGCCAAACAAGGATGGGCCGACTCCTACAGATCATCCCACACTCTACAAATAACATATGTATATTATTTATGTGCTACGGTGGTTCTGGCCTGAAAATAAACTTCTTGGAGTAGCGTCACACCTATAATAATCAGCTCATTTTATTATTATTTTCAGTTGTCAATATTAGCAATGCATGCTGGGTAATATAGGTAAATTAATCCACGGTAGTACTTTCCAAGAAAATATTGTAAATTGAAGTTCATTATGAAAGAGCGTTAGAATCAAGAGACACGAAGGATACTGCAAGAATCCTGCAGCAAAAGAAAAAAGAAAGAATCCCTGCCAACCAAGGAACTGCTGGTATTTCTCTATTCGCTAGCGAGCGATCCAGCTGCCATTTCCCTATATTTGAATACAGTGTAATTAGTAAAAAACCATCGTAAGATGAAATTAAAATACAGTAACTGACGGTCTAATAATGAGTTTCATAACGTTGAAGTGCCAGCTTTGTTTGCTCATGGAAACATTTCCTGTTCGACGTTGCCTAGGTAACAGTGTTTTTTCATGATTTTGGCTTTCAATTTAGTAGCTGTGTTGACGAGCAGTTCTTATTATGTTTGCTCAGTCTATAAGCTTTTTGGCAGTGCAATTGTCAATAAGATAAAGTTGGTACAAATCCGGAACTTCTGTTATGTATCATGTGCTAGTATCAACGAATGCAGAATGGATATTACCGCGATCGAAATTAAACAGTCAATTTCATTTAAAAAATGACCAATAAACTCTCAAGGGAGGGTACGGGAGAATATAGCTATCTGAGAACTACTTATTTGCCTACGAATAGATAAATAATCAGTCATAAATGTGTATTTTTCATTCTGAAAGCCGCCCTGTTCACCAAAAGTTGCATATTTAAGGTGTTATTCAGTATTTAATTAAGCTAAAAATAAAACTCAACAAGAAAATGAAAAAAGGGTTTCCTTATGGTATTGTTTATCACCATTATCTTGAAGCTTGTAGGTATATTTTAGGTTTCATTTCTACTCATTGCTTCCTAGTGAAATAGTCGCGGCGAAGACGCACCGATCTGCATAAACCAAATACAAATACATTATGTTGCTTTTACCCCTATAGGAGAAGTAAGATTGCTCAGGGCATAGTGGTCCTCCGCTCTATCTACTTTACACAGTACATACTCGTGTTTTACTACATTACGAAACTCATGCTGTGTAAGTATAAACATCTCAACAACTCTACCATAGTGTTCTTGAAAGATTTCACGGTTGTGACTAAACCATAAAACAAAAATCAATACTCTAATAAAAAGAAACGAACAAAGATATTTTTTGTCAGGAAGAAAACATAATTTGTGTTGGGTAAAAGCTGGATTGTTCCAGTAGTAAGTCGTTTGCCTAAAGCTAACGTGATATGTTTGTATCGATAAACTCGGCGGAGTAAGTTTAATGAGCAGCGAGGATCTGAATTACGATCGTTTCGTTTCACCTGCTCAAACCGTCGATTAACAATCGTGTCCTATTTGTCTTGAAAAATATCCAATATAACACTTTTGAAAACCTTCCCAAACGGTTGGAAATGTCCATGTAAATGTGTGTGCTTTGTTAGAATCTGTCAACTAAGTTAAACATGATATTTCATTCATTTGAAATCTTCAAAGAAAACGAAAGAGCATTTTAGAATTGAAGACAGTTTGTTGTCATACGGTGGAAACTGGTAAGCAAGTGGACACGGAATGTGAGTAAACACAGACGAGTAATCCAACGCGCGCGCGGTTGCAAGTGCCGTATAAGTAAGCAAATTCATGTCAGAACAAAATCGGATTCAGGTTGTATGTTTTAAAAATGCTATAGGTTTCGTCAAATCTGTGGTACAAGATAATTCTTGATTTTCAGCCGTCTATTACAGAACTGCAGCGCGCCAATGATAATACAGTTGCGCTTAATATAAATCTGCATTAAGAACTGTGTTCGTCTGTTTGTGTCCGTGAACAACGAAGCCGCGTTGATTAACCTCAAATCTATTGAACATATATAGATAATAACTTTAAGATTTATACTAAAAAATAATGGTGTTAAACTAGTTTTGGTCCGCTTACTTTCTCGTCTACATCACAGTATGCTATACTTCCCTCAGGATTTAGCTAGCAACGATGCCGACCTTGAATCAAAGGCGAAAATCTAATTGCAATACACTGGCATAAAAAGGACGGTCGGAATTTTCTACTTTACAAGTTCACTTATTTCAGCCTTGAGGTTCTTCCGTTTTGTAGGTTTTAATCATGTACATGAATATTAATGACATTTTGTCTATTTATGGTAAAGTGGAGAGGCAGTGGATTCACTCACGTCACTGGCAGTTGAGCAGTAATCACTAAAGTATTGAAATTTCTATTTTGTATTTGCAGAAACAGAAAACATCGCCGCGATTTCGAAGCAACAAAGTGGACGCTCACGCAGGAGAAGAGTTGTCGATCACACGTTACTACATCCAATAATATCTTCTTCAAATAAGTACATCAGGTTATTCGTAAAGCATTTCTCGGCAAAGACAGTCGTTTTCCAAGGATTAAATTATTGTAGCACAATAGAACAAGTTGCTGAAAATACTACTCAACGCGTGCGTGTGGATTTGGAGACAGTTTTTTTCTCAAGATTAAACTTGTATCTTTATTCAAAGGGAAGTCACTTGGTGGTTTTCAGAGTGTTCCGAGTGTCGTTTTCAACAAGTTTGCTTTTTAAAACAGCGTTGTCCTTTTCAGTGAAGACACCGGTCGCTTTGCCAATCCACCAGAGCAGACTCAGGAAGCATAAAGCACTGATTGTGAATCGACGAAAGAGGTCCGTGCCCGGCTATTAAAAGTCTTTTGTTGACTACCGCAAGTAAGCTACCGCTTCAGGAGACTATTTAAGAAACCACGAACAAGAACTGAACAAGAACAATATCATGAACGCTTCTGCGAACTTTACTCATCCAGGAGATTTACAGATATCTTTTGTACCTTGGGCGTTTTGTAACGTACTGGTGATAGTATGCGGTGGTATTGGGAACGTGTTAGTCGTTCTAGCGTATAGAAATCCACGAATGAAGACTGTCACTAACTTATTCATTGCAAATCTAGCCTTTGCTGACTTAAACGTGGTACTGATTAACATCCCAATGAATATTATAAAATTCAAGCTGGATCCCTGGCCGTTTGGTTTAGTAATATGTAAGATTGTCACATCTCTCTTGGGAATAACATTAGCAGCATCGGTGGGTTCGCTGATTGCAATCGCACTGGATCGATACAGTGCAATAGTAAATCCCCTAAAACCAAGAATGCGTACTAGGCATGCCTTCTACATCATCATAGCCATTTGGATATCAGCAATAGTATTAGCAACACCGATGCTCGTATTTTCAAACGTAAAAGACGGTTCTTGTGTAGAGGACTGGCCATATGCAACCGTAAGATGGCAACGCGTTTATACCTACTTCGTATTGGTGACAATGTACCTACTCCCCCCTGGGGACGATAAGTGGGCTGTACTTTATGATCTATATCAATCTTATGAGGAAAGAACCGCTACAAAAAAGTAAGTATAACTTTGTTACGTTGTTTTAGAGAACTCGGCCTATATTCCATCAAATAGTTGAGTCGTTAAAAAGCTTAATAATTGAGGCAAGTTCGTTGCTAATTTATTTCCACCAAACATCCTGTCCGGTGGTGTGTTTTTAACACTTCAAACATACTAGAAAGTTTGTACGATACTCACTGACTCACAACAATCAATCAGTCAATTCTGTGGTTTTCCTCTTCCTTTAATCTCGTTCATCTTCTTTCGTTTTATCCCATTTTTCCTTTTTTTTTGAATTTATTGTCACAATACTTCAGCCCTGAAGATGCACTACTAGTGCGAAAGCTTGGCAAAAAATAAAATAATGTGGAAGAAACAAAATTCTTATCATTATGGCTGTCCCCACGTACCAAAACATTCTAGACATCGGTTTTTCTTGTTCTACATTTATTTTCAAGACTAGTCACGCTAGGACGGGTCAGGCTAAATTGATTTTCAGTTTTTTAACCATGTATCACTATTCTTCTCTATTTCCTTTTATTATTTTCTTTCTTCCATTTTCTCTGCATGGAAATCAATTCAATAGAATCAAAGTCAAGAAGAAATAGGATTTTATATTAAAAGCTTTGAAATGAAGACCTCCGAGTTACTGACGCTTCAAGGAGGCGATTGTTCAAGTGACAGATTTGAGCAGCTTTATCATGAATTTTCATTTTCATTTGACTGACAGACTCTTCGATAACTCGTTGAGGAAAATAGATAATTTGTCTACGTTTTCTCTTCGTTTTGATGATTACATTTTGTATCCGAACCTCCAAGTACGAGATCAGTTATAGTTTTGCCGACAAGGACAGGCAGGCGGTTGATCGCATAAAATAATCCTGCAGGTTTAGCTTGGTTTATAATTGTTCGTATCAACAATATTTAGGGTTTTAAAGATACTGATTCCCAATGGAAAGCCTTGTTGTTTATTTCATTCACTATGTCATGATGTTTGGCGATGTTTCTTCCTGTTGAGATTAGTAGTACTGGGAGAAGTCAAGGACGTTTCATAAAGTACTATCATTACTCAAGAGAATCGTATTTTTCATCTTTCGTGAATTCAACATTATGACAGAAGTAACGAACAGCTACAATCTATATCCATATTTGAAGCTAAAACCGTCATAAAAGATAAGCTAAATGGCTGTGCGCGTTACGTTCAAACAATTGTCATTCGCGTTCAAACTGGTTAGTCTCTCTTTGCTCACAGTGAGATAAAGGCGAATGCAAATGAAAAAAAAGTGATTGGGTAATTGTTTTGGAACCCTGTTGGTGTGTATTTACTCTTTGACAAAGAAATATCCAACTTAACAACTTGGTGTTTAAATAAAGCAATTTACAACTACGATATTTTAAATTCTACGCACGTCTCGACCATTCAATAAAAAGTGAGGGTACATAATAAATTGCAGCAAATCTAGGCCTATATTTACCGATATGTAAGTAGAACATAAGGCTATTAATAAAATAGCTTCATTCTGTTTGCTTTTTGATATATTTGTATAGTATATTGAAAGAGGTTCAGAGAGCTATTAGTATTCGTCATTATATTTTGTTTTTGACAAGTTAAGTTCTCAAGATAAATAATGTTACAAGACATATTATGAACTGTGTAAAAGGAGATAAAATCCTACAGTTTGAGTCGTTAATGGCTTTTTAGATAAATATAGGTTAATTATTGATGTCGGATAATCGGTGAGTTCTCAGTTTCTCAGTTTATTTTTGTAAATCCCCTTTGTTTGATTCATTAGCTCATTTATTTATTAATCGAGTTTTTTTATTTTTGCTTAATCTTTTCGTTTTTTTTATCCTTTAATGTATTCCTTTCATTCAAACTTTAAGCGTAATCTGCTCTTTTATTCGTTCTGTCTCATTTTCCTTTCTTTCCTTTTTCTTTTTTGTTTCCATTTCCATTTCTTATTTTAATTCGACCCTTGGTTTTAATGATTACATGTCGACATACAAATGCGTTCATGATATAACGAGAATTTTATGCAAAAACACGATCAAAGTAAAAGTATAAAAATAATAACTGAAAAAGGATAACAAGAATTTGTGTGAGACTCGTTCGAAATATTTCAGTAAAAATGATCACACAACTTCTAGTTATCCTTTTTATAATCAAACTATATGCCCAAAAGAACATATTTATAAAATAATAATAATAATAAATGCATCAGTAATATTACAAAATAAGATTGCTTTAGTTTACTCTACTTTAAGTTCATACATTGCTATACTAAGTGGCGCAGTATCAACCAGATACAAACATTACACAATCATAATGAATAACAAAGGAAAAAAATGCATAAGCATCATCGCAGGCTTGAGTTATCCATTACTCCAGTCATAGAAGTCCTTAACGCCACTAACTGAACATGATAACAACTAAAGTAGGGCTTCTTAAATAATATGATGAACCAACTTTGCAATATTTCTGAGTTTCAAATTAATAATCCAGGGAAAAGGCCATCTGCATCCGAACGAAGTCGTCAATCTCTTTTGTTAAAGATAACTTAGCATTACCAAACTCACTATTGAAACAATAATGGACGAATATCTTAAGTAGATGACTTAGAGCACTAATCCTTATGAAACATCTCAGCGATACAGCTTCGCACGTAAAGCTTACTACACGTGAATATTAGCTGCATTATTTGATGCAGTCACAGGATGTTTAAGATTAAGTCAATAAGTGATCGGAAAAGTTTCTAATTAAAAAGCTGAGTTCAGTTTTATCCCCTAGTTCTTGCTAAAGTGCATGTGGCATGTTATTGGCCCCATTATGTAGATTATTGGATGTATCACGGAAATGTAATCAGTCACTGCAATTCTCTGTGAAATGACTGCTTTGAAGGACATTTTCGAAATAACACCCACGTTGGCTGGTATGACGTCACTTTGTTTGCAGAGCATCGAACTCTAAAGTATTAATATTTTGTTCGACCACAAAACGACAACATCAACATCAAAAATGATCAACATTTTTTATGTTTAAAGTTTCATGTATGTATGTACTTTTACTCTATTTAACATAGCATCCAGCAGGTCAGTAGAAAATGACAAGTTGATCCAATAATTCATCGAGAATGAACTCCTCCGACTGAACAGTAGCAAAATGCGACGACGAAGCCGCCATTTTGTTTGTTTACCTCTAATAAAAATAACAAAAATAAGAAATTACTCGGAGTCTATGAGCTGATAGACCACTAGTAGCAAACCAATCAGATTGCATGATTTACGATAGACCACTGGATGGTTTATACTAACTAAAATTAGTTGTTGTTCTTTTGGTTTTCTGGTAGTAAAATCAATTGATATTTGCAATGAACGAAACGCGCGACCATAAGGTGTTTTAGTCAAAACTCCGCGGGTCAATACAATTTATTGACTAAAATTATTTTAATAATTATGTTCCAATTGCAAAACCACAAGAATTCAGAATGGATGGATTGTAAAACTAGTTGCACTCGTTAATAGTACTATCATACTTATATCAGTAAACAACCCACTTCAAGGCCGAGTTAGGTATATTGTGTCATTAGCCGGTTAACTGAACGTTTAAAAGTGATCCTACAAGTATGATAACAAAGCTAATCGCCGTGAATATGAGTTCATCACAGGTAATTACAAACAAAAACATAAAAGAAATTCACAAACCCGCACTCCAAACTGAAGTCTTGTAAAAGCCTTCAAGGGCATCTCAATGTGCAGTAGAAATCGTTAAAATGATGGAATACATGATAAACAATAAAGTAATGCGATTATCTACACTATATAGCGGCATGTACCTGGATTTGACATTAAAATGTTTATTATTTTAGCTCTAACTTCAATACCGAAGCTAAATGTCAGCTAGTGTAATTGCCTCTTAAGAACAACTATTACTCCCACCATCGGGTTCATCCCGCCCCCTCCTCCCAGTATAGGAAATGGTTTTCGAGCTGCATATATGAGCTATCATCTCTTTGACAGTTTCGGTCTTGATTGCTGGATGTGACGTCATGGCGGCCATGTTGGATCGATATCCCGATAATAAAGCATTCTTCATTTGCTTCTCTTGTTTGTACCTCCAACATGGACGCTGCGTCTTTGTACTTTAAATTTCCAGGGATTTATTAGAAAACAGCAATAGGATATTAAGTTGGAAAGAAATAGAATAAATATAATCGATCTCATAAATGAACCATTCAATTCATTCAATGAGTGATGATGATAATGATGATGATGATGATGATGATTATTATTATATATTCACGTCAGTTTAGCCATAGCCTAGTCGTTTCATAATTTAATCAATTTAGTTGCAGCTCTACATGCCTATAGATACAGATCTTATTTCAAAAGCAAATTTAAATGTCATATTCACTCCTGTTGAACAGATATTTGATCATTGGAACGAAGAACCTTTTAATTACCGGTCGGGTCTATTTGGCATAAAAGTATTGTTATCAGACAGATCCAAATATAAAAATACTATTTCTAAAATTGAAACGAAGCACAAATACTTGATAATTAATGACAATTTACTCGATCCATTTTTAACTATTTTATTTTATGTGGTTGCTTAATTTTATATATTTGTTTTCTTCTTCTTTTTTTCTTTCTTTTGTTCACTTGTTTGTAAACGTACTGACGAATCTTGTAAATAAAGTAAATAATTTATACCGGATAAAGAGAATTGTATTACAGCGATATCAGTTTCCTCTCAGTGATCTTTGGACTATAAGTATTTTGTGGCACCCCTCCTATTCGTGCATAAATCTATCTGCCACGCCTTAGTACATTTCTTAATTTTGTTATTTTCTGTCTACACATTTATTCCGTTTTTCTATTCTCAAAATGTCCCAAATGTAGTTTGCTTTAGTTCTGTAGTATTTAGTTACTGCCAATTACTCATTAGCATTCGGAACAAATACATATCTAGCCCCCATGGCCAGGGAGAGTAGATTATCAAGCCATCTTCGGTATATGGACACCAGGCGATAGGATACACAATAGACAAGAGAGTTCTGGTGTCCGTCCACACGAAACTCATGTACTGAAATACTGCTTCCTTTAATAACTGTCATAAAAGCTCCAGATCAGTTATATAAGTGAAACTGGTACAAAGCCCAAAACAACTTGTCTTACTTGTAGTATAGTTACTGTACCAGTTAACTACAATTCAGTACGTACACTATATCGATTTCCTAATGTTAAATAAGATAAATGCTTGTTTTTGTAGTTTTCAACAAATTCTTAAAAGAAGTCTTCATAATGCTCTACACATGCGCCCTCTGTACATCGATCAGCGGTTTTGCAACAAAAATATCATTGTTTCACTCATATCATATTGTCAATTTTCTCCGTCAGTCTTGAAATTACTTTTCTACTTCAAAGTAAAAAAGCTCTCGGTAGGGGGAGGAGTGGGTTAACTTTTCGCGTATAGGGTTTCAGATTTAATTGCCGAGAGAGCTTTTCCTTCAGTTTACTATACTAAACCGGCTTTCGGCTTTTGTCATCACGATTAAGTCTTCGATTTCTTAAATGTTCTGTTCGATTCAATTACGTTTGTTTGTAGTTTTGACTAGCTGTACTACAAAAAGCTACATAGATTAAAATAAATTAGGTAAACGATTTGAAGAACGGATGAGATTGTAATAAGTGATATTTACCTATTTGAATTACGTGCGGGTAGTAAAGCAGTAAATGACAATCGAAGGTTCCAAAAACAGGAAACAGTTGTTGTCTGTGTTTGACTATCACTTAAAAGCTTAATGCTGATCGAACCTTCTCGATCAAACAACTTCCAAAACAACCTTATGAATGAATGAATGAATGAATGAATGAATGAATGAATGAATGAATGAATGAACGAATGAATGGATACATGAATGAATGAATCAGGAATGAATGAATGAATGAACGAATGAAAGGATACATGAATGAATGCATGAATGAATGAACGAATGAAAGGATACATGAATGAATGCATGAATGAATGAGATTGAATGGATGTCAAAACGAATGCTTTATTCAAGCAAATATTCGCACCGAAATGTCATGAACGTGTAATTTGATGTTACAATTAATAATAATTACTCCAATCTCATCTAGTGACGACGATGTTTGTTTGTAGGTTTATCGGAGGTAGCCTTTGTACACGCTACAAAGTGGATATAGCTAGGGATATGAGTTTCCGAATTAATCTGAAGTTGATCTGATGTTGGCTAACATATTTCGACAACATACACCCACGCGGTCCGTTATCGCGGCTGACTTAAAACTGAAATTCAATTATCAATTACTCTCGCACAGTCGGATAATGTAAAAAAGCTGTTTTTACCATTATTTGTTTGTCAACTAGCTAAGTAAGTGCAAGAAAAACTGAAGTGAAGGACTGTCAGAGAGTTTTACAGGCTAATAGTATAGGATATGTGAAACTGACAGAAGACAACAGCAGAGCGAAAAATCAAGGAATAAAATGTAAAAAAAAAGAAAGAAAGAAAAGACGTAAGAAAAAAGAAAATATCAGAAAGAAAAAAGAATAAATGAATGAATGAACAGACGAATGAATGAACGCCAAGTTAGTGAATGAATAAACGAATAATAATAATAATAATCTTTATTTTGAGTGGGTGAACAAATACAGCAGATACACAATACTGGTCAGTTTCCAATTTGGCCCACTAAATAGATTAACGAACGAACGAATGAATGAATGAATGAATGAATGAATGAATGAATGAATGAATGAATGAATGAATGAATGAATGAATGAATGAACGAACGAACGAACGAATGAATGAACGAACGAATGAATGAACGAACGAATTAACTGGCGGAATAAACTAATTATTATTAATTATTAATTAATAAACTAACGATAAACGAGCGATTGAGCGAAACAAATTAAAACGAACGGAAGAATCGATAAAGAAAGAGTATTGCAATAATAATTATATTAATTATATTATAAAGTTAATGCCCGCTGTTTTCAAAGATTGCTTAACATGATATGGCAAAGACCATTAGTCTGTTATGTACTATCGATATCAACAATCTATGGATGTCGATATGAACGAAATGTTAGATGGCAAAGTTCACACGTTCATTGCATTTCACTTAAACTGCTAATACGATTTTTACTGGTAACAACACAACAAACCGTGTAAAATATTGTCTTGCTTTAATAGTACCAGAAGTAAAAAGTTTACGTTTCTCGGCTCTGAAAACGTAAGCAATTTGTGTAAAAAACGTAGCTCGGGTTCTGAAGACGTAAGAAATTTGTGTTAAAAAAAAAACACGAAAATTGCTCGTGTAAACGACAGTTCCCAGTCTTTACAGACGTCATTTGTTTTTGCTCGACAGGAGTCTGGAATCAATTTTTTGTTGTTGCTCCGCTGATTGAAAGGCATTGCGGGCACAACCGAAACTCGTCAAGGCCGGAAAACTTGTTACGTTTATCATGCATCTATACGATCAATTAAGGAAACCTTGTCAATAGAAAATTGTCAAAGAAAACTTGTTGACCGTCTACACGATCAATGAAACTTGTCAAACACTGTCAAATATACTTGTCAAGGAAATCTTGCCCGTGAAGCGGCTTTAATTAGAATTGGAACGTCTAGTGTTCCGTTTCCTTCTGAAGAGTGACTCTTGTGTGGTGGGGTGGATAGGCGTTTAACTAGAGTGCGCTCATATGTACTTTAGTCAAGACGTACTGACCATCGAACTGAATAAGCTTACAATCTTAGAGCTGTGTGTATAACGTATTCACAAAGAGTCATGCAAAACAAGTATGTTCTGACGCACTGTCTTGTTGACGAAGACTCGTTTTGTAATAACAGTTCTCATGAGGTCTGTTTTCTTAAAAGGTGTCTTGTTGACGAAGACTCGTTTTGTAATAACAGTTCTCATGAGGTCTGTTTTCTTAAAAGGTGTCTTGTTGACGAAGACTCGTTTTGTAATAACAGTTCTCATGAGGTCTGTTTTCTTAAAAGGTGTCTTGTTGACGAAGGCTCGTTTTGTAATAACAGTTCTCATGAGGTCTGTTTTCTTAAAAGGTGTCTTGTTGACGAAGATCCGTTTTGTAATAACAGTTCTCATGAGGTCTGTTTTCTTAAAAGGTGTCTTGTTGACGAAGACCCGTTTTGTAATAACAGTTTCTCATATCACATCCATACTTCATTGTTAGAACTCCTCCGAAGGGCTTTTCAATATTGAAATAGAAAATAAAGTATGAAATTTAAAATACAATAATTAAAGTTTATCGAATTAATATACACTTTTAAAACACGTTTCGTCCCTGTAAAACTCAGAAATCATTAGCTTAAACACTTTATTCGCTGTTTTTGTCCGCGAGTTTTGTGTCCGTCATTAATTCAATCATGCAGGTGTAAGTGTATCTTTATTTTCCCACTTCTTCACACTACAGTACCTTCCCATCCTCCCCCTCTTTTGCTCGTACTGAAACTCAAGATGTATCCGAAAATAAACACTCAAATAACGACAGCTGTTCGAGTGCAGGTCAATCGTTTTCAATGAAAGATGATTTCATAACAAAAGTTTAAGATTTGTTTTTAAGTGATGTGAAGTGTTATGGTGAAATGACATCGTCGTGGTGGTCGTTTTGCTTAGGCCCCGTTCTCACCGTGAAACGCTAACCTGTGTTTTCCTATTGTTAATGAGCTGATTGTTTTCGATTTCATTGAGGTTATAGGATGGTCTGAATTGGGTTAACTGACTACTGACAAACGGCTTTAAAAATAACTGTTAACTGACAAATAAAACTCAACTGACAATCGAAGTATCAAACACATTGAATTGTTCAAAACAGGATATGACCAGTTAATAGATAACTAAAGTTTAACTGACAAGGTAAAAAAATAACTGACAACTGACAAATGACCAAATATTTGACTGACAACTGACATACAGATCCCCCCCCCCCCCCCCCCCCCCCATTCAGACCCTCTTATAGAACAATATAAAAACGATGTGTTTTCAAACGAAAACGGAGTAGTGTAGACGGGGTCTAAGTCGTCTAATATACTGAGTTAAAGGTATATGACAGATTATATTCCCATCGCGTTGGTCGACTCTTCAAGTATATTATTCTAATGATTATTGATGATAGAATATCTACACCAATAAATAACAGCAACTTCAGTATGTTGATTTGTAACTGACAGTCATATTAATCTAGAGATGATTGTTTGATTTGAATCTCATTACTCAGGCTACCTGTGGTAGCGCAAGTCGTAATCCGCAGACTGTCTCTTATGCATCAATCAATTCCAGCTGTTACCACCCCCCCCCCCCCCCCCCCCCCCCCGGCATACCCCAGGGATTTGTAAGGACCTGTGTCCCGGGGGCGGGGATTTTGTACAACAACGTGTTGTCCCGGGGGTGGGGGGCGGGGATAACTTGACCGAGCGTATAATCAATGGCGGAATTCATAATAATGGCATTCGCCGGTAAAGAGACTACTTTTGTCGCCGATTGGCTTGAAAAACGAGGTCTTGCAAAGTTAAAGGCTTTGTTTGAAGGTATAAAGAAACACTTCGTGATTTTATAAGCACAGATGACTTCTTATCTCTACTGTTATGGTCGATAACTCTTTCCAAAAGGCGTCTAGTTTTATTATTAAACATGCCTTTAAATATTAAATTGTTGGTTGCTTTTACGTTGCCCGGGGGCGGGGAATTTGTTATTTCTGGCGGCCCGGGGGCAGAAAATTTGTAGTCCCACGGGGGAAAAAAAAAAAAATCCCCGGAGTTCAGCAACCCCCCCCCCCCCCCCCGGTAGGGGGGGGGGGGGGTGGTAACAGTTGGAATTGATCCATGCATTATTTAATTATATATTTCTCAAAATGCAAAAATCACGTGATATTTCCAAGTAGTACTCATTATCAGTAGCCCGAATGAACGCTATTACAGCGTCTAGTTCTCGTCTATTTTATACATGCAACTAATGAATTATTAAATGGGAAATGCAATTATAAAATAATACTCCAGTTTCGCGTTGTTTAGAGATGACCGCTGTCCTTGACAAAAGACACATTTGTACAGGCTTAGCCTCGATTCAGAGAACAGTCCGTGCAATTCAAAAATGTTTCTATTGTTTCGTGTCAACATTTTTTCGGTTCTTGTTGATATTTGTGAATAATTTACACTGACTCGAGGCTAACCCTGTACAAATGCGTCTGATATCAATAAGTACCGAGCGGTTTTACAACGGGATCTGTGAACGCGAAAAGGGACTATTGACATACAAAGCGCACTCTGATTGACTAGTTATCTAGTAATCTATTTCTGAATGTCTGTTTTCAATTATATTGACACTTTTAAATCGTATTCCTGTTCGTTTTGAATTTTAGCGATCTTATTCGAATGATAGATAGGCACTACTAGTGTTTAAATACATAGGTAGTATCTCAGAGGACAGACACAGGGTCACATCAAAATATTTTACATGAATCGATACGACCACACCCAACTATACATTAACTTGCTCTTTTTAAAACACATTAAGTGAACACATTTCAGGTGATTATAAGTTCCAGGCGTCAACGGCAATCTCTGAGTCCACAGTGCTACAGCGGTAATCGAAAAATCTGAATATAATTGGGACTGATCGTAATTATGTTAAAGAATTAAAAGTTAAAGAAATACGTTTTGTGTTAAAACATAAGTAATTCAATGTTAATGCCAAGGTCGAGAGAGCGGGAAATAACTCTAAATTGGTTTACTTTTGACTTCACATGCCGTCGTTCATCGCTGTTTCAAACAGCATGCAGCAGTGATGGACCTTTTTATTATGACATTACTATTATTAGTTTGTTGATTTGCCCTTCCAATCAATCAATCAATCAATCGTATATTTTCCACGTAACGCCTGGGAGCATATAAAATGATTTCTCTTCATTTATACTAACTACTTATTCAGTTAGTAATTCTCATTTTATCCAATTTTTATTTATTACTTTTTAAATTTTAAATTTAGATTTAATTTTTTAATTGTTTAATTTTTTTAAATTTTTTTTAATTTTTTAATTTATATTTATTTTTAATTGTAGTTTATCTATTTAAAAATGGAGAGGGAAGCGAATGAATAAATGAATGATGATTAATACATTGCTATTTATCTTTGCCCTCATAGGCACCCACAGAGCACGAGTCAGTGTTGTACGCATGCTCATCATGGTAGTGGTCGTCTTTGCACTTTGTTGGCTTCCTTTCCACGTGGTTTTCCTATTTGTAGACTTTGACAACTTGGACCAACCTAAATTCTATGCCGTTATCTTTGCTCTGTGGCTGACCACAGCTAACAGCTCTTTCAATCCTATCATTTACGCTGTTTTTAATTTGAACTATAGACGCGAATTCGCGCGCATTCTCACGTGTGGGACCATTAATGTTGGTAAGTACCTGGGTTGTGACACTTCAGTGGATGACCCGCGATCACATATCAGTAAATCTACCATCAGAAAATCCTATTCTCAGCCAATGGGACAAGTATCGACAGTCATTGGAGAAAATATCAAACTCTTTGCACAAGATGAGAAAGGGAATCGTATTTTCTGCAGCGACAAGAAACGTGAACTCAATGGTAATAACTTAGATACACTGGTAGGGAATAACACTTCACCTTCAAACAATCAAAACAATGACCCGCAAAGTGAAGATGAACAAGAAAGATGTCTTCCGGACTGCGAAATTACGACGAATTCAAATGTATAACTTGATTTCACGAATCTGAAAGAACTAAACCGCAGGAAAGGAATACTATTGTTCGATCGTAGTTTCCGCAAAAAAAACTTTTAAAACTATGTTATCAAGTTTAGTGAAACAAGCAGTGACTGCATTGTTGGACGCTGGTGCTCTATTGGTAATTCTCTGATAAGGGGTGTTCAGTCGATGTAATTGCAATAGAGTACCGAAGTGATGACGTCACGTTGCCATGCAACCATTTTAACTGGCCGGCTAAACAAACCAACTAGCAACGATAAACGTCTCCTAGACTTGCTGCCCTATTGCTCTACAGCTCACGATCAATTTTAGTTAAACATCATTTCATTATCGTGGGCACCTCTCTTATTTGGGTTCCCTGTGCTGGGGCGGATCAGTAGGATTTTGAGGTGGGGGGTTCACTCCAGAAGGAAATGTTACGCGCACCGATTTTCTGTATTAAAAAAAATCGTATTATTGAATTGTTCCTGGGCAGCAAGGGGGTGCACGGGCACCCAATGAACCCCCCCCCCCCCCCCCCCTAAATCCGCCACAGCTGTGGTACCTTGCCACAGGAACCCCAAGGGCGAAGTAGCGAGGTTTATGATGGCATTCAGTATAGTTAGTATAAATGTATTTTAAGGTGTTATTTCTAATATTTACCTAGTATCCATAGTATTAGTAGTATCCATAAAACCAGGTGGATTCAGGAATTGTTCCATTTCTATCGATTATTCCAATATCTTTCCATCACAGTTTGGAACTCCTGTAGGTGCAGGAGAATAAATGGTGCAAAATAAGAATTTTAAACAATTATAGAGTCGTTTTCGTATGAGTGGGAAACGGAGTTACGGTCGCGGTACGGAATCGAAGACATCTATTCAACCAATCACAGTGCGCAAAAGCATTGCTCAACCAATCAGAATGCTTGGACACAGCACGGTCACCGCACGGCAGGAAACGTACGGTAACTACTTCCCACTCATACGAAAACGGTCGACTCTAATCATTTGGTAGGTGTGGAAAAACTTGCAAGAAAAATATATTGAAATAGTGTACTATGATTATTAATATTTATTATTATTATGATATTAGCTGCATGGAAGTTCTTACGTCTTGTTTGAACCTAATCAAACAAGAACACCTGATTAAACCATTGTTTCAATAGCTGATATTGAAGTTAGACTCCAATGACTCTGAACAAAGGTTTCAAGTCGAGGCTATCGGGTCAAGTTTTTGTACTGGCCCGATAGCCTCGACTTGAAATCGTTGTTCAGAGTCATTGTAGTGTAACTTCAAATACTAGCTATTGCAATCGGCTCATGCAAAGCTAGATCGACGTACGTATAACTCGGTCCTGACCCCTTTATTACGCACATCTAATGCAACACGCACAACTACAGTCCGATGGTCACAAGCGACGCGAGTATGAGCACAAGTGCAAGAATCAATTAATCTTTCCATTTTCTTGTTCTTGCGCTTTTGCTTGCGTCGTGTAGTGAATCTAACAACATTTGGTATACTCAGAAGGGAAATTACCTCAAAAGAACTAGTAACATAGTTCTTCTTGAACCTGTCTGGTTTACTGGGGTAGGGTGGGGGATGACATCCCTCCCCTCCCCTCTCTTCCCATCCATTCCCAACCCTAGTGATAGTTAGCCCCTAAAATATCGCAGCATAATAAAATAATTATTATAATCTCATAATAATTATAGAAGATAAGAAAGTATTTAGTTTTGGTAAAATAAAAGTAATTAAATCTAAAGGATATTTAAGTAAATAAACAACTATTTAAGTACTTTTTGAAATTCAAAGACAAAACGTATTGAAACTATATCGAGGTCATATTTGTGAATTGATGGATAAAATGTAGTTAGAGTGTAAAATCAGTGAAATAATAAAGACTGAGAGATATGTTAGTGACCTTCAGCTTTTCAAAAGTGGATAACGAAGGGGAAAAGAGAAGATAAACCTGGCTTTCACTAGCGAAGCAAGTAGAAGATCAATCAAGAGGCCTAGACGCAAGGATGCGGTCTTGCATATGCCCGTTTCCACTACACGACACAAGTTTATTATGCTTGCATGCACTTCGTCATAATGAATACAATTAACATTTATTCAAGCAATGAAATCATGTACTTGTTCCTTTGATTGCTAGCATGTTGTGAAACATGTTCAAAACCAAACGTCTAAGGCTACTGAGCAGCCGTGGCTGAAATACGCCGGTTAAAAATCATAGAAAACTTCAACCAACGTTTATAAAAGGTAACCAGATTTTGAAAGAAACGCCAATCGGTTTGCTCGATATGAAGACAACATTCCGCCGGGCAGTGCAGTCGGCACAGTGCAACAACGATCGACCGAGCTATCACAAAAACGTTACAAATTTAGTCTTTATGTTTATAAGAACTGGCAAACTGTATACGTACGGTTAATATATAAGCTTAATGGTTGCAGAATCTTGCCGTAAACATTGCACTTTCAGTAAGTCTTATATTCAGTACGCCATTCTGCTGCAGCTCTTCGGCTCGAAGACTGTTTACAACGGACTAGTAAAGTTGTAAACTATTTGTCCTAAATAAGATTGCACACATTTTTTGTCGATTAAATATATCTTTCCCGTGACTTACCTTTTACATAATGAAGCAAATTATACTTGCAAACTACAGCCTTTTCTTGGAACAAGACTGACAGCAGCCATTGTTGCCCGTCGTTTTTGTGCGTGGCAAACGCGCCTGCCAAATATGCTAATTTTTCGCGCGCTTTTGACAAATAAGGTCATGTGATGTCTGCTATTGAAATTTATCGCATCTCGGACATATTTTGTTACTACTTTTTACGCTTGACGAAACCTTACGAACTACATGCATTTAGTGCTATTATTATTAAGTCTATTAATATTATTAATTGTTATGCTGAGGAATAAAATGGCGAGAAATTTGAAAATGTTGCTTTGATGTTGTCCCCATTTAGTGGAAAGAATAAAATAGAACAGCTTGATCACGTGATCTGGTTGTGTGAATTTGGATCAGCTGTTGACAACAATCAAAATTTCACCTATTCCGTCATGTGACAAATATGCAATAAAACATCTAGGATTATTTTCTACAAAAGTCCTTTCAATAGTATAGAGTCGTTTTCGTATGAGTGGGAAACCTACGATCCGTGACACTCAAATGGCTTCCTTTCTGAACCAATGAAAAAGCGTGCAGATGCATCTCATCCAATCAAACTCTTTCAATACGGCATGGCGCGGTAACGTAACCTTCCCACTCATACGAAAACGACTCTAACGGCCTAGACACACGATGCAACTTTTCTTGCAACAAGTTTTTTTGGGTGTCACACGATGCAACGTTGCGCGCAACGGTTGCAGAAGTAGAACTCGATCCTACTTCTGCAACTGTTGCGCGCAACGTTGCAAGAAAAGTTGCATTTTGTCCGAGCCTTAATACTGTACTACCACTTACAGTATAGTACACTAGAGTGCAATTTAGAAAAGCTTGAAAACTAAATAACTAATTAGTTATATTTAGTACTAAATAGCACTAATGAAACAATAGAAAACAATAGAAATAGTACTATTTAGTACTATTTAGTAATAGTACTATTTCACGCTTTTCTAAATTGCACTCTACCACTTCATCATAATGATGATGATTACACCATGGTTATCATCATCATCACCGTTATGGCCTCATGCAATCGACATAACGTCCTCAACAGAAAACGAAGAACAACAGCCACAGCCACAGCAGCAGTTACATTCATTACAACTGTAACTGTACAAGATGTTGTATATATGTCCTGTAAAATCAATACGAGTAGAAAACAACAACCTAAATGATTTATTGGTGTAAATCCCTTTCAATCGGACCTACTAACTAATTAAATAATGAGAGCAGCTATTGTTTAGTCTTAGTAAAGATAAATCCAATATTGTATACTGGTTTGTCAGGGCAAATATAAACAGACCCCTTGTACTGATTCTAATCAAGGGATAAGATAATGGGAGATGATGATGTTTTGTCTCCCAGATTGGGAATAAGTGCAAGGGGCCTTTAGAGATCAGGCCCCGGTTGCACGAAAGGTGAATAGCGCTATCCACTGGATAAGTCCTATCCAATGGATAAAATTTATTTATAACTGCATCAGTTTTATCCGTTGGATAAGACTTATCCGGTAGATAGTGCTATTCACCTTTCGTGCATGCAACCGGGACCAGAAAGGATTCTATTAGACCAAATTCAAGATGTTCTGGTAAGGAAATGAAGAGGAATTACGGCAGGCTGCATATTTTTGAATCAAGAAAATGGATTGAAGATTCTTCAGGTTCAACTTTGGAGTAGGTGAGACAAAGATAGACTGATACCATAGGACCAAATGATAATTACCCTCCCCTCCCTAAGTTATTCAAGTTCGACAAAAAGGGATATGACTTGTCGACACGACTTTATAAGAATCTATCTATTAGAAAAACGTTTTCTAGAAAAAACGGAATTCCACCGATTCCGATATAAAAGAGGCCAATTTCATAAGGCTTTAATAGGACATAGGCCTGGGAGTAATAGGAATTTATGAAGAACTATATGCTATTTAAACTTTACGAAAATGGTCTCTTGTGCAAATGTAAGAAAACGTATGTGGAAATATTTTATAGTCTATTATAAATATTAAATTGCTATCTTATTGTTGCCAGTCTTCCTCGTCTTTGAGTATGACTTGATTGCCCGTGACCTGGTAACAAGAACGTACATTAGCTACACGTGAGAACAATGAAGATTAGTTAGAAATTAATCTACTGTTTAACAAATAGATTCCATTTTGACGTGCGTCTGTACTCTTATAGATGAGGTGAGAACAAAAAAGTACGCCACGAGTGACTGTTGTTCTCACCACATTTTGACGTCATCTGTGCATCTATAAGAGTACAGACGCACGGCAAAATGAATGTCATCTATTGTTTTATATAATATTTTGAGATCTGAGTGATTTTGTGACGTCATCTGTGTGTCTGTACTCTAATAACACACGGGCCTTGACCATTCAAAGCGTGCATAATATACCAATTATTATAAATATTAAACATTATTATTATATAAACAGAAATAGATGGCAGCTGTGCATGATACCACAATCCATTATCCGTTGCGAACATAAATCAGTACCACTGTTATTATTTGTAAATTGGTCTGAAAAGCCCTATAGAGAGTGTCCAACAAAATGTATGCATGAACTACCCGCTGACACGTTCACAAAAATAAACAGCTAACAGTTGTACTCTTTGCACGTTTTCAAAACTTGCTAAAGTTTCTACGAGGTATAGTGGTGTATACGCGGATTGTGGTAAAATGTACTGATCCGCCATCTTGTTCTTTAACAAAGATTACTGCCTTCTTTTCTAAAGTTTCTACGAGGTATAGTGGTTTATACGCGCAAAGGATTGTGGTAGAATGTACGCGCATCTTTTACTGCAACAAAGATTACTGTTTTCTAAAGTTTCTACGAGGTATAGTGGTTTATACGCGCAAAGGATTGTGGTAGAATGTACTGATCCGCCATCTTTTACTGCAACAAAGATTACTGCCTTCTTTTCTAAAGTTTCTACGAGGTATAGTGGTTTATACGCGCAAAGGATTGTGGTAAAATACACTGATCCGCCATCTTGTTCTTTAACAAAGATTATTGCCTTCTTTTCTAAAGTTTCTACGAGGTATAGTGGTTTATACGCGCAAAGGATTGTGGTAAATGTACTGATCCGCCATCTTTTTCTGTAACGAGGATTGCAAAAAGCTTACCAAAATAGCCATCCACTTCATCCGCTTCATCACTGTTTGGTGAGATCCCCCTACCGTCGCTATGGTGACCACTATGTGATGCTGGTAGGTCACTACCTGGTGGTCCAGCAGATATTGACATACTAACACCAGTAATACCACCAAGGTCCAAAGGCTGTCGATTAGTACCCAGGACTCCTCGAGTGTGGTTCATATTAGTCATAGGTGTAGATAGTCGACGATTGGTTGAATTAGCATTGGGTGTGTCAGTCTAAAGCAGTGATTGGAGAGAATTAATTATGATGATAAAACATGGTAACAAATACGACAGGAAAACGAAAACGAATATATGAGAAAAAAGGCAATAATATATGGGAAGAAACAAGGACCTTTTGCTATTGGAATTTGTTCACACACACACTTACTCACAGAAAACGTACTACTAATAAACATAACGCTTAGAAACCCAGGGTAATCCCCTTTCCTCCTTCCACATCTGTCCCTTGGTATTTCACAAACGGCATGAGTGGCTGCGGAGTGTGCTATAACTGGGTGTGGAGTGTGCTATAACTGGGTATGAAGTGTGCTATAACTGGGTATGAAGTGTGCTATAACTGGGTGTGGAGTGTGCTATAACTGGGTGTGGAGTGTGCTATAACTGGGTGTGGAGTGTGCTATAACTGGGTGTGAAGTGTGCTATAACTGGGTGTGCAGTGTGCTATAACTGGGTGTGGAGTGTGCTATAACTGGGTGTGAAGTGTGCTATAACTGGGTGTGCAGTGTGCTATAACTGGATGTGGAGTGTGCTATAACTGGGTGTGGAGTGTGCTATAACTGGGTGTGGAGTGTGCTATAACTGGATGTGGAGTGTGCTATAACTGGGTGTGGAGTGTGCTATAACTGGGTGTGGAGTGTGCTATAACTGGGTGTGGAGTGTGCTATAACTGGGTGTGGAGTGTGCTATAACTGGGTGTGGTGTGCTATAACTGGGTGTGGAGTGTGCTATAACTGGGTGTGAAGTGTGCTATAACTGGGTGTGGAGTGTGCTATAACTGGGTGTGAAGTGTGCTATAACTGGGTGTGCAGTGTGCTATAACTGGGTGTGGAGTGTGCTATAACTGGGTGTGAAGTGTGCTATAACTGGGTGTGCAGTTTGCTATAACTGGGTGTGGAGTGTGCTATAACTGGGTGTGGAGTGTGCTATAACTGGGTGTGAAGTGTGCTATAACTGGGTGTGGAAGTGTGCTATAACTGGGTGTGCAGTGTGCTATAACTGGGTGTGCAGTGTGCTATAACTGGGTATGAAGTGTGCTATAACTGGGTGTGAAGTGTGCTATAACTGGGTGTGCAGTGTGTGCTATAACTGGGTGTGAAGTGTGCTATAACTGGGTGTGAAGTGTGCTATAACTGGGTGTGAAGTGTGCTATAACTGGGTATGAGTGTGCTATAACTGGGTGTGGAGTGTGCTATAACTGGGTGTGGAGTGTGCTATAACTGGGTGTGAAGTGTGCTATAACTGGGTGTGCAGTGTGCTATAACTGGGTGTGGAGTGTGCTATAACTGGGTGTGAAGTGTGCTATAACTGGGTGTGCAGTGTGCTATAACTGGGTGTGGAGTGTGCTATAACTGGGTGTGAAGTGTGTGGGTGTGAAGTGTGCTATAACTGGGTGTGAAGTGTGCTATAACTGGGTGTGAAGTGTGCTATAACTGGGTGTGAAGTGTGCTATAACTGGGTGTGCAGTGTGCTATAACTGGGTGTGAAGTGTGCTATAACTGGGTGTGAAGTGTGCTATAACTGGGTGTGAAGTGTGCTATAACTGGGTGTGAAGTGTGCTATAACTGGGTGTGGAGTGTGCTATAACTGGGTGTGAAGTGTGCTATAACTGGGTGTGGAGTGTGCTATAACTGGGTGTGGAGTGTGCTATAACTGGGTGTGAAGTGTGCTATAACTGGGTGTGAAGTGTGCTATAACTGGGTGTGAGTGTGCTATAACTGGGTGTGGAGTGTGCTATAACTGGGTGTGAAGTGTGCTATAACTGGGTGTGAAGTGTGCTATAACTGGGTGTGAAGTGTGCTATAACTGGGTGTGAAGTGTGCTATAACTGGGTGTGAAGTGTGCTATAACTGGGTGTGAAGTGTGCTATAACTGGGTGTGCAGTGTGCTATAACTGGGTGTGGAAGTGTGCTATAACTGGGTGTGAAGTGTGCTATAACTGGGTGTGAAGTGTGCTATAACTGGGTGTGGAGTGTGCTATAACTGGGTGTGAAGTGTGCTATAACTGGGTGTGAAGTGTGCTATAACTGGGTGTGCAGTGTGCTATAACTGGGTGTGAAGTGTGCTATAACTGGGTGTGAAGTGTGCTATAACTGGGTGTGAAGTGTGCTATAACTGGGTGTGAAGTGTGCTATAACTGGGTGTGAAGTGTGCTATAACTGGGTGTGAAGTGTGCTATAACTGGGTGTGAAGTGTGCTATAACTGGGTGTGAAGTGTGCTATAACTGGGTGTGCAGTGTGCTATAACTGGGTGTGAAGTGTGCTATAACTGGGTGTGAAGTGTGCTATAACTGGGTGTGAAGTGTGCTATAACTGGGTGTGGAGTGTGCTATAACTGGGTGTGAAGTGTGCTATAACTGGGTGTGAAGTGTGCTATAACTGGGTGTGCAGTGTGCTATAACTGGGTGTGCAGTGTGCTATAACTGGGTGTGCAGTGTGCTATAACTGGGGTGTGAAGTGTGCTATAACTGGGTGTGAAGCAGTGTGCTATAACTGGGTGTGCAGTGTGCTTCAAAGTCCAAGGAGAATATCTAAAAGAGGTGGAATTACTTACTCGAAAAGAATGCGTAGTGTTTGGTCGAGAATCTGCAAAAACTGGCGCTCTTTCTCTTAAGCTCCGTCTGTAAAGTAAGACATCCCAGTTAGTCATAATTACTTACAGTAGAGAGATGTGTCATATCTATTTACCTTGAATCATCTGTTGCTGCACTCGACGCACGGACGTTAAACGAGACTTTTACTTTCTATTGGGAAAACAACATAATCCAGTCACTTTAAGTCGATCAAATAGAGCGGATTTTGTATGACTGTGATAAACCATGGCACACGGCTCTGTCACAGCACGGCACAGCACGGCACGGCACGGCACAGCACGGCACGACACCGTTACGCCACGTACGTTTTTCAGTCATACGAAGTCTGCTTTAATACAACCCAATATCTCAGCGCGTAATTAAACTCAAGTCCATTTTCAAACAAGAATTCCCATTCATAAACATCGATGTCGCTAGTCTACGAACGCAGATGATTCGCATGCGCTTCTCAGGGGCGGATCTAGAGATTTTGAAAAGGGGTTGCACCACTTACGGCCCCTTCTTCTAGGGGGGTATGGGGGCATGGTCCCCCAGAAAATTTTGAAATCTAGAAGCTCGAAAATGCAATTTCCATCCATTCTGGGCATCAAATGGTGGGGAGACGTGGGCGAATATGTATCGGGCCCAACTCAAAGGGGGGGGGGGGGGGGGGCACCGGCCCCCCCATGCCCCCCCTGGATCCGCCCCTGCTTCTTGGGGGAGAGGTCAGCATGAGGCAAATACCTTCCCTACTTATAATAATAACAACAACATTACTACTTACCGCGCTACTTCTAGCCGGATGTACCGGCTGCGCGCTCCCAGTAGTCGATGTGTTTGATAAAATAGTCGATACCGCAGCGGTTGTGTCAGCATATGTCGCTGTTCTTTCTAAGGGAGGGAGGGTGCCATTTCTTGCTCCCCATGGCTGGGGCGAGGATGCGGTAAGAGGATGAGGTGGAGACGTTAATCTCTCTCCACTTGTTAATCTGTTAAAATAGTAATAAGAATAAGAATATAATAATAATAATAATAATAATAAACTTTATTTCACGAGGGTACATTTAACAGTAATAATAATCATAAAACTTTATTAACGTGTCTTTAAGATCTAGTTTACAATGATAGTAAGCTAATTGGGGACACCTATCTAAAGAGAGTGAAAGAAAAGAAAATATATATTACCTAATATATATAATTGCATAATACTAATACTAATTACAACAAGAATTACAACAATTATGTAGACAGTCTCAGTGTCTTTACTTACAATTTAGTTCCGCGTACAATTTCACATTTCACGTCCTCCTGCAAAGTGAACAGACTTGTTACTCAACACATCTCTCTTGAAGAAATAGAAAACGCGCGTGCGGGCTATATGCAGTTATAGAACACGCAGGGACCATGGAGCGGGGACTGATCAGAACACGAGAGAAGTGTTAGGAGAAGCACGACGCGTAGCAAAATACAATTATGCCTTAAGGCAAGTTTTCAATTGTGTTCGTTTGTGTGCTCTCATAAAGCATGTGGAATACGCATCCTTTGGCCAATCAGAGCGCGCGTTATATCAGTTATTTTATAAAGGGAAATGGAGCGCGCTCAGAACTAAGGAAGTTCATTACCTGTGTATTGGGTGTTTTGGGTCTCTCTCGCTCCAAAGGTGCCAGCCTTTGACCTGCGGGATTCCTTCAAATCATACAATTGTTGATAAAGTCAGTTTATTATCTGCTGAAGTAAATACAAATCTTTCCACCCATCTCAAACGCTTCAACTGGAAACATCCTTAACTATAGAGCGAGTTACAGAGTCGTTTTCGTATAAGTGGGAAAGTTACCGCACCGTCACCGCACCGCGCCTTGCCGTATTGAAAGAGGCTGAATGGATGAGATGCATCTGCACGCTTTTTGATTGGTTTAGAAAGGAAGCCATTTGAGTGTCACCGCGGGAACCGTAGCTTTGTCACTCATACGACTCTAAAGTAGTGATTTTAACTGGGCTTAACAATAACAATGGGCTTAACGACTGGTGGTGCTAGTTAATACTAACATACTTTATATAGCGCCAAACACTAATTGTCCATAACACTTTACAATGATACATCCAGCGTTATATGCAATTGAATTCACCGCAGGTCTGAGTGAGTGGGTATACAATGGGACATAACGTACCTTCTTGCTTTTGCTGATGCCAAGCGATGCATGAAGTGGTCAGATGATCGTCCAAACCGAGATATTCGAGATGCCACCGTGCTACTAGAACCAGGTCGCCCCTGACAACAAAATACATAAATACTAGTCGTTTCTGGTAGAAAGTGAAGTGCTGCGAGTTGTTACATGGTAACACATAAAAGTGAAATGTAGCTGTCAATGCATACATGTGGTTGTCCCTTAATTTTCAGCAAGGTGCATTAGTTGTAAAATAAAATAATAAAAATGTGGTATAATAATAATAATAACTTTATTACTGTGTCATGTGTTCTAGCTTACAAGAAACCTATTTCCCTCCCATATATCTACTGATTCTCATTCCCACCCTTGTCCCATTGTTCCCATCCCACATCTCCATTGATTCTCATTCCCATCCCGGTCACATTGTTCCATTCCATGTCTCTATTAATTATCATTCCCACCCGCTATAATAATCTGGTCATGGACAGACAGCTATAGACATGTACCAGCACTAAAAGCATGCAATACTTTGCACTATTTATGTTACACGCTTGTAATAGTTTGTACTCTACTGATATGCAGTATTAAATTAATACAAATATGGATTCAATGAAATAGAGAATTGTGTTTGGTGTATATTATATACAATGTTACTGGCCAGATATCAGGAAAGATGTCGAAGCCTCATGCATAGCAGACTTGTAGAAGATAAAAGTACATCAGGATGGATCGTATAATTTGATTCAGTAGTTGCCTCAATGCCAATGGCAATGGCATGGGCCGGATTGGTTTGACGAAGACCAACGAGCTCGATCAGGTAGATAGGTCAGCGACAGCATCGGGGATACTAACTGTGTCTTTCAAAAGCATTCAAGTACATGTTGTCTCCTTCGGTCAACTCTGATCGACTCACTGTAGAAGTAACTTAAGCTTATGTACTTCATTGTGGAACTGGACGTGACTGAGCACACAACCATAACAGCGCTGAAAACTCATAAAAGAACATGGTCTTCCCCTTGAAATGTCACTAAATTGTTCATGACCCTGATGAATGCTTCCAGCAATGAATAAAGTTGCATTTGACATCATGGATTTGTAGAAAACGAACACTTTCCTGGCTTGAATCAGCGAAAAATAAACGATACTCAATATCGATTGAACGTGTTGCGAGTGTGCGCTGATCAAAAGTACCGTGGCTCACAAAATCATCTCCATCCACACACAAACACACAAACCCACTCCGTGAAATGCAGTCGAGATTCTCGTTGCATCCACATAAGTGCCCAGATCCCACACGACCACACATGACACAGGAACTCCGTCAAGATTAGTTTCGCTGCTCGCCTGGCGGCTCGCAGCAATTATCACTAAGAAAAACAGCACCTTCGCGTTTATGCCGAAATGGCTTTGCGAAGTAATTAAATGGATGTAGATGTAGTGACTTTCTCCAGGTAGCATTAGGCAACGTTACACACCTGTATAAAAGGCGTTCCTTCTCGGCTGTCCGCAGGGCTATTGACGAAAAAAACAGTTAAAGATCCACAGCCATTATATAAAATAACATATCATTTACATATAGGTACATGACAGACGCATGCATACTGTCAGCTGATTTACAGTGCGTTGCGCAGGCAAGACGACGCTTAATTCCGCCTTGTCTAAATTTCATCCTTAAATTTAAAAAAAACAACACTTTACACCGCAAATGTTATCTCTGATGGAGTCAGTAAATAATTATTGCCTCATTATTATCTGTTATGTGAGCCTGTTTATACCCACTCCATCATAACATAACCACGCCCTAGCACCCAAATCATGACCATGCTACCCCTTGACAAAATGGCTTTGGCATAAGTACTGTCAATTTTTACAGACAACACTGAGCTAGTGCGCTGTGTGGTGATCATGCATATATACTTACTGTATAGCTGCTGCTGACGGCGCTCTATGTTGTAACGCTAACGATTTAATCATCATAACGTCTTTAAGACCCTTAACGTCCAGCGGAGGGTTTAAACTTTGCGCCGTTCGTAAACGAAACTGAAACCAAATGATTATAAAATTATCAATTTGCTACCAAGTAGAAATTATCTCAGTCTAGAATCGTTTTGCGGGATACCTGTGGAATAAACTACCACAGGAAGCCCACAAAAGGTGATATAGATTTTAGTAAACTTACAAACAAAAAAAACCCACCAACAATGAAAACATTACAACAAAAATAAATAATTAATGCGAAGCAAACAATATGCAGAGATCGCTGAAAGGAATAGGAATGTGTATATCAAAATATTTACTAGACGAATTACCTGCGAGGGAAAGTGACTAATTCTGGAGCTAACATCTCTAGATATTGGCCGTAATGGACTATCTACTGCACGACCAGGCTGTTGAACTGTGTCAGGCAGGTAAAGTGATTTGTCTGTAAAACATAATCGCAATTACTGTTAATACTTTACAGCAATAAAGTGGAATACATATGTGTATCTTCTCATTAAATACTAGATCATGTAAGACAAAAAGTTGATGTTTATAATACCTCTAAGCAGCTTTTGTGATTGGTGCATTAACAAAGTTCTCAACCATAATACAACCTGCAAATGACATATCAACAAAAACAGTGATCTTCATTACATAATCAGTCCCTGCCAATTAACAGGGTACTCATGGCAACTGGTGCACAAGCTAGTTTGAATGTTAAAACACATTAAATGTACAAGTTTTTGCTGTTTTGCTAGTTTAGCTGCCTACTTTATAGCTGGGACCTGTTTTTCAAAAACCTAGCAACATTGAATTCTGCATCACATAATATTTTTGTATAGTAACTCACCTCTCCCCATATAATGTCAAACATTTGACTAAATAACATATCCTTTGCACAAGCATTAGGTGTCACAGGAGGAAATCCTAAACGAAAATTCCTCTTGCGTCTATTGCGTCTACTTCGAAGCACTGTTAATTCTTCATCTCTATAAAATAGGATAAATGAATGAATGAATGAATGAATGGATGGATGGATGGATGGATGAATGAATGGATGGATGGATGGATGGATGGATGGATGGATGGATGAATGAATGAATGGATGGATGGATGGATGGATGGATGGATGAATGAATGGATGGATGATGCAAGAAATGCAGACTTGATACTTACATAGCTGGAAAGTCATAAGCAAGATATTCTTCATAATCTCCATCTTGTTCAAATATTTCTTCTTCAAGTTCTGCTAGTGCATATTCTTCATCGGAGTCTACAATAACAAGTAACATTTGATGAGTATGTAATGACTAAGGTGTATCTTTGATAAACAGTGCCCTTGACTACAGTATCCATGGTAACAATGCCCTTGAATACAGCACCCATGGCGATAATGCCCTTGACTACAGTATCCATGATGACAATACTCTGGACTACAGTATCTATGGAAACAATGCCCTTGACTACAGTATCCATGGAAACAATACTCTTGAATATCCCATGGTAACAACACTCTTGAATACAGTATCCATAGTACCAATGTCCTTGACTACAGTATCCATGATGACAATACTCTGGACTACAGTATCTATGGTAACAATACTCTTGAATATCCCATGGTAACAACACTCTTGAATACAGTATCCATAGTACCAATGTCCTTGACTACAGTATCCATGATGACAATACTCTGGACTACAGTATCTATGGTAACAATACTCTTGAATATACCATGGTAACAACACTCTTGAATACAGTATCCATAGTACCAATGTCCTTGACTACAGTATCTATGGTAACAATACCCTTGACTACAGCATCCATGGAAACAATACTCTTGAATACAGTATCCATGGTAACAATACTCTTGAATACAGTATCCATGGTAACAATACTATTGAATACTCCATGGCACCAATGCCCTTGACTACAGTATCCATGATGACAATACTCTTGACTACACTCTACAGTATCAATGATAACAATGCTCTGTACAATAGTGGATACTGTATCCAAGAGTATTGTCACCGTGGATGCCCTTGGCTACAGTATCCATGGTGATAATGCTCTTGACTACAGTATCCATGGTAACAATCCCCTTGACTACAGTATCCATGATGACAATACTCTGGACTGCAGTATCTATGGTAACAATGCTCTTGACTACACTCTACAGTATCATGGTGACAATACTCTTGGATACAGTATCCATGGTGACAATACTCTTGGATACAGTATCCATGGTGACAATACTCTTGACTACAGTATCCATGGCACCAATGTCCTTGACTACAGTATCCATGACAACAATGCTCTGGACTACAGTATCTATGGTAACAATGTCCTTGACTACAGTACCCATGGCACCAATGCCCTTGACTACAGTATCCATGATGATAATGCTCTGGACTGCAGTATCTATGGTAACAATGCTCTTGACTACAGTATCTATGGTAACAATGCCCTGTACAATAGTATCCATGGTGACAATACTCTTGGATACAGTATCCATGGCACCAATGTCCTTGGCTGCAGTATCCATGATGACAATACTCTGAACTACAGTATCTATGGTAACAATGCCCTTGACTACAGTACCCATGGCACCAATGCCCTGTACAATAGTATCCATGGTGACAATACTCTTGGATACAGTATCCATGGCACCAATGTCCTTGACTACAGTATCCATGATGACAATGCTCTGGACTGCAGTATCTATGGTAACAATGCTCTTGACTACAGTATATATGGTAACAATGCCCTTGACTACAGTATCCATGATGACAATACTCTGGACTGCAGTATCCATGGTAACAATACTCTTGAATACTTCATGGTGACAATACTCTTGGATACAGTATCCATGGCACCAATGCCCTTGACTACAGTATCCATGATGACAATGCTCTGGACTACAGTATTCATGGTAACAATGTTCTGGACTACAGTGTCCATGGCACCAATGCACTTGACTACAGTGTCCATGACGACAATGCTCTGGACTACAGTATTCATGATGACAATGCTCTGGACTACAGTATTCATGGTAACAATGTTCTGGACTACAGTGTCCATGGCACCAATGCACTTGACTACAGTGTCCATGACGACAATACTCTGGACTGCAGTATCCATGGTAACAATACTCTTGAATACTTCATGGTGACAATACTCTTGGATACAGTATCCATGGCACCAATGCCCTTGACTACAGTATCCATGATGACAATACTCTGGACTGCAGTATCCATGGTAACAATACTCTTGAATACTTCATGGTGACAATACTCTTGGATACAGTATCCATGGCACCAATGCCCTTGACTACAGTATCCATGATGACAATGCTCTGGACTACAGTATTCATGGTAACTATGTTCTGGACTACAGTGTCCATGGCACCAATGCACTTGACTACAGTGTCCATGACGACAATGCTCTGGACTACAGTATTCATGGTAACAATGTTCTGGACTACAGTGTCCATGGCACCAATGCCCTTGACTACAGTATCCATGATGACAATGCTCTGGACTACAGTATTCATGGTAACAATGTTCTGGACTACAGTATTCATGACTACAGTGTCCATGACGACAATGTTCTGGACTACAGTATTCATGATGACAATGCTCTGGACTACAGTATTCATGGTAACAATGCTCTGGACTACAGTATTCATGGTAACAATGTTCTGGACTACAGTATTCATGGTAACAATGTTCTGGACTACAGTATTCATGGCACCAATGCACTTGACTACAGTATCCATGGTAACAATACTCTTGAATACTTCATGGTGATAATACTCTTGGATACAGTATCCATGGCACCAATGCCCTTGACTACAGTATCCATGGCACCAATGCCCTTATCAGCTATGACACTAATGCCGATCGTCTTTTCGAGGAACTTGGCTGGCAAAAACTTGAAACACAACGCCAAGTTCACAAAGCTGTCATGGTTTACAAATCGGTTAATGGGCTCGCCCCCGACTACCTTTGCACAAAATTTATTGACCGTAGCAGCGTTTCAAATTATTCTCTAAGAGACACCGAGAACAAACTCGCTATTCCATTTCCTCGCACTAACTTCCTAAAAAATAGCTTTAGTTATAGTGGTGCGGTGTTATGGAATAGCCTCCCTGTGGAGTTGCGGCAGGCCAGAACTCTAAGCAATTTTCGCTCAGGCTGCAGCAGTTTCTTCTCTACCAATTAGCTATATTAAGTAGAAGCACAGCATTCATGTAAAGCAGGTTCTTTTGTTTTTAATATTTTATAGTTATAGAATTTGTTATTGTAGTTATTATATTAGTTATTTTTATTATCTAAAAGTTGTAAATCCTGATGATTTTACCGTGAATAAATAAAGTTATACTACTACTACTACTACTACTACTACTACAGTATCCATGATGACAATGCTCTGGACTACAGTATCCATGGCACCAATGCCCTTGACTACAGTATCCATGGTAACAATGTTCTGGACTACAGTATCCATGGCAACAATGTTCTGGACTACAGTATCCATGTCAACAATGTTCTGGACTACAGTATCCATGGCAACAATTTTCTGGGCTACAGTACTGTATTTTCCCCCAAATGTTATTAGTGTAAAACTTGTGTAATGTGTTTTTCTAATGTATTTAATAATTAAATATTCTTACCTGATAAATCTGTGTAATCTACTGAGGTTGGGTTAAGCTGAGTCCCCTGTACCATTAGCCTACAATCAAACATGAACAACGTCCATTAGATCTAATGTCGGTTTGTAGGTTGGATAATTCATGACAAAAATTTTGTATCTTCAACCTTAGTTTTAATAAAAAACTGCCAAGCTTCCGGGCTAAGAGCCCATCTTCAGGGCTAAATGCATAAAATCTAATTACAACGGCTATAAGTATACGAACACAAACAAACGCCATCAAAAAAAGAAAGCTTGTGTGCAACAAACTGAACAAGCTCGCGCAAAGCAATGTGCCAAGATTCCAACCACTTTCTTTGATGCCATCTACTCTCTTTTCCAATAATCTTAATATTCTTCCAGAAAATTCCATGTCCTGTTTCATGGGCATGTTCTGCTAATGCGGATTTTTCTGGTTTGCTGAGCCTAACACTTGACTGGTGTTCTTTCTGTCGTGTTAGTAACGATCTTTCAGTTTCGCCAATATAAACAGCATCACATTCACCACATGGAACAGAGTATACAACACCTGTCATCTTCTCCAATGGGATGGAATCTTTAGGTTTCGACAACGTGTGTTTAAGGGTGGTATGGGGCTTGATACATGACTTGATGTTGTGTTGACCAAGGACACGTTGGATTCTCTCTGTAACACCTTGTATGTACGGTGTACGGTAGTACGGCAAAACCAACGTGTTCTACTTTGGATGTTTGTACAGCCACTTGTGAAGCTGATGTATGAGAAAACTTTCTCAGAAAACTCTTTGGGTATCCATTACTGTACAAGGCCTTTCTAATAAGATGACGTTCTTGTTCTTTATGATGTTCATTCGAAATCAGACTGTCAACTCTGTGGAAAAGTGTTCGGACAACCGTGGCTTTGTGTTGTGGTGGATGGTGACTACTAAAGTGTAGGTATCTGTCAGTATGAGTAGGTTTTCTGTAGATTGCGACATCAATTGAACCATCTTCGATGACTTTATTTAAGGTGTCCAAGATTTTGCTTGCTTTGCATGAGCTTGTTCAGTTTGTTGCGCACGAGCTTGCTTGTTTGGTGGCATTTGTTTGTGTTCGTATACTTATAGCCGTTGTAATTATATTTTATGCATTTAGCCCTGAAGATGGGCGCTTAGCCCGAAAGCTTGGCAGTTTTTTATTAAAACTAAGGTTGAAGATACAACATTTTTGTCAACATCCATTAACCTTCCATTTCACACCCTGTAAGAAAATGCATCTTTTACTTCGTCTTTACAGTTTGTTACTGGACTTACCCCTGTGAATCCAAGGTGTTGACATCCTCCATATCCTCCAGTACAGAAGTCTGTGGTCGATAGTTATACACTCTTGGATCATCAGAAGAAAGAGGGATGTACTTGGTTCCTTGATCTTGAGGCACGACATTTTGCTGGCCACAAATCCTAGATGAAATTGCAACATTGTACTCAGATATGATAAGATGGTCATGGTATATCAATTCATTGCAAATGTTTTGTGCATTGTAAGCAGAGTTGACAAAAAGTGATATCATTAGCTACTGTACTTTCACACTTTCTCTGGCTGCAATCTGTCATTTTACAATAACAGAGTGTAATCTCGCAATCTGATTGGCTCTCAGCCATTGTCAATAAGAGGACAGACACATAGAATGACGAATCGCTCGTGCGTTTTTCTTTCAAAAATGTTCCTTGCTTTTGGATGTTTGTTTGACTTTGTTATTGTAAAAAAGAAATCGCACGCGAGTGGTTTCACTGCAAAGTTTTGAACATTTTGTGACGTTAAATCCATTGTCAATAAGAGTACAGACAATGGAAAACTGCTTGTGATTTGTTAAGGAAAACACCTTTTTTTTTCTGGAGGGGAGGGGGGTTGGTAAGAGATACACTGTATGGCAAACAAAATAGCATGTGATAGCATGGATAATGTTGTCATAACATGTATGTATACATGTACAATGTGAAAATATATATGGCGTGTGGATGAATTAAGTAAACAATGTAGATTTGGATTCATGTCTTTTTCACATCACATCACATCACATATTCTTCAGTAAATCTACTTACTGTACAGTAATGATGTTTCATGTAGGTTATTTACCTTAAATGAGGAAACTTTGTACACCATTCCTGGCATTCAGATAACAGCTGAGGGCTTCCTACAGTGTACAAGATAGGGATCAGTACTTGAATGATTTTTACAGAATATTTATTGATGTCACAACCTGGCAGCAATTAAATCAGCAACAGTCTGTGACGTCAAAGAGTTCAATTTTTCTAACTGAGTCTTACAGCTGTTCATAATATCATATTAGTTGTAAGAAAGTCAGCATTGAGCTCGGACTGTCAAAGACACTGTTACAATTTAGTGGAAACCAGTCAGACATTTACAGCTCTCCTACATGTAGGCCTAGTTCAGACATTGTGCTAATCATGAGCGCTGTTCTCATTTCAAACAATAGATATAAATGAGGTGGCTTCTTTTGAAGTAATTAAGAACGGCTCTTGGAAAGTATGGCATTTGAACTTAAGGCCCTAGTCTACTATGTTGCCATTAAATGATAATAGATATAATAATGTCTGTGACAGAGCCATATCAGTCTGGCATTCAGTTCAACTGTCACAGATTCTTACCAACAGTGTTATGATTTAATGGAAACACAGGCCAATATATCTACATCCTGTCTACATGCACCAGTTCTACATCAATATGATTAACAACATATTAAATAACAACTTCAAATCTTGATTTTTTCTCTTACCATCAAAAGGCTTTCCTTCAAATAGCATTTGATTGATCTCGTCAAACATACGCTGAACAGTTGCTGATGCCTGTCTGTCAAACTCCTGGATAAGAAACATCAGAGACAAAGATCTACATGTATATTGTCCTTATAAAAATGAATTTGATTGGGTAATATCAACCAGGGCCACTTAGATAACAATTATGAATACTCTTTCCTGATTGGCTGAAGTACACACATTTTGAAATTGGCTTTGTTTTCTTGTGATTGGTTCTCATTGTCTAAGTGTCTCTGGTTACAGTAGTCGCACTGTAATACATGTAACTACTACATGTACAAATGTAAGACATAGTAAAGAAGTGCATACCAAGATTGGTTGCTGATCTCAGCCGACAAATTACCAACAACCTACTAAACATTATATAATTAAAAAGCTACACGACTTCAGCCCTATTTTTACATCAAATTATACCAAGCTTTCAACCTACAAAATGTACATAGTCATCTTCAGTCCATTGACAACTTAGGTTGTTACCTGCCAACAATGTTTTAGGCATCAACAATATTGTCTGGAATTGATAAATGGGTGTCTTTAAGTCTACATTATTTTATCCATAAATACAAGTACAGTGCATTCAAGTTGAGGATCTCCTATGTGACTTACATCATCGTTTCCCCATGAGTAGACACTACTTCGGCCAGTCAAGTTACCAGTGTTAGTTGACCAGGTATTTGAAGCCCAAAGGCTGTTATTTAAACTATTAGTATTTTCAGTTGTTGGTGATGAGCATCCACTACCTTCTGAAGTACGATAACTGTTAATAGCCTCTCGTACTGTCTCTAGATATGACAGAGGTATTGATTCCTCAGGCTTCTCTGGTAGGGGATATAGTGTCTCAAATCCACCCCGAGATGAAAAGCCTCGGCTAGAGAGAGAGAGAGAGAGAAAGAAAATGCTTTATGACAAATCATTACTTATTGAGGTGGATTAAAATAATATTTTTGGTGATATATATATATATATTCAGAGTACCATAAACCCCAATGTGTATACTATTTTTTTTTAGTCCATTCAAGAGTGAATAAGTAAATAAATAAAACATTTATATAGTGCTTATAACAATAAAGTGCTTGTCCTGAGTCTCTTGTAACAGATGTTTCTTACCATGAATAAATAAAATTTTGTCTGTGTCTGTCTGTCTGTAAGTAATGGAGATTGTGGTGTCTACTGTAAATAACAAGCACTTTAGAACTGATAAAACAGTCAATAAGGTAATGTAGCACTACCAAACTGAAATAGCTTATAATAACAGTACTATATTGTACAAATCCTGTTTATAACGGCAAGGTTTGTAGTGCTAAATTTATACATAAATACAAATGTAAGTTATTTAATATTGCACAAGAAACCACAAACTCATATTTTTCACTTATAACACAAAAGAATTAATTTTATTCTGCTATTTTTAATGATCCTTTTCAATTCTATTCATAATAAAGCTAACCATACCTAATTACCATGATTAGAAATTCATTGTTATTCAACATTCAAATTCGGGGGTTGTAAACAATTCTCCTTTAATCCTATAAATGAGAAGGAATTTAACAAATTCTTGTAGAGTTAGCTATTACAAGGTACAAGGGTTGTAAAAACTATTTATTTGAATACATGGGCTATATTGCAGTTGCTAAGCAATTCTATATCAACAGAATATAAAACATATTACTTTATAATAATAATAATAACTTTGCACCTGAATACCAGATATAATACAATGGACAATAAAACAACAGACAACATTTACACAATTCAAGCACTCTTTACATTAAGGATTAAAGATGATTTCAACATGTTTGCTTACTTGCATATGTAATGACCAGAAATGCGAACATAAGATGATTCTCCTGATTATAATAATAATAATAATAATTTATTCATTTATATTGCGCATTACATACATGTACATGTACAATACATATACATGTATGTACAGTCATTTGCAAAAATTCTGGCCGCTACGATATATCAATATATCGGGTGCATTATGGGTAATTAAATAATCGAAAATTCCCCTTAAAGCGGGTTAACGCCAGCAAAGTTGGTAGAAATATTTAGTATAATGTTTATTTTAGTCTTACGTTTGTTGTTTGTAAATATTGCTTCATTTAATAAGTTAGGAAACTCAAAATAGTATTATTTATTACCCATAATGCACCCGATATATTGATATTTCGTGGTGGCCAGAAATTTTGCAAATGACTGTATATATAGCATAGTCTGTATTAACAATGATGATGATTATTAAAATAAAGCTTGTATACAACTTCAAACAAAACATTTAAGTTTATATGACTGTCGACAGCGTTTAGCCAAAATTCTTGAACTTAAACTAATGCAATCAGAAAGCAGTCCTGTACGTACTCATCATTGTGCATCGAGGTAGTTCTTGCCAGATGGTAAATTGTATTCACTGTTTACAACATCTTTACAACAGATTGATCATGATAACTGGCTCTGAAATCTATCTGACATCAAGGCTTCATAACTAACTCACTCATACAAAACTGAGTATCACTATCATACAAATGTACATGTAAATTACATCATCTTTCATGCAGATACATACATACATAAACTTTATTTACGTGTCATGACTTCTAGCATACCACAAGTGGTACACTAATCGGGGACACTTAATTAAGACATAATTACATTTACAAATAGATATATAAAAAGGAAAAATTTATGTATATATATATAAATATGAATGAAATAAAATTATAGAAAATGTAACATGTGTATGGATTTAAAGCTGAAATGGTGATGGAATAATTACATATGTTTTAATTATAGATTGTTATCATTAAGTTTAATTTAATTATTGCACAACTTGCAGTTAGTGCATGAGCCGTTAGAGTTGATGAGGCTACAAAGTTCCATGTTTCTTATGTGATATGCAGTAATAACTGCAGACAACTGCTGTTCCCCTCAGCAAGATGTACTAGCTAGTGTTACATATCACCAACTGACATACATAATAATTCATTATGTTACCAGCACCTTGCATCCATGTGATGTTATATTTCGGTTTAAATACAGTACAGTTCAATAATGATGAGAATATAACTGCTAAATTCATATATATTGAAACAGAAAACTGAGTCAAAATCTGTCAAAATGGAATACATTTTTAGTATACAGAAATGTGTGCGATTTCATATATTTTACGAAAACCGCGACGGAAATACTTGACTACATGTACATATCGAAATTTTATGAATTACATAAGCTTAATTAAACATTTCCACAAAATACAGACTTATAGCTTCGGTAAATAATATTAACTTTTCTTTTCAAGGTATTTGTTATCCTGATAATTTCGACTAAACAATAACATAAAAAAAATTATTTGGATGGAAAGCGCGCTTAAACTAAAACAAACAAAAAGTTTGCTTATAAATAGTTAGTATAGAAAAGCATTGATAACAGCGACTGGTGGGTAAGAGAATGGCCATGAAAACCCAAGGATTCTTTATATGTCTTTTAACTGTGGTTTAGCTACAAAGGTTAGATAATAGCGTTAAGTATGTGAAGGAGTTTGAGAGTATTTCGACCATTTTCACCACAATCGCTGTGCAGAAGAACGTGAAATGATTGAGAGTGAACTTCACCCACAAAGTACGAATTGGCTGTGGTTGTTTTGTATGAGCCATTACGTCGCTATTACTGGCAAGATAGATAGACTGATAAAAGTATAAGTCAGAAAGCCTTACATTTCTAGTGGTAGCGCTCTATTTGACATGCCAAACCAGTATTTCCGATGAGGTCCATGCGGCGACAGACATGGAGTCCACCATGACAACACAGAACGTAACCAACGCCGGCTACTTTAACTGACCAAACTACCACCCCATGCCGTGTTTGGGTTCCTGACAGTACCGATGGACTATGTTATCTCTGTTGGGTATTTCTACAAGCTCTTTGATTATTCTCAATTAATATTTGAGCAGTTATTTGAACGTAGGATTTTGCTCACAACACACGTAACTTGGTTGTTTACCCATAATGCATCGCGATATTTGTACCCTAATTTGTATGCAAAATTCAAATTAAAATCTCATTTATTCTCAATCTCAGTTTTATGCTGTAGTTGCTAGTCTACGAAATTCTTGTTTTCCTAAACGATTCAAAGCTAAAAACATAATCTAATGAAATTATAAATGGTAAAAAAAGAAGTTTTGGGATTCCTGTGTTTTCCCGTTTCAGTTCCATCTCTCCTTCTTTTCTTTCGCGTTTGCAATTTGTTTGGTCGATCTGTAATGTAACCCATTAGGTTGTTGGTTTTCTACAATATGTACTTCACTGCTTAACTTTGTTCTTTTTCTCTGTGATTTTCCGATTTTCACAGATAATTTAGCTCTTTTTTTCTTCGATCAGTGGACCGCTGCATAGCCGTTTGGGGGGAGGGTCAGGGAGGGAGCTAGGACCGCCAACTGCTACCATATGTATAATCGGTTTATAGATGTAACTCTCCTCTCATTAGCTGCACGAGTTCAGTCGTAATTTGTTCTGCAATTTTAAATCAAACTTGAAACGTGACCAGTAGTCTGCCTGGAAACGATTCCGTGACTATCAAATTAGTAAATCTATATCAAATCATATTGTCACACAATTGTACTTGTTCTAAGACTGAAAAAAATACCATATACTTACAGCTAGTTACAGCTGTTTTTGGCACGCTAACTGGTAACCATAGCAACGAAATAAGTCATAAACTGATACATTTTAAACTAGTTGTTCTAATCCACTCATGCAGGTAATCATTGGACGATTCAGCGAAGAATGTTGTAAAAGCATGTATAGTCGCGTGTAGTCCGTCCAACGGAGCCATCTGGCAACTCGACAATTATGCGCAACTTTATTATCATCACTGGTCCAACAAGAATATACAATGTAGCACTGAATTGACTGAAACTATGATAAAACTACAGATAAAGGCTTTTCTCTGTTTGTGAAGATGTGTGATGTATCCGCCAGGTAAAGATATGACATGTACTATGAATCATGTCAACTGTTCAAAATACAGAATGAACGCGAATATATAAACGGTTAAATAGGGATCTTTTTTTCTACCCCCGGAGAGCGTAAGCGATCGCAGTGTTGCCAAGACTGCCAAATATTTGCAAAATAAATAATCATGAATCGAGTCTCTTTGCCAGCTGTCAAACCGAACGTGAATATATAGAAACTACAGGCAAAATTTACGAATATATATAATATAGCTTGACTTCTCATTTTTTGCCTGTTTTATAGTTCGTATTTGCTTTGCAGTTCTTTCAAAAAGAGTAAAGATATATACCGACGATACTGACAGCAAAAGTGACATGTGCCAGCTTTATTACGACTCTACACTGCCTTTGGAAAAAATGCGGCGCTTGAATATAAAAAACTCTGAATTGATTTTGTTTTTTTCTAATATTTATAGCAACGCTAGCTTTTAGCAGCTAACTGAGGAAAAAGAAATCTTGTGATTTACTGATCGATACTGATATGAAAATATCCAAGCAGTAAACATTTATATAAAGCTGCGAAGTGTTCTGTTCACTGCCATGCCGATCAGAACCTGTGCAAATACTGTCCACCGGCCAAGATCGATCCTGAGTGAACAAAATTATATGCTTGTTGAAAAGAAGAACAAATAATCTACTTCTTATCTACGGTGTTTCGAATTAACGTGAAACTTAAAGTTATTTCTTTTGATTACAGTCAGCTTTGTGCACTAAATTAAGTTTGGAAAGCATCTGTGTTTTCCCCGTTTTATTCGCGTCTTTTTTCGTTTAATTCTCAGTAACCACCGCGCGTGATTCTGTGCCGTAAAGGGATTGTATCTTAATTATAGTTGCCGTTACCGTTTCTCGATTTGAATATTTCCTCACTGATATTTACAAGCCTTTTTCAGTACTGACTGCATGACTCTAAACATGCGAAAAACAAGGCCAGTTTCTGCGAAGAAAGACATATCCGTTGATGAGTTTTTGGCGATCACTTAGACAATGTTTGTAAAGTATTAATGCAAGAAATGTGAAAAAAAATGGACTTTAAAAACGTAATTGTTTGATGACAATTTAGGAAACTTATCCGCGTTTAAGCTATTGAAAAAGATAAGAGAATAGTGGATGAAAGAAATGGTAAGAAAGGCAAGTAAACCACGGTAGATTAACGGCAGTAATAGGTGATATAGCGACGTGAATCTCACCGTAATTAATGGCTATACGATTCTTGCCATGGAAAAATGGCTGCAGAATTTGTTGACTTACCCTCGTAAAATAAACGAAACAGTTTTTATCTCTGGCTTTCTTTTGATTCTCGAACAAGTGGTATACATCCAATCACCCAATAATGTCATCTTTTCGACGTATACACTACTTTCAAGGCCGTGCGTCTGCCCGGCAACACTCTTTAACATTCATATTGTCTTTCGTTGGTTTACGAAGAGTAGAGCACCCCATCGCTGGTAGATCGTGCATATTCATGTTATTGTTGTTCTCTACACGACATTGAATGACATCTTTCCTGACGTATATAGCTAAGAGGGCTATTCAAGTGGGAAAGTCCTCAGCCCAAACAAAACCCTTATATGGACTGCATTTGGCTTTCTAATAAGTCAACTCTAAAACTCCTCAGGCAAGAAGAGGATATTCCAATATTACAACAGGATGTAAAATTTGAATGGAAACTTTAAGGACTCAAGACCAAACCGAAGGATCAGAATTATTGAATGCTAACTAGTAAATTCCATGGTAATTCAGCAGTTTCCGCTTAAATTTGCCTTCTCCAACACCTTTGGCATCACTTCTATTACACGGAAAAGTCTCAATTTAAAAACATTAATTATAGGGATTATCTGATAGAAAGTGTCACTCAACTGCCGTGGTAGGCAGAATTTATTACGGTAGTGCAACGCATTGAATGAATAAACCATGATGAAAAAGGCGCTTACAGAAAAAACAATCTTCGTTTCTCCCTATATTTTTATTGTGTGTGTGTGTTTCTTTCTTTTTTCTTTGGAACTTTCTTTTTTCTTTCTTTCTTTTCTTTCTTTCTCCCTTTTTCTTCTTCATTTCTTTCTCTCCGGCGGCTAAACTGACTCCGTTTAATTTCATCAGTTTCGTTGTTCTATCTTTTTATTACCCGATATAGATATTTTAAATAACCATGCATGATTGCTATTCAATGGTCACAAGCGCGCACCGTAACATTACTGGAGTTAAACTTTGTGTATTTTTATTTCTCGATCCGATGACGTCCTATCCTGCTGATCGGCATGGAAATAAGCTTAGTGGGATTAACCGTAAAGTAGGATTGAATACCAGGCGGAACTTAGCTGAATGATAAGCCTATTGTGAGGACCTTTTCATAAGCCGATTCTGCCGAGTACCATTTGCGGCTTTCTTTGTTGAGTGATAATTTCTATATTTACATATTTATATTTATATAGTAAGTTATTATTTTCTCTTGGTTATTTGATAAGATTTTTGAAATTAAGGACGTTTGTTTTCTTAAATAATAAAGATAATAAAGAACTACTACGGAGAATCTTTGTTGACGCATTATTTCTGTATTAATATAATTCCCGTCATTTCGTATTTCAGTAACACTGTACTGTGTGTCCAGCGGCATTACTAGTCAAAACAAAATGGCGGTAGCTAAATTCAGTGGAGCTTTGCAACTTACAAGTTTAGACGATTTTATCACTCCTTCACAGGTAACAAAGATGTTTTACTTTTAAATCGGAATTTAGGAAGTTTAATTTAATGCATAACTAGAGTGGGTTGTCCTGTTTGTTCGTTTTTACGGGTGAAAACGTTACATTATGCGCACCCATCTCATCACTACATGAGTGTATTAAGCTTAAATACTGTATTTATAATAGGTATTTTGTGTATTTCGATTGCTAGGAATGTATAAAACCTGTCAAAATAGAAAAGAAAGAAGGATCAAAGGTTAGTAATTATTAGTTAGTTAGTAAGTATTATTATTATTAGTAGTAGTAGTAAAATGATAATCAAATCAATTTTACTTTAGATATTCTGTTGGGTTTTGTTTATTATTTCTATAATTGATCTGTTGAAGGGACTGGCCAAGATAAAGATTGAAAGTGATGGCAGTTACGTACAACTATCAGAGGTGACGGTCATCCAAGTATAAATGCAATCACACATAATTAGAAGCTTGTGTTTAAAAGAACAGCTTTTTCCGTGCTCCGTTCAGTAATACAGCACGAAGGAAGTGACGAGAGCATGAAAGAAGTGTAGGGAGAGCACGAGCCGTTATATGGTCTCATGATATTATAGAATATTATAATAATATTGTACATTCTAAAACTCATTAATAATTCATGAGCAATTGGTCCAATCAGGGTTGTCCAATCGGTCACATGCATGGATCTTTATACCCGATAAAACACTGATGAATAAAACATCAGACGAGTGTCTATATGAGTTATAAAGACACTGATGTTTTATTCATCAGTTCTTTATCAGTGATAAAGACTGATTGCCTGTAACATAGGTCATGCAAAGGTCTCATTTACTCGTATCATTGATCTTTGCATAGCACCGACAGCAAGTTCCAAATATCCTTACGGCTTCCTACTTACGAATTACAAAACCTCTTTCCAATGTGGGATGAGTTGAGGTGTATCCTGCGCATGATCAGTGATGTCACAAGTACCTTCACAAGAAAGTTTTGTAATTTTCTTGTATTATTTGCTTAGAATTCGTGTAATACTGTTAGAAATCAAGGTAAATTGGGATGGATCTTTATATGCCGATAAAACACGGTCTCTCGTTCTATAAACTTCACATATAATATAATAAGTTCTGATATTATTAAATGTGAATATTGTAATATTTCTCTTTATATACTGACTTTAGTGTTGTTTGTTAGGATGGAGGAAAAGCAAAATTAGAAAAAGCACAAATAACATTGAATGACTGTTTAGCTTGCAGGTGACATGAAATATAAATATTTGGGCTACCTGTGGAATTCATAACACAGGAAGCCCGCAAAACATGATTTATTCATTGAAAGTTTTTTCAAAAAATAATATTTTTTAATTATTATTTTACTTAGTGGGTGTATTACAACAGCTGAAAGTGTTCTAATCACTCAACAAAGCCAAGAAGAACTTTTTAAAATTATACAAAATAATGATGATTTAATAAAGGTAAAGTGATAGGAATTTCATGCTCTCAGTTGTTCATTTGGTTCAAATTTATCCCACATGAGCCAATCAAAGAGCTCAATTCCCATTGCCTACTGTTCTGTTATCCTACCCTTCCTTCCATATCCAAGGGGAGTGGGGGGGGGGGGGGGGGGGGCAAGTAAACTTGCACTGTCACTCATATCTGCCAGTAACTCCCCCCCCCCTCCTCCCTGGGGCTAATATTAAAAGTATGTTGTACTTTTAGGAAGGCAAAATCCAAGACATTAAAACTATCATAATATCAGTGTCACCCCAGTCCAGAGCATCTATTGCTGCCAAATATAACCTCAATATAGAACAGGTACGGTACTGATATTAATTACTACTACTACTAATAATAATAGTACACTGGGCTTGTCAACAGTATTTACAGTAGTCTACGTCATTTGGAGCTGTTGTGGGTGTCATTTTACTGCAGACAGCAACAATACATGTTGTATTTACTGTTAATCTTGTGTTTTGATTTACTCTAGGCTGCAAAAAAATTAACAAGCTTCTTCAAACAATTAGGTAAGTTTTGAGTTGTTCTGATTGTTAGATGAATGAATGAATGAATAGACGAATGAATGAATGAATGAATAGACGAATGAATGAATGAATAGACGAATGAATGAATGAATGGATGAATGAATAGACGAATGAATGAATGAATGAATAGACGAATGAATGAATAGACGAATGAATGAATAGACGAATGAATGGATGAATGAATGAATAGATGAATGAATGAATGAATGAATAGACGAATGAATGAATGAATGGATGAATGAATAGACGAATGAATGAATAGACGAATGAATGAATAGACGAATGAATGAATAGACGAATGAATGAATGAATGAATAGACGAATGAATGAATGAATGAATAGACTTTATTAATATTGAAGGTAGCACAGTTGACTTATAATATATAAATGTAGAATTCATTATTTATAAATGTTTTGCTTTGTTTCTCTTCAGGAGCTCATTATGTATTTGATACAACATTTTCTAGAGATTTTAGTCTCATTGAAAGGTGAGAACTGCAAGGCAGAATTCCACCAGTTTTGGCTTCTATTGAACAACCTTTGCATACATGCCTATTGTCACTGAGATTTGATTTGATGTTTTAACAGTCAAAGAGAATTTGTAAGAAGGTTCAAAGCAAACCAAGTTGGAGAAAAAGCCTGTTTTCCAATGCTAGCCTCTGCTTGTCCTGGTAGGTTTAGAGCTTGTAGTTTCCCTGTCAGTTAATACGTGTGGGACTTTTAGAAGTCAACTTATGTACTTACATTGTAGTTGTGTCTTGAATAAAATAGTATTGATTGAACAAAATGCCTGCCTCATATTAATCTCATATCTAAAATTTGTTTGTTTGTCAAACAGGTTTTGTATGTTATGCAGAGAAAACACACGGCAGTTACATTTTGCCATACATCAGGTAAATCTCATTGTTTTGGGGGTGGGGGTGGGCATTGGCCCAGTGAAATATAACTTTAAGAGTTTCACAAACTCTCACTTACATGTATACCTTTATTATAATATTCATGACCCCTATTTTTCAATGCAATTAGTTACCGTCTTTGCCCAAACCTTCTATTTTGTATTTATAATAGTACCACAAAGTCACCCCAACAAATAATGGGATCTTTGATTAAAGACCATTTTGTTAGTCAACTGTCTAAAAGGTAGGAATCATCACAACAAAATAATACATGTACATCAATTCACAACAAATTTAAATACTACATGTACATACATGTACATCAATTCACAGCGTGCTCAATAGTCAAAAGGGTAACTTTATCATTTTTGCAATTTAAAGAAAAGCTGCAATGATGATGATATAATAATAGTGATGATGATGGTGTTGATGTTTGATGATCATGATCATGTTGATGATGATAATAATACTGTTGCAGGAGCCCATAAGTAGGAGCGTCCATACGGTATTGGATAGTGTCACAGCGTTTTCACAAGTGTGGTTATTTTTAGAACAGTTTTCCCGCGAATTTTGACCAATCAGAGAACGTCTCCGATATGACGTTTTATGTGAATTTTGATGAGATGGCAGGTAAAATAAAGATGGCATCTGATAGCGACAAAGACATTCTTCAAGTGAACTAAACTACGAATCGTCTAGTGATAGTGAGAGCAGTATTGAGTCATTCGGTACATCAGAATCACTTGAAAGTGATAGTGGTGGTGACGATTGTGCTTCTAAGCCTAAGGAATCCAAAGCAAGTGGTTCGAAGAACTCGAACACGAAAGGACCGACTGAGAAGCTGTTTGTAGCGCGGGATGCACCGAAGACTTTCAGACATATTTTCGTCTAATTATCGTTGTGGAGGTTGAAGATAAGGCTATTCAAAAACAAATTCGCTGAAACTGCATGATGAGCGACAAGAGTACAAATTACAAATAAGATTGTTGAAAGTAAGCGTGTTTGTTGTGTCTTTTCTGTTACCTAAAATGACTTAAAAATGGATTGTGAATATTTTTTGTGAGTCTGATTTGAAATATATTAATAAAAACACGTTTCATTCAAGTTTTGATGTTTTCAAGTAAGCTTATTATTTACACACGCTTCACTGTCAATATAAAGTTGAGCGAAACTGACTCAAAATTACTTTGTTTTTAAATCTATTCTTACTGCGGTACTCAGTATTATGCGAACTCAGACATTCAAACAGTCGGCTGAAACTTGTCAATTAATCAAATTCAAAACTAAATACGGCATTCTTCGATCAAATGATCCATATTTTCAGGGGCGTAGCGTGCTCTTTTTCCAATGTACGCACATAGCAACGAGCGCCGAAGGCGTGAGCTTCTAGGGGGGTGAGGGGGCATGCCCCCCTGAAAATTTAGAAATCTAGAGCCTTGGAAATGCCATTTTCTTCGTTTTCTAGCAGACTTTCTCGCTACATAAATACATAGTAAAATGCATTTATCACTCAGTTTTATGGGGGGATTTATGTAAAGGTTATACAAAGGATTTATGTAAAGGTTGTGTAAAGGATTTATGTATAGGTTATGTAAAGGATTTATGTAAACGGGTTATATACCGCTACCGTTATTTATAACCCGAGGCGAAGCCAGTTTTTTGTATTATTTTGTTTGAGACTGTACTAACTACAATCATCATTATACATGCCTACAATGACTGACTGAAGGGGGAATTTATTGGGGACACAATATGACGAGCGGCGAAGGCGTGAGCTCGTAGCGGGATGCGGGAGCATGTTCCCCGAAAATGTTTGAGGTATATGGTCTCCAAAACTGATAGCATTTTCCTGCCTTCTGTGAGTAGTTTGCAGCAAGTAATCTGCCGTCAGCTGTTAAGATTTTGTCTTAGATTTCATTTTATTTTAAATATTTTAATGTTTTTTATAATATATATATTTTAAGGATTTTAAATTGTACGCACGTGCGTATGTGCGTATATGCACGCTATGCCCCTGATTTTAGCTCAAAATCATACTGATTTGGTTTCCATTTGGTGGGTCTTCTGGCTTTTTTAATATGTTTAAGTTTTCTGATTTTTTCATCACGTTGATTGACAGTTCTAAGCGAAAAACCAAACAAGCCAACTGTAAATGTCTGAGTTCGCATAATACTGAGAATCGCAGTACGTAAGAGGTTTTTGACTGATTGAAGTATAAAGATCGGCATCAACAGAATCAACATGACCATGTGCTCGCGAAGAACTATCGCTTTCAGTGGACCTTACTTGACTTTAACTTTGATTTTCTAACGTCGGCAGAGGCACAACGCTTCATAATACGTTTGTATTTCTCCGTGAAGTTAACAGGAACTGATATTTCTGTTCAGAAAACACTTGTTCACATTATCTATCCACGAAACTCTGCCACGAAACGGCGCCTGGCCATCACTTCAATTCAAATCCTGTAAGTTCACTTCGGGAAACGCAGTCTAGAATTTTAGGTCAAGGTTCAAAGTAGCGGCCTATGGAATCCCGGGAAGTTGTTGGTATGATAAAATTAGGAATCAGACACAAAGAAAACTGGATAATCCTGACTTTTATTTTTACATCTATTCGGGTCTGTCCGCCATTTTATTTTTGTCGTGAAACCGGAAATGCAACCGTCATACCGGAAACATTCTCTGATTGGTCAAATGACCTTCTTTCGCGGAAAAACTGTTCTAAAAATAACCACACTTGTGAAAACGCTGTGACACAGACCCAATATGGAGCATGGACGCTCCTACTTATGGGCTCCTGACTGATGATGATAGTAATGCAGGATTGTCATGGCAACCAGAACATTTGACCAGCTACTCCAAAGACTGTTCCAGCTAATTTCGTTTGCTAAAGCTCATTATTCCTTGCCATCTTGATATGATACAAGTTTAGCACCTACTTCTGCCTGCTACTCAAACACCTAATGAGAACCTGATGATGATAGTAATGATGACAATGATGATATAGTAATGATGATATAGTAATGATAGTAATGAACCTGATGATGATAGTAATGATGACAATGATGATGATTGTCTTTCTTGTAGCCCAGACCTGATATACCATGTATGTATTGAACCATGTTTTGATAAGAAGCTAGAAGCATCACGGGATGATTTCTACAATGACATGTACAGGACAAGAGATGTTGACTGTGTCATATCAACAGGTAAATACTGTGTACTTATTGACTGAGTGGGAGGGCCAGACAGGGAAATATTTGGCTTGAGGTCATGGCATCTGTGCTGAATGACCAAGAGCCAAATAATTTCCCATGCGGCCTGTCCTAACTCAGCCAAGCATTTTTTTTACCCACCTGACCCTCTTTTTCAAATTCCAGTTCTATTAAGAGTGTGCGAGTCGGGAAATATGAGTCATATGATAATATACAATACTCTATACATTATTGTAGCAGTCTTGGATGATTTATTAACCCATTGGCTGAATTAATGTCTTTACAGTTGAAGTAGAGACGATGATAGAGGATCACAGACCTGACTTTGTATCCTTAGAAGAAGCAGCAATCGATACGTTGTAAGCAATAAATGATGTATTTCATGTTTAATATTGTCTTGATTAACTAGTTACATGTTTATGCAGGAAAAGAGAAATGATTTTCTTTTCTGTAGATTTTCCAGCACAGAAGATGACAAGCTTGTTGGTCATGCAGGCGGTGGATCAGTAAGTCACTTGATAAAACCTTTTTGTCTTTATCCACAACTTATTCTTGTTGGTCATGCAGGTGGTGGATCAGTAAGTCACTTGATAAAACCTTTTTGTCTTTATCCACAACTTATTCTTGTTGGTCATGCAGGTGGTGGATCAGTAAGTCACTTGATAAAACCTTTTTGTCTTTATCCACAACTTATTCATTGTTGGTCATGCAGGCGGTGGATCAGTAAGTCACTTGATAAAACCTTTTTGTCTTTATCCACAACTTATTCTTGTTGGTCATGCAGGCGGTGGATCAGTAAGTCACTTGATAAAACCTTTTTGTCTTTATCCACAACTTATTCTTGTTGGTCATGCAGGCGGTGGATCAGTAAGTCACTTGATAAAACCTTTTTGTCTTTATCCACAACTTATTCTTGTTGGTCATGCAGGTGGTGGCAGGTGGATCAGTAAGTCACTTGATAAAACCTTTTTGTCTTTATCCACAACTTATTCCATGCAACAGTAAGTATTCTTGTCTTTATCCACAACTTATTCTTGGTCATGCAGGTGGTGGATCAGTAAGTCACTTGATAAAACCTTTTTGTCTTTATCCACAACTTATTCTTGTTGGTCATGCAGGCGGTGGATCATTAAGTCACTTGATAAAACCTTTTTGTCTTTATCCACTTAACTTATTCTTGTTTCCATCTCTGACAGGGAGGATTTCTAGAACATATATTTAGATATGCAGCACACGAGGTATGAAAAGCAAACAAATTTTTTTTCTACTGAAATAATGCAACATAACCTAATTCAAGATACTTCTAAGTGCAAGTAACTCAGTGCTGTGTAACGAAAGAAGAGAGTAGATTTAATAATAATATCAAACATGAGAAAGAGTTTTTCCTCTAGCTTTTCTTAAACCAACTTATATAAATGACTGTGAAACACTTATAACAGGGATGTGCCATGTGCTATAGAGTCAATTGTGTATGAGTGGGAAACCTACAGTAAGGAGAACTTTACTGTCACGGGAACAGAATCGAAGACATTGTATTCAACCAATCACAGCACGCAAAATCATTGCTCCACCAATCAGAATGCTTGGATATGGCATGGTCATGGCACGGTACCATTACTGCATGGTACGAACCATACCGTAACTACTTCCCATGACTCATACGAAAACAACTCTATAGGATTTGAATGTACCATGCCATTACAGTACTATCATGGTTTCTCACAATCATGCAAAATCAGGTCTACATTCTGGACTACACTCAATTCACTTATTTCTCAAAGTTATGTCCATATGATTGCAGATATTTGGTCAAAAAGATGTTGCATTGACTTACAAAACACTGAGAAATAAAGATTTTAAATTTTACATTACAGTAAAGTTACATTTACATTCTAATGTCTATTCTATTCTATTCTATTATTTTCTATTATATTCTATTCTATTTCTATTCTATTCTATTGTATTCTATTTCTATTCTATTCTATTCTATTCTATTCCTATTCTATTCTATTCTATTCTATTCTATTCTATTCTATTCTATTCTATTCTATTCTATTCTATTCTATTCTATTCTTTCTATTCTATTCTTTTTATTATTGTTATTCATTCTATGATTGCTATTCTGTCTATTCTATTCTATTCTATTTCTATTCTATTCTATGCATTCTATTCTATTATTCTATTCTATTCTATTTCTTCTATTCTATTCTATTCTATTCTATTTCTATTGATATTCTAAGAGGTCTATTCTATTCTATTCTATTCTATGCTATTGCATTCTATGGCTTCCTATTCTATTATTCTATTCAATTCTATTCTATTCTATTCTATATTCTATTATTCTATTCTATTCTATTCTATTTCTATTCTATTCTATTCTATTCTTCTATTCTATTCTTTTCTATTCTATTCTATTCTATTCTATTCTATCTATTCTATTCCTATTCTATTCTATTCTATTTCTATTCTCTATTCTATTCTATTCTATTCTATTCTCTATTCTTTCCTCCCTCTCTCAGTGATGCCTCAGCTTATTGGTAATCATGCCTCTCCCCTCCCTCTCTCCTCCCTCTCTCCCTCCCTCTCTCCCTCCCCCTCCTCTCCCTCTCCTCTCCCTCTCCCCTCCCTCTCCCCCTCCCTCTCCCCTCCCTCTCCCCCCTCCCTCCCCTCCCCCTCCCCTCCCTAGATCCCCTCCCTCTCTCCCCCCCTCTCTCCCTCCCTCTCTCCCACCCTCTCTCCCTCCCTCTCTCCCTCCCTCTCTCCCTCCCTCCCTCTCTCCCTCTATCCCTCCCTCTCTCCCTCCCTCTCCCTCCCTCTCTCCCTCTCTCCCTCCCTCTCTCCCTCCCTCCTCCCTCTCTCCCTCCCTCCCTCTCCCTCCCTCCCTCTCTCCCTCCCTCTCTCCCTCCCCTCTCTCCCTCCTCTCTCCCTCCCTCCCTCCCTCTCTCCCTCACTCTCTCCTCTCCCTCCTCTCCCTCCCCTCCCTCCCTCCCTCCTCTCCCTCTCTCCCTCCTCTCCCTCCCTCCTCTCCCTCCCTCAATATTTTCCAAGAAAGGGAAAGGGTAGGACAGCTGCACACATATATTATATATTATAGGTGGCTGGTTCAATGTCACATAGTTTGGGTAACTAAACTTGTATTTCTATGCCATCACAGAATCTTGTCCAAAAGTTAAAAAGAGGCAAATGCACCTATCACTTTGTGGAGATTATGGCCTGCCCTTCAGGTGAGGAAACAATTCATTTTGTTTTGGCTTATGATTCCATTACGATCCAACATCCAGTGGTATGTGTCCATTCCATAGTGGTCATTCCACAATTCAGAATTTACCATTAAAAAAAAAAGTCCACACAACAACAATTTGATCATTTACTAGATATACTGACCTTGCTTGGTTTCAATCACTTTTACAATTTGTTAATTGAAAAATCCAGAATTGTGGAATGACCTTTTGGTTTGGACTTTATAGAATGGATATTGGAATTTATTGAAATAGAAAAAAACTTTGGTATTGTTTACTGTTTGTTTCTCAAAATTTAGTCTTGCTTTTCTCTTGTGTTTTAATCATGTCATAGGATGTGTAAATGGAGGAGCACAAATACGAGCGAAAGAGGATGAATCACCAAAACAACTTATAGAGAAAGTAGATGCGTTGTACAACTCAATCAGGTACCAATATCTGGAATATGTCATAGGATACGTCATGGGATATGTCATGGGATATGTCATGGGATACGTCATGGGATACGTCATGGGATACGTCATGGGATACGTCATGGGATACGTCATGGGATATGTCATGGGATACGTCATGGGATACGTCATGGGATATGTCATGGGATATGTAATGGGATATGTCATGGGATATGTCATGGGATACGTCATGGGATATGTCATGGGATACGTCATGGGATACGTCATGGGATATGTCATGGGATATGTCATGGGATATGTAATGGGATACGTCATGGGATATGTCATGGGATACGTCATGGGATACGTCATGGGATATGTCATGGGATACGTCATGGGATATGTCATGGGATACGTCATGGGATACGTCATGGGATATGTCATGGGATACGTCATGGGATACGTCATGGGATACGTCATGGGATATGTCATGGGATACGTCATGGGATACGTCATGGGATATATGTCATGGGATACGTCATGGGATATGTCATGGGATATGTAATGGGATATGTCATGGGATATGTCATGGGATACGTCATGGGATATGTCATGGGATACGTCATGGGATACGTCATGGGATATGTCATGGGATACGTCATGGGATATCCCAGGTAAAAATGAGAGGCGGGATCCCGCCAATCCCAGTCGGGATCCCACCCGGGATTGCCGGGATCCCACCTCTTTTGGCGGGATCCCAGCTATCCCGGCCGGGATGACAAAAAGATCCCAACTGGGATCCCACCTCTGAGTTGGGATAGTAGTGAATATTGCCGGGATCCCACCTCTGAAGGCGGGATCCCACCTATCCCGGCCGGGATGACAAAAAGATCCCAACTGGGATCCCACCTCTGAGTTGGGATAGTAGTGAATATTGCCGGGATCCCACCTCTTTTGGCGGGATCCCAGCTATCCCGGCCGGGATGACAAAAAGATCCCAACTGGGATCCCACCTCTGAGTTGGGATAGTAGTGAATATTGCCGGGATCCCACCTCTGAAGGCGGGATCCCACCTATCCCGGCCGGGATGACAAAAAGATCCCAACTGGGATCCCACCTCTGAGTTGGGATAGTAGTGAATATTGCCGGGATCCCACCTCTTTTGGCGGGATCCCAGCTATCCCGGCCGGGATGACAAAAAGATCCCAACTGGGATCCCACCTCTGAGTTGGGATAGTAGTGAATATTGCCGGGATCCCACCTCTGAAGGCGGGATCCCACCTATCCCGGCCGGGATGACAAAAAGATCCCAACTGGGATCCCACCTCTGAGTTGGGACAGTAGTGAATATTGCCGGGATCCCACCTCTGAAGGCGGGATCCCACCTATCCCGGCCGGGATGGCAAAAAGATCCCAACTGGGATCCCACCTCTGAATTTGGGACAGTAGTGAATATTGCCGGGATCCCACCTCTGAAGGCGGGATCCCACCTATCCCGGCCGGGATGACAAAAAGATCCCAACTGGGATCCCACCTCTGAGTTGGGACAGTAGTGAATATTGCCGGGATCCCACCTCTGTTGGCGGGATCCCACCTATCTTGGGTGGGATGACATCAATATCCCAACTGGGATCCCACCTCTGGAATTGGGACAGTAGTCAATATTGCCGGGATGCTAGGTGGGGGGCGGGATCCCACCTATCCCGGCTGGGATGACATCAAGATCCCAACTGGGATCCCACCTCTGGAGTTGGGACAGCTAGTAGTCAATATTGCCGGGATGCTAGATTGGGGGTGGGATCCCACCTATCCCGGCTGGGATGACATCAATATCCCAACTGGGATCCCACCTCTGGACTTTGGACAGTAGTCAATATTGCCGGGATGCTAGATTAGGGGCGGGATCCCACCTATCCCGGCTGGGATGACATCAATATCCCAACTGGGATCCCACCTCTGGACTTTGGACAGTAGTCAATATTGCTGGGATCCCACCTCTGCTGGCAGGATCCCACCTATCCCAGCTGGGATGACATCAACATCCCAACTCAGGGATCCCACCTCTGGATTTGGGACAGCCATTATATCCCAGGTAGGATGCAAGATCCCACCTACATGTATCCCAGCTCAATCCCATCTCTGGAATTGGAAGCGTGAAAACTAAAAAAGGGCATTAACAATTTGAAATTATAATGGGATGGATGTGTTAAAATTGCTTACACAATAAATTATTACACTTGTATTTATTAGTGAAAATTATAAGTGACTACCATGATTTTAGATAACCACGCTTCGATTCCCTGAGCAACTTTGTGAACTGTACAGAACATATGCAACAACAACAACATTTATTTAAATAATTTATTTGAGTCAAAAACTTGCATATATTGAGTCATTTACATGTAGCCAGCTTAATTGCACATAAAAATTACAATGAAATCATATTTCATGATGGAAGTTCAAATAAGATAAAATATTATTGTTTAAAAGATTCCAATTAACTCTTTCAGTTGACAAAAGAGTTATCAAATGCTTAGATAAAGCTTACCTTATTACCCTGATACACTACTGGATATCAACCTGTGAAAAACCTGTGGATTTATTAATTAAAAAAACCCTGCTAAAGCAAAGTTTTGCCAAAATGAAAACATTATAAAATATGTTATGAAACATTACCCTGCGAGCAGGGTTTTATTATATCAGTTTTAATACACTCTTTTGTGATGACCAAATCTCAAAAAGGCCAGTGTTTGAGAAAACTATGCACTTGAACACCAACAAACTAAGATTTGGGAATTAATTTATTAATAGATTAGTCAAACACCCTTCAGACATTCAGTCTACTCACTTTGCAGTTCGTTTTTCTGGATTTTTTCAATATTTTCTGCTATTGAACTTTGGACTTCTTATTGTTGGGAACACAGAAGATATTTTTACATAGATTTGCTCTTGGTATTTTTGGCTGATTTAGACGAAAGCTTTGATTTACCAAACACAAATTAACAGAGCACTGCATTGTCAGCCATTTTGAACAGCACACAAAATAATAGTCAGCAGTCATCGATCACATGACTAAAATACGGCTGTTGATTGGTCCGTGGCGGGCAGTCGCACGCGTTTGCAGATTGAGCGGGAAAAACGAAAACTTGCTTCAGTTTGCAGAGTTTGTATAGGAGTTTGTCAAGAAACTTGTGGTTTTTATTCATTAAGTGTGTTTTCACTGGGGAAATTTAGACTAGTTTAACTCGGGAATTCCGGAAATACAGTGAAAACAGCCTTGAAAAAGTTAAGCGAGTTTAAAATGCAGAGTGTTTTCACTTAGAAAATCGTCTCTAAAACAACGGAATCACACCAAAGTTAGACTACCTAGCAAGATGGTTTAACTTGTCCAAGTAAACACAGCAGCCACTCACAGCAAACCGGTTGACAGATATCTGTCAGTTTATGTATGTAATCTCTCGTAGCACACAACAGACGTTCTTAAAGGACTATTAAAGATCGAAATTGCAGAGTTTTGAAGAAATTCACATCGTTTTCTAACTAAATACTGTAAAAATTAAGAGTAGCGATGTAATGACAAGCGTTTTCTTCGAAGAGACCGTTTGTAATCAGATATATTCTTCATAACGTTACAAAAAGTTCTCAGTGAAAACAGTCGGCAAATTATACTAGTCTAAAGTTGGTCTGTAAGCAAACACCTAAAGGAATTTTAGGCGACCTAAAATGCGTAGTGAAAACACAGCCATTATCATGCTGGTAAGTAAAGATTGTTCAGCTATTTTTGAAATAAATATTACAGGTAAAACAGCTTAGCAAGCTTCCACATGTCTTTCAGGCACATTGGAAGAGAAAAACTTGGATTTAGGATTTACATGTAGGTAAGTTATTTGCCATTGCTAGATGCATGACTGTTTTAAAATGTCTTGTTCACATCAAACTCTTTTAGACTATAGCTTTAATATGGCCTAATTGAATGACAGTTTTTATTGATTATTGTCTATTTAGTTTCAGGTATTAATTCTTCTTCAACAAGCTAATAAAGCTAATGAAAGATTTGCTAGCCTGACAAGCATTTAGTAGCCTGACAAAATATGGTAGACAGAAAAGCTAAGTTCAACACTTTGATTAGTCAACAACTGCATAATGTAAAGCATAGATAAAATATTGATAATTACATGTATTACAAGAATGTTTGATGTTGGTAAGGTTGCATTAAATGTCTCTACAGTCTGACAATGAAACAACATTTTTATCCATCGATCATGTTGCTATCAGATTTATTCCTTAATTATTTATTACATATTTACAAATAATATTGGTGGTGGGATGGTGGTGGGAATATTGGTGGGATACTGGTTGGGATGCCTTGCATTGGGCACATGGTGGGATCCCAGGTGGGATACCTGTATGTATACCTTGGGCCCATGGTGGATCCCGGCTGGTGGATCCCGGCTGGGATAGTGGGATCCTGGGATCCCGGCTGGGATGTCTAATAATCCTGGCTGGGAGGGTGGGATCCCGGTTGGGATGGTGAGATCCCGGCTGGGATGGTGGGATCCCGGCTGGGATGGTGGGATCCTGGGATCCCGGCTGGGATGTCTAATAATCCCGGCTGGGATGGTGGGATCCTGGGATCCCGGCTGGGATGGTGGGATCCCGGCTGGGATGGTGGGATCCTGGGATCCCGGCTGGGATGTCTAATAATCCCGGCTGGGATGGTGGGATGGTGGGATCCCGGCTGGGATGGTGGGATCCCGGCTGGGATGGTGGGATCCCGGCCGGGATGGTATCCCGGCTGGGGTGGTGGGATGTCTAATAATCCCAAAGATTATTATTATTATTATTATTATCCCGGCCGGGATCCCACCTTATCCCAGGTGGGATCCCATCTAAAAAAAAGCCGGGATTGGCGGGATCCCGCCTCTCATTTTTACCTGGGATGTAATGGGATATGTCATGGGATATGTCATGGGATATATGTAATGGGATATGTCATGGGATATGTCATGGGATACGTCATGGGATACGTCATGGGATATGTCATGGGATACGTCATGGGATATGTCATGGGATATGTCATGGGATATGTCATGGGATATGTCATGGGATATGTCATGGAATATGTATTTGGGATATGTCATGGGATATGTCATGGGATATGTCATGGGATATGTCATGGGATATGTCATGGGATACGTCATGGGATATGTCATGGGATATGTCATGGAATATGTAATGGGATATGTCATGGGATACGTCATGGGATATGTCATGGAATATGTCATGGGATACGTCATGGGATATGTCATGGAATATGTCATGGGATATATGTCATGGGATATATGTCATGGGATATGTCATGGGATACGTCATGGGATATGTCATGGGATATGTCATGGGATATGTCATGGAATATGTAATGGGATATGTCATGGGATACGTCATGGGATATGTCATGGAATATGTAATGGGATATGTCATGGGATACGTCATGGGATATATGTCATGGAATATGTAATGGGATACATGTATGTCATGGGATATGTCATGGGATATGTAATGGGATATGTCATGGGATATGTCATGGGATATGTCATGGAATATGTCATGGGATATGTCATGGAATATGTCATGGGATATGTCATGGGATATGTCATGGGATATGTCATGGGATACGTCATGGGATATGTCATGGGATACGTCATGGGATATGTCATGGGATATATGTAATGGGATATGTCATGGGATACGTCATGGGATATGTCATGGGATACGTCATGGGATATGTCATGGGATATGTCATGGGATACGTCATGGGATATGTCATGGGATATGTCATGGGATATGTCATGGGATATGTCATGGGATATGTCATGGGATATGTCATGGGATATGTCATGGGATATGTCATGGGATATGTCATGGGATACGTCATGGGATATGTCATGGGATATTTATGTGATTATGTATTTGTTTTTAGCACACGAGATCCAATTAATAACCCAGCCATAAAGGAACTTTACAGGTAAATAGAGAGCTCATTTGATCTAAGTTACTTATTAGTTTTCATTTCAATGTTTTCTTGTTTTCTTGTTTTCTAGTACATGGCTTGATGGTGAAGGCTCAGAAAAGGTAAAGTGTGTATGAGTTTGTGACAAGAGATTTCACAACAGGAATATCATATTGATAATTACTTGTAAAGCGCTAATGGACTCTACGAATTAGCGCTATATAAATGTTGCTTATTTTTATTAGATACGGTTTCGAGCGGGGGAGTGCAATTTGAGCTCTTTGAAAAACACACGAGTGCAAATTATTCCAAATTGAACGAGAAATCGAATGATTACCAACTAATAATATTCATGAAAAAAAACGTAATATTACTTTTTCAACTGCACTGCTCTAAGCCAATCAGAATCGAGTATTTTTTTCATGTATGTTATTATTATTATTATTATTTTAACTTTGGGTGGTTAGTTTTAGTTGTGGGAATTATGGGGGTCTTTAAAAAAAATATTGCCTCATTCCCACTAATTGCCTGGAGTACCCCCTCGTCATCACCCTTGGGCTGACATGAAACAGACTTGCTTGTATATTGACCACTTGTTGCTTGTTATCAGGTATACAGTCTACTTCACACACAGTATCACGAGGTAGAAAAACTCAATACAGCACTGAATATTAAATGGTAACACATGGCGGCAGCTAAAACAAGACAAGAAATAGTTATATGAATATGTCCATTGTGTACTCCAATGATGCAAAGAGCAGTGGTTATGGTGATATTAGACGATATTTACATTCTTGTAAAATAATCTATAAATGATGTACATAAATTATGATATTATACATTGTTAAGTGTATATGACACGAAATGTTTTGCCAGATTAAAAAAATGTCAATAATTTGCACAATGGCGCTTTTTGTCAGGACCCCTGCTTTTGTATAATAATAAATTAAACCCACTCTGACGTCACCGAATTAGCATATCACGATTTCAAACCTTTATAACTCGCCAATGCGAAGCTCAAATCACAAAATACTGAACCATCCCACTATTCACTTCATATGTAATCGATTTTCCAAAGAAATTTTTTTGTGTCATATACACCTTAACAAAGTTGTGAGATGTTTCGGTACAGCTGGGGCATAATCATCATGATCATGTGTTGCATACTTTCAAATAAATTGTTTGGTTTGTTTGCGTAAAGTTTGAGATATTTTTTTTCTTTACTTCTCGATTCAACTCCCTCCCCTCCCCCCTTGACAATAAGAGATAAATTTGACGTCCACTCAAATAACACACTATTCAATATTATTAGTTGCCATTTTCTAGTGTATTGTTAGTGTGACATGTAATGTCTCAGGCTGAGATTGTTTGGACCTAGAGTCCATTCTCAGTACTGTATGACCTAGAGTCCATTCTCAGTACTGTATGACCTAGAGTCCATTCTCAGTACTGTATGACCTAGAGTCCATTCTCAGTACTGTATGACCTAGAGTCCATTCTCAGTACTGTATGACCTAGAGTCCATTCTCAGTACTGTATGACCTAGAGTCCATTCTCAGTATGTGCCAAGCACAGCGCGCCCAACACCGCCCGTAAAAATCGATACTGCTTTGAAAAATTCTAACTTTCTGAATTCTCGGAACATCGACCTTATTGTTAATTATTAGTGACAATTATTTAATTCTTCACATTTTAACCTCAAGGAAACTGACGTAAAGGACCGATTTCTGGGCATTAGTTCAATTTGTTTTTCATTAAGCTTATAGAAAAACATTTTTTTACAAAAAAAGAAGAAATATGTAAAGAAAACAAACAAACAAAAAGAAAACAATAACAATACCAAAAAAGAAAGAATGAAAAAAAACAACAACCATGCCACGGCTGGGACTCGAACCCTGGACCCCCAGGTTCAAGAGATGAATGCCTGTAATTTATCCAGAAAAGGACCATACTCCCAGACATTATGCTGATTCACCGTATGTTACGTATAGGATGAAGATTTCGGCCCCATCCGCGCTATCGGGCATTACACCAATCAGCTTAGTGATCAAAGAGGGAGGGAACAGTCGGATCCTAGTCCCACTACATAACTGCCCCGCACCACTAGGCTATCGTGCACGCTTATTGATTTGGAGGACAAAATAACCTAGTGTATCTTGTGAATGGACTGTCTTTTGTTGTGCAAATTACTATGGTCCCATGGCTAGCACTGAAACACAGCGCGTTAGAAGCACATGGGCCGGGACAGGGCCGGGTTCGATTCCTCGCTGCACCAAATTTTTTTTTTCTTTTTTCTTTTACTGTTTTTTTTTTGTAAGAACATTTTTATACTCACGAAAAATATTTATTTAAAAGTTATTTATATTTTAATATATTGTTGACTAAGACCCATTTTGTAATAATAGTTCTCAGGTTGCATTGTCGTGTGTTTAACCCTCAAGCTCTGTAAATAAAGTTTATTCATTCATTCATTACAATTCGAAAGTCGCCAAAACTGCCTTTAGTAGGTCCTGGATTCCACCACAGATAGGCCAGAGACACAACATGACACAATCTCACTCCTGAATTCGCCATTTTGAAAATCTCAAGCTATCGCATCTCACCCCTGGATTATTTCATGCGAGAACATACTAATTATTACAAACAGTCGAACCTCTCTAATACAGACACTGAAGGGACAGAGCAAAGTGTCCGTATTGGAGGTGTCCTATTATAGAAGTCATGAATATGACGTCACTTTTAAGGGTTCTTTAAATCAAAACTGACCCAAACAAGTCTGAGGTGCATTTAAATTGTTTAATACAGTACAAATCATTACAATACAATTACAGTACAAGTACAGTACAATTCCAAAAACGTATAGCAATATTTTCAAGTGTAGCGAACATTAACTGAGTAGAGTATTTAATTTGCGTTAAAGAATTGTGTAATGTTCTTTTGAACAGCATTCGCTACACTTTGATCTGTAACATGTCATCACTGAAGGACCGAGATTTAGTGTCTGAGAGAATATATGGGTATTTTGCCGGGACCAAGGGAACTGTCCGTATTAGAGAGGTGTCCGTATTAGAGAGGTGTCTGTATTAGAGAGGTGTCTGTATTAGAGAGGTGTCCGTATTAGAGAGGTGTCTGTATTACAGGTGTCCGTAAGGAGAGGTTCGACTGCATATATTTTATGGCACACGAGAATATCAAATAAAATATGATTTGTGCGTTTTGAGAAAGAAAGAAACACATTCATTTTGTTCAGTTTATTTTTTGCTACATTTTCAAATACCAATAATTCTACTCCTATTACAGTTTTATTGTATCACGTTCTTTTACTAAGAACTGCTCTTTTGAGAAAGATTGATCTTGTCACCAAGACTTAGAGCCATTCCCTAAACATAGAAATACAGTGAAATTAGTGAAAGAGCTTATACATGTACAAGTCATTTTCGTGTGAGTGGGAACCCTGTGGTATCGTGGCACTCAAATGGCTTCCTTTGTAAACCAATCAAAAAGCGTGTAGATGCATCTCATCAAAATCTTTCAATACGGCAAGGGGAGGTACGAAAACGACTCTATGTACTCTGGACAAGGGATTACCGGTACCATAAATTTAGATCAGCCTGGGTTTCACTAGCAATACAAGCATAAGTTCAAGCATAATAACTTGTGCCATGTGAAAACAGGCCTGATGTAAGCATAAGAAATGGCAAGATTTTGAACCTTGTGCTTGCTACAGCCCTGTTTTCACAGTGCCATAAGGCCTGTTTTGAAAAGCAGGCTGTACTTTTTGTGACTTCACTGTAAACTGAAGAATAACTCCTGCAGGGACACAGATAACTGATATGCTCAATAACTATGTACAAGGTTATGTGACGTACCTGACTCTTGGCTCTGATACGAACATGTCCTGTCACACCAGCTTGGTCTTGTAGCTTCTCTATGCTAACATTAGCTAATGCATCCTCTCCGAATATACTACGTGCATACAGGTTAGCAGCCATGAACCCACACGATCCTTCAAGAGCCTAAATTCAATGAAATAGTTATTAGATTACTGTAAATAGTTATTAGATTACTGTAAATAGTTATTAGATTATTGTAAATAGTTATTAGATTATTGTAAATAGTTATTAGATTATTGTAAATAGTTATTAGATAAATCGTAAAGCATTTATATGGGTTTCCACACAGAAGGGATAAAATTAATAATAATAATAATAATTTCTTAAAAACGCATTAACCGAAGTCTCAATGCTTTTTACAATGTTAATAAAATATATATAAATAAACAAATAATAACAATAATATTTATTAAAAAAAACAATAGTGGATTGCAGGGAAGAGGTCATATACAGTGTGTTAATTGCACTTCGCATTATATATCACACAGAGTATAATACCAATAACTGTGCAGGGTTGTAAGGTGTGGAAGATCATGGATGGCCCCAATAGTGTCTGTGTACAGAGGGTTCCAGTGTATAATAACTGTACCTTCTCAGGTGTTAGACATTGCATGTTGGTACATTTAATCAGGTGACTAAGGTAGCCCTTCAAGTCACTAATGTTCGTATTGACTGTCACCTACAAAGAAAAACATGAAATGAGAAACAGCAACTGAATGAAGAAAAGAAAGGATGGATTAGAAAGAGAGGAAGAAAGAAAGAATGAATAAAAAGAGGGGGAAAAGGATCAAGCAAGAGAAGAACACCACAATGACATGTAATAATAATAATAATAATAATAATAACTGATTTAATTCTTAGAAAAGCGCATTCCATATGGATCTCAATGCTCTTTACAAGTAAAGTAATAATAAAAAATACATGTACCTTATTTTCCCATTCAAACTCAGCCCACATTTGTCTGAACTCAGAGTCGGTGCAGGAGGCTGGTAGGATGTAGTCCATAATGTCGATATGTATGTCATTGAGTACAACACAGTTACGGTCACCACCACCACCAGACACATCATAAACTATGGGAATAGAAAGCATGTCAATGCTTACTCTACAATATAATGTCAATATGTATGTCATTGAGTACAACACAGTTACGGTCACCACCAGACATATCATACACTATGGGAATAGAAAGCATGTCAATGCTCACTCTACAATATAATGTCAATATGTATGTCATTGAGTACAACACAGTTACGGTCACCACCACCACCACCAGACACATCATAAACTATGGGAATAGAAAGCATGTCAATGCTTACTCTACAATATAATGTCAATATGTATGTCATTGAGTACAACACAGTTACGGTCACCACCACCACCAGACATATCATACACTATGGGAATAGAAAGCATGTCAATGCTCACTCTACAATATAATGTCAATATGTATGTCATTGAGTACAACACAGTTACGGTCACCACCACCACCAGACACATCATAAACTATGGGAATAGAAAGCATGTCAATGCTCACAATATAATATTAGCTCATCCCCAGCCAAAGACAATGCTTGATCAAAAGAAATACAGTTAAATACATAATAATAATACATGTACAAGTTTACCAATGTTTCCAAAGATGATGCCATTTTCAGTTGACGACACCTTCACATTTGCCTGTAATAATAATAATAATAATAATTTATTAATTTATTTAGTAACAGATAATTTAATTTAGTAACATATAAAAGACAAATTACCATTAGATTTGTGATGGAATATGCGTGTCTGGATAATGATATATGCAATAAGAAATAACTATAATAAATACAGTCTTTTTCAACAAGGTTGTCCGTGCAGCATATATTTTAATAGTGAAAGAATTGAAAACATATCACTTTATAATGAAGTAAGTTGTTGTTTTCAGTTTCATTAATTATTGATAAAGAAGTCATACTCAAAGAAGTAAGTGTATTTGGAAATGAAATGCTATATTCACAAAGAATGAAGAAGTTTCTATGGTTTTAGTGGGAAGTAGTTACTGTATGGTTCGTGCCGTGCCGTGCCGTATCTAAGCATTGGTTGAGCGATGATTTCACACACTGTGATTGGTTGAATAGATGCATGTCTTTGATTCTGTACCGTGACCGTAACTCCATGCCATAGGTTTCCCACTCATATGAAAACAACTCTATAATCCATGTAAGCACACGTAACGTACCTTGATATTTGAGAAATCATTAGGTCCTAGTAGTATTGGCTGAGGCTTCTCAACAAGCTTTAGGTCACCTGTTATAACAAGATAAGGAAACATGCATGTATTTGAATTAGTCTAAATGCAATCATCATCATCATTGTCGTCGTCATTATCTTCATTGTCGTTAACTATCATCGTCGTCATCATCATCACTATTGTTGTCGTCATCATGGTTGTCATCATCATCATTGTGGTTGCCATCATCATCATCATCATCATCATCATCATGCACTCATGAACCATCGTCTGTAATCCAATGTGTGACTTACCCAATGTAGCCAGTTCTAGAGTGACATTCTGAAGTGTGTCAGTGGTTTGATTGACAATCAGGACATCCAGTACAATGTCATATTGATTGACATTGACATAAGCCTCGGCATAGACTGGGTCAGAGAAACCTGTCAACTGGGCTACCTGTGTTGAAATATGAGAGCCAACATTGAAAGGCTGTAATATTTGATTCAATATCTCATCCCGTCGCATACCTTGTTGAGTTTAGAACTCTGCAGTTCTTCCTCATTCTTTAAGTTTGTGTTTCCAACAGCTTGGGACAAACTTGCTGCAAACTGGTCCTGGGAAACAACAGGAAACAAACATTGTAAAGAATGGTGAAGGAAAATCTGGCGGCTGTCAGAATGACACCAAGATGAATGTAGCCGCCCGTCCTGGTGATAAAATTTGCTTAAATTGTGTATCATTTTCTACAGAAATGTAGTCATTAACATTTCTGGCTACTGAAACTTCTAATTCTACTGTATCTCTCAATGTACAAGTTCTTATTTCAATATATTCAAAATTTCAGTAATCAGAAATGTTATTACCAAATTCTCTCTTCGCGTGGATCACAACTATCTATAACTCTTAATGTAGTGATTGTAGGTCATTTAAAGTCTAGGGCTGGCTGTTTTAATATCTACTGACTATTGCATATGTCCTGGTGATGTAGTGATTGTAGGTCATTTAAAGTCTAGGGCTGGCTGTTTTAATATCTACTGACTATTGCATATGTCCTGGTGATGTAGTGATTGTAGGTCATTTAAAGTCTAGGGCTGGCTGTTTTAATATCTACTGACTATTGCATATGTCCTGGTGATGTAGTGATTGTAGGTCATTTAAAGTCTAGGGCTGGCTGTTTTAATATCTACTGACAATTGCATATGTCCTGGTGATGTAGTGATTGTAGGTCATTTAAAGTCTAGGGCTGGCTGTTTTAATATCTACCGACTATTGCATATGTCCTGGTGATGTAGTGATTGTAGGTCATTTAAAGTCTAGGGCTGGCTGTTTTAATATCTACTGACTATTGCATATGTCCTGGTGATGTAGTGATTGTAGGTCATTTAAAGTCTAGGGCTGGCTGTTTTAATATCTACTGACTATTGCATATGTCCTGGTGATGTAGTGATTGTAGGTCATTTAAAGTCTAGGGCTGGCTGTTTTAATATCTACTGACTATTGCATATGTCCTGGTGATGTAGTGATTGTAGGTCATTTAAAGTCTAGGGCTGGCTGTTTTAATATCTACTGACAATTGCATATGTCCTGGTGATGTAGTGATTGTAGGTCATTTAAAGTCTAGGGCTGGCTGTTTTAATATCTACTGACTAGTATTGCATATGGTGTATTGTACCTCTGTGATTCCATTCTCTGACTTGGACAATAATGCCATGAATGAGATAGGATCATCAGCCTGGATGGAAATAACCTTCTCTGCATGAGCCTGTGAAAAGATCAATCATTAGAGCCACAACTAAACCATTATTACTTGTGCCCAGGCCTAAGGACAGGCACGAGACTAAAAACACTGCTCGTCTTTTTGTGTGTGTGTGTGTTCAGGTCGCGGATTTGAAGAACGAGACAACGAGTCTGACCACAAGAGAGATTACAAATCACAAACCAATCAGGAAGCAGCCTTTTATACAAATTCTGAGCTGGCCGGTATTATGTTGTCTCTTCATTCTTCACAGCTCAAGTCCCTCACGAATGGAAGGTGGAGACCCATAAGTATGCGTCTTTCATGCTGCAGTGCATCCCAGTACTCAATCGCACCAGGGCACGAGTGAACGCTTGTTAGAGAGTCTAGTTATTATTATTTTATTATTATCATTATTATTATTATTATTACTATCATCATTATTATTATTATTATTATTACTATTATTAATGGCGAGAGTATGAATATGTAATATTTGTGTTTATATGGTACCAGTGAAATAAAGTATGTAAGAGAAATGAATATTACCTTGTCCTTTTGATCATCCTCCATTTTCTTGTTGGCATCGAGCATAGCTGACAAGGACTGACGGCACTCTGACGTGAAGATCTTCTGCATAAGAGGAGTGCGCTCAGCTACTGCACGCACACACATGGATATACGGTCTACATCATCATCAGTTATGGCCTGCAATCAAATCAATATCAAATAAGACAACTTTATTATTCCACTCGTGCATCATTTTACCATTATATAAAGGGCAAGAGAACACGCAAAATATGCCAGCGTATTACACAGTAGGTCGCGTGCGCACGACAAACAGAGCAAAAATGGTTCAAAAACTTCAGGAAACAAAGAAGCAAAATAAACTGGAATAATAAACCCCTTATTTGATGGTTTGACAGATAATACACACATATTTTACTCATTGCTCGTATTTTTCTGTAAACATTGTACATGACATGCAAGGCAAATATGATCAATAATGTGGTACCTTCTTTGGCAGCCCAGACTTTCCAAGATGTAGAATACTAGACATGATAAGCATGCAGTTGGCACAGAAGGTCTAACAAAACCAACAAACAAACTGATAATATAGTAATTTACTTTAAGTGGACACATTAAGACATCTCCCATTAGCAGACACCTCCCATTAGCAGACACCTCCCATTAGCAGACATCTCCCATTAGCAGACACCTCCCATAAGCAGACACCTCCCATTAGCAGACACCTCCCATTAGCAGACACCTCCCATTAGCAGACACCTCCCATTAGCAGACACCTCCCATTAGCAGACACCTCCCATAAGCAGACACCTCACATTAGCAGACACCTCCCATTAGCAGACACCTCCCATAAGCAGACACCTCCCATTAGCAGACACCTCACATAAGCAGACACCTCCCATAAGCAGACACCTCCCACACATTAGCAGACACCTCACATAAGCAGACACCTCCCATAAGCAGACACCTCCCATTAGCAGACACCTCCCATAAGCAGACACCTCCCATAAGCAGACACCTCCCATTAGCAGCAGACACCTCACATAAGCAGACACCTCCCATAAGCAGACACCTCCCATTAGCAGACACCTCCCATTAGCAGACACCTCCCATAAGCAGACACCTCCCATAAGCAGACACCTCACATAAGCAGACACCTCCCATAAGCAGACACCTCCCATCCCAAGCAGACACCTCCCTCCCATAGCAGCAGACACCTCCCATAAGCAGACACCTCCCATTAGCAGACCACCTCCCATAAGCAGACACCTCCCATTAGCAGACACCTCCCATTAGCAGACACCTCCCATAAGCAGACACCTCCATAAGCAGACACCTCCCATAAGCAGACACCTCCCATAAGCAGACACCTCCCATAAGCAGACACCTCCCATAAGCAGACACCTCACATTAGCAGACACCTCCCATAAGCAGACACCTCCCATAAGCAGACACCTCCCATAAGCAGACACCTCCACATAAGCAGCAGACACCTCCCATAAGCAGACACCTCCCATTAGCAGACACCTCCCATTAGCAGACACCTAGCAGACACCTCCATAAGCAGACACCTCCCATAAGCAGACACCTCACATAAGCAGACACCTCCAGACACCTCCCATTAGCAGACACCCCTCCCATTAGCAGACCTCCCTAGCAGACACATAAGCAGACACCTCCCATTAGCAGACACCTCCCATAAGCAGACACCTCACATAAGCAGACACCTCCATAAGCAGACACCTCACATAAGCAGACACCTCCTCACATAAGCAGACACCAGACACATAAGCAGACACCTCACATAAGCAGACACCTCCCATTAGCAGACTCCCATAAGCAGACACCTCCCATAAGCAGACACCTCACATAAGCAGACACCTCACATAAGCAGACACCTCACATAAGCAGACACCTCCTCATAAGCAGCAGACACCTCACATAGCAGCAGACACCTCACATAAGCAGACACCTCACATAAGCAGACACCTCACATAAGCAGACACCTCACATAAGCAGACACCTCACATAAGCAGACACCTCACATAAGCAGACACCTCCCACACCACACATAAGCAGACACACCTCACATAAGCAGACACCTCACATAAGCAGACACCTCACATAAGCAGACACCTCACATAAGCAGACACCTCACATAAGCAGACACCTCACATAAGCAGACACCTCACATAAGCAGACACCACACATAAGCAGACACCTCCCACATAAGCAGACACAGACACCTCACATAAGCAGACACCTCACATAAGCAGACACCTCACATAAGCAGACACCTCACATAAGCAGACACCTCACATAAGCAGACACCTCACATAAGCAGACACCTCACATAAGCAGACACCTCACATAAGCAGACACACATAAGCAGACACCTCACATAAGCAGACACCTCACATAAGCAGACACCTCACATAAGCAGACACCTCACATAAGCAGACACCTCACATAACAGGGCTTTCGAAGCAGCCGCCCCTAAGATATGGAACAGCATTCCAAATGAACTTCGCAACATTGATAACATTGAGTTTTAAGCGACAACTGAAAACTTATTTATTTAAATTGACATATACGTGAACGTTGCGATCGATAAATCGTATACTAAAGCTACATAGTTATATATGAACAGTTTTAAATATTAGAATTTTTATTTGGAATTCTACAAATATTGTACATAAACTCTTAGCCTTTTTAAAACTCTTTTATTATAATCATTAGTTTTGCATTCGTAGTATTTTTAGTATATATATATATAATGTAATGCGCAATAGATCATTCACATGTTTTTTGCGCAATATAAGAAATAAATTTATTATTATTATTATAAGCAGACACACCACATAAGCAGACACCTCACATAAGCAGAGCACCTCACATAAGCAGACACAGCAGACACCTCACATAAGCATTAGCAGAGACACCTCCCATTAGCAGACACCTCACATAAGCAGACACCTCACATAAGCAGACACCTCACATAAGCAGACACCTCACATTAGCAGACACCTCCCATTAGCAGACACCTCACATAAGCAGACACCTCACATAAGCAGACACCACCCCATAAGCAGACACCTCACATAAGCAGACACCTCCCATAAGCAGACACCTCACATAAGCAGACACATAAGCAGACACCTCCCATAAGCCTCACATAAGCAGACACCTCACATAAGCAGACACCTCCCATTAGCAGACACCTCACATAAGCAGACACCTCACATAAGCAGACACCTCCCATAAGCAGACACCTCCCATAAGCAGACACCTCACATAAGCAGACACCTCCCATAAGCAGACACCTCCCATTAGCAGACACCTCACATAAGCAGACACCTCCCATAAGCAGACACCTCCCATAAGCAGACACCTCACATAAGCAGACACCTCCCATAAGCAGACACCTCCCATAGCAGCAGACACCTCCCATAAGCAGAGCACCTCCCATAAGCAGACACCTCACATAAGCAGACACCTCACATAAGCAGACACCTCACATAAGCAGAGCAGACACCTCCATAAGCAGTCTACACCTCCCATAAGCAGACACCTCCCATAAGCAGACACCTCCCATAAGCAGACACCTCCCATAAGCAGACACATAAGACTGTAGCAAATATTGCCAAATATACTTTTAATTACAATATATTCTAGAAATTAAAATGTTTAATAATACAATATCATAATAATAGTTTTTTCCTACTGAGTATCAACACATCCACTTACATTTTTCTTCCTGTCATCAGTCTCCAGTTCCAGGAAGCGCAAGGCAATTTTAGAAAGAATGCCAGCAATTGCAGCTCCAACAAAGAACTCCCCATCTAACAAGTACTGACGAAGAGGTGGTCTGAAAAATAGGCATTTCTTATTGTACAAATACAGTAAATAATTAAATGAAATGCTAATTACCACCATCATCATCTATGTTATTAATGATCAGCACCATTACTATCATCAAGACTACTATCAAGACAGTAAATAATTAAATTAAATGCTAATTACCACCATCGTCATCTATGTTATTAATGATCAGCACCATTACTATCATCAAGACTACTATCAAGACAGTAAATAATTAAATGAAATGCTAATTACCACCATCATCATCTATGTTATTAATGATCAGCCCATTACTATCATCAAGACTACTATCAAGACAGTAAATAATTAAATGAAATGCTAATTACCACCATCGTCATCTATGTTATTAATGATCAGCACCATTACTATCATCAAGACTACTATCAAGACAGTAAATAATTAAATTAAATGCTAATTACCACCATCGTCATCTATGTTATTAATGATCAGCACCATTACTATCATCAAGACTACTATCAAGACAGTAAATAATTAAATGAAATGCTAATTACCACCATCATCATCTATGTTATTAATGATCAGCACCATTACTATCATCAAGACTACTATCAAGACAGTAAATAATTAAATGAAATGCTAATTACCACCATCGTCATCTATGTTATTAATGATCAGCACCATTACTATCATCAAGACTACTATCAAGACAGTAAATAATTAAATGAAATGCTAAAATTTTACCACCATCGTCATCTATGTTATTAATGATCAGCACCATTACTATCATCAAGACTACTATCAAGACAGTAAATAATTAAATGAAATGCTAATTACCACCATCATCATCTATGTTATTAATGATCAGCACCATTACTATCATCAAGACTACTATCAAGACAGTAAATAATTAAATGAAATGCTAATTACCACCATCATCATCTATGTTATTAATGATCAGCACCATTACTATCATCAAGACTACTATCAAGACAGTAAATAATTAAATGAAATGCTAATTACCACCATCATCATCTATGTTATTAATGATCAGCACCATTACTATCATCAAGACTACTATCAAGACAGTAAATAATTAAATGAAATGCTAATTACCACCATCATCATCTATGTTATTAATGATCAGCACCATTACTATCATCAAGACTACTATCAAGACAGTAAATAATTAAATGAAATGCTAATTACCACCATCATCATCTATGTTATTAATGATCAGCACCATTACTATCATCAAGACTACTATCAAGACAGTAAATAATTAAATGAAATGCTAATTACCACCATCATCATCTATGTTATTAATGATCAGCACCATTACTATCATCAAGACTACTATCAAGACAGTAAATAATTAAATGAAATGCTAATTACCACCATCGTCATCTATGTTATTAATGATCAGCACCATTACTATCATCAAGACTACTATCAAGACAGTAAATAATTAAATGAAATGCTAATTACCACCATCATCATCTATGTTATTATATGATCAGCACCATTACTATCATCAAGACTACTATCAAGACAGTAAATAATTAAATGAAATGCTAATTACCACCATCATCATCTATGTTATTAATGATCAGCACCATTACTATCATCAAGACTACTATCAAGACAGTAAATAATTAAATGAAATGCTAATTACCACCATCATCATCTATGTTATTAATGATCAGCACCATTACTATCATCAAGACTACTATCAAGACAGTAAATAATTAAATGAAATGCTAATTACCACCATCATCATCTATGTTATTAATGATCAGCACCATTACTATCATCAAGACTACTATCAAGACAGTAAATAATTAAATGAAATGCTAATTACCACCATCATCATCTATGTTATTAATGATCAGCACCATTACTATCATCAAGACTACTATCAAGACAGTAAATAATTAAATGAAATGCTAATTACCACCATCATCATCTATGTTATTAATGATCAGCACCATTACTATCATCAAGACTACTATCAAGACAGTAAATAATTAAATGAAATGCTAATTACCACCATCATCATCTATGTTATTAATGATCAGCACCATTACTATCATCAAGACTACTATCAAGACAGTAAATAATTAAATGAAATGCTAATTACCACCATCATCATCTATGTTATTAATGATCAGCACCATTACTATCATCAAGACTACTATCAAGACAGTAAATAATTAAATGAAATGCTAATTACCACCATCATCATCTATGTTATTAATGATCAGCACCATTACTATCATCAAGACTACTATCAAGACAGTAAATAATTAAATGAAATGCTAATTACCACCATCATCATCTATGTTATTAATGATCAGCACCATTACTATCATCAAGACTACTATCAAGACAGTAAATAATTAAATGAAATGCTAATTACCACCATCATCATCTATGTTATTAATGATCAGCACCATTACTATCATCAAGACTACTATCAAGACAGTAAATAATTAAATGAAATGCTAATTACCACCATCATCATCTATGTTATTAATGATCAGCACCATTACTATCATCAAGACTACTATCAAGACAGTAAATAATTAAATGAAATACTAATTCTTACCACCATCATCATCTATGTTATTAATGATCAGCACCATTACTATCATCAAGACTACTATCAAGACAGTAAATAATTAAATGAAATGCTAATTACCACCATCATCATCTATGTTATTAATGATCAGCACCATTACTATCATCAAGACTACTATCAAGACAGTAAATAATTAAATGAAATACTAATTACCACCATCATCATCTATGTTATTAATGATCAGCACCATTACTATCATCAAGACTACTATCAAGACAGTAAATAATTAAATGAAATACTAATTACCACCATCATCATCTATGTTATTAATGATCAGCACCATTACTATCATCAAGACTACTATCAAGACAGTTGACTGCAAAGCAATACTGATTCTTACTTTACCTCTTTTCTTCACTCTTGGCCAGGCCAGCAGCTGCTCCAGGCTGACTGAATGCACTTTGAGTAGCGTACGTACCATCTGCAGTAACCAGTCTTTGACCAGCACCTGCAGCTGGGGCCTCCTCACTAGCTGAAATAGCAACAAATAAGTCGGACGTGTAGCTACACATGTAGCTATATTCCAGGCATACAAGTTAACACCATGGTCAGGAGTAGGTAATAGGGTGAGCACTGTAAACATCCATGTACATTGTATATGCCACACCGTTTGACCTAAAATTGTCTATTGAAATCAAGGGTGCTGCTTATATGTTATAAGGATGGCTTAGTTGGCTAACTGTGGTAGGATGCAAGGATGGCTTAGTTGGATAACTGTGGTAGGATGCAAGGATGGCTTAGTTGGATAACTGTGGTAGGACGCAAGGATGGCTTAGTTGGATAACTGTGGTAGGATGCAAGGATGGCTTAGTTGGATAACTGTGGTAGGATGCAAGGATGGCTTAGTTGGTTAACTGTGGTAGGATGCAAGGATGGCTTAGTTGGTTAACTGTGGTAGGATGCAAGGATGGCTTAGTTGGCTAACTGTGGTAGGATGCAAGGATGGCTTAGTTGGTTAACTGTGGTAGGATGCAAGGATGGCTTAGTTGGTTAACTGTGGTAGGATGCAAGGATGGCTTAGTTGGTTAACTGTGGTAGGATGCAAGGATGGCTTAGTTGGATAACTGTGGTAGGATGCAAGGATGGCTTAGTTGGTTAACTGTGGTAGGATGCAAGGATGGCTTAGTTGGTTAACTGTGGTAGGATGCAAGGATGGCTTAGTTGGTTAACTGTGGTAGGATGCAAGGATGGCTTAGTTGGCTAACTGTGGTAGGATGCAAGGATGGCTTAGTTGGCTAACTGTGGTAGGATGCAAGGATGGCTTAGTTGGCTAACTGTGGTAGGATGCAAGGATGGCTTAGTTGGTTAACTGTGGTAGGATGCAAGGATGGCTTAGTTGGTTAACTGTGGTAGGATGCAAGGATGGCTTAGTTGGTTAACTGTGGTAGGATGCAAGGATGGCTTAGTTGGATAACTGTGGTAGGATGCAAGGATGGCTTAGTTGGTTAACTGTGGTAGGATGCAAGGATGGCTTAGTTGGTTAACTGTGGTAGGATGCAAGGATGGCTTAGTTGGCTAACTGTGGTAGGATGCAAGGATGGCTTAGTTGGTTAACTGTGGTAGGATGCAAGGATGGCTTAGTTGGTTAACTGTGGTAGGATGCAAGGATGGCTTAGTTGGTTAACTGTGGTAACTGTGGATGCAAGGATGGCTTAGTTGGTTAACTGTGGTAGGATGCAAGGATGGCTTAGTTGGTTAACTGTGGTAGGATGCAAGGATGGCTTAGTTGGTTAACTGTGGTAGGATGCAAGGATGGCTTAGTTGGTTAACTGTGGTAGGATGCAAGGATGGCTTAGTTGGATAACTGTGGTAGGATGCAAGGATGGCTTAGTTGGTTAACTGTGGTAGGATGCAAGGATGGCTTAGTTGGTTAACTGTGGTAGGATGCAAGGATGGCTTAGTTGGTTAACTGTGTGGCCTTCTAAGCGAGAGGTGCCCGGTTCCATTCTTCATGACCTCACATCCTTGTTTCGACTTCCCTCTAATCTGTGTACATGTAGTTCAATGCTGCTTTAAATACACATAGAATGAAGCATTGATGGAGGGAGGGGGTACCTTCAGGTATATCTCCTGCTGCCTTTCTCATCTCATCATCCACTATCGGCATGTCACCTAATCCTTTCTTTATCTCATCTATCACACACATGATGTCAGCCTTAATGGTTGCATATTCACCAAGGATCCACAAAGCATGGCGATGAATCCTACAATACAATCATAAACAACCATACATGTATATCAATAATACTAAGCATACTTTATGTATGCAAGGGATCTCACTGCAAAACAGCACCTATTTATTTTGTGAAACTCTACCAAGAAGAGTTGAAGTTCTATAGAGTCATTTGGGCCGCAAGAGATTGAGGTGACTCCATCGAACTTCAACTCTTCTTGGCAGTCGCTGGAGTTTTGCAAAGAAGTAGGCGCTGTTTGGCAGTCTAAGAGGAAGAATTCCACGTCTATCAAGATGTCAGTAGCCACCCGCCCTGGCTACCTACAGTCTATCAAGATGTCAGTAGCCACCCGCCCTGGCTACCCAGTCTATCAAGATGTCAGTAGCCACCCGCCCTGGCTACCCACAGTCTATCAAGATGTCAGTAGCCACCCGCCCTGGCTACCCACAGTCTATCAAGATGTCAGTAGCCACCCGCCCTGGCTACCCACAGTCTCTATCAAGATGTCAGTAGCCACCCGCCCTGGCTACCCACAGTCTATCAAGATGTCAGTAGCCACCCGCCCTGGCTACCCACAGTCTATCAAGATGTCAGTAGCCACCCGCCCTGGCTACCTACAGTCTATCAAGATGTCAGTAGCCACCCGCCCTGGCTACCCACAGTCTATCAAGATGTCAGTAGCCACCCGTCCTGGCTACCCACAGTCTATCAAGATGTCAGTAGCCACCCGCCCTGGCTACCCACAGTCTATCAAGATGTCAGTAGCCACCCGCCCTGGCTACCCACAGTCTATCAAGATGTCAGTAGCCACCCGCCCTGGCTACCCACAGTCTATCAAGATGTCAGTAGCCACCCGCCCTGGCTACCCACAGTCTATCAAGATGTCAGTAGCCCACCCGTCCTGGCTACCCACAGTCTATCAAGATGTCAGTAGCCACCCGCCCTGGCTACCCACAGTCTATCAAGATGTCAGTAGCCACCCGCCCTGGCTACCCACAGTCTATCAAGATGTCAGTAGCCACCCGCCCTGGCTACCCACAGTCTATCAAGATGTCAGTAGCCACCCGCCCTGGCTACCCACAGTCTATCAAGATGTCAGTAGCCACCCGCCCTGGCTACCCACAGTCTATCAAGATGTCAGTAGCCACCCGCCCTGGCTACCCCCAGTCTATCAAGATGTCAGTAGCCACCCGCCCTGGCTACACACAGTCTATCAAGATGTCAGTAGCCACCCGCCCTGGCTACCTACAGTCTATCAAGATGTCAGTAGCCACCCGCCCTGGCTACCCACAGTCTATCAAGATGTCAGTAGCCACCCGCCCTGGCTACCCACAGTCTATCAAGATGTCAGTAGCCACCCGCCCTGGCTACACACAGTCTATCAAGATGTCAGTAGCCACCCACCCTGGCTACACACAGTCTATCAAGATGTCAGTAGCCACCCGCCCTGGCTACACACAGTCTATCAAGATGTCAGTAGCCACCCGCCCTGGCTACCTACAGTCTATCAAGATGTCAGTAGCCACCCGCCCTGGCTACCCACAGTCTATCAAGATGTCAGTAGCCACCCACCCTGGCTACACACAGTCTATCAAGATGTCAGTAGCCACCCACCCTGGCTACCCACAGTCTATCAAGATGTCAGTAGCCACCCACCCTGGCTACCCACAGTCTATCAAGATGTCAGTAGCCACCCACCCTGGCTACACACAGTCTATCAAGATGTCAGTAGCCACCCGCCCTGGCTACCCACAGTCTATCAAGATGTCAGTAGCCACCCGCCCTGGCTACCCAGTCTATCAAGATGTCAGTAGCCACCCGCCATGGCTACCCACAGTCTATCAAGATGTCAGTAGCCACCCGCCCTGGCTACCCACAGTCTATCAAGATGTCAGTAGCCACCCGCCATGGCTACCCACAGTCTATCAAGATGTCAGTAGCCACCCGCCCTGGCTACCCACAGTCTATCAAGATGTCAGTATCCACCCGCCCTGGCTACAAAACGTTTATGGCTGACTGTTTCACATTCCATGTGATTGGGTTGAAAATGAGTCATCTTCAGTTCAGAAACTTGTTCACAATTTATTGTCAAAACTGGTCAAAAACAAAGCTGGGTTTCTTACTTGACACTCTTTATCATGTGTACATTCTCCAGTAGTTTCTCCATGATGACTGGTTTCAGCACCTCAAATCTCTGGATTGCCTCACGGACAAACACTAAGACATCAAATGCTGCTTGTTCATTGGTGTCACCAAGGAATTCCATCAACTACAAGGCGTTATAAACATCAGTAATATGTACAATGGGATGATACTGTATAGAGTGCAAACCAAATGTCCGTGAAATAGTACTATTACTAAATAGTACTAAATAGTGTTATCTCCATTGTTTTCTATTGTTCCATTGGTGCTATTTAGTACTAATTAGTTAGTACTGTTTCACGGACATATGGTTTGCACTCTATAGTAATGAGTTATATAGAGATATAGTTACTTTACATGCAGAGATGGATAGTTAACTAGTTCAACTGAATGATCTAAATTGTAAAATACATACATTGTAACAAGATATACATACCAATGGCACAATGGAGTTGGCTACATCAGGGAACTTAACACTACAGGTATGCAGGGTACGCACAAGCATCTACAAACAATCATTGTATCAATCAATGTGTACCAATCAGTGGAAGATTAATTTGAACAGAGTGTACCGCAAATCTTCCATTAAGCGCCCGGGGTGCTTATTCATTTTCGGACAGAAGTCTTAGGGGGGGGTGGGGGTGGGGGGGAGGGGGGGTGCTTAGTAGAAGAGGCGTGCTTAATAGAGATGGGCGCTTATTTAATTTCTTAACCAAACAAAATTAACATGTTGTTCTGTGGTTATAGGAGGGGGCGCTTATTTGAAGGGGGCACTTAATAGAAGATTTACAGAAAGTAAGTAAGTAAGTTTAAGTTATCCATAACGCAGAGCTGAATACCAAGGACGGTCAGTAAAGCACCTGTCTGTAACTACCAATGTCAGCATGTTCACTCTCAAAATGAGTCTTTGTCACTTCCTTCTTCAAGACTGCAACAACCTGAGTGATTCAATAACATATTATAATATAAGTCGGTTCTTATAGAGCACATTTCACATTGTCTCAATGCGCTTTACAACCGATGGAGGACTATTTGTTTGTGTGTACTTACTTCATGGATGTTTCTAGACGTTACAAGATCCAGAACAAGTTGAAGAGTCTTCTTTCTCACTTCAGGATCAGGAGAACCCAGCACACGAAGAATATCCATCACAAGTTCCTGGGATGAAATCAAGAGTCTTATTGAATGGAGGCATTGAAAGTCTTGAACACATTAAACTTTTGCAGAGTTTTCAGTAGAATTTGAAAGAGACAGCAAAAAACTTGGTACAAATTGATACACACGGACGCATTTTATAGCCAGGTGGCTACTCTTGTCTTGACAAGATGGCAGTATTCTGCAGGTTGATGGTTTCTACTGACAACCCTGCATTGAAAAGTTGTTTACATAAGAGTGGGAAACCTATGGTAGAGTTATAAAGAATCAAAGACATTCTGTTCAACCAATCACATCGTGCAAAATCATTGCTCAACCAATCAGAATGCTTAGTCACGGCACGGTCATGACACAGTACCATCACCGCACAGCAAGAACCATACAGTAACTACTTCCCACTCATATGAAAACAACTCTATGCTTTGCCAACAGGAAAATATTATTTCATATTCAAACTACTAATATATACCTGTAAGACTTTCTCGTGAGCTGGAATTTCTTTGAGTTTGATCAAGCGATCAAGAACAATCAGTTTTACATTGTTGTCACTCTCTTTGACAATCAACTCAATGTAGCAAGATGCTGCAGACTGGAACATCAAAAATCATTTAGATAAATACAGAATGTATTATGATAATATAATTTGTTTTACTTATGATAAAAGGCTTACATTATATGTCCCAAACTTCAGCAAATTTAGTGCTTTTTACATGGTGTTTCGTTGTACACCCTTGTTTAATACAGCATGATGAAATAGAGATACATATTATGTACATTTATGTTGATAATGAGATATGGTATATCATGTGATTGAGTTCCTTCGTTTCAGTATCGTTTCAACACCATTCATCCTTATCACAGTATAATAATATATAATGCGACGAATCATTTCAAACAATGTACAGAGCATGTTATAATATATACAGTCACATACATGTATATTATTATTATATTTAGTTAACCTACTGACCAATGACAAACACGACCTACCTTGACGGCAGTAGGAGCTGATGACAATGTTACCAGTGTACCAGCTGCTTCATATCGTACTGCAGGGGATGATGAGTTCAGCAAGTTGTAAATACATCGGATAAACCTTGAACGCTCTGCTGGGTTGGCATGACATACCTGGTATTTAGACAGACACTGTAAGACTCTTCTCTGAGCATTACACACTACACCTGCTTTATTCATTCTTTATTAATGGTACAACAGAACCTCACGAAAACTATAGGGTGTCAAATGGTCCCTGAAAAAAGTCAGAGTTTCGCAAAATTTCGTTTTTTGCAAAAAGTCGTCTCAGAGTCTCGAATTTTGAAAACAATGGAAATCTGTGAAAAAGCATCTCGGGCTCGCAAAAATATGCCTTGTCTCTGAGTCTCGCAAAGTCTCATCTTGACCATACGATACCCCTTACTGTATGACCTGGCTATACTTTCAAACCCCTGCCATCTTGAACTATTCTTCCTGTTCCTTGAGTGTTTGAGGTTCTACTGTAACACCACTAAATCATTCATATAAATATCACTTTGTGTTCTATTCATACAGTAGGTAAGACTTACCAAGGCACAGCACAAAACCATGTTCTTCGGTAAGAAATAACTTACTTACAACAGAACAAAAAATGCCTTTACAAATGGTCCGTGTCTTATTTAAGATGCATCTTATTTTCTCCTGTATAGTAATGTATATACACTGTATTGGCCCTGTTGTAGCCAAACTTTGTATAAGTAAGCACCCGTGGAACCTAGCATATAGTGAAGATGACATCTGTTTACCAGAACCTTCCACAGAGGTTCAACTGCACAATAAATACACTATCATAGCCTTAAATACCTTGTAAATGAGTTCAACAATGACCAGTTGTAGAATATCACCAAAAGTATTTACTTGATCAATACATGTGCTCAGATACTCCAAGGCTCGTTCCTAAAACACATACATAAACAAACACTAAATGAAGAGGTCAACTTGTCTCAGGTGATATTTACAGTTCTCTAGTATCTTTAGAAATTATCAGATGGTCAAGGTTTTTATACTTGTAAATTTGCCACAATTCACTTTTAAAGCATTATAATGATGATTATTACTTTAACTATGTACATAATTGCTAACCTGGTCAACATGGATTAGCATCATAAAGGCATTTCTCTTGCATGAAGCGTCCTGTTCCTGCTCCAAGAATGTATGAACAAGTTCAGGGGCATCAGGAATCAGAAACTCAAAATTTCTACAAATCACAAATATTAATTCTTATTTATTCTGCAAAATACAATATTATTACAACCATTATTAATAATTATCAAGTACGACATTCATAATGGCTCGTCTGGTTGGAAAATAGTCAATCAAACAACATGGGCGTGTCTACACTTTAACCAATCATAGCAAAGCTATAGTTTGATTGACAGCCATCTAGACTGGAATTTATCTGAAAGTGTTGTAACTGTCAGGGTCGCACTTCAACAATAATGGTTGCAATATATTAATAATGATTATTTGCGGAAATAACAGTGTGCATATATTATAGGAAAATTCATTGGATGACGAGTGAATTCCACGTTGAATTTCACGAGAAAAACGATATCGCACGAATCGCGAAGCGATAAGTGCGATATCGTTTTTTCGAGGGAAATTCAACGTGGAATTCACGAGTCATTCAATGAATTTTTCTTGAATCCCATAGCAGTCTTTTTTCCTCAAAATTTCAACGTTTTTTGAAAACGTGAATTTTATCACGAGCGACTAAAGAAGCCATTTCGTAGTTGAAGGCGATTAGCCAATAGAAAATGAGTAGAAATCTAGCTGAACGTGCCATCATTTCATTCAAACTCGTGGTGATAAAACAAACATGTTTTACAAAGCCTCTAAATGCTATTCAATGGACTTTTAAGGCAAAAAAACGTATTTCTGCTTTAGCTAGAAATCGAGGAATGACGATAAGAGTTTTAATGGAATACTAACAATATTTCTGATCAAATACTGAACGAATACTGAACTGGTTTTGGAAAAAGAATCAACAACAAACCAACGACAAGCATCGAAGCAAACTGCAAGTGTATATTTTTAATGTAAACTATACTTTATTAAGTTAACATCACATGAAGATCGGCTACTTCAAGCACGAAATAGGTAAGTAATTTTTTACAAACCAATAATAAATATAAACTGTCAATGTCAAATATAGTTTTTAAGTTTAAGCAAAGTTTTACAGCTTTGAATAGAAAACGCCGAACTCGGCTAAAATTCTTCATGTTTTGCTTCGTTTTAGGATGAAGGGTTGACACTGGCATGAAGATTGATTGCAATATTTACAGGGGAGTTGTTAAAACTTGCCTCAGTGAACAAGCCACTAACAGCTCCAGCTAAAAAGCCAGAGGAATCAAATCTTGGGACAGCATGATCTCTCGCCTGTGGCTGAGGCGCCATAGGCATAGGCATAGATGACTGACCAACGGACACTGCTACCGTACTTGACGACGGATTACGGAATCCAGATCATGTATTGGACATCTGCCGTTGTTTTTCCAAAGGATTGTGGCTATAACTAGTTATGGACTCAGGATTGGCGTGGCCAGTCAGCTCTGAAATCTCCAAGGGATGGAATTCGTCTCGTAAAAGTTGGACTGTTGTCTTGCGTCCACTGGAGTTAGTGAACTTTCCCTTCAAGCCTGCTTTATCAGCAATTTGCTTCATCATTTTACTGAGGGTATTGACACCAATAGGAATGCTCTTGTACCAAACATCGGATGTTGTGTTGTCTATTGGCGTCAAGTAGAAGTTGTTTGGCACATCGTCGCCCTTTGGTCTATGGCTCACGTACTCCATAAAGGCTCGGTACGGATCGCGTTCACCACCGTCTGTCTTCCAAAGCTTGTTGTTATATTTCCTAGCCCGCTTGGCTTTTCCTTCATCACCCTGGCGATTCTTTGTCTGTCTCTCTGTGTACTCAATATACTGGTCTCGAACTACAAAATCTTCAAGTTGGCAGTCGTGCTGCTCCTTGCATGCTCGCATACCCAGATGCGTCACGTTGTTCCACCAAACTAGTCTGATCAGACTTCTAGGATTTTGAAGACCAACAGCACCACTGGACCACATCTTCTCTAAGTCTTCTGCTTCTACTGGATCAGCTGCGTTGGGTTTGTTGCCTAGCCCTTTCTTCTTCAGATCTTTCTTCTTCAAGGACAACATAGTTGCAACTTCCTCAAACTCAGCGCTGCCAGTCTTGTCAAGGTCGAAGTTGTCGATGGCTGGTGGGCAAGGACGCTCCAAAAAATATCTCCTGAGGCCGTTCCGGTAAGTTTGAAGTGTCCCTGGTTCATACTCTTTTCCTTTACTGTTATTAGATGTCTGTCTTATTTCAATGAAGAAATGCTTTAGCAGCTCTGGGGTGTTTTGTTTCGATACTTGATCAAGATCGACCTGTTGGCCGTGTTTTTCTTCATACCATGCTTTTAGCCGGCGTACGGCGCAAAAGGTGCTCTTTTTAGTATTTTTAGCGACCATATTATCTTTAAACTTCTCCAATTCATCATCTGTGTAGGTTACGATTCCACCCACGGTATTCTGGTTTGCGACGGCGTCTTGCCGGGAATCGCACATAACGGTGCTTTGTTGTTGTTGCTGTTTTTCACTTCGCCGGTGTCTTGTAGTTGATAGAGTTAAAGGTTTTTCCAAGTTTTTCAGAGCGTCAAATTTAAATTGAAAGGTCGGTAATTCGTAGAAGTCGTCTGGTTGTTTTGGAAAAAAGTACGTCATTCAAGTAAGATACTTTAACAGGTGAAATGTTGCTCAGTTTTCGTTTAGTTGTAAACAACAGCGACACAAAGCCAGTGAAAGAAAAAAACAATGTGCGGGCTTCCTGATTTTGCGTTGAATTCAGCTTTTCAAGCCGCGGTCAAATATTGATCATTTTCAAAGCAAAGCTCTTTTACTAGCAAACCTAGCTATTTGCCGTTTTATTCTTTGTGAAATAACCTTTTTGTTTGTTTGTTTTTGTATGTTATATGTTAAGAAAACTAATATAAACTTAGACTTTAACAAAATGTTAATGTGTGGGATCCCTGATTTTGCGTTGAATTCAGCTTTCAAGCCACTGAATTCCACGCTGAATCCCATGCCTTCTACGTCACATATTCGTCATTTCGAACCAATCAGCGCGCGAGTTTCATATGAGCTATGGGATTCTAACAAACATTCGTACTTGTAAATGGTATAGATGGCCATGACTGCATTACGTCTCACATAGGAATGTCTATGTTCAAGACACGTCCTAATGGCGGGCATAAGTGGCTCAATCAACTCTGGTTGCTGTAAAATAAAGTACAAAATATTAGAGTATTATTTGTTGTTTGTTGTGTGTGTGTGTGTGGTTAACTAGAGGCACTGCTGGCCAGCAGTCTCCCATCTTAGCTTAGGACTATCTCCTTGCTCTAGCAGGGTCCATTTGTGCTTACTAAATACTAATCTTTGCAGACTGCTGGTTTCTTGTTTCATGCTAAACTCTCACTGTTTATTGCCCCTACCCTCCCCTTCCTTATAATAAAGTTGTGTACTGCGTCTTGGTTGTCATGGTCACCTCTTGTGGTGTACAACAAGCACCCAGTGTTGATGAGTTTACTATTTCTTTTATTTCTTTGTTTATTTTTCATTCATTGATTATACCTTCAATTTACACAAGAATCTCAATGTTGATCCTCTGATAAATTCATTTGGATGCTGAAGATCCTGTAAAGTAGAAAACATGTATTAGACTGTCTTCATTGTACATGAAATATGGTACACAATATAAGAGTGGTAACTTATATGGGGATTCAGTTCCCCTGTTGACACCATTTTGCTATTATTGACATCTTTTTTTGCAATAATATAAAAGTTGTTATAAATAAATATAAACAAGACGCTCAATGAGCGTACACTCGGACATTTATGACAATGACAGTTGCGTGACTAGGGAGACTATGTGTCGGCGAGGATAGATAAATATCTCTGAATCGTCCGTCTGCAGTACGTACTTCGAACGTCCAGTTGAGGTTGCATATTCATGCATATGGTCAGATGGTTCTGATAAAGTTTTTCGTTTGTTGTAATGACGGCGCGTTTGTTTTTGTTATAAATGAAACCACAGGTAGCCCAAGATATCTATGCGAGGCTTGTTATCGAGCTGTATATAAGGCTTTGTATGGGACCTTAGGCTCTGGTCGATAACTCCGTAAATAATAAAGCCAATAAACTCTAGCCTTCCTGTAATGTTGTTTGTGTCGTTGTTGATCTCTGGTAGCGATTTCGGGTCATTCTGGCGATTTCTAGCTGAGCTCTCCCACCACTACTAAGTAGTACTAAGTAGTGGGGGGAGAGCAGGCTGACAGAGCTAAAAATCGCCGGAATTACCCGAAACTCTACCAGAGATCAACAACGATACAAACAACATTACAGGAAGGTTAGAGTTTATATCGGCTTTATTATATACAGAGTTATCGACCAGAGCCTAAGGTCCCATACAAAGCCTTATATACAGCTCGATAACAAGCCTCTCATAGATACCTTGGGCTACCTGTGATGAAACGATATCTTTCAGAGTGGGTCCACACGAATCGGCGTATGCGTTTGTATGTGAAATGAGCATGTTTAAAGCCTGTGTTTTATCGGCCATAAAGATCCGAGCCGCCGGCTTCAACACTATTCAGTTTAGCAGCATTAAAACAATTATATTCAAGATTGATGAGCACGAGCTTTTACACAGCACTTCTAGTATAGTCGGTAGTCGTGGAATGATGAGTTTTAACGATGACCCAAGAGCGAACCACTTGACCCGTTTGAGCATAGAATTACTTCATTAGGAGTTCAGATATCATCACCCCAGTTATCAGCCAATCGAAACCCTGAAACAGATATTCCTGACCGATACGATCACATTCTTCACATTTAGTGGCCAACCAAGAATAAAAATATAAAAGAAAGCCCATTTTATAACTCGGACTTCCTCCGGAAGTGTCAGAGTAATAATGTATTAATCCATCATCCAATAATTTGTCACATAATTTCAGGGTCACACTTCAATGATTATCTAATGGTTACAAACATACATACATTTGTACATACATAGTTTTACCCTGGTTCCAGAGGCTTTGTTAGCTCTATAATAAGATGTATGCTGCGAAGCGATGTTCCACGAGCTGCGAAGCAGCGAGAAAGAAAATCAAAGCCTCTGGTCGCGGCCGTTACGAATCTCACTTTCATGCAAACACCTAATCAATGACAGCCGTCAAACATGTCAAATACAATCGACCAATCAGCGAAGGGGGATCATCTTACAAAAGTACTTCGCTGATTGGTCGATTGTATTTGACATGTTTGACGGCTGTCATTGATTAGGTGTCTGCATGAAAGTAAGATTCGTAACGGCCGCGACCAGAGGCTTTGATTTTCTTTCTCGCTGCGAAGGGACGTCGTATTATAGAGCTTAACAAAGCCTCTGGAACCAGGGTAACATAGTTTATTTAGTACCTACAAATACATACCTTCCTGTAGGCATCACAAACCAGAATCATTTCATGAAGTAGTTTTCCATCTGAACCTGTTTTAGGGATGATTTCCCAGAAAATCAGCAAGAGCTTTTTGATGGTGTGGTCTTGCAGCGGCATTAGGAACTTGATGACTGTCATTAACAGTGAAGGCATCTTTTCTCCATTCAGTATAAGCTGAATAACTTTCTTTAAAGTATCTATTTTGACCTTGATATCACCTTTTTCTGAAAATCACATGAAGTAAAAGATTATTTAATGTAAGAATTTTATTTATAAGAATATACTAGTTTTACTAATACTTTATATTCATTTTCATAGGTTTATTTAGTTTAGATTAGACGGCCACAAGTTTATCAGTCTGAGGGCACTTTCCATTTGGCAGAACTAACTGGTCTTTCCGACCTGTCCTTAAATGGAACACGTTAGTTCTGGGAACTAGTTCAGATAGTTATCAGAACTGACACATTCCATTTAAGAACCGGTTGATCAGACCAGTCAGTTCTGCCAAATGGAAAGTGCCCTGAGACTGTTTGGTGTCACTCTCAGAAAATAAGGTCTTATTATTATTATTGCTAATTATTATTATTAATTATTGTTATTAATGATACTATTAAAGCAGATTATCATCCACGCCCTGGTTGTACGAAAGGTGAATAGCATCATCCAATGGATAAACTTGTCTTATCCAACGGTTAAAACTGATGCAGTTACATGTATCCAATAAATGTTATCTGTTGGATTCTTCGTTTGCACTTGACGTCACTTCCCCTTGCGAATTAATTAAAAAAATTCTAAAATTTAGTTATGGATCCTATCAACTTGATTCTTGGCTGTGTTTTAGAGAATTGTGATATGAATTGTTGTAGAAAGTTTCAGATGGGCTCGATCTTTTGTGGCTGAGTTTTCGAAGTTTGAATTGTGTCACGCAACTCTTACCAAACGCTAGTCACGTCTCTGAAAAGTCGTAGAAACCAACAAATTTGTACCAAATTAAATGGTTTTAGTTTTATAAATGTTTATAAGTTATATTTTTTGTGAAATTAAGTGATGTATATCAACTCTAAGCTTGAATTTATTTTTTGAAATCTAGGCCGCCATGTTGGAAGACATCGGTTGTCTTCCAACATGGCGCCGCCATACATTTACACCAAATATTTGGAAACTTCGTTCGCTCATAGCTCGGTAAAGAAATGCTCTAGTGCTCCAAAATTTGGCCCAGATTTGTTATTTTGCTAGCTCTACAAGCTCATAAGGTTTTTTATTTTATTTGGCAAAGGAAATGATATTTCGAAATTTGAGAACAGCCGTAATCCGCCAAATACCACGTGGTTGCAAACGAAGAATAGGACTTATCTGGTGGATAGCGCTATTCACCTTTCGTGCAACCGGGGCCTCAGCATTTTAGTTGCTCAGCTCAATTATACTCGATTAACATTGACATTATTTTATTATTAATTTTATTTTTTGTTATTGACAATATTTAATATTTCTATGGCGCAAGTTAACATATATATATATATATAACATCAGATACGCCTGATTAATAAAGCGATATATCACCTACATTCTGTACATTGCATTTTCCATGAATGTTTGTGGGGTGACACTCACAGGGGGGGGGGGGGGGGGGGGGGGGTGTTGTGTGTGTATTGTAACAGGAATTACAGTATTATCGTATGTAAATAAAAGTTACTATTGAAAACTACTTCTAGATATCGAAATACGACATTATCCTTTTACAAATACCAAAAAGAATCAATAAAAATTCTAAAGTTCTATTCTATCTGCTCACTCATTCAACAATCAACATGGCGTCTGGTTTAAACACTCACCGATATCTTCCTTCAGTTTCTGCTCCGATGGAGGTTCTATGTCGCTTAAAATATTTATCAGAGTATAGCATGGCTGTTCAGCAAGAGTAGTCATGATAATAGAGTAAATTTTGCGTATTTCTCGAGTCAAAAAATACGAAAATTCACTTGATTGAAGAACAAGAGGTCTGACGTGTCACTATGACCAGCGGATTGACTTGGTATCATGCAGTCATGCGTCGTCACTTCTACCACAGGAAACCCACACAGTTAGTTGTTGTTTCAGTGGGCGACTTTCCAAACTTTTTTTCAAATGTTAGTGAAATGAACGATCTATCAGTATAATAAATTACTGAATTCTTTATTTTAGTTTTAAAAACTTGATCTAGGGCTCAGAGAAGGAGAAGAGGCGGTGAAAGCTCATCAATATGCTTTTTTACAATATTTTACCAAAAAAGAAGAAAGTTATGAAACAATTCAAAAAAAGAAAACAAACAAACAAGAACAAAACAAAAAACGAATGAATGAAAAAAAAAACGTGCCACGGCTGGGACTCGAACCCTAGACCCCCACAAAAACCGCTGGATCCTCGAGCATGTAGACCCCCAGGTTCAAAAGAGATGAATGCCGGTAATTTATCCAAAAAAGGACCATGACTCCCAGACATTTATGCTGAGTCACCGTAGTGTCACGTATTGTCGGTTTTCACTGAAAATATTCCCAGGACTTATATAGAACAAAACCTTCATAGGCCGAAAGAGCAGCCAAAACCATATATCTCAGCCGAAGCTTTAGTTAAAAGAAGTACTAAGTTAAAATCGTATTATTTCAAAAACAAATTCCTATTTCTACGGCTTTGAAAATGCGCGTGACAGTATTGCGTGACAGAATTTGACTTGCAATAAATCGATAACAAAACATCTAAATTACCAAATTATTTTGGTAAGACTTTTCTTATAACGACATAAACAAGATATCCAACAAACAGTTTTGTGAGGTGAATAGTTTGGATTTTAGCTTTTTGATGACGTCACGTGAAAACCGAGATATTTCGGCCCCAGCCGCGCTATCCGGGCATTACACCAATCAGCCAGGAGCCCATTACTTAGTAGTCAAAGAGGGAGGGAACAGTCGGATCCTAGGCCCACTAAATAACTGCCCCGTACCACTAGGCTATCGTGCACGCTTATTGATTTGGAGGACAAAATAACCTAGTGTATCTTGTGAATGGACTGCCTATTGTTGTGTAAATTACTATGCGCTGTGTTTCAGACTGCGAGCTAGCCACGGGAACGTTACTTAGAAGCACAAGGCCCGGGGATCGATTCCTCGCTGAACCGAATGTTTTTTGTTTTGTTTTACTGTTTGTTTTTGTAAGAACATTTTTATACTAATATTTTCTTTGAGGTATTTTGAAATAAAAAAGGTTTGATCACAAGGGAATGCACAGGAACCCCAAAAGATTTCCAAATCTGCAAAGATTTCCAAAATTGAAAACAAATCTTTTTTTAAATAAGATTTTCGCAAACTGGTCAGGGGCATTTATTTAAAATCCTAGAAAATGAAATAAAGAAAAAGATCATGCAGCTTGACCGTAATAACTTGTACGAGAATACGAGTGAATCTTTTCAGTTATAACCGAAGTCCGGCAGAGTTTTGACTAATACTCGAATGAATGAGCCCGCGGGACCGTGGTACGAGCTGCGCGGCCGGAGCGGGATCGATGGTGGCAGAGTCACATTTGCTAAATATCAGATCTTGTAGCCTGTGAACAGGGATCACACGAATGTATTGGCAGATAATGGACATTTTTCGCTGTGTGAACACTTTGTGTAGAACATACAGAAGCATTTGATCAATCAGTTCGGCATTTGTAATACATTCTTTATTGACCCGGAAGTACGTCCTTCATTCCTAATATGGCAGATACAGTTAATTAAAACCCATATTTCCAAGAAAACGTTCATAAGCTAAATATACATATATTTTTGTCCGGATAGATCTTCGCTCGCCAAAGATGTCGATGTCCGATGACGATTTGGAGCTTATAGCGGCTGGTTTTACCGCTATCCTTGGTTTTCAAGTCGTTCCACCAAACAGAGGACAAGGTCTTCCTAAACTGACCGTTCACGAGCTATTCCATTGCACATATATACCAAGATCACTAGCGAATGTCGCCGCTGGTGAGGTGTTTGATGTCCATGTTAAAACCATTACTGGAGCTACTACGACTGTCCAAGTAACAGAAACCCATACCATTGCAGAGATAAAGGCTGAAATGGAAATCAAGGAGAACATTCCAGCTAGAGACCAGAGACTTATGTTCAATGGGTACGCTGTGGAAGACGATAACACAGTTCTGGAACTAGGAATACCAAGCGGTGGTACAGTTTATCTGTTAGTACGCTCACGAACTGGTGCGGGACCTCATTACCAACTAGACACCAACGATCTTGACCCACCGTACAACTATGACTTCACAAACGTAAGGGATGATGGGAAGGAGTACGTACGTGGGGGTAAAGTGTACAAACGTCCCTACGGGTGGAAGAGATATGCCGTGAAGGTTCTTGGGACATATGAAAACAACACGTGGCTTGGACCTGATGGAATACGTACCCAAGATACCCAGGGGGAGTGGCCAGTGTCCTACCATGGAACGAACCTACAGTCTGCCAAAGCTATCATGGATACTGGATACGGTCCAAGAGGTCCTTATGGTAAAGCAGTGTATTCCAGCCCTTCTCTTGAAATAGTTGAAAAATACTATGCTCATGAATTTAAGCATAAAGGTGTCGACTGGAAACTCGCTTTGCAGAATCGCATTAACCCCGACCCAGCCCACTTTGAGCTCATCTCTGCAGAACAAACGGGTGTTGGAGCCGAGTATTGGCTGTCACCAAAACAAGATAAAGATAAGGGAGTCTTTGATTTGAGGCCTTACGGTCTTTTGTTTAAAAAACTTAAGTAAATCATACCTTGACATACAGATCTCATCGGTAGATATAAAGATATGCGCAACAAACTTGTCAATTGCTTGATTTTATTAGACGTCACTTCCGGTCTCGTGAGGAATTTTTATCAGCTGAATTGCTTGGTAGCACATGGAGGGCAATGTTTGCCCGTCATTTGAAGCAAATAATGAGATTCAAGGAGTTTAACAGCTGATTGAAAAAAACCTCTTCAGTACCCTGACAGGCAAACCAAACTCTATAGAAAATGAACTAGAAGTTCTTGATTGAGATGCGTGACACTTACTTTTTAGATAAATCAATGGTAAACAAAATTATTTAAAGTGTCAATTGTTTTTTTAAAAAGACGTTTCGGGCATAGCCCTTCATCAGTGTGATCAACCGTTGTGTTAAAAAAAAACTTAATGGGCTCCTGTATATGTTGGTTTTTAGAAAATATTTTAAAATTGCTAAAAGGGTGAGAACTTGATTAAAATAAACATACCTTTGCTTCAAAAGTCGTCGTGTGTCGTTTATTTGGTAATTTGATTGGGGTTTTTTCCTGTTTTGCTCTACTTCGTTGATTCTTGATGGGGCTAGCGCTTGGGTTACCTGTGTTACTACATATTTGTCACGGCGCGGCACGCGACAAGCAAGTCATCCTAAAGTATCAGGGTCACGGCAGTTTTGCAGTCGATCAATGAGGATCATATGAAATATAGAAATTTAAAACTAGGCTAACCATAGGTCAAAAATTGCGACCTCCGAATTCGAAAACCCAAGACAAATTGACAATCCTCCATGTACGTAAAAATGTTTTGATTTCGCGATCGTTTCTTGTCCATTTCAGCCGTGGGAACGGTCCTTTCTGATTGGTTGATTTTTTCAGAGATGTGATTGCCGCTGTCATGTTACATCACAGGTAGCCCAAGCTATTAATGAGAGGCTTGTATCGAGCTATATATAAGAGTTTGTATGGGACCTTAGGCTCTGGTCGATAATTCCGTAAATAATAGGGCAAATAAACTCTAACCTTCCAGTAGTGTTGTTTGTGTCCTTATTGATCTCTGGTAGCGATTTCAGGGAAATCCCGCGATTTTTAGCCGAGCTCTCCCCCTACTACTAAGAAGTAGTAGTAGGGGGAGAGCTCGGCTAAAAATCGCGGGATTTCCCTGAAATCGCTACCAGAGATCAATAAGGACACAAACAACACTACTGGAAGGTTAGAGTTTATTTGCCCTATTATTTACGGAATTATCGACCAGAGCCTAAGGTCCCATACAAACTCTTATATATAGCTCGATACAAGCCTCTCATTAATAGCTTGGGCTACCTGTGGTTATTGCAAGCCCGTGTACTACTGAACAGTTTTAGAAATCTATTGACTGATAATTTTTCGCTCCGACGGCAATTATTATCACTGAAGAAAGACATTAGTATCAATCAATAAAAATCAACATACATGAACGATCTCTTATGAACACCTTTATCTTGAATTTAGAATAAAGTTTGGTACGGTTGGCGGCACGCCTATAAAACGAACGAGCTGTTAGGCAGATAATTCAGTGATCTGGGATGACTTGGTTTCCAAGAGATAGCATTTATACGGTACTAGGATTCGATCGACTACTTTATATGTTGCGGTCCACAGTGACAATCAGTGCAGCGACTTAGCACACAGAGCTGAAAGATCTTTATCGCGAGTCACAAATGCCCAAATGAACGACGGGAACGTACGATATATGACGTCAGGGCAAAAGTCACGTGAAAAAAATCTTTCTCCACTGAAAAACACAGAATCGAGCTGGCATCTGAATACACAGGAAGCCCAACCAAAGATTAGTGTTGCTCCCAGTTCTCTCGCTGGGGCTCGCTCACTGGTCGCAATTATACCTCAGGAGTTTTTTCTTCTGGGGGAAGGGATAGTCAGTGTGAATGATTCCCTACCGATTTCAAAGAAACTCCGGAAATATGACGTACAATTCTATATATGGGTGATTATATCCACTTTTTCCAAGAAGACTTGGGTAGGTGAAACACATTCTCAGATCTTCGAACACTGACTCAAGATGTCGATGTCCGATGACGATTTGGAGCTCATAGCCGCTGGTTTTACCGCTATCATTGGTTTTGAAGTCTTGCCACCACATAGAGCGAGACATGTACAGAATGTACAAGTAGAATCGGCCGGCGGGCCGGCGGCCGGGTTGCCTAAGCTGAACGTACACGAGCTTTTCCGTTGTACCTATAAGCCAAGACTACAGAAGAGTCTACAGAATGTCGTTCATGCCGAGTCTGCTAGCGCTGACGAGCTTGCCGATATCCATATTAAGGTTATCAATGGTGCTACTACAACTGTCCAAGCCGCAAGACACCATACTTTTGGACATATAAAGACTACTTTGGAGAGCAAGGTGAACATCCCAGCTAGAAACCAGCAATATATGTTCAATGGGAATCCCGTGGGAGACGATGACACAGTCCTGGAGTTAGGAATACCAACTGGTGGTATTATTATGTGTCAGTATCCGGGAGGGGGACCCTTTGAACTAGACACTGACGATCTTGACCCACCGTACAACTATGACTTCACGAACGAAAAGGATGATGGTCAGGAGTACGTACGAGGGGGTAAGGTGTACAAACGTCCCTACGGGTGGAAGAGATATGCCGTAGAGGTTCTTGGGAGATACAAAAACGGTGACACATGGCTTGGACCTGATGGAATACGTACCCAAGATACCCAGGGGGAGTGGCCAGTGTCCTACCATGGAACGAATAAAGATGCAGCAGAGAAAATCATCAAACATGGATCCGGATACAAGATAGGTCCAGGAGCTCTTTATGGTGCAGCAGTATATTCCACCCCTTCTCTTAAATTTGTCGAAGAAGAATATGCTGATACGTTTAAGTATAAGGGTGCTTCCTGGAAGATCGCTTTGCAGAATCGCATCAACCCCGACCCAGACCACTTAGAGATCGAGTATAAAACCTGGGCACCTGGGGTTGAGTTTTGGAAGTCACCACTGCAAGATGTAGACAACGGAGTGTTTGATTTGAGGCCTTATGGACTTTTGTTTAAAAAACTTTAAACGCATCACTAGTTTGAATCTTCTTATGGAAGACTCGTACGGAACTATGAACCGCGTGACGCGCGGGCCGGGCGCCGTAGAACCAGAAAACTTAGTTTACTGGCTAATATTATTGTGATTATAACTAATTTAAAGTGAATTATGTCATTATTATCATTATTTCTTTTATAAAAGTTGATATTAAATGTCATGTAAAGTGATTCAAACGCGGCACCAATTTAATATTACGCAAGGGGACATAGAGCAAATGGCTTCCTTTCTGAACCCCCCCGGGGGGGGGGGGGGTACTCCCTTTGTCCAAGTGGTAGGGGTGATCGGCGGTCGGTTTTGAAAACGACCCTAAAAGGTACGCATAAATTACAAGAGCTGTTGAAGCCATGTTCATTTCGACCCCTAAAAGGTACGGCCATGTATGGCGCCGGAAAAAGTGATTGTGCTGATATCGTTAATCAGTGACTGGACAATATCTTTCTTCTGTTCAATTGACCCTAAAAGGTACGGACTCGTGTTACGTAACTGACTTTTGTGTCGGAACCCTAAAAGGTACACACAGGAAATATTTTCAACCCTAAAAGGGCCGCCGATCACCCCTACCACTTGGACAAAGGGAGTACCCCCCCCCCCCCCCCCCCCCCGGGCTGAACCCGTTTCAATCATCTCAGATCCAATCAAACTTTCCATTCACAATACTGAAAACGACTATACAACAGAACAGTACCGTATAAACGCTAACTACAACCGAGTTTTCGTGCAGCAATCATCATTGTCATTCAATCATTCGGTAAGGTGTACGGTGTCGTAAGGTCGTTGCGTATTTAGATCTTCCCTGGGAGCACGTCTCATGACGATTTTTTAGTCAGACCTAAAAATAACACGAACAAGTACTCAACTTAAAAAATACCTTTTTATTCTTTCAAATCTATAAAAAAATTCGCAATATAATATTTGCCCATGTACTTTGTATCGATCATGATTCACGGACCATTGGATCCACCCCCACCCCGCCCCTCTAAAATCATGTGACTGTCACTTGAGCATCATACTCTCATGTGATTGGCTGATATTACAGTCTATATAAACGTCAGTGAATATTTCGTCCTCACATGCATTGTGCTGGAATTGCAGGTTCATCTCAAAGTTTTCACCATGAAACTCCTACTTTTTACCCTCTTCGTTGCTTCAGGTATAGTACTAATAGGTATTCTGTATTTCTACACGTTTTAGAGTCATAGATATCGCAGCTTGCTTGGTTCAAATTAAGAGAATGTTTTGAAATCATTCATTGTCATGTCGCACATGATCATCACGAGACTACAGTAGAATGCTATTGTTCGTTCCTGTAGCTTGGAATTTTAAATAGGATAGAAATGTTAATAACGATCTTTGGTGTATTTTCTTTAAACCTTCTTTGTCAGTTCAAGTATGAAATCATGGCTCCCTAATCTTTCCTCTGCATGCATTATACCAGTGAGAAACTTTGTTTGTATCGAGCTCGAAGCATAAGCTTATTTCTGTGTGTCGAGAAAAAAAGTGAATCAAAAGTTCCCTCAAGCAATCTGTTTCTAGTTTTAGCATTAGCGATAGCTTATTACAGAGACTCAGAGTTGTGCAACAACTAGCTACATGTAGCCTTGGGCTTGGGTTTCGTTTGACATTTCACTCACTCAATGTTCATGACATGCAGTCCTGTCAAATTCAGAGTATTCAGATAAGAAGAAGTATGCAATGATAAAATACGTAACAGTTAATGTTTCCACAACAGTAATTCTGTGGATTTGTACATGCTGTACATATTTCTGTTCGTACATTAATAAAGTAAATAATTTGCAAAATTGTAAGTTGTATGTGTCCTTGGAGACAATTTTAAAATTGGCACAATAATTAATGCTGTGACTGCACATACCAGAAAGTACAGACAAACCTGCCCACAATGGCCACTGAGGTGAAACTATTGTGGCCGTTGTGTAGGGGTGTCCATTGTGGGGAGTGTTTCAATAACCATAAAATGTATGGGCTTGCTGCATGGTTAATTACATGCCGATCCAAAAATCATGGCAACTAGTTGTGCATACATGCAGGTACATGCATGACCATTTAATAACACAGTAGAGGTTTGACGACATTGATTGACATGTATGCAGATCAAGGTCGAAACTGCAAGAAGATCGACCCCTTAAACGAACTTGCACAGCATTCAGCTTCTTGTTTCAATAGAAACCCATTCAAATGACTGGTTTCAAACCGAAAATTGTTGTGAATGTTTGATTGGACATGTGTCTGGGGGTACTCTCGGAAATTTAGGATAGGGGTGTGCCCCCGGGATGTCGAAACCCTGACCCTATTTTTAAAGTATGAAGATTTGGAAAATTCATACCCTTTCCAAGGATTTGTCACTGAAATATAGACCCAAAAAGTTAATAATAGTCCTTTGGAAATCGCTAATATCAGAAGTACATACGCTGGCTGTTACGCTAAGCAGATTTTTTAGTCAAAATAAAAAAAGTGTACGGTTTGGATATGTTAATAAACATACTACCAGGATACTAAAAATGCAAAAACATCAACTTCGCAAAATTTCATCATAGTAGCACTTTAAATTAGCCAAAATATACAACAAAGTCTACTTTTGTGTTAGTCCTTGAATACAAGTATGAATGAAGTTCATCAGACAATAGAAAACTAATTTCAACTCACTTGCAACTATAACAGCAACAGAAGATTAAAAACAGGACTAAATTGTCTAGAGATCAACCAATGCAAATTAAATGGTAAATGTTGTAAAAGTATGTCATGCTTGTCATGTCAGATTCATATTCATATTACCTAATATGGTATTGCCATATATGGCATTAGTGTACTTGACGAATGTATACTAGGGTTTCGGTAAGTTTGTCAATAAACTACTTCACATCTTAGCTGAAGTTTACATGGTGTCAGAAGTGGGATTATATATTTATAAATTGTATTATACATGTAAGACTTGGTTTGACCATAATTACTTTGCAGTGAGTGCTGGGTCATTCAAGGTTGGTAATGTTAAGTGTACATTTGGACCATCCTACTGGTGTCAGAACTACAAGCAAGCTAAAGAATGCAATGCCATCCAACATTGTCAGGATAGAGTCTGGAAAGCCTCCTCAAATGTAAATCTTTATAGTGAAACACATTTAACTATGACCACCTTTTACAGTGCAAAGCTCTCAACTATAACTACCTTTACATTGTAATGTACTATACACATACATGTACTTTAATTTAATTGTCTCGATCCGAGATAAGATAAGATAAGACAATCCTGTAAAGTTGATTGGATAATGGCCAAGACGAAAGTACAGTGGAACCTCTATATAATGGCCACCCCTATGGACTTTGCAAAGTGGTCATTATCTAGAGGTGGCCGCATAATAGAAGTCCATTATGTATATAGCCTGATCGAGGCCATGATACATGCATTTGGAATGTTGAAGTGTCACATGTATTGTTGTGTTGATGGGTTCTTATTATTATTGCTATTGTTTTTATTATTTTAATAAATAGAATTAAAATGATATTTGAACCTGCTATTAAAGTTAGATCCTCATGGTCTGCTGGTAACTAATCTTTATGTTTTTATTCAAGGAAACTTGCGCAGCTTGTCAAGCTGCCCTGAATGAAGTCAAAACTTTGTTGGCACAACCTGAAATTGATGTAGGTGTACAATGTAACTATATACAGCCATTTTAGAAAACGTTGTCGCTGACCGGCCTCACCGACGCGACTAGACCAAACGGGAATATGGGTAGAAATCACTGAAGCAGTTTTAAATCTGCATATCTGATTAGCCATGCCTACTCCCGTTCGGTCTAGTCGTGAGGCCATTCAGTGACAGCGTTTTCTGAAATGACTGTTATATATACACATGTACTTTTTTAATATTAATTCAAAACAATGTGTTTATACTGATCGATGGTTCAGATGTTAGTCTTTCATTGGAGTAAAAGCAGTAAAGTAATAATTTCTGATCAAAATCTGAAAATTTCTCTGTGGACTCCATTCCAAGAGGAGGAGAGTTTAGATTTTGATAACAAGTGTTCTTGCATGTACCCCTTCAATTGCCTTGTTAATGAGCACGAGGGAAATGTGTTTCTATCAAGTTATTTATTATTTCCCAGTTCTCTCAAATTTATGGTTGATGTTTGATATTGTCATTACTTTACAGAAAATGATTCTAGGATATTTGGAGCAGGCTTGTGCTGAGTTTGGTTCTTTGGCAGCTGAATGCAAGGCATTGGTTGAGCAGTATGAACCTCTTGTGTTAAAGGAACTACAGCAATTGCTGGTAAAGAATTGAACATTTATTGTCTTTAGGATTCTGTGCAAGCAAAATTGCTTGTGAATTGCAACTTTTTTTTAAGTAGAATACTCTCTGCTTGATAGCACATGTTCAGATCAGTGTTTGATCATGACCACCATTTGGGGCCAGATATAATGAGATTCATGGACTTTGCTGATTGCAACCCACCAATTAATTATGTCATGGGTCATTTGAACTCACTAGATCATTATGAGCTGTAGCATTAGCTGCAGTACTGACGTCATTTAAGTTTCTTTTTAATCTGTTTAATTTCAGGCAAATCCTAAACAGCTCTGCATTGAGTTTGGTTTGTGTTCAGCATCAAGGGAAAAGATCATGGCTGTGTTATTACAGAAGGCACTACCAGTCAAACTGAAGTCTTTTGCTGGCTTTAACCTAAAGAAACACATCCTGAAAGCCATAAACCCTGTCAAGGCTTCAGCAGAGTGTATCCTGTGTGAATTTATTGCCTCTGAATTGGATGACTTGTTGGGAAAAAATGCAACTCAGGTACAGAATAAGTGGTCTATGTGTTTTATGGAATTTTGTGATTGATACGTTACAATGTACATTTATCCGCCTGGATGCCTTTCATGATCAGTATACCGTACATCCATTAACTCTACTTAAAAAAGCCTCAAAAGCTCTTACAATGTACAGTACTTGAATGTATTTATGGATTTGTGTCTATAGCAAGAAATTAAAGATGCCCTTGACAAAGTGTGCAGCTTCCTGCCATCCACCATCGGCACAGAGGTTTGTAATCTATATCCTTTCCTTTAGCTTTGCTGTGGTTTCTGTTGCATGCAATTTTAAAACTAACTCGATATATATTTTTCAGTGCAAGTCATTCGTTGATAAATATGCTGCAGAAATCCTTCAAATCCTTTCTCAAGAGCTCAACCCAAAAATTATCTGCACAACATTGAATTTGTGTTCTTCTAAGGGACATGTACAAGGTAATTAATTCAAGATTTATTCTCTGGTTTCCAAATTTCAATTTTCCTTACAGCAGCAATCTTGGTTATATGTCACAGGCTTTTGGATCTTAGTAAATATTCTCAGCTCAGTTTTAAGAATTTTAAGGATTTTATGTTGTCACATTTACTATTCAGTTCAGTTCAGTTCTTTATCTTTACTAGTGACTTTATGTGACTTTACAAAACAATATATCATTAAAATGATATATTGTTTTGTAAAGTCACATAAAGTCACTAGTAAAGATAAAGAACTGAACTGAACTGAATAGTAAATGTGACAACATAATAATTTATTATTTACAACACTTGAGAGTAATCTCGCAATCTGATTGGCTGGTTTGCCTTGTCAATATGGAGCCAGCAGCATGGGCTAAAAACATTTTTTTCTGGACTCTTTTGGATCGATTTTTCCACTTTGACAGGTGAAATTGTTGTAAAAAAACAAATTGTAGATGGTTTTTCGTTGTCTGTACTCTTATTGACACACACTTGATGTCATATTAATGTTCAAAACTTTGCAGTGAAATCACTCGCTATGCTTGTGATTCCACTTGAGTTTTGAACATTTTATGACGTCAAGTGTGTGTCAATAAGAGTACAGACAACTCAAAATTTGTTAAATTGCAACACTTGATTTTAATTAGATAACAATAAAAAAATAACGTTTTTGGAACATGATCACCCAAAGGAGGTGCTCTGGCTGAAATACAGCATATCTCTATCCCAGGAAGGACTGATTATATAATTGGGTAATAATTGGGTAGGGGTAGGGTTTAATTAAACTACATGTAGTTTATTGGTGATGCTGATATGTCACTTATTTCCTGAAAGTTACCAAGAAGCGTAGTGGAAATGGGGAAGTCTGTGAAGTTTGTACACTCGTCATGACTTACGTCAAGAACTTATTGCAAGACAACACAACGGATGTGAGTAAAAGGGAACAGTAATTTTGTCTCAAAATGTATTTGAACAGTTATTTTAGACTGGTATATCCTTATTGATTGTTCTTTTTCTATGTTAGGATGAAATTGTCAAAGCACTTGAACAATTTTGCAGCGACCTTCCAGCTCAGATAGCCAGTGAGGTAAAAGCAGTAAAACTGGATTCTCTTTTTCAAAATAAAAACATACAGTTAATAAAACATACAGTTAATAACAATAATAATAACTCTTTATTGGATGACAGATAAAGTTCATACATGCATTTGACTATAATTGTATTTCAGAATTACCACTCTCTATCTAGAACGAAAACTATATATTAAACATCTTCCTGGACTCTTTTCCTGTGACTCAATGATATTTCCTTATTTTTTGCATCAAATTTGTTTTTTTATTATTCCAGTGCAAAGCCATTGTTAGTGAATATGGAATGGAGGTTCTTAAACTGATTGCTAGTTCTGATCCAAATACATTATGCACTGTAAGTTTTGTTTTATTATTATGTGTTGTGAGCAAGTTACATGTATAATATCTAGTCATAAAGCAGACACATATCTCAAATGTCCTCATGTTGCTTAAATTATAACCATCCTTGTCCCAATGATGGCTGATTTTGGGAGGTTCCACTGTACATATTGAAGCAAGGGTGGATGAATGGTGAGAGCACGCGCACACCACTGTGGTGTCTGCTGGTTCAATTCCTGCTATATTTAAACTGAATTTGTTGTTTTGGTTCTCTTCCAAGTTTGCTTTATGGGGTTTCTCTGGGTGAGCTGTATAAGAGCGAAACAGTTCTGTCTGCAGATTGAGTATTATATTTATTAGATATTTTATTTTGCTTTTTCTTTGATCAGGAAATTGGTCTTTGTACATCAAAGTTGAAGCTGCATAAAGTTCTGAAAGATAAATGTTTCCTTGGTGCCTCATACTGGTGTGCAAACCGTGACAACGCTGTCAAGTGCAATGTAAGTTTTGTTTCTTATTCCTGTGGATATATATTGTTGATTGTAACATCCCTACAGTATTATGTATTGGATGCAGTTACTTGCTATAAATCAGATGCATATGAATCTCGTTATTTTGTTACATGCTATCATGCATAGTGTACTTTCTATTGAAAAGGTGGAATTCAGCTGATGAAAATTCCTCACCAGACCTGAAATGATGACAGTCTATCAAGCAATACCTATTCACAACACTTTACATGGAAACACTTGCCAAGTATATTGTGGTGCCATTATGTCATTATTTATTTGTTGTCTTTTAATGTATTTCAGGCCACTGCATTCTGCAAGAAACATGCTTGGTAACCATGGCAACAGTCAAAATGGCAACACTCTAATCTATTGTGACTTTTATTCCATTTAATTTTGAATTTTTTTGCACCATTATTTTGTTTGTATATTGGAAGCCTTGCAATAAAAAAAGTTTGAGAGAAAATAATATGAATTCCACACATTGCAATTTACATACATGCCTGTATAATATTGGCATTGAAATGCATTCATTGTCACATGTATTGTGTAAGAACCTATGCATGTTGTAACCAATTTTTCTCTTCACTGTGTGCATCAGTCACTTTATTCTAATTGAGTTCTATAGATCTTCTACCCTCGGTTTGTAGAGGCCATTTTTGGGAAGAGGGATTGAAGCCAGAGAAAGCAAAACCCTCCCCTCCCCATTGACTCTCATGGCCTCTGGAACCCAGGATATAGATCTTTAGACCATATGTGACTACTATGTTCATGAATAACATTGTTATGGTTAAAGTTACACTGATAGTATGCCAGTACTAGGGGTGTCGAATGCATGGTCTCTGCAAAAAGTCAAGAGTCTTGCAAAATTTTGGTCAAATTTCACGGGTCTCGAAGTCTCGCAAAATTTTGGTCAAATCTCGCACGTCTCAAAGTCTCGTTTTTTTTGCAAAAAGCCGTCTCAAGAGTCTATAATTTTGAAAACAAAGGAAATTGGTGAAAAAGCGTCTGCCTCGCAAAAATATCCCTTGTAGTCTCACAAAGTCTTGTCTTGACCATGCATTCGATACCCCTAATACCGAGTTTCTTCTATTTTGTATTTTAGCTCATTTTGGTTTGTGTGGTAGACATTATGCACAATTATATCAGAAATATACATCAATAAAAAAATTTGCCAAAAGTTTACCTTCAAGATATCACTCTCAAATTACAGACAAAATGCTTCCCTTGAAATCTAAGAGTTACTTGATAGACTTATTCCATGACTCACTGTTTTTGCTACTGATTTATGAAATCAATGTAGAAATGCAATGACATGGGAAAGGAAGGTCTTTTGCCCTGTTAGTCAGGGAGCATGTGTAATCCCGTGGGAATTTTGTGCTGAAAGCAAGCCACCTATCTAGATGTGTTAAGGGGACCCTAAAGAACAAGAAACATGTTGTCGGCAATTTTGTAACTCGTACCGACGGCCGCTACGGAAGTTTTAAAATGTGACGTATATGGCCTAGCATGGAAACGAGGCTGGGCCATAAAATGCGATATAACCATCGTTAATGGCAACAAATCGTTACCAAAATTACTCATACTTTACATATAAGTGTATCTGGCACAACTAAGAAACTTTTAAGTAATAAAGCTGGTCACGTGACCATGACTGCATGGAAACGAGGCTGGACCATAAAATGACCTATAACTTATTTTGAATTGCGTAAAATCTATCCAAATTCACCCAAGTCAATGAAATGTGTGATTATTACATTACCAGGCCTCGTCCGTGATACAGGTGGTCACGTGATTAGCATGGGAACGAGGCTAAGGTACAGACACTGTTTCGCCATGTATGTGGATTTCATCAAAAAATGATATCACATCATTTCATAGCGTACGACCATTGTCGAACCTTTGTCGTGTCCTTTTTTACAGAAACTTAGACAAATATGTCCATTGAGGAACGTACAGTGAAACATGGTGCCATCCGAGGAACACATTGATCATGTCACTATAGAGAACGCGTACTGCCCGACAGCTTCCTTGGTGTCAATCTCTGGGCGTGACTGGCGCGCAGAACATGACCCGCACAAAATGGGAGTGATCTTCCTTGAGGTCAATCATTTTGTCATTGGCTATCACTTGTAGAGTCTTCCCCGTAGTGTTCTATGTAAGAAGCGCTTGTTTTTTTTTTTATTGGGGACCAGATGCTGCATTTTCTCGAGTGGATTCTGTCTTTTACGAAGTGACCAAACAACTCGTTTCCAATAGTATTTGGCTCTTTCCTCAGAGAATGGATTCATGAAGCTTCGGATGCTGGTGACATGACCAACTCAGTTCTAAATGTTCTTCTCCAGTGGTGCAGCCTTACAGCAGTAGTAAGGTGGTGATGGTGTGTCAGTGTCTTAGATGAAGTACCCGCCACCTGTTTTGCTTTCTCTGCTAGATTTGCAAGCTCGGGAGCAATCAGGAAGTACTATGTACTATTGGTGCTGGCGTTGGAGTTAGCCAACTAAAGTACCCCGCCTTGAGACCTTCATTGACCGGTTGATGTGTTTCAGGGCATTATCTGCACCAATTGCACATAGTTCTTAATCACAACCAAGTTTCCTTGCCGAAACTCCTCATAAATCTCTGGATGCGTTTCAATTAACATCTGCATCTCTGCTAAGTAGACGGGAATCATACGGGCATAGTTCAGCCTGTTGCGTGTGAAACAGTACTTGGTGAATACGTACCTCAAGAGCTTCTCGATTCGAATTGAACCGCTCGGATAAATGATGTCATATATTATTATTATTGACAATCCTCGTGTACTGACTCACAACCTTAATCAATGGAATATTGTCTTTGGCTAGCATCAAATACCTTCATTTTCTCCACGATATGGCATGTACCTTTTCTACTCATTCCTTGGAACCATCGGTGAAAACATCAACAAGGAGTCAGTGTCTTCAGCAAAGTTCGCATTGTCGAACGGAAAAAAAGAAGATATGCCTGCCCTCCACTATGTCTGGAGATATATACAGCTAATTCAAAAAACGTTGTCCTATAGGTTTTGTTGCATATTGCATTTTGCATTCCCAGACCGAAGTGCATTATGCATGGGAATTGATGTGTGTTCTTCTATTTTGGGGTTCCAAAACCCACAAATAAATATCAGGGAAGCCCTGACAGTCAACTGACCAAGATCTCAGTTTCGGCAACGCAACGCAAACAAACACATGTATTGATCAGTCCATAATGCACTTCAGTCTGGAAATGCAATATGCAACAAAACCTAAGACACCGTTTTTTGAATTAGCTGTAAACAACATCATTCTGAACCATACGCTTGAGAACCCTTGATTCCCGGCCGGATCTGCACATATACTGAGCTCTGAGGATTCTGTTTTTATCAGCCAACATCCCAAAACCCGTGCAGCATATTTTTCAACGCTTTACTTTGGACTGCCTTGTGGACAGCTATAGGCCAACAGCCAACTGTTGTGGCATTTCAGCTGTCGACCACCTAAGAGTTTCTGACTTGTTCTTTATTTGTCGTACTTTGAGCAAGACACATTTTGCGCTTATGCACCTCATCAGACTTCTTTTCAGCTGAAAGTTGTTTGGACCTTGTATGACCCACCTAAAGAAGCTGTACAGTTCCGTTGGTAAATTATGATTGGAAGTGTTTTCTAGAGACCCAGTAAACTTCCACTTCTTACAGTTGAGAAACCACTAAATCAGCCCCGCTTTCACGTATTATCAGTTGATCACGTGACTCCCCTAAACCAATATGACGTACCCAATCGCAGTCTAGAATGTACAACTTACGGCCTGGTAGTGTAACAATCACATATGTCATTGATTTGGGTGAATTTGGATACATTTTATGCAATTCAAAATATGTTATAGGGCATTTTATGCTCCAGCCTCGTTTCCATGCTGTCATGGTCACGTGACCAGCTTTATTACTTAAAAGTTTCTTAGTTGTGTCAGATACACTTATATGTAAAGTATGAGTAATTTCGGTAACTACTTGTTGCCATTAACGATGGTTATATCGCATTTTATGGCCCAGCCTCGTTTCCATGCTGGGCCATATACGTCACATTTTAAAACTTCCGTAGCGGCCGTCGGTACGAGTTACAAAATTGCCGACAACATGTTTCTTGTTCCTTAGGGTCCCCTTAACACATCTAGATAGGTGGCTTGCTTTCAGCACAAAATTCCCACGGGACTTTCTTTTACGACATTTGCTCCCTGACTATGTTGTTTCTCTTGGTTACATTGACAGGACATTACCACATTCCAGCCAAACTCCTAATTAAATAAACCGTCTAAGTTTGTCTTCAGAGTGAGAATGGTCTGGCATATTACCATCAAAGGTTTGACAAGACACTTGATTCCCTGCCATCTTGATCCACTAGACTACTCTATAGAAAATCAAAGCATGTATCAAATAGGGACCCTCTCCCTCCTATTAGTCAGGTGGCTTAGCGAAATTATCGTAACCAGGGCTCCTGTCGTAACAAACTGGACAAAAGTACCAAACTTTGCACAACGATAGAATGGGTCAAGAACATTAATATTTGCCTAGGAGCCTTGTTCAATGTTGTTTTGATTTCATTTTATCTTCACTTGATACTGTGAATAGTTTTTTGACAGGAAGTTTGGTTGACTTCCGGTTTCTCCACCACAGGAAGCCCAACTAACCCATCAGTTACTTCCGGGTTGTGCGTCTCATCGTGGCTCCCGATCATCTCACCGATCATGTCGCGTCCGATCGACGCAGAGAATGGAACCTTTCAGTATTAATTAATAGCATAACAGATAAAAAAGTCAAGTTGTATTTCTGATCTTTTCAATTTTGCTAAATTCATTTTTGCTAAAACTTGTAATTTTCTGTAAAATATATATATCGATATTTTGAAGGATTTTCATCCTACTAGAAAGTCTAAATTAGACTGTTTTCGATTAAATAAATAAATGAAATTAAGTGAATGGAAAGTGAAAGGATTTCTCATTTTGACGACGTCGCGTCGTATTTTACCGGTTAGCAATACCGAGACCCCCCTCTAGTCAGAAATTGTAAATCAAGTTATGGTAACAAGAATACATGATTCAATCAATAGAAGTTGCATAATTAGCGAATTATAAAATTTATACCACATAAATAAATCCGAATTATATACCATTGACAATTTAGAGTTTAATATTTAGGGGTGTTCTTCGCTCTGTTTTTGTTTTTTTGTTGAATATTTCTTGAGAATAAAAATATTGTTATAGATGGCGGTAAATGATCATCTGCTATATTCTCCCAAGGTACAGTGCACAGTCAGTTTGGATCTCGTGTTGAAGGGAAATTTTGTCCTCCGTTTATGAATGCAACCAATAAGTGTTATTAAAAATGATAGTATTTGGAGGCAAAACAGGCGCATTTTGAGCTCAAAGCTATTCTGTAGTATCAAGAGGATATCAAGGAAAGCTCCTGTTTGTCCAGTTCAACCAAACTACTTCCAATAACGAACTTACAAGGCATTTTAGATCGTCTTTGGATATCTCCAATTCGCGTACTCGTGGAAGACACATTTGGCCCAGCTTTTGGATATTTTACGCGTTTCATCTGGAATTGTTGTGAATAACTGTATTGGGACGAAAGCTGGTGTTTTTATGGGACTATCTAAGGACAGTGATTTGCCTTTCTTGGAGTTCTACTGGTATTTATCATGATTTATGTAGGACTCTGATGTAATGCAGTCAGCAACAATGGCCGCTCTTGCAGCCAGTCTTCATTTCTGGCTTTAGTTTTGAGAAAATTTCCAACTTTTATCGTCTACAGTTGTCAGACTTCTCGAGAGGAACACATTATCGGGATTATTGAAGTGTATATACGTCGACGAGAGGTGGTATTTTGAGGTTATTAACGTATTTTGACACTGTTCTATGGAGATACTGGTTTGCGTGATTGGCGGACAGGCTTGAAAGAGTAGAAATTCAAAACTCCCACCATTTTTCAAAGCGTTCATAACTTTGTATTTGCAAAGGGGATAACTAAGATTGGTTCCTAAGATTGCCTGGAAAATGTTTCAGCCATCGTACTTCCGAAAAACTGCAAAAGAGCTTGGAATGGATCCATTGAGCTATGAAAAAGAATACAATTATTTTTTGACCAAACTAAAGAAGTTCCACGACTCAAAGGGGTAAGATCTCTCACATAAAAATTAAAATAGGGGTTCCTCGCTTGATATGTTTTGTAGATGACCAGGAAATGTCGCCTCTAACATTTCTGGGTCTCATTGTATTATTCAGGTCGCCTTTTCGACGGCTACCATGGCTTGGAGGACAGTTTTTGGATCTGTATCTTCTCTACAAAAAAGTGACTTCATTTGGAGGTTGGATCAAGGTAAACCTTTACTATCAGCTGCGTTTATGTGAACTTATTTAACTGTCAGTTAGGAATAGTTGTAACTATTGGTTGTTGTACTTGTAGGTAACGGAAGATAAAAAGTGGAGGGACATCGCAGAAGTGTTCAATTTACCGTCAACATGTACCAATGCAGCATTTGCACTGCGACAGCACTATTCAAGGTAGTAAAATACATCTTTCCCTTTATGCTTTCGCTTTTTAATTTCTCTATTGATCACTTGAGCAGTAAATGTTAGTCCTTGAACTGTCCTCGGTGTATTCCTGCTTTATAATCTCGTCATTCAATGTACGTACGAAAATCATGACAGGAAACAATTCACTCAGTTACAATGCTTCCAATCTTTGGAGCAGATTTTCTAAACTATGAATGAATCAGTCACAGGAAACAACTCAATCGACAACTTTTATTCGTCTATTTACTTTTAAAATGAGCATCTTCGAATGTAGTTTTTTTGAGATTTTATTTGTCAGATCAGATGTCTTTAAAAATGTTTTCTGTCGAATGAGTATTGAATCCTTTGTGTGTTTTTGCTAGCAGTGAGCTTTGTTATTCTTGATCTTAGAGATTTAAAACCGTAACTGGAAGTATACTTACATAATAAAAACTTAAGCCTTTTTTAATATTCCACTGGGTTATATTCCATGGACAAGCATATGATTGAATTTATTCGATGTTGAATGTCTTTGTGTGGGGGGGGTAGACCTGTTGTTACTAATACTCGTCTGTTACTCTCAATCCCATCAAAACAAACTTGAGAAACACGATCTCATCTTAGATTCCCAGCATGCCCATCAAATTATTCCATCATGTCACAACAAGAGCTTCAAAATACACTTATTTCTCGGCATTTTGCCTTTCAAAGTGCATAATGTTTTTGTTGAATTGTATGCAAATGTTTAAAAACGTGTCTAGTGTTTTTGTGAATGACCAATGTTCATTGCATGCCATTCAGGAATATAGTCTTAGAGGGGAGGTTATCAAGGGTCTCTATATATATCTTATAGCTACAGCTTATAGTTATCAGATCTTATTGATAGTTGTACTAAACTACAAGTCTAAGAACAATAATATTAACATAATGTTACATCTACCTGCAAAAACAGTTTAGGGACTGCCAGTGGGTGAAGTGTTGTAAACCAATATTGGACCATGACATTTCTATAGAGAAAATAAATATCTACTGCATAGTCACCAATCATCTCCATTTCTAACTGCATTTTTAAACATAGACTTGAAAAATAATAGTAATAATAATAATAATAGTAATAATATATAATAATAGTAATAGTAATATAACTTTATTTAAACACGGTGGACCCATCAGGATTTTACAAAGAAATATGATAAAATTGTAAATATCTATATTACATAAACACTCTATCTATCTAATTATTATATATAAAAACTAATACTATAAATAAACAAAATAACCTGCTTTTCAGGAGTGCCGTGTATTTAGTGAACTAGTTAAAAAATCGTTTACAGCCAGCACGAAAACTACTAAGGGTTTGTGCTTGCCGTAATTCGTTTGGGAGGCCATTCCAAAGAACAGCCCTTAACTGAAATGTCATTCTTATGCATTCAATAAATTTTATTTCTGTTTTGATTTGAATTTAATTGGCCATTTATGTCTTTGAACTTGTTGTTCTAGTTATTCTTGACACAACAAAATTAACTTGTAATCACTCAATATCACTGACAAGAATCTTTGCTAGATGATTTACAAAAATATAAATTATTTCCTGATTCATTTGTTTAGTGATAACTGTGCCCAATATCTTTATGTGCAGTCGGCTCAGCAGTATAATTTGTATGTCTGTAGAACTAATATCACAGTTTGTGATTCAATGTCATTCAATGTTGTAGATCTATACATGTAGACATCAGATAAGCTGGATTGTCTGTTACCTTAGCTATTGTCATTGATATCAAGTTATAAACTTGACCTCTTCTGTTTAATCCAGTGGATTGAAGTGAACATCTGCTTTCCTTAAGCCCACTGATCTATAAAATGACTTTATTTTTCATGTTGATATTCAAATTAATGTTCCATGACTGGTGCATGTAATTGATTTATGGCCACTATGTTTCTGATAATAAATTGTTTGGTTATTTTTGTCACTATGATAAGTGTCTTTCACTCATCTTGCTTAACAAATCGATGTGTTATATAAAATTGAACTAGCAAGATTGGAAACATTGAATTGTTACAAAGTTGTGATTATTATTATTATTAGGCTCAGTAAGAAATGGCAACTATTATAGTACATGTAAATGTCATTTTGGATGTATGCCATAATGATGTTACGTTACTGTAGGTGTTATTTTATTGATTATCCTAAAAATCTCCAATATTTTCCCCCTCTTTCAAATTTCCTCTCCATATTTTAGGGTAAACACTTAACATCTTTATCATATTGTTTCAATTCAGATATTTAGAGACATATGAGAGAATCAATTTCTTTGGTGAAGATGCAGAAGATGTAATGTCAGGTGGTAGACCCCATACCCCTGTCAATGCTCTGCTTACTGGTGCTGGTCCCTCTGGTAAGTTTTCACAAGCACCACACTATCTCTAACTACAGTAAAACCTGACTTTTTCAGTCACTCCCTGATCTCTTGAACAGTATATCCCTTGGATATGTGGATACCTTGGATTTAAACCTCACTAGTCCAAAACTCCAACTATCTTAAAGTGTTTTGCTTTTCCCTTGAGATAATGGCTTTCTACATTATGTACATACACTGTACACTGTTAAGGTAGCTTCCCAATGATTGCTCTATAATCCAAAGCCATTACTTTGAGTGTTAGATATTCTACTATAGCTAGCTGAGACTCGTACACATCTGTTTTGTATAGTGCTATAAGTTCTTTTAATTACATCTTGTTATATACAGTCATTCCCAAAAAGGTTGTCCAGATGAAAAGACTACAGTACTACAATAAAGTCATGTGATCATTATATATTCAATTTCCTCTCATGAAATTCAATTTGAGATGCAAAAGTACACGGCATTGTGAGAACTGAATGTAATGGCGCTGGTATCAACTCGCATTTCCGCGCACAGTCCGCACAGAAATTGAAAACATAATGAATCACGTGACTTTATTGTAGTACTGTAGTCTTTTCATCTGGACAACCTTTTTGGGAATGACTGTATGTATTTCTTGTTTTTCTAGAATACGTAAATCCAGGTACAACAGTGGGTAAGTCTTTTAATAAAAGATAATCAGAAAAGATTCAAGTATGTACATTTATGTAACTATGTAAAATATAGACAACATCAAGCAGTAAGATGTTAAACAAGGAACCAGTACATCAACCAGTATAACCAGTTTACAGGCGCTTTCGCATATCTTTTGACGATCGGATTCCGAAGTTTGTTCCGAAGTTCCGAATTTCGCCGGCAAACTTCAAACATTCGTTACGAAGTTCGAAATGAACTTGGCAAGTTCAAAACAAACTTAGGAACTTTGTTGGCGGCAAAGTTCGTTGAAGCGTGACTCAAAATTAGCTTGGCTATCGACCTTTGGAAACAAAATAGATAATGATTCTTTTGAAAAAATATACAGGAGTCACAGTACACTTGCAGCAAATCGCATCGAGATTACAATGGGTAATCAATGATTCAGATGGAACATTTTGCGGTAGACAAACGTTATTTTCAACCAAGAGTTTTTGAATTTCGAATGCACTTATACTGGGGCTTATCTGTTTATTGGGATCAATTTTTTCAGCATTTAGTGTTCTTTCTTTGTATAGCCATGTTTGTAGCTTTTACTATATTTTATTTGAAACATACACAGTCTGTAGGATACATTTTTTATCTTGTGATTTACTGTCAAACCGGATAATAATAATAATAATTTATTTCTTAAAAACGCATACAGTATGTTGTTCTAATTGTGAACAGTTCTAATTGTGAACACTTTTCAGTAAAAGTGCCGTTTTTATACCGTAAAGTTAAGATCGACAAAAAATATTTTACCCGATCAAATATTGATTTATTTTCAATCATTCAATGCTATTTTGGGCTTCCTGACATTTATTCCGCACAAAATTTCAACTTTGACGACAAGGTAAGCAGACGACTGTTGTCTACAAATTCGAATTTTAAGCGCGCCTTTAGATTCTCAGTGGCAAAGTTCGCATATTTTCTTTCTAAAAACGCAGAGTTTTGAGCTTGTTTTTATATGAGCTAAAAGGTAAATAATAACACTTTTCTTTACAAAACAATATTTAGAAAGTGTTGAAAATGAACGAGCAACATCGGAATGAAAAATTGTGCGTGTTTTTGCAATGTGCATCTAATTGTAAACACGCATATGCTCACGCATAACTTGGCACTTCATAACATATGTAGTTCTTGAGATATAGAGTAAAATTGCCGCTAATGTACATGCACTGGTACAACAGTGATAGGGAAGCCTGGTTTGGGTTGTAGGCCAATGGCCCATCGTTTGTTTCATTTATGGGCCATGGCTTTTCAAAGTGGGCCATCAGATCAAATTGATGGGCCATGATATATATTTTTTAAATTAGATATCTTTCATATATCATTTTGACTGTCTAAAACAACTGAACGGAACTGAACGGAACTGAACGCTTGTGTTACGATACAGTGAATCTAACGTGTTTGAACGGCTATTCCGGGGACTATTAAAGCGTGCGAGGTTAGTAAATGTATATACCAACTCGCCAATCTCCTAAGAACGCATGCTCTGATTGGTTAAAAAGTCAGTATGTACATGTACTACAATTATTCTCTTCACTGTCGGTGAATAGCGGGTTTAGGAATATTTAACTCGCCACTTCGCATCTATTCTACCTCACTGTCGTCAACGGCAGCAGAAACTCCATCAAGACAGCAGGCTTCATTTTCATTATTACTTCCTTTACCTTTCCTTTCCTTTTATTTTTGTCATTTCTCCTGCGTCAGACATTATGCGCTGAAACTTCGCCCTTTTACTAATTTCGAGTTGCTCTTTTCATTTCTGGAGTTCATTTTGACACTGCTGTTCGATTTAAGGGTGGTGGGGTCACGTGACCTCTTAGTGCAAGTCGCCTATTGACCAAAAAGCGAATGAAAAATTGCAAAAGTATGCTTGGCGAAAGTCGCTAGCGCCCGCGATGCGGTCAGCTGTCATTCTAATTTTGGTGATAGGAACATCGATAAAATACCCTCGCATCGTGTTCGATTTTGTTCGCTTTGAGATTCTTTGGAATAATGGTTGTGGAAATCATGAAAAGGTACAATTTTCCAAAGTAAAGTTCAACTTTATTCATAGAAGAAGTGTTTTGGAATTGTTATGCGCCCCTTGGGCCCATAAATTTTTTTTTTTGCGCCATGCACTCTAAAATAGCGCCAATGGCGCATGGCGCACGTCCTTCCCTATCACTGGTACAATAGCAAATATTGAGAAGGAAATATGTATAAGAAGTCCGTGTTTGTGATACAAATTTGCGGCATTGCGATTACATGAGTTAATTATGGTGGGTTGTCTTATAGTTCATATTTTATAGATTCTTATTAGGATATATTTTAATTACGACCAGTACAATTTTACGATGTATATACGGGTATATAATTATGGGGTTTAAGTATACAAGGGTGTTGGGTTATATGGGATCTGGAGTGGTGGGAATGGATACAAATATTTGAGATTAAGGGTATTGTAACTTGGGCTAAATTTTAGTGAAGTGGGATTGGGTATTTATAGCTGTAGTATTATACAAAGTATATAGTTTTTATAGTAATGTAATATTTTATTTATTTTAAATTATTATTTGAGGGCCATGAGTTCATCAGTGAAAACTGTTAAATGTACCCTCGTGAAATAAAGTTTATTATTATTATTATTATTATTATTATGAGCGTGATGAACGGCATGCATCAATGAACATGCGAACACGTCAGTAATTTAGCGTTGCCGTCGGACTTCACTTGCTTTCGACATTTTTCTATCATTCGTATCGAAATAACACGAACATAAATATTGTTTTAAGACAACTTGGAACTTGTACATCGAATTGCAAAACTAGAAATCGAGAATAACACAGTATTAAGCCATTAAAAAGCAAGCCAAAAGTGTTCACAATTACAAACACCTGTTCACCATTAGAACCACCAACAGACATGATATAATAAAATATATTTAGAAAAGTTCAATAATAAATACAACGAAACTTAATCACATGTTAGCTGAAGTGTAGAGCTAATTTATAGCAAAGGTTCAGGATAATCGTACCATATGTTGACGAGAAATATCATCAAGTGCAAAAAGTGTTCACAATTAGAACCACATACTGTACACAATGTCTCTATGCTATTTACAATAAAGAACATAAAGAAAAGACAATTAAAAATAAATATATATACAATAAAAGAAGATGTGAAATAAAGCATATGTATATAAATATAAAATTATGAAAAACGCGTAGGTTCTCTTCCCAACAACATTCCAACATTGCGTCGCAATGTTGATTGGCAGGTTGCTCTGAGCAAGTTGGAACCGTCGCGACGAAGTTGCTCCGTTCAGTTGCTAATTGTAAACATTGTTGATCGCCAAGTCAAGCTCAAAGTTTCGCAAAGATGGCTCTATATATGAATCAAAATCAAACAACTTCCGTAGCAAAAAGAGAAAAGGTGATTGCTTTGTGTCGGTCATTCGCAAGTAGAAATTGCCCAGCGAGTAAATATCTCGAAAAGAACGGTCTGTCTCGAACATTGTTGATCGATTCCTACAAACTGGATCTCTTCTTCTGGGAAAACCAGGATGGAAAGAACGCACTGTTTCAACTCCTAGCGTCGTAGAGTTTATCGAGTATTGCAAAACTTCAAAGCCAAGTAAGAAATCAAACAAGCTCTTGTTGATAATGGGATTTGCACCGCGGCCGATCTTCCCGCCTCTTCAACGATCAGCGATATATAGAGAAAAGATCTCAAGTGACTTTACTTGGAAAAAATAACTGTTCGCCCAGAAGTTAAGAATCACAAACTGACGTAAATATGTTTAAAACACTACAATACATAACATTCATGGCTACAGTTGATCGGTCAGCTAGCTATTGAAGTAAAGCGGTACGCTTCTAACCGAAACTACACAATAAACCTCATCAGTTCACTGTAATCGTGAATAGCAGTATCAACAAAAAGACTTGCATAACGCTCATCTAGATATTGTACCAGAACTTGGAACATTTTGGAACTTGTGAACTAACCTGAGTTTCAGGCTCAAAGGGGAGGGAGAGGAGGAGGGGGAAGGAAAGGGAAGGGGGAAAGGGAAAATGAGAGCCTGACACTGGTGCTATACAGAACCTGTTCGGCCCCTTCTGACCTTCGTGAAGTTCCCCCACAATATTAGCCAATAACAATTTCTTCCGGTTTGAAAATTAATGTGTCACAACTGTCAAAACTTGATGAATAACAAGATACGTACAGCTTCTGATCCCTACACTGTACTGGATTTGAAAGATTCAATTTCGCCCCTTCGAAACGTGAAGTGCTACTTGAAATAGAGAATAATGTCACATTCACTTGTACCTTATACCTTTGAGATCCCGTAAACTGTATTAGCCAAACCGTATTCTTTATAGTGTACATGACCTTCGTGTGCTCCCAATATTCGCCAATAAATTCATTTCTTAGGGGCCCCTTCTGACCTTGAGATCGTGGATCGCAATATTAAATAAGTAGTATTTCTTATGGCCCCTTCTGACCTTCGTGAAGTGCTCCCACAATATTAGCCAATAACAATTTCTTATGGCCCCTTCTGACCTTCGTGAAGTGCTCCCACAATATTAGCCAATAACAATTTCTTATGGCCCCTTCTGACCTTCGTGAAGTGCCTCCACAATATTAGCCAATCACAATTTGCTTATGGCCCCTTCTGACCTTCGTGAAGTGCTCCCACAATATTAGCCAATAACATTTCTTATGGCCCCTTCTGACCTTCGTGAAGTGCTCCCACAATATTAGCCAATAACCATTTCTTATGGCCCCTTCTGACCATCGTGAAGTGCTCCCACAATATTAGCCAATAACAATTTCTTATGGCCCCTTCTGACCTTCGTGAAGTGCTCCCACAATATTAGCCAATATGAATTTCTTTCTGGCAATAACTGACCTTCGTGAAGTGCTCCCACAATATTAGCCAATAACAATTTCTTATGGCCCCTCTGACCTTCCTTCGTGAAGTGCTCCCACAATATTAGCCAATAACAATTTCTTATGGCCCCTTCTGACCTTCGTGAAGTGCTCCCACAAAATTAGCCAATAAAATTTCTTATGGCCCCTTCTCACCTTCGTGAAGTGCTCCCACAATATTAGCCAATAACAATTTCTTATGGCCCCTTCTGACCTTCGTGAAGTGCTCCCACAATATTAGCCAATAACAATTTCTTATGGCCCCTTCTGACCTTCACAAGTGCTCCCACAATATTAGCAAAATAACAATTTCTTATGGCCCCTTCTGACCTTCGCAAAGTGCTCCCACAATATTAGCCAATAACAATTTCTTATGGCCCCTTCTGACCTTCGTGAAGTGCTCCCACAATATTAGCCAATAACAGTTTCTTATGGCCCCTTCTGACCTTCGTGAAGTGCTCCAACTATTCAATATTAGCCAATAACAATTTCTTATGGCCCCTTCTGACCTTCGTGAAGTGCTCAAATATTTACAGCCAGCCCTAGACTTTAAATGACCTACAATCACTACATCACCAGGACCTGCAATAGTGCTCCCCAATATTAAAACAATAGTGAATTGACCTATATTAAAACAGCCATGGCCCCTTCTCCCTAGTCGTAGATTGAAATGAGCCCACAAATTAGCCACCTACAATCACTACATCCCCTTCTCACCTTGCAATAGTCAGTAGATATTAAAACAGCCAGCCCTAGACTTTAAATGACCTACAATCACTACATCACCAGGACATATGCAATAGTCAGTAGATATTAAAACAGCCAGCCCTAGACTTTAAATGACCTACAATCACTACATCACCAGGACACTGTGCAATATTTGTCAGTAGATATTAAAACAGCCAGCCCTAGACTTGAAATGACCTACAATCACTACATCACCAGGATTTGAGATCCCGTAAATGCAATAGTCAGTATTCTTTATAAACAGCCAGCCCTAGACCAAATGACCTACACACTACATTCATCAGGGGGACGCAATACATGAGATTGTAGATCGCCTGGTAAAATAAGTAGTACTTCTAAAGTCCGTGCTAGACTTTCCCTGACCTACAATCACTACATCACCAGGACATATGCAATAGTCAGTAGATATTAAAACAGCCAGCCCTAGACTTTAAATGACCTACAATCACTACATCACCAGGACATTTGCAATAGTCAGTAGATATTAAAACAGCCAGCCCTAGACTTTAAATGACCTACAAATCACTACATCACCAGGACATATGCAATAGTCAGTAGATATTAAAACAGCCAGCCCTAGACTTTAAATGACCTACAATCACTACATCACCAGGACATATGCAATAGTCAGTAGATATTAAAACAGCCAGCCCTAGACTTTCTATGACCTACAATCACTAGTCACCAACAGGACATATGCAATAGTCAGTAGATATTAAAACAGCCAGCCCTAGACTTTGATCTAATGAGGGTTTATCATGTAATCAGATAGCCAGCCCATCAAACTCATAGGACAAAAATATAGATATCATAGCAGAAAGAGCCCTAGACTTTAAAAATGACCTACAATCACTACATCACCAGGACATATGCAATAGTCAAAGTAGATATTTAAAACAGAAAAGCCCTAGACTTTAAATGACCTACAATCACTACATCACCAGGACATATGCAATAGTCAGTAGATATTATAACTTCGCATTTGTGAAGACTTTTCCAAACTTCACATTTTTACTCATTTCAACGAGCTCACCAGCTGTGATATGCAATTTTTTTGTCCATGTCTCCTATAATAGTTTTTGAAAACAGCCAGCCCTAGACTTTTTTGACCTACAATCACTACATCACCAGGACATATGCAATAGTCAGTAGATATTAAAACAGCCAGCCCTAGACTTTAAATGACCTACAATCACTACATCACCAGGACATATGCAATAGTCAGTAGATATTAAAACAGCCAGCCCTAGACTTTAAATGACCTACAATCACTACATCACCAGGACATATGCAATAGTCAGTAGATATTAAAACAGCCAGCCCTAGACTTTAAATGACCTACAATCACTACATCACCAGGAGGACATATGCAATAGTCAGTAGATATTAAAACAGCCAGCCCTAGACTTTAAATGACCTACAATCACTACATCACCAGGACATATGCAATAGTCAGTAGATATTAAAACAGCCAGCCCTAGACTTTAAATGACCTACAATCACTACATCACCAGGACATATGCAATAGTCAGTAGATATTAAAACAGCCAGCCCTAGACTTTAAATGACCTACAATCACTACATCACCAGGACATATGCAATAGTCGGTAGATATTAAAACAGCCAGCCCTAGACTTTAAATGACCTACAATCACTATATCACCAGGACATATGCAATATAGTCAGTAGATATTAAAACAGCCAGCCCTAGACTTTAAATGACCTACAATCACTACATCACCAGGACATATGCAATAGTCAGTAGATATTAAAACAGCCAGCCCTAGACTTTAAATGACCTACAATCACTACATCACCAGGACATAATTTTTTATGCAATAGTCAGTAGATATTAAAACAGCCAGCCCTAGACTTTAAATGACCTACAATCACTACATTAAGAGTTATAGATAGTTGTGATCCACGCGAAGAGAGAATTTGGTAATAACATTTCTGGTTACTGAAATATTGAATATATTGAAATAAGAACTTGTACATTGAGAGATACAGTAGAATTAGAAGTTTCAGTAGCCAGAAATGTTAATGACTACATTTCTGTAGAAAATGATACACAATTAAATTTTATCACCAGGACGGGCGGCTACATTCATCTTGGTGTCATTCTGCAGGTTGCTGGCTAATATTGAGAAACCTGTTTAAATATATGCAATATTATTATCATTTTCAGTGGTAGAATATCATGCTTGTACATTTATGTAGCATGTCTAATTGATGTTACCTTTAGATCACAATAAAAATTCTTGTTTTTAAGTAGCAATATAATTATCAACTGAGCTATAATTTAAGTGATTCTTGTCTTGTTTATTTCAGCTGACATAACCAGAAATTTTGAAAAGCTTGTGCTATCACTACAATGTGGTCTACCAAATGAAGTGGATTTTGGAATCAATATTTGTATGCTATTGTCAAATGTTAATAACTCCGTGTTCAATTTAACCAAGGTATTTACAGCAGCTGTTGCAATTAATGATGTCACTACACGACAAGCTAAGACCATAAGGACTCATGGGAAATGTTAATATTGACTTGTGATGAAGCTAGAATAAATACACCAAACCATCAATATTACCCATGATCCCTTGTGGTTTTTTTAAAAAAATGGTCTTGTTGTATAGAGTGCTGTTTAGCAACATCATCTATTCAAACAGTTGTATACATCAATAAATAATTGATAGTTTATGTAAAAACATCATTCTTTTATGGCCTAACTTCAATAATAAACTAAGAAAGATGTATTATTATACATGTTATGTAGGTATTATTGATGTTTGATTATACTGAATTAATTGAATTAAGACAAGTTCATTTGTATGTTTATGAATAAAGTGCAACATTGCATGCCATATACTAGTACATGTAGAACAAGTTGTTACATGCAATGTTGCAGAAGTACATTTAGCATTGCAATGCAATAACTCCAGGCTAATAGTCCCTTTTTGCGTTCACAGATCCCATTGTAAAACCGCTGTACTTAATGACATCAGACGCATTTGTACAGGGTTGGCCTCGAGTCAGTGTAAATACTACTCAGAAATATCAACAAGAACACGAAAAAAAATTGGCATAAAATAATAGAAACATTTTTGAATTGCACAGACTGTTTTCTGAATCAAGGCTAACCCTGTAGTAAATGCGTCTTTTGTCAAGGACAACAGCCATCTCTAAACAACACGAAACTGGAGTATTGCAGTGTCGGACATATTTGGAGGCTTTTACTGGTTCAGTTTTATGTTTAATCTGTTTGTATTGTTTTCCAGGCACCAGCCATTATTGACATGTTAATGGGTCATGTTGGTATATACCTAGAAGACTCTCACGGTCTAGGGGAAGTCTATAGTGAATGGTACCAGAAGACTGAAAGAGACTTTATCAAGGTATGGGGAACATGTACTCATCATTAGAGTAGGGCTAGGGGAAGTATATAGTGAATGGTACCAGAAGACTGAAAGAGACTTTATCAAGGTATGGGGAACATGAACTCATCATTAGAGTAGGGCTAGGGGAAGTCTATAGTGAATGGTACCAGAAGACTGAAAGAGACTTTATCAACTGAAGGTATGGGGAACATGTACTCATCATTAGAGTAGGGCTAGGGAAAATCTATACTGAATGGTACCAGAAGACTGAAACAGACTTTATCAACGAACATGTGCTCATCATTAGAGTAGGGCTAGGGGAAGTCTATAGTGAATGGTACCAGAAGACTGAAAGAGACTTTATCAACGAGCATGTACTCATCATTAGAGTAGGACTAGGGGAAGTCTATAGTGAATGGTACCAGAAGACTGAAAGAGACTTTATTAAGGTATGGGGAACATGTACTCATCATTAGAGTAGGACTAGGGAAAGTATATAGTGAATGGTACCAGAAGACTGAAAGAGACTTTATCAAGGTATGGGGAACATGTACTCATCATTAGAGTAGGGCTAGGGGAAGTATATAGTGAATGGTACCAGAAGACTGAAAGAGACTTTATCAAGGTATGGGGAACATGAACTCATCATTAGAGTAGGGCTAGGGGAAGTATATAGTGAATGGTACCAGAAGACTGAAAGAGACTTTATCAAGGTATGGGGAACATGAACTCATCATTAGAGTAGGGCTAGGGGAAGTCTATGGTGAATGGTACCAGAAGACTGAAAGAGACTTTATCAAGGTATGGGGAACATGAACTCGTCATTAGAGTAGGGCTAGGGGAAAGTATATAGTGAATGGTACCAGAAGACTGAAAGAGACTTTATCAAGGTATGGGGAACATGTACTCCTCATTGGAGTAGAGTAGGGCTAGGGGAAATATATAGTGAATGGTACCAGAAGACTGAAAGAGACTTTATCAAGGTATGGGGAACATGAACTCGTCATTAGAGTAGGGCTTGGGGAAGTATATAGTGAATGGTACCAGAAGACTGAAAGAGACTTTATCAAGGTATGGGGAACATGTACTCATCATTAGAGTAGGGCTTGGGGAAGTATATAGTGAATGGTACCAGAAGACTGAAAGAGACTTTATCAAGGTATGGGGAACATGAACTCATCATTAGAGTAGGGCTAGGGGAAGTATATAGTGAATGGTACCAGAAGACTGAAAGAGACTTTATCAAGGTATGGGGAACATGAACTCATCATTAGAGTAGGGCTAGGGGAAGTCTATGGTGAATGGTACCAGAAGACTGAAAGAGACTTTATCAAGGAAGGTATGGGGAACATGAACTCGTCATTAGAGTAGGGCTAGGGGAAGTATATAGTGAATGGTACCAGAAGACTGAAAGAGACTTTATCAAGGTATGGGGAACATGTACTCCTCATTAGAGTAGGGCTAGGGGAAATATATAGTGAATGGTACCAGAAGACTGAAAGAGACTTTATCAAGGTATGGGGAACATGAACTCATCATTAGAGTAGGGCTGGGGAAGTATATAGTGAATGGTACCAGAAGACTGAAAGAGACTTTATCAAGGTATGGGGAACATGTACTCATCATTAGAGTAGGGCTTGGGGAAGTATATAGTGAATGGTACCAGAAGACTGAAAGAGACTTTATCAAGGTATGGGGAACATGTACTCATCATTAGAGTAGGGCTAGGGGAAGTATATAGTGAATGGTACCAGAAGACTGAAAGAGACTTTATCAAGGTATGGGGAACATGAACTCATCATTAGAGTAGGGCTAGGGGAAGTATATAGTGAATGGTACCAGAAGACTGAAAGAGACTTTATCAAGGTATGGGGAACATGAACTCATCATTAGAGTAGGGCTAGGGGAAGTCTATGGTGAATGGTACCAGAAGACTGAAAGAGACTTTATCAAGGTATGGGGAACATGAACTCGTCATTAGAGTAGGGCTAGGGGAAGTATATAGTGAATGGTACCAGAAGACTGAAAGAGACTTTATCAAGGTATGGGGAACATGTACTCCTCATTAGAGTAGGGCTAGGGGAAATATATAGTGAATGGTACCAGAAGACTGAAAGAGACTTTATCAAGGTATGGGGAACATGAACTCGTCATTAGAGTAGGGCTTGGGGAAGTATATAGTGAATGGTACCAGAAGACTGAAAGAGACTTTATCAAGGTATGGGGAACATGTACTCATCATTAGAGTAGGGCTTGGGGAAGTATATAGTGAATGGTACCAGAAGACTGAAAGAGACTTTATCAAGGTATGGGGAACATGAACTCATCATTAGAGTAGGGCTAGGGGAAGTATATAGTGAATGGTACCAGAAGACTGAAAGAGACTTTATCAAGGTATGGGGAACATGAACTCATCATTAGAGTAGGGCTAGGGGAAGTCTATGGTGAATGGTACCAGAAGACTGAAAGAGACTTTATCAAGGTATGGGGAACATGAACTCGTCATTAGAGTAGGGCTAGGGGAAGTATATAGTGAATGGTACCAGAAGACTGAAAGAGACTTTATCAAGGTATGGGGAACATGTACTCCTCATTAGAGTAGGGCTAGGGGAAATATATAGTGAATGGTACCAGAAGACTGAAAGAGACTTTATCAAGGTATGGGGAACATGAACTCATCATTAGAGTAGGGCTTGGGGAAGTATATAGTGAATGGTACCAGAAGACTGAAAGAGACTTTATCAAGGTATGGGGAACATGTACTCATCATTAGAGTAGGGCTAGGGGAAGTATATAGTGAATGGTACCAGAAGACTGAAAGAGACTTTATCAAGGTATGGGGAACATAGAGTCGTTTTCGTGGGAAACTTATGGTATGGAGTTACGGTCACGGTACGGAATCGAAGACATTCATATTCAACCAATCACAGTGCGCAAAATCATTTCTCAACCAATCAGAATGCTTGGATACCGTCACTCGATGGCGCAATACCATCACCGCACTGCACGAACCGTACCGTAACTCTTCCCACTCATACAAAAACCACTCTATTCTCATCATTAGGGTAGGGTAGGACTACTACGAAATGTAGTTTTTCAATAAACGATGTATCTAGTTGTAGCAAAGAACTTCTATCTGGTTTATAAATGTACTTGACATCATGACGGCCATGTTGGTGCCCAATAACAAAGCATTCTTCAGTAGCTTCTCTTGTTTATACAATCAACATGGCCACTGCACATAGAGCTGTATTTCATATCCCCAGGCATTGATTGCACGGCACAGATTCATTTCAAATACTAAAGCATCACAAATCTCTGCTGTTTTCTGAAAACTGCTCTATTTACAAATCACAAGGATGTAATAATAATAATAATTATACTAAGTATTAAATTGCTCTTTTGTGCTATTAGTTTTGGAGAGAGACTTTGGAGATAGAGGATTTCAGGGATCTTTTGTGTAATGGTGAAGGTAGGTATTTTATTAGTCAGTAAATTATTGTCAGTACTGGTACAATACGATGTCAATGTTACCACAATTAGAAAGAGATCATCTTCACATGTTGTTTTAGGTAAAACTGAAGATAATGTTGAGGACCAGTTGTTCAACCCTGCCAAGAAATATGTTGTGAATAGTGTAGAAGCACAGCGAGTGGCACAGGTACAGACATATTGAACAATATTATTCCACGAAATAGAGTCGTACCATACATGAGCTGATAGCTAACGAGGCACTAGCCGAGTATCAGCCATGTACGACGAGATTGGGTGGAATAATAATTTGTTTTATTATATAGACAACCACTGGATTGTGAGAAATACAACATTTGTTTTTATTTTTAGTTCGGCAAAACTGGTTTGCTGTTGTTGAAAATCTCCAACTTTCTCTACTTGTGGTATATTTAGTAAATAAACCCCTTCTGGCTGCTGGTATATCGGCTGATAATGTCCATGGCTGAGAGACGGTCCGAAAATTGAACAGTTGGCCGAGAAGCGAAGCTTCGAGGGCAACTGTGATATTTTGAGGACCATCTCTAAGCCAAGGACATTATCAGCCGATATACCAGTAAGCCAGAAAGGGGTTTATTTATTTTATAACCCTTCGATAAATTTTCTACATTGACTTCAATGTTGAAGAAACCGAAACAAAATGACAGATGAAGAAAACAAGTTTCGTCGAGTTCAAATATCCATTCCGTTTGAGAACTTTTCATGTGTAAACTTGCTAAAAACGTATTCGAAAATAAAAGATTGATAGTTTTTGAAGCTTTTTGAGTGGTTTTCTTGATATTTTGGGTTTTATTTGAGAGACTTTTTGGGTGCCAATTTTGACGTTTGTTCGTAGTTTAAGGATCAAAAAATTATAAAAATACCTCAAATACCTGTCGTATCGATGTTAAAATCCCCAAAAAGGGAAAAAGTACACCACATGTATGTTATACAAGCTAATTTACCTACTAAAAACACATTACAGTCTTTAAAAAGTTCAGATAATTTCATTTTTCTCCACAGTGGGGGATATCATCTCAAAACTGGGGGATATTATAGGTAAATTCATTGGCTGACGAGGGAATTCCACGTTGAATTCACGAGAAAAGGCGATATCGCACAAGTCGCGAAGCGACGAGTGCGATATCGCCTTTTCGAGTGAATTCGGAATTCACGAGTCGAGCCAATGAATTTTCCTTGAATCCCATAGCGTTCTCTTTGTTTTGAAAAATATATAGTTTTTAGACAATCTTGAGTCGCTATATCGCGCGTCGCTAAGAAAGCCAGTGCAGTGTTCAGTCTTTCGCTACGCTAGCCAATAGGAATCAAGCAAAATTGAATACTAAAAATCAGTTTATCTGCATGAACTTGAAGACAAAAGTTGTTTTCTTCAGTCGTTTTAACGTCTAGATTTAAGGTCAATCTACAACAGAAACACAGCCATAGATTTAGATATGGATAACCAGTTCATAGTTAACGAAAACTTACAACCAAAAAGACTAAAAGTGATCAGTGACAGGCTCGAAGTTCAGTTCAAGTTTTCACAATCAATGAATCAGTCTTGTCAAACCTGTAAGTATGCTTTTCTGATGTTATTCAGTTAACAAAGAAGTTAATTGGAAATACACGAAAATACGGACTTAAATAAATCGTTCAAAATTTCTCAACTGACCGTTTCTTGTTGCTTTCAATCCGATCAGAGAACTGAGTGCCGCTTGCATGAGAAGTTGAATCTAGTGAACTTCAACATTTCACAGGACATTGATGGATTTCCTTACTGAATGCTGAAGATTCTCAGGCAAAATAGTTCTTTCAAAGCCATATTTATTGATAAAGATGCAGAAGCGATAGCTCTGATTCAGTGAGTGAAGCTACATGACTTGTACAAAACAAGTACACAAGGCTCAAAGTAAAAGGCAGCCGATCGACTGACAAACAAAGAGAACACAACTGGAACACGGGATAAATTTGCAGTTTTGTATGATTACAGGTACAGATTTTGCTAGGTGTAAATGCTGAATTAAATTGGACTGATTTTGTTGTTTATCTGTTGGCTTAATCTATTAGATTGTGGTTGCTTTATGCCGGTCTGAAAATGTCGTTCGCCATGATTTGCTGTCGTTGTAATTCGTGGTCTCTCTTTCAAACATCGATTCTCATCTCGCTTTAATAGATTTCTTTACATCGATTATATTTAGTGCTAGAGATGCTAAAGCCAGATTCAAAACGATTTGCTTTGCTTTCGTGTTCAGTTTATATTTAAGCTTAAGTTGAGAAGACACTTTAAGTACAACTGAAAAAGCGTAAAAAATTTCAGTACTCTGTGTTTGTGACATTATTTCACTTCGATGAAAATGAATTTTACAAATGAAAAATGAGAGCAAACAAAGCTAAAATATTGATTTGACCTCAACTCTCAATCCATCCTTTGTACGCGTATATCGTATCTTAGCCACAGCCTCGCTTTCATCTCGCAATTCCACGCTAAATACCCATTGCATCCGGTTTGCAAAGCACCCAATTCCACGCTGAATACCCTCTCATCCGGTTTGCTTCTCAGCCAATCAGCGCGCGCGTTTCATATGAGCTATGGGATTCTACCTGACATCCATCCAGTGAAATTGTACCACGTGACCCGTTTTAACCAATGGGCGCGCGCGAAAATTTATCGATGGGTTATAAGAGCTGATAGCCTACTATTAGAGTAGCCAATCAGAGCATGCGCATGCTCATATCCAGTGGTTGTCTATATAATAATAATGTATAGGCATATTAATGTATAACTGCATAAGGATTCACCCTTACTCTCGATACATAATGGATAGATTTAGCAACCATGATGCAACCTGAAAGACTATGACGCGCCTCTTATGTTTGACGTTGTTGACACGTCATAAAGACATGAATATTGCTGTTTTGCCATCGTGAACTTGCTGTTGCAACGTTGTCACAGTAATCAAGCAATGACAGGACTACTTGTGATATCATCTCACATCCTGTTTTCGAATCTCGTCATGTTTGCTAAATCTACCTAGTAATGTTAAAACAATTTGCCAAATACATGTAACACACAGCACTGCAGAAGGCTGTTTGACACAGTTGAATTATTTATAGATAAGTTTTTGCTCCAAGTCTTGGATGTTTGTCTTTACCTTGACAATAGGACTATCAGGATATGTTTTTTTAGCAAAAATTTCCAAAATCGGATTTTTAAAGATTTTGAATAAGCTTTCCTTTTTCTATGACTTTCTTTAAAAAGAAATTACAAATTTTAACGAATCAAGCAGAGAAAATGAAGATAACCAAAATCGTGACTAAGTTGCTACAGGAAACGATATGTCAACAGTAATTGGTTGGATTGTGACGTCATTCGAAGCGCATCAGTACGTGACACTCATAACCACGCGGCGAACGATACAACAACTATACATAATAATTTTTTTAAACAACGATACACTTTTGAACTTTTTACATGTAAAAGCAAATACACATCCTCAAGAAAACGTAAATCTTTATATTCTCATCCAAGAAGATCGTCGACTTCGTCTTCAAAGAAACCGTTCCCAAACAGAGCAGAAAACCATACAAATACATACACACTAAAACATGCCCCGGCACCCGCAATACTTGTCATTTGCATATGACCTGTCGACCTTTGTTGAATACTGACCAGATATCTTGACAAGTGGTTGACAGATTCAATTACGCTAGGTGTTGGATAAACATGGTGTGGCTTGATCTTCCAAAACAGTAATTGCGTCTTTTCTCGGAACTATTTTCAGCGCTAAATGCACGTCTTTCAAATGCTTAATGTCGCTAGGGTTTCGATGGATTTCGCTGAAAATTTGCAAGGTGGCTCAGCAATAGTTGATCTAAAAAACGGTGTCTCTGATTTTTTCATGTTATTTTCGTTCAAACGTTATGGCCCTATTAGAGATGTTCCGTGTAAGAGCACTATTTATTTTAATTAGTCACAAAATATGCAAATGACTAATATGACTGGAATTCTTTTTAATTCTAACAAAACATTGAACCTCTAAGGTATAATTATATCTTAAATAAATTTTATGAATTACTATTACGAAATGTGTGCCAATTGTTGTTTGTGCAGTTTTTCTAAACCGTTTCTATAAACTCTCTTGTATGGTATATAGCATGCACTATACTAATGAACGGGCATTGAGCATGTAGTTTTTGTCTCAAACTGTCTTGAATAGCTCTATGTGTCGCTGTGCAAGGAAAGTACAGAGCTCGACAACAACAGGTTGGAACCAGCGAGGATGGCGCCAAAGAGATCCTACGGCGTTATATGTTTTTACATGTTTGATTGCATGTTCAACAGAAACACAGTAGTGAGTCAATCGTCCGTTGAATTTCTGGGCACGAAGTTTCGTTAATGCTCCCATACGTCTGATTTGTTGTTGTCTAAAAGGTGTTAGAAGTGGTTCTCTATCAGGGCAGCCTTGGTCTGCTAAAAGAACAGCCCCACGAGGTAAATCTAGTGTTTTTCCAGGACCAACGGGGGTCATTAGCCTGTACGTCATGGAGTCAACCATACTTCCAATAAATCCAGTATGTAAAAACCTTATGTTATTGTCGTTGTCTGTGATTATTTGAGTACTCATGAGATGGAAATGGCGATGTCCGCTATAGAACTCACGCTGTGGCTCTACCTGTGGCCTATATATCCTATGGGGAGTTCCATCAATACACCCTACAGCGTTTGGGAACGATGGCCAAGAGCCTCGCATTGCATTCCATTCAGCTAAGGATGGCCAGGAAACTTGACTTTGAAAATATCTCCAAAGAACTGGAACAACATGATATATGATTGTTGATACAGTCTGTCTGCTTACGTCAAATAGCAACGCAAGGCTATCAAGGCAGGGATACTTCCTTAGCCAGATCATAACCAGTAATACTTGATTTTTCAAATTTAATTTTCCTCTTCTCTGCCTCTGTCGAAGATTCCCATCTCTGTTATGACGACGTAATTCAGGCGTAACATCGTGAACTAACTGCTCAAGTGTTTCTGGTAATTCACCAGTATTGAGCCAAAACAAATATCTGTGATGATGGTACATGGTGAACACGTCACGACCATTAAAGGGAAAGTGTGGTCCAAATGGAAGACGGTCAATCAAAAGTTGCCGAATATGTCAATGGACAACCTAAGGAAATAAGTACAAGTAGCAAAGGGACCAAACGTTGCAGGCAGTTTTCAAAAGGCACTGACGAAGGTTGATATAAATTCATGAGCAGTAATACATTGGTCAGCAGAAGAGAAATACCAAATATCCTCCTCCTTCTTCTTCTTTCTCTTTTTCTTCTTTTCGGGTTTGTAGTTTGAATTGCCCACGACATTTCCTACGTTGCAATGATTAATCATATGCATGTTGAAAATCATGGTGAATAGTTTCATGAGCTCGTGAGAAAACCTAAACAATAGAACGAGCACTGGAGTGGTGTTGTTAGTTTGTGGTTTTAATTATTCGCTGTGAAAATCTGCACTTCTGCGTTAACAGTGCTCGACTCTACACTAAAGCCAATAAAGCTGACAGAAAGTAAAGAGCAGTGAATGATGGAAAAGAATGAGCAAGGTATTAAAACAACAACGTGGTTTCTGAACTAGTGCCTTAGCTAATGGCATTGGCTGACTTTCTTTGCTCTGTCAGTGTGAGCTGCTACACGTGCAATGTTGTTGAATATGAATATGAAGTTTTAATTTATCTAATGCTGCAGGTCCATCAAGAAAACGTATACGCATAACTGTACCAGAAAAAGAACTAGTGCTACGATGTTATGAGGAAAAAAGTGGGGAAAGTTGGTCAAACGTTCTTCAACATGTCCAAGCGAATCTTGATTGCCTTCCTTTGTCATCTCCTGTTGTTGAGTTCTATTTCGAACAAGAAAGCCAGACAGCAATCAATCGAATTCGCCGTATTGTAAGTAGCCAACTGAAAGCCGCCACTGACTCCGCCGGTGACTCCGTAGCAGGGCCTATGTCAGAGATAATATCATCAAAGATGAGATATGCGAAGAAAATGATGCCTGAAGAACGTTGGGAAGCAAAATTGAGTCATTTGTCTGATGATTCTAGTGAATCAAGCCTTGAAGAGCAAAGCGACGAACACGAAAACCAAGCTAAGAGTAAAAAGCCAAGAAACAAACAAAAACGATATAAAGGAAAAGGAAAAGGAAAGAAAAAAGGCAAGGCGGAAGATGCACATGTGGCAATGTGTAAGAAGGCAATGAGCACATTGGATAAGGTCAACAAGCTTCTGGACAAATATGACGATAGTTCCAGTTCGAGCGATTAACATTGACACGGACATTTGACAATTTTCAATTTAAGATCCACAATTAATGTTACTGTTCTTTTAAAATTAAAATTAAAATTATTCACTGATAATAATAATATAATAATGATAAAATATATTCACTGATAAGCTAGTAGCCTGCGTGCAGACGTCCTCTCTCCAATTCGAAAATAGGTACACAGGCTAATAAGCTAGCCGAATGCATTCTACTTCTGTCTAGTATAATTTATACGCTATACGCGCGTATATACTAGACTTTTCACCATACCAGAATATTCGCCATATATAAATACCACTGAGATATTCTACAGAATATCTCCGCAGTGTTATCGTTTCGTTATTTGGAATAAAAGTATATATTTGAAGCATTTACTATTATTTATATTTTTTACAGATCAGGTCACACTGCATCGAAGCTCATTTAAATATTTTGTGACTGATTAACATAAATAGTAATCTTACATGGAACATCTCTATTTGTTGACAACATAGCTCTAAAATCAATTGTTTAACTTTGGCGTAGGATTGCGGTTGATCTAAAACAGATATCGGAAAATTGAGACACCGTTTTGAAGTTCATTATATCAAGAGTCTGTTAGTATGTTTTTCACAAGCATAGCTTAAATTCCATGTGCAATCGAACTTTTAGAACGCACTACGGTCGAATTTCACGTATACTCGCCTAACAATTTCTATAATGCAAAATCTAAAAAATTAATATGAAAGTATACTCAAAAACTACATTTATTCAGCTTTCAGAAAATGTATACTTTTTTGGTAAAATATTGTAAAGCGTGCGTGTTGTCGAAGGCCGAAGACATAGGGGTCCAAAACGTATCCTGATACCTTAAGTGGCAATCCAAATACTTACATACTTTGTATGTTGTTTCTTGTGTGTAGGTCTGCATGATTTTATACAATTTCTCTTTTGATGATGCAAATGCAGAGATTCTAGCAAGTCATTCAATGTGCCTCAGGTATTACTAGTGTGATTGACCTATTTATATGATTCAGTTCCCCCCTGTTGACTCCCTTTTTTCCCATTATTTGTCTTGAACCGCTAGCTAGTTACGTGTAATCAGACTAAGATGTGCGGTTACAAGACTCTGTAGTTAAATCATCGTTATGAGATGTTCATACATAACTACTTAGCATGGAGAGAGTGGAATGTCGCGCTGATGACGTAGATCATTTATGTTTGCCAGGGCTCCCAGTGATAACAGTGTCCTTCGGGATACTGAAGGGATTACCCTGGGATTAAATAAAGGTTATTACACATTCTCGTCCCCAGACCCTTCTCAGCTTTCTAACGAAAAATCGTAGGCTCTGGTAAGAGACGTCTCAAGCCTCAATTTGATTGGTCGAAATAATTCCATGCGTAATTAGTGACAAATATGTACAACTACAATAATATGCAAAGAGAATACGAATTTTGGCACTTTTCAAGTCTTCCGTAAATTTCAAGTCATCTATCATCCTTAACACATCACATGGGATTCCTGTATTTGCCAATTTGGATATCTGCTCCTCCATTATCGTAGTGTTAAGTGGCGAAATTACTATGATCATTTCCAAGACCACTCAAAAGCCAACCGTTAAGCTTTGATGGATCAAAGATTTGCCGTATCCTGTGGGAAGAATACTAAATCAATCTTTGTTTATGTTCGTCAAACTCGTTGTAGAGTTTCAGTGATGTGAAAGGTAAAAAAAACGAACCTAATTACATGTAATTATTATTCAAAACAAGCACTTTTTGCCGTCGGTGTCTTGATCTGATCAGTCTGTTCTTGTTCGTTGAGTGAATAAATGCTTTATTTGTGTATTAAATGCTTTATTTGCAATTGGAATAGTTGTAGAGGAGATATCCAGCGCAAGCGTCGGAAGATCTAGCTAAATATATTTTTGATTTAACCGTGATTAAAATTATATTTTGAACATTTCACTGTAATTCAGTTAATACACGCACTTGCTGGCTGTAGAATGAACTCGAAATTCTTCATACTATGTATGCCGCTGTAGAATAAGTCGGTTTCTAGAGCATCGTACTTCGCTGAAGTCCGACAATTCTGATCAATTCTGTCACTGGAAGATATAAAATATTGAGCATGCGCATATCTGACGACCTAGAATCTGGGTCTTCCGGTTTGTCTCTTACCAGAGCCTACGATTTTTCGTTAGAAAGCTGAGAAGGGTCTGGGGACGAGAATGGGTTATTACATTACATATAATTCTAATTGTTAATTACACAGGTAACCCATGCACGCGATAGTCACAACATTATTATCTTCTTTTTTGACAATAAAATTGTTATATACATGTATATATGACATGACATAAATAATATTGACTATTGTGTGTAATAACATTTGTTTCAGATTTCTTATGTTGTGTGTATGCAACCAAATAGGCTATCTACAAAGTTTAGCTTGGAATACATTATCCAATCTAGCAGAAAAGGTATGGTCTGATACCAGGCTTTTTCCTAACAATAGCGGGTTTGCACGATCACGTGCAGGCAGCCATGACAGGGGGCAGGATAAAGGAATACCTTTCCCCCAAGGAATTTAATTCTTTATCATGTAAAATGATTTTATTGTTCTTGCCCCCTGTCATGGCTGCCGGCATGTGGTAGTGCAAACTCTCTATACAATGGAACCTCCCATAAATGAATGGGGCTAATGAGTGAATGGGGCTAAGTGAATGGGGCTAAGTGAATGGGGCTAAGTGAACGGGGCTAAGTGAATGGTGGGGCTAAGTGAATGGGGCTAAGTGAATGCTGGGGCTGAGTGAACGGGGCTAAGTGAATGGGGCTAAGTGAATGGTGGGGCTAAGTGAATGGGGCTAAGTGAGTGGGGCTAAGTGAATGGTGGGGCTAAGTGAATGGTGGGGCTAAGTGAAATGGGGCTAAGTGAATGGGGCTAAGTGAATGGGGCTAAGTGAATGGTGGGGCTGAGTGAATGGGGCTAAGTGAATGGGGCTGAGTGAACGGGGCTGAGTGAATGGGGCTAAGTGAATGGTGGGGCTAAGTGAAATGGGGCTAAGTGAATGAATGGGGCTAAGTGAATGGGGCTAAGTGAATGGGGCTAAGTGAATGGGGCTAAGTGAATGGGGTGGGGCTAAGTGAATGGGGCTAAGTGAATGGTGGGGCTAAGTGAATGGGGCTAAGTGAATGGTGAGGCTAAGTGAATGGGGGCTAAGTGAATGGGGCTAAGTGAATGGGCTAAGTGAATGGGGCTAAGTGAATGGTGGGCTAAGTGAATGGGGCTGAGCTGAATGGGGCTGAAGTGAATGGGGCTAAGTGAATGGGGCTGAGCTGAACGGGGCTAAGTGAATGGGGGGGCTAAGTGAATGGGGCTAAGTGAATGGGGCTGAGTGAATGGGGCTAAGTGATGGGGAATGGGGCTAAGTGAATGGGGCTGAACGGGGCTAAGTGAATGGGGCTAAGTGATTGGGGCTGGGTGAATGGGGCTAAGTGAATGGGGCTGAGTGAATGGGGCTGAGTGAATGGGGCTGAGTGAATGGGGCTGAGTGAACGGGGCTAAGTGAATGGGGCTAAGTGAATGGGGCTAAGTGAATGGGGCTAAGTGAATGATGGGGCTGAGTGAATGGGGCTGAGTGAATGGGGCTGAGTGAATGGGGCTAAGTGAATGGGGCTAAGTGAATGGGGCTGAGTGAATGGGGCTAAGTGAATGGGGCTGAGTGAATGGGGCTGAGTGAAGGTGTCTGCTTATGAAAGGTCCTGAAAAGCAATATTTTAGTAGAGAAATGTTCCAGGCCTTTGGGATATGTCCGCTTATGGGAGGTGTCCGTTATCACAGGTTGGACTGTATTAACCTAGGATTGAATTCCCTAAACCCTTCATTAAGACTAATGGGCATTTCTGCTTCAGGTTTGTTGTAAGATCTCTAATTTCTAACTATTATTTCCTGGTGATATTCCACAGATGAAGTTAGATCCAGTAGAATGTGATAATACTCAGCTGGTTTTCCAAATTCTTCATTATTTCCTTGACGACAAGGATAGATTTAAAATTGTTAAAGGTAAGTGAAGGGGTCTATACAAGATGATCAAAACCCATATTCTCCTTTAGAATTCAAAGAATCCCAAGGAGAATTTATATTTTGATCAAAGATCACTTATGTTGTTCTTGCACAAACCTCAGTAATAATACATTGTGACTATTAAAATCTTCTACGTCTAGATTCTGAAACTGAAATAATAATGAGCTAAAAATATTTCTGTGTTGATGTTGCAGCTATGGATGTTCTTGGTAAACTGTGTGTTAGAGAAGACAATGACGAAGTAGTAGAGTTCGCAATAGAAACCCAGGCATATGAATCTTTAGTGAAGATATTGATCATACCAGATGTACAGGTACTAACATTGAACAATAGTCGTTTAACCTACGGTACCGTGACACTCAAATGGCTTCCTTTCTGAACCAATCAAAAAGCGTGCATATGCATCTCATCCAATCAAACTCTTCCAATATGCACGACATTGTACCATAACTTTCCCACTCATACGAAAACGTCTCCAGTACATATCATAAATAAATCAGTACATATCATAAATAAATCAGTACATATCATAAATAAATCAGTACATATCATAAATAAATCAGTACATATCATAAATAAATCAGTACATATCATAAATCAGTAATCATAAATACATATCATAAATAAATCAGTACATATAAATAAATAAATCAGTACATATCATAAATAAAAATCAGTACATATCATAAATAAATCAGTACATATCATAAATAAATCAGTACATATCATAAATAAATCAGTACATATCATAAATAAATCAGTACATATCATAAATAAATCAGTACATATCATAAATAAATCAGTACATATCATAAATAAATCAGTACATATCATAAATAAATCAGTACATATCATAAATAAATCAGTACATATCATAAATAAATCAGTACATATCATAAATAAATCAGTACATATCATAAATAAATCAGTACATATCATAAATAAATCAGTACATATCATAAATAAATCAGTACATATCATAAATAAATCAGTACATATCATAAATAAATCAGTACATATATCATAAATAAATCAGTACATATCATAAATAAATCAGTACATATCATAAATAAATCATACATACATAAATCAGTACATATAAATAAATCAGTACATATCATAAATAAATCAGTACAATCATAAATAAATCATATCATAAATAAATCAGTACATATCATAAATAAATCAGTACATATCATAAATAAATCAGTACATATCATGAATAAATCAGTACTGACATATCATGAATAAATCAGTACATATCATAAATATATCAGTACATATCATAAATATATCAGTACATATCATCAATAAATCAGTACTGACATATGAATAAATCAGTACATATCATAAATATATCAGTACATATCATAAATATATCAGTACATATCATAAATATATCAGTACATATCATAAATAAATCAGTACATATCATAAATAAATCAGTACATATCATGAATAAATCAGTACTGACATATCATGAATAAATCAGTACATATCATAAATATATCAGTACATATCATAAATATATCAGTACATATCATCAATAAATCAGTACTGACATATCATGAATAAATCAGTACATATCATAAATATATCAGTACATATCATGAATAAATCAGTACATATCATAAATATATCAGTACATATCATAAATATATCAGTACATATCATCAATAAATCAGTACATATCATAAATAAATATCATAGTAAAAATGCAGAGCTACTCTGGATACCAGTCTTCTCAAGTCATTTTAAAAACAATTCATCCTTCCGTCCATCCATCCATCCAAAAATATTCATTCCATTCATTCATTCATTCATTCATTCATTCATTTCCCAAGTATGGAAAGCGTGCTAACCCACTGAATTGTTGTGTGTTTCAGCTTGTTATTGGGTCACTAGAGGCATTATACAATATCTCTGGGGTAGGACAAGCAACATCTGATCAAATTGCAAGTGTGGATCATAGTGTTGGTATGTCCTGTATTAGCTCTTCGTGTATCTGTATGATCCAGCACTCAGCAGCAGGTTACTTGTTGAATAGTTAGTACAAGGTCTCATTCACTAGTAGTCTTTGTACAGACCTCATTGATGGGACTTAGTAGACCACACACACCAGGCCCTCTATGTTTGAGATTATTGTCTAGCAATTTCCAAAATTATGATTGTAATGTTTGTGTGTTTTTATCACTAGATATCTTGGTGCCAGGAACTCCCTGCCCCTCTATGTTTGAGATTATTGTCTAGTAATTACCATTATGATTGTAATGTTTGTGTGTTTTTATCACTAGATATCTTGGTGCCAGGAACTCCCTGACCCTCTATGTTTGAGATTATTGTCTAGTAATTACCATTATGATTGTAATGTTTGTGTGTTTTTATCACTAGATATCTTGGTGCCAGGAACTCCCTGACCCTCTATGTTTGAGATTATTGTCTAGTAATTTCCATTATGATTGTAATGGTTGTGTGTTTTTATCTCACTAGATATCTTGGTGCCAGGAACTCCCTGCCCCTCTATGTTTGAGATTATTGTCTAGTAATTTCCATTATGATTGTAATGTTTGTGTGTTTTTATCACTAGATATCTTGGTGCCAGGAACTCCCTGACCCTCTATGTTTGAGATTATTGTCTAGTAATTTCCATTATGATTGTAATGGTTGTGTGTTTTTATCACTAGATATCTTGGTGTGTATGGTTACTCTTGATGCAGAGTTCTTTGGTCCACAAGCGTTATCTGAAGTTGTTGTTATAGAGAATAGATTACCAGGATCAATGACCCCTAGACCACGCCCTACTCATACTTCTCCAGGTACACTGGCTTACTTATGTACTGGACGGTTAAACTAAATTTTATATAGTTTTGTAAAATGCATTGGAACAAAATAACATTTTGTTAATTTGTGCTATAGAAATGCTTATTTATTAGTACTATTATATGCACTATGGAAGCGTTACTATTTTAATGATGATGATGATGATGATGAGCTTTATTATTATGACGATGATGATGAAGGCATTGGTTGTAGTTCTTAATACTCTTTTTGTGTATTTCTAGGTGGCGCTTCATCTCCATCACCAGTGTCACCTCACACACCTTCTATGCAGTCATCACGGAATGAAGTAGATGCTGAAGCCTTCACTGTCAAATGGTAAAACTTCCTGGTACCTTCCTAGTACTTGGTTTTATTGTTAGTTCACTAATGTAGATCTGTTCTTATAATGTGTAGGGTACAGGCAACATATGAAGCTCTACCATCAGGCACAGTGTCCAGGATTGATTTGTATGCTGATTACCTGTCTTCTTGCAGTCGTCTAGCAAGGATAGGCATATTGAATGCTTCATCTTTTAACAGAATAGTCAAGTAAGTCTCAATATCTTTCCTTAGAGTCGTTTTCGTATGAGTGGGAAGTAGTTACGGTATGGTTCATGCCATACCGTGATGGTATTGCGCCTTGATCGTGTGGTATCCAAGCATTCTGATTGGTTGAGCAATGATTTTGCGCTGAGATTGGTTGAATACAATGTCTTCGATTCCGTACCATGACTGAAACTCCATGCCGTAGGTTTCCCACTCATACTAACATGACTCTATATGTCAGTGTTGTTCAGTGATATTACATACACAAGAAAGAAGTCACAAACTCATGTGCACTCCCTCTGATTGCGTGCAATATTGCTGACAATTATGATTTCAGCTTGTGTCCACCTCTGCAATAATGTTGTTGCCAAACTTATTGATAATTTACTTTGTGACATCCTTCCATGTCTTGCCACATATACATGTAAGCTGATCGCGAGCAGCGAAACTAATCTGGACATGGGCTTCCTGTGTTGTGTGTGGACGCGTTTCACTGGGCTCTTTATTATCCAGCTTGATTCGAGACTTTGAGGAATCGATCAAGATGATTTCTGAGTATGACGTCACTGGTCATGACCTCGTGGTTATTGCGAAATCCACATGTTACAGTATCATTATGTGTATGCGTAGAAGAGCCAATCCATTACCATTACTTATGATCAGCGGTGGTAATAACATGGCCGCTGTGATACAATACGTTCTCCTTGTAGCTATTGGTTGCATTGTACTTACACTCGGAAAAGAAAGCGAAAGCTTGACATGTTCATAGCGACTATACAGTCAGGAATATTTGGCGAGATTGTCTACTATAGCCGTGTACGGGGGGTGATGAAAGTTCGCCGTGATAATCGTGCTAGAACTGATAAACAAACGAATAGCTGGTCATCTACACATCTATATTAAATCTAGATGTTCTTAAGTTTTATTCATCTACTGGTATATGTTCAAGGTAATTTAATCATGGAGCAGAAGCCGTCAAAGTTCGTTCTACGATGACGGTAAATAAGAATACATGCGTACTTTATTTTACCTCACATCGACCGTTTCAAGTTCGACTAAAAATACTACTGCAGCCTGGCTACGCAGGCTATTATATTTCTGAAATTTATTCGTTCACATTGAAAGGACTAATTCTCCAGAGAACACCATGTTTACATCACATGGTTTGAAATGGGCAATTTACATACGAAGCTAAAGAGGTCTATTGTGTCGAGGTCTATTGTGTCGCCAATTGCTGGCTTTCAATCAGCTTTTAAAACTCCTTGAATCTCATTATTTGCTTCAAATGACGGGCAAACACTGCCCGTCAATTTGAAGCACAGGAAGCCCAAACATAGAAGTGAACTTTAAAATATATCATATCATTTGCTGAAATGTAGAATGAATGTTCACAGTTACATTTTGCAACTAATTCAACTCGCAGCACTTCACTTTCTATTAGAAACGGCTAGTTTACTTTGTGATATCCTTCCATGTCTTGCCACATACATGTAAGCTGATAATTTACTTTGTGACATCCTTCCATGTCTTGCCACATACATGTAAGCTGATAATTTACTTTGTGATATCCTTCCATGTCTTGCCACATACATGTAAGCTGATAATTTACTTTGTGACATCCTTCCATGTCTTGCCACATACATGTAAGCTGATAATTTACTTTGTGACATCCTTCCATGTCTTGCCACATACATGTAAGCTGATAATTTACTTTGTGACATCCTTCCATGTCTTGCCACATACATGTAAGCTGATAATTTACTTTGTGACATCCTTCCATGTCTTGCCACATACATGTAAGCTGATAATTTACTTTGTGACATCCTTCCATGTCTTGCCACATACATGTAAGCTGATAATTTACTTTGTGACATCCTTCCATGTCTTGCCACATACATGTAAGCTGATAATTTACTTTGTGATATCCTTCCATGTCTTGCCACATACATGTAAGCTGATAATTTACTTTGTGACATCCTTCCATGTCTTGCCACATACATGTAAGCTGATAATTTACTTTGTGACATCCTTCCATGTCTTGCCACATACATGTAAGCTGATAATTTACTTTGTGACATCCTTCCATGTCTTGCCACATACATGTAAGCTGATAATTTACTTTGTGACATCCTTCCATGTCTTGCCACATACATGTAAGCTGATAATTTACTTTGTGATATCCTTCCATGTCTTGCCACATACATGTAAGCTGATAATTTACTTTGTGACATCCTTCCATGTCTTGCCACATACATGTAAGCTGATAATTTACTTTGTGACATCCTTCCATGTCTTGCCACATACATGTAAGCTGATAATTTACTTTGTGACATCCTTCCATGTCTTGCCACATACATGTAAGCTGATAATTTACTTTGTGACATCCTTCCATGTCTTGCCACATACATGTAAGCTGATAATTTAATGGCAACAGAATTATGCAATAACAGATTGTCATATTTTTAGCATTACTGTAAATTATATAAACAGCGCTTTGAGCACAAGAAAAAGCGCTATATAAATAATAAAGTTAAAGTTACTTACACAGTGTTAAGGTGCAGACACGTGTGTCTGGGACAGACACCTCTGCAATCTGTTGTGTGCAATATTGCTGCAGTAATAATAATAATATATTATTTATATAGCACACTCTACAGAATTGCCCAAATGCGCTTTACATATACTATTCTTCCCAGTAAACTGCGACACTATTGATTTTGAAATGCCGCTTGTGCCAATTGGAATGTAGTCACGTGATGCACTTTTTTGTACCTCGTGATCACTTGTGAACGTACTTCGTTCCATCATATCTCTCCTCCCGCCCTGGTCATGATTGTATCTACAAAAGGACGAAGTTGAAAACAAGAAAAGCTAAATCTCCCACATATATCAAGCAAGCTCTTTAGCAAAACATCTACGGCGACATGCAAGGCACACTGAAAATTGCTTTCTCCCGGGCCCCGGTCCTCATCAAAGATCAAATGATCAGTCATCGTGCCAATATTAAGATCGCAAAATATGTTGTCAATTTCAGGCGTGGGAGCCATCCGTTTTGATTGGTTGATGAAGAAAGCAAGCCTAATTAATTAGTAGTGTTACTAACGCGACCTTTCTATAAACTTGAGTTTTTCCACTATAGAAAATACACGTGCAACAAACTGGTGTAGTAATTTTACTGTGGTTATTTAATGAATTCTTGCCCAACGTTTCCGACCAAATCAAACTCTAGTTTGCTTATAAACCTCATTGCAAACGCATCACGTGGTGCCAAAAACTTGTTCACGTGGTACAAAATTCACATCGCGTGGTTACAAACACAGACGCTACGAACGCGGTAAAAAAATCGACTGTGTCGCAATTTACTGGGAAGAATAGTATACAATTCAAAAAGTCTAAAACTAAGTATGAGAAAGAAAGCATTGTTGAATGCTTTTTGTTTTGTAGGTTTGTTTTTCCTGATGTCCAGCTACGACGATTCCCTACTGGTAATCAGTTACAGTATGCCTTATGTGGTATGCGTAGAAGAGCCAATCCATTACCAGTACAATCATCCTTAGACCAAACACCAAACACTCCCTCTCAAGCAGTTGGATCACCAAGAACACCAACCCCTCCAATTACTGGTCATAATTCCTCTAACTGGACACAAGGAATGCCACAAAGACCAGTACCGCAAGGGTTTAATATAGGACGGCAGGTCCCAATGTCACCAACAGGAGCAATTGGTCAGGGTGTTGCAATCCAAAAGACACCAAATCCTATGCGACGGCCTAGTTTCCAAGGACAACCGGGTGTTATGAATGATGGTGGCCAGGTAAGAGTACCAGGACAGTTTCCATCTCAAGCAGTCAACCAAAGACCAATGTTACCAATGGTTAACCAGCAACAGAAAGCAGTAGTACCAGGAGGAATGATGCAGCCACAGGTAGCCCAACAACAGTGGCAGCAACAAGGTGCTGTAGTGTCTCAGAATACTTACCAACAAGGCCAACCACCAATGTCACAGCAGAATACCATGTCTTTTCAACAAAATACGCAAGTTTCTCAAGGTCAGGTGTTCCCAAGACCTTTGCCAGGAACATCGCCACAGGCTTCCAATCCACCACCTATACAACCACGATTACCACAAATGTCTGGTATGGTCACACCTAATTCTTCATCACTAGCACAGGTAACCCAACCCCTATTACGGCCACAGCTTGAACAACAACCACAAATAGCAACACAAATCCAACCTCCATTGACAAATATGGCTCAAAGACCAGGGTCTCCTGGTGTAGGTCAGCGGATTGTACCTAGACCTAATATGTATCCTCAACAAGGCTTGATTCCTATCAGACCTGCTCCCCTAGCAGTATCTATTCAAAGCCCTGCGCCTTCCTCGTCACAACCTGGTCCAGGGCACAATGAACGACCTCATAATGGACCATCTCCAATGGGGGCTCAGAGACCATACCAGTTCAGGTCCCAAAGGCCTGTCCCAGGACAAAGTATACTACAGAAACAAGTTTTCACACAGTCTGCCCAACAGCTTCAGCAAGTACCAAGGACACAAGGCACTACTCCAGCACCGCCCCAAATGGCACCTAATCAAGAACGCCCTCCTTTGGTTGGTGGAAGAGGCAACCAACCGATTGCAATAGCTCCTAAACCTGTCAGTAATGCATTATTATTAAGGTATGTGTTTGTTAGAATTAATGGAGATGAAACCACATACATCATCATCATTCCAGCATTATCCCTATCATCATCAATGGGCATTGTCATCATCTTGTATTTCATCATCATCATCGATTACATCATTATCTGACATCATATCATCATCAATGGGCATTGTCATCATCTTGTATTTCATCATCATCATCGATTACATCATTATCTGACATCATATCATCATCAATGGGCATTGTCATCATCTTGTATTTTTCATCATCATCATCGATTACATCATTATCTGACATCATATCATCATCATGGGCATTGTCATCATCTTGTATTTCATCATCATCATCGATTACATCATTATCTGACATCATATCATCATCAATGGGCATTGTCATCATCATCTTGTATTTCATCATCATCATCGATTACATCATTATCTGACATATCATCGTCAATGGGCATTGTCTCATCTCGATTACATCATTGTATTTCACCATCATCATTGATTGCATCATTATCTGACATATCGTCAATGGGCATTGTCATCATTGTCATCATCATTATCTGTATTCATGGGCATCATCATCTTGATTTTATCATCATTATCTGACATATCATCGTCAATGGGCATTGTCATCATCTTGTATTTCATCATCATTGATTACATCATTATCTGACATATCATCATCAATGGGCATTGTCATCATCTTGTATTTCATCATCATCATCGATTACATCATTATCTGACATATCATCGTCAATGGGCATTGTCATCATCTTGTATTTCATCATCATTGATTGCATCATTATCTGACATATCATCATCAATGGGCATTGTCATCATCTTGTATTTCATCATCATTGATGCATCATTATTCATCATCTTGTATTTCATCATCATCATCGATTACATCATTATCTGACATATCATCATCAATGGGCATTGTCATCATCTTGTATTTTCATCATCATCATCGATTACATCATTATCTGATCATCATTCATCATCATCAATGGGCATTGTCATCATCTTGTATTTCATCATCATTGATTGCATCATTATCTGACATATCATCATCAATGGGCATTGTCATCATCTTGTATTTCACCATCATCATCGATTACATCATTATCTGACATATCATCGTCAATGGGCATTGTCATCATCTTGTATTTCATCATCATCGATTACATCATTATCTGACATCATATCATCATCAATGGGCATTGTCATCATCTTGTATTTCATCATCATCATCGATTACATCATTATCTGACATATCATCGTCAATGGGCATTGTCATCATCTTGTATTTCATCATCATTGATTGCATCATTATCTGACATATCATCATCAATGGGCATTGTCATCATCTTGTATTTCACCATCATCATTGATTGCATCATTATCTGACATATCATCGTCAATGGGCATTGTCATCATCTTGTATTTCATCATCATCATCGATTACATCATTATCTGACATATCATCATCAATGGGCATTGTCATCATCTTGTATTTCACCATCATCATCGATTACATCATTATCTGACATATCATCGTCAATGGGCATTGTCATCATCTTGTATTTCACATCATCATCATCGATTACATCATTATCTGACATATCATCGTCAATGGGCATTGTCATCATCTTGTATTTCACCATCATCATTGATTGCATCATTATCTGACATATCATCGTCAATGGGCATTGTCATCATCTTGTATTTCACCATCATCATCGATTACATCATTATCTGACATATCATCGTCAATGGGCATTGTCATCATCTTGTATTTCATCATCATTGATTGCATCATTATCTGACATATCATCATCAATGGGCATTGTCATCATCTTGTATTTCATCATCATCATCATCATATCATCGATTACATCATTATCTGACATCATATCATCGTCAATGGGCATTGTCATCATCTTGTATTTCATCATCATTGATTGCATCATTATCTGACATATCATCATCAATGGGCATTGTCATCATCTAGTATTTCATCATCATCATCGATTACATCATTATCTGACATATCATCAATGGGCATTGTCATCATCTAGTATTTCACCATCATCATCGATTACATCATTATCTGACATCATATCATCATCAATGGGCATTGTCATCATCTTGTATTTCACCATCATCATCGATTACATCATTATCTGACATCCCATCATCTATTTTTGTGTATTTCAGCACGACCATCTCTTCTACTGCACGAAGCAGGCAAGGAGCATCAGATGGGGTTGTACTAATAGCACGAGAAGAGAAAGCAGGGGACATTCTGTCTTCTGACCTTTTGAAAAATGCACAAGAACAAAGAATAATTGTAGTGGAAAATACGAATAATGCACAGCAGAAAAAAGCCACAGTAGGTACTAATGAGCAGGACAATACACCTTATGATAATAAGGGTGCCAAGAGAGAGTATAATAGCAGGCATGCTAACTTGAACTCAGAGGGTTTAGTAAACACCAACCAGGTCGATCAAAATGGAATAAATGGTTCAAAAAGAACACGACTAGAAAATACAAACGAATCTCAGAACAACTTAGTGGATTCAACATTAGACTGTGATGAACCCATGGTTAATGGAGACATAAGAAACGATCCTAGAAACAAACTAATGGATAAACTCTTAGGCAAGGACCTTCACATGCCGCTTAATGGAGTATGTGATATTAACTCATCAGATCTGGACTTAATGGCACCAGAAGGAGAACGTCTTAGTGGCAGTAACAGTAAGACATCATCACCTGATATATTTGATAGTGAGAACAACTCGGATTTTGGTAAATATCTTGAAGAAAGCGACACCGATACAGGATTGTTTAGTGATGTGATACTGGGTGATTTACGTATAGACTCTGTTGATACTGACCCCAAGTCAAAAACCACAGACCAACAAAAGAGCATACCCAGTCTACCAGACCTAGGGTATCACGCGGTCACTCAAGTACTCAGGAACCCCGGTACACTACCAATAAGACCTAATAACGAAACAACGACTTTACCAACGAACAAGGGACTTCAAAACAATGTACACAACAAGGTTCCTATTACTGCTGTATCTGCTACTCGACAACGAGCACAGGGACCCAATAACGTAATATTTGGTCGCTATGGTAACCAGACTGATGGTTTCCAAGGACGACCAAACCATGATGGGAGAACTAGTACGACGTGGAATGGCTCAGTTCGGCCCCTTTTTCCACCTAACTATAATACCGTTAGTTCTAGTACTACACCCCAGAGTGTACGACCACCGGCACAACAACATCTTAACGCTATCTTAGAACATAGAACCAAAGCATTGGTCACGCCTAAAATGCCTGTTACGGAGCAACAAGATAGACAACAACAAGCACCTACTGGGGTACCTCGTACTATCCCAGGAGCACCTAGCGCACCCTCGTCACCACCAGTTGATACGCAGGGACCACAGACAGCTGTTGATTCCTCTGCCGTCGAGAGTTTTAAACCATATCGATGTAGATGGACAAATTGTACAAGGTATGTATGGGTCTTATTTGAACGCACCTGAAATAGAACGTTACAAACATATTATATAAATAACAATAAATTAATTAATGTCCCAACCAGAGATCGATTGGCTGATTGTGAAGAGCTATTGTAATCATGTTTGGGAAATTAACATTACAAAATCAATGTAACGTCAGTGTTTACAAACAGTGAACATCGCTATAGGGGATACTATAGTATTTATAGATTGTTTACTTCACTTTGTTCATTCATTTCCCAGTTCATTTTTACCTCACTATGTTTGTTCATTCATTTTCCAGTTCATTTGATGGGTAGACAGTGAACATCGCTAACAGTTGTTTACTTCACTCTCATTTCCCACATTTGATGGGAGTAGACAGGTTAGGGGATACTATAGTATTTATAGATTGTTTACTTCACGTTCATTCATTTCCCACGTGGGAGTAGCCAGTGAACATCGTAATGGCGTGTATGTGGGAGAACTGTGCATTCATTTCCCCATTTGTGGGCGAAGTGTCGCAAGGTCATCGTTGCTGTTTACTTCATCTCCCACAGGTACAGAATGTTAACACGCACGTTCCACGTGATAGCCTCGTAATGGCGTGTATGTGGGAGAACTGTGCACCTGTGCGAAGGTCTGAAAGTCATCATATTTGTAATATACGGGATACTATAGTATTATTGCACGTCCAAACCAGCAATTGAATATGATTATAACGTGTGTCCCTCTCAGCTTATTGAAGTACAATGTGATCTTCGACTCATTATACATATCGAGATTAAGAATGCAATATTGCAACAACAACATGAATATTTATAACGTGCGAGCTTATTGAAGTACAATGTGATCTTTGTATTCGAGACTATGTGCATTTCTGCAATGTTGTTACACTGTTTACACTGTTTACTTTTTTAGAATAGTTACATTTTTGGTAAAATCGGTGAAGATCAAATCTCATGATTTGTTTGATTGTTTCTACAGCAAAAACACAGCGACCGAACACCAGTAACAAGCACACCTCCCAACCCTCCTATCCAGACCCCTCCACCACCCCAAGCACCACCACCCCAAGCACCACCAGCACCACCAGCACCACCGCCTACTCAGCAGGCCACTAACTACTTCCCTGCTTATAAGCTACTAGCACGTATGATGTCAGGGATATCGGTAAGATAGTACTGCAACTTGTAAATCCAGTTTCCATGGTGACGTCTTACAGACATCACGTGACTATTGTATGTTTTGTAGGAAGAGGAAGAGTCGCCGCTCACTAAAACTGTTCGATTGACCTCTGCTCTCGTTCTAAGGAATATAGCGCAGTACTCGGCTATTGCTAGAAGGTAAATAGGGACTTCGTAGCTTTTCTTTGTGTCTCTATTTTTATCTCATGATTTGTACGCTGTGTTTTCCAATACTATGCCTGTTTGTTTGTTTGTCTATTTGTTTTGTTTTGTCTATTTGTTTGTTGTTTTTGTTTGTTTGTCCGTTTGTCTGACCGTTATGGTCATTTGTTTGAAATATCAATATATTTGTGGGTTTTCTATTTTGACCGTTATTACAAACAACAAACGGACTAAAATATCAACTAAATATTTCTACCAACTTTGCTGGCGTTAACCCGCTTTAAGGGGAATTTGTTATTATTTAATTACCCATAATGCACCCGATATATTGATATATTGATATATCGTGGTGGCCAGAATATTTGCAAATGCTGTATTTTTTAGTTGATTTGTTTGTTGGCTGATTGGCTGTTTTTTAGTTGATTTGTTTGTTTGAATGCTTGTTTGTTTGTCTATCGACCGTCGTCATAGTAACTAACTACTTGTTTGTTTATTAACAGTCATTTACGACGTCACGAACGTCTACTATCAGAAGTAGCCATGTCACGTTCAGAGGCAGCTAACGCAGTGGCAGCCTGTCTATCAGAGTTATCACCGCACAGGAAAACATCAGACGACGACAATAATACTTTTATCTGGGCTTTTGACAGATGATAGTAGATACACAGGAAGCCCAAACTAAGCAGTTATCGTTCGAACGTGATAAAACCGTGCGTTGAACGTGATAAAACCGCGTGTTCAACGTGATAAAACCGCGCGTTGAACGTGATAAAACCGTGCGTTGAACGTAATAAAACCGTGCGTTGAACGTGATAAAACCGCGCGTTGAACGTGATAAAACCGTGCGTTGAACGTGATAAAACCGCGTGTTCAACGTGTTAAAACCGCGTGTTCAACGTGATAAAACCGTGCGTTGAACGTGATAAAACCGCGTGTTCAACGTGATAATACCGCGTGTTCAACGTGATAAAAGACGCCTCGTAATTTATGTACCACCCGGTTTCCCCCCGCATTTTGTCCAACAAAGTGTTTTTAGTTGATATAAAATATGTGAGGATAATGATATAAGCGGCGAGTTTACCTCTATTACCGCCGATTCCGATGAAACGCGACCACCTATAGACGTTGATTTGATGGTTTGTAGTTTGCATTAGTCAATCACGTGAATCATCGAAGTATGAATAGTTTTTGTTCAATAATTCAATTGTATCGTTTATTAGCCATTTCCAACCAGACCAAACCAATATGAACGTTATTCTAGCACGTTAGAGCTTAATCTACATTCCGTAATTCCGCCTAAAGCAATGTACAAACTCAATCAAAGTCTAGGTGGTCGCGTTTCATCAGAATCGGCGGTAAGCAGTGTTAATTTTTTGCAAGCTTTTTGTGCGGTTAACAATGATTTCAAAGGAAGTTATGTAAGTTATAGACCGATAGTTCCCCCATGAACTCGGAAAAAAAGACAATATTTTAATTCGTTCTGCCATCCTATAACCCTTAGAAACACCTTTAAGTTGCTCAGTCATTCAGTTCCCTCCAAATAACGACCACTGGTCGGTCTACAAAGTGCTGTATAGTAAAGGGAGTAAATATTTTTACGTAAACATTTCACTGATCGCACATACACCTTACCCTGACCGTAAATGTACCGTCTACTTACATTCATAACGATAACAGTTTTTAAGAAGTCTGTGAGTTTATTTATCAATTTTACACTATTGTACATACTATTTTGTACAGTTAGAATCCTCTTTTCTGGTCTTAGGCGCATGCGTGATGCTGATTGTTGATCATGTGATTATTTATACAGATATGAATTATAGCTATAAATGGAGTTTAATCGCCGGGCGTTTTACTCCGAAAACTCTTCTGTTGTTGTAACAACTTTGGAACAAATTATTAAACGATTTTTGTAATGAACTTTGCTAAACATAACCTGTTGTAGCTGCTTCTTTCATGCCTCCACAAATCACGACTCGCACTTTATTCCCCCTCCATTATCAGTGCATAGCTACAAGCACTTGTAGTCGGCCATGTTCACTAACCGACGCAAGCACAAGAGTTTCTTGCTACATTTCACAGCTATGAACATAATGGAGGGGGAAGAAAGTGTGAGTCGTTGGCGCCCTTAAACATCACGTTTGCTGAACTATTGCAGTATGTTCAGTTGGGAGTAGGCCATGTTCGCTGGTAAATGATAATCTTATACCATAAATGCGCAATACGGTTTACTACTCAGTGATGTTCACCCTGGGGTACCCAGATAGTACATGTAGATTAAATTGGTATCTTGCTGATCTTCACGTCATAGGAAAAGAGATAGACTACAAACAGCCCCTACTTTTTTCGTGAACCTCCGGCGAAAACATGCGGAGTCGTTCGAGCCGCGAGAGAACGAGATGAAGGGGAGTGCACCCTTCTCGTCTAATTCTCGCGTAAATTATCGAGTCGTGCAGCCTGCAGGACATGGAAGTACTCAGCGGTGCCATGTCGCGCGCTATAGTGAAATTCATGGTGATTATATATCAAGTCATCTTGTAGCTTACGTCACCGCAGTGCATGTACTCTACGACACATGTACACTTAGTGCTTGATAAATATACTTGACTTGTGAGAGTATAAAATCGGTCAAATATTATTAAAAGATGCGGTCAGAAAATGTACCTGTAGTAGCGGTTTGAGAGACGTGGGCACTAGTTTATTACGTCATTGTGACAATTAATCACGCTGACCGTTGTCACGTTATGACCGCAGTACGTCATTCAGTACTGACTATCAACCGAGGCAAATGATTTTAGTATTCGATCGGTTCAAACAGGCTTTTCGCTTAGTTTGTCCTGTACAAGGGTTGTACAATTGAATATCTAACCGTTTAGAAAATGGATAGACTTGTCTTGAAGCCAAGGAATACCAGGTCTCGTGAACATTGTAGCAAGATTTTGAGCACACTCAACGACCACAGACAAGAAGCCATTTTGTGTGATGTAACGTTAACGATTCAAGAAACATCGTACCCTGCCCATAGGAGTATCTTAGCGGCCAACAGTCCTTATTTCTATAAGTTGTTTACAAGTGATATGACTGAGAAGGCACAGGAAATCATCAAAGTCCAACTAGAGCAGCTGGAAATTGGTCGATGTGTCATGGATGATTTGTTGTGTTACTTTTATACTGGAAATTTGAATATCTATACGTCAACAGCACAAGATTTATTGATAGCAAGTGATTACTTTTTGATTCCTGATTTGAAAGACGCTGTCTCTGAGTTCATGGAATCCATGATTACTGTAGAGAACTGCCTTCTTACACAAGCCTTGGCCGAGAGATTTAACTCACAACAGCTGTACAAAACAGCCAAATTATTCATCGAAAAGAACTTTTCTGTTGTTTGTAAGACGAGTGACTTTCTTGAGCTACCGCTTCCTAATCTCTTAGATTTGATGTCTAACGAAGATCTAGTGTTAGAAAATGAAAGAGAGGTTGTAGAAGCCATCTTTACTTGGATCAATTACTCGCGAGCAGAACGGGAGAAGGATTTTCATCGAATCTTTCCTCTCGTTCGTCTGGTGTCATTTTCTACCGAAGAACTGAATGAATTATTAGCCAATAAACTCATCAGAGACACTGCTAAGTGTGTGGATCTAGTAGACCAACTACTAGAGTCTCGTTCTAATAATAATGTAGGAGAAGAATTTCTTGATCCTAGGAAGTGTTTACAGCCACCATTAGAGGTAATAGTGACGTGTGGTGGTATGTCGCCCCAGTACCCCGACCATTCTCCATTAACACGGGGCTACGTGCCTGACCATAACACATGGTATGAACTAAAGACGATGTCGCACAAGCGAAACTGGCATGGTTTCGCAAGTTGTAGTGATTCTCTATACTGTATTGGAGGCGAAGTGGACGGCACCGTCACCTCTTCGTGCGAGCGCTATGACTTCGTCAGTAATACATGGGAAGACATCGCACCTTTAATTCGTCTCACCATCTTCCCTGCAGTAGCAGAACTCAACGGCAAGTTGTATGTTATTGGTGGAGTGAGAAATAACCGTGCACGTCTACAAATTTACAATCCTGAAACAGATTTATGGACGTATGGCACGTGTTTAAGCGTTGCTAGGGAGATCACGTGTGTTGTTGCTAAGCCTCCATACATCTACGCTATTGGAGGACTTCAAAGTGATATCGGAACTTATATGAACTCAGTCGAGAAATATCACCCTGACTTTGATTGTTGGATTACTGTAAGATCAATGATCCACTCGCGAGCTGGTGCTACAGGCGTTGCCCTTAACAACTGTATCTACATCATAGGTGGTGAACACGATCTGCGTATGGCACATAACAGTTGTGAGATGTACTTTATATCGTACGATGAGTGGCAGGATATTGCAAGTATGCGTGTCCCGAGGTACTTTGCAGGGGCAGCAGTAGTTGAGCAGGGTTTTTACGTGTTTGGTGGTGTCGGTGGTACTAATGTGGACTTTGTTGATAAACATGTCGTAGAGTACTATGATGCTAAGGCTGATACATGGAGAAGTGACATGAGAATGCCGTGGAGTGAGAGGTATTTTAGATGTGCTAAATTATGGGCACGTAAACACCTGTTACGAGGCTTACCAATCATTGAAAATAATGACTAATAAACGTGATAGTCTCGTACTAATCAGATACAAATATAGCCGGTATGTCCACGAAGAAAGGCATTGCAAGCTGTAATGTAGGTCAGTGTATACCCTGGTTTACAGAGCTTTGCGATGTTCGCGGTCGTTACAAGAAAGCCTGTGAGTACCAGGGGTAAGTGGACCTTTAGACGAGGGAGGACTTCAAAAGCCTGTTTACCCGACGCAAAACTATGGCATGGAAACGATTCTGCTCTAACTAGCGAGTAAACACTGCGTGTCCTACTTCTTGTGCCGTTCATGCTCGCGGATCCAGCGGTTTTTGTCCGCGCTCCGAAGTCACCCTGCCAAGAGTTAGGCGATGTGGAGCCATGCACAGGCGCCTATCGTCATGCAATGAATAAAACCAGCTCCATAGTTCTATGTGATGTAAAATCCTTGCCAATCTAGATTAACTTATTATTGTCTATAGCGGGAGGTTAGCAAATATTTGAATTAAAACACGGTATAAAAATCCAATGCTGATCCAAAAGTTCGTGAAGACTTGCGGAGCTTAACACGCATTTTTATTATTCATTTACCGAACATGCGCACTACAGACTCGACGTTCAGCCAGGATGGTGAGCCCGAAAACGTCGACGCGGACTATCAAACGAGCCCATGCGCAGTATGCCCGTGCGTAATCAATGATTAAAGTAATGAATGAGTTGCCGGTCACCAGTCCCCCTCGTGTTATCCCGTAAATCGCAAAGCTTTCTGGGTATTCCAGGGAGCAATTTGTTTTCCCCCTGGCATACCCAGAAACCTTTGCGATTGATGGAATGAAATGAGAGGGCCTGGTGACCAGCAACCCATTCACATATTTGTAAGTAGTTTTACCATAATATAATAGCGTTCTGAGTACAGTATCATGTCATCGTGATATTTATTGAACAGACCTAGCGGTCTTTGTTACTGAAGTAACGAATAACATTATTAATCCATCCACGAAAGTATCTTACACTGGCATACCCATCATATACCTCTTTATCTGAACACCCTTTTAAACCCCAACTCACAATACCCTCGATGTACCATATGCCTCGGGCCTTACACACCATGGGCCCTCCTGAATCCCCATGACAGGTCCCCTTACCAATCTCGAGCCTTCCGGCACACAATACCGACTTGTGGTGTATGACATTATTAAGGTTGCGAATGCCGTATCTAACAAACGCTGCCATGCATTTGTATTGGGTTGTTATGGAAACACGCAGTTCATGTAATACATTAACTGGCGTGCTACCAGTCTGTTTAAGACCCCACCCTGCTACCCAGCATTCTTTGCCGTCGTAGATGGGTATGGAAGGACCTGGGATACACACGGTGTTGACCTGGCTGTTAAGTCGTGCTGGTTGTTCAAGTTGTAGTAAGGCTATGTCGTTGTGGTTGTTTGTGTTGTCCCAGTTTGAATGAATTAAGATGCGTTTCACACGGATCTTCTGTTCTTGTCCGTTTTCAACGTCGCGCTGATGTTCACCCAAACTATCGATAAAACACAAGCATTACAGTCATCTACAATTGGTACGAGTGGGCTCTGGGTACGAGAATGAATTGGTTCATTGATATTAAGGGTATGGGACCAAGGCCTATTATTATTACAATGGCACTTCGCCGAATAGATTACCCCAATTAGACATTTAGAGGATATCTGAAGTTATGGGTTAGGGGCTGGATATCCCCTCCCTCACTGGCCTTTTGGTTATGACCTAGCTTTAGGCGTAGCACCGCGAGGGCGGGGCGGAGATCTTCACCCTATACGTCAGTCGATTTGATGTCTCAGCTTCTCAGAATGTCTCGGGAGAATCGTCCCATTTTTTCAACATTTCACTTTCACTTTATATTTGCATCAGGGGGGAGGTGAGAGGGGGATATTTCTTCAGTCCGCAGTTGACTGAATGCTTGAGTTCGAGTCTCGTTGGCGTCGATTTTTTTTCCAAGTTTTTATTCAGAGAATTCTCTCATTTTGCGTTCTTCTTTTTCTCTTTTCTCTTCGATTTGTAAAAAAATTATCATCGTATGAAGCATTTTATCCTCACTGCTGTTTTGGGTTTCCTGTGCTTTTCTTACCAGCCCCGGCGCGCGAGAACTGAGTTATCTATCTGCGGTAAGAATAAGGTAATAAAACTTACACGACTGTCAGCTTGTTCGTCTTGCTCCACCACGCCCACTTTCCCTTTGGTTTTACACAGTGTGCAGCCGTTAGTACCCAGTCCTTCCTAATAAGCGCCCCGCCACATATGTGCGATCGTCCTGGTACCAACTGTCCCTGGTAATAGAATGGTGGGTGGATAATCTGGACCTGCCATGGCCATTCATTCGCTGATGCCTCACTTCCTCCTACTATTCGTTTATTTATCACTTTAGCGCCACACTGTTGTTCCTGGCCAAAGTACTGAGCTAAAAGAAAACAAGCAGAGCTCCAGGAACGGGAGTTTTCACTCAACATACACGTTATTTTTAACAACAAGTTTCTGATTGATGTTCTATAAAAGCACAAAACAGCTCAATATAGCTAAGTTAAAGTACTATAGACTATAAGCTCGGCTTCAACGCAAGCACAAGAATCAACACTTGTCCATTTCTTGTGCTTGCGCTTCTGCGTCGGGTTTGTTTTCTATCTATCACATGACACAGACATCTTATGCTCGGTTCGTATACTTGCGTCGGGTCATTTCATACTAAACACAAGCTTTTTGCGCTTGTTAATCATGGAAATCATGGGATCGATTGATTTGATATTATTTTCCCTCTTTCACCTTGATCGCTGCTTTATTCTTATAGAATTATTTGAACCGGGAGGCGAACAAACTGGAAAACTGGCGGACTGAAAACATAGTTCTCGTGACCTTTCTTGCTCAGTACGAATTACTCTACAAAGATAGCTATACAGAGATGTTCTTACCTTCAACCTGCAAATAGACACCAATCAGAAACAGTGCGGCAACAGTTATTGAAAACAACGCCATCAGTCTTGCTCTACTTTGCCTTGTAGTTGAGGAATAATCATGATATATGTATAACAATAGATAAGATATAGCGGAACTAGGGACCTAAGTCAATAAAATGTTGATTTGCTACATTAAGAGATGTAAATATTAAAGCATTGCTATCGATTGGGGAAATTAGAGCCGGAACTGTGTGACGTAAGTAATGACAATGTGTTGGTACAATGGTGAGAGGAATCTTCAATTTACACGGATAATTGTAAAACCCTTTTGAGATAAGTTATAACTAGAATAGTGGTGCTTGAATACTACTTTTACTGGCTCAAGATTGCACCAGTAGACGTGGCATATATGTTGACATTGTTAAGCACCCTTTCGTAGCTAGGTTGAGAAAACAGCCGCCCCCATGATAACACCCCCATGATAAAGGTGTTTTCTCAGACTATCGTTTAGAACTGGTTGGCCAGAATTTTCTCTGCTAGTGCGTCATTTATCTACATTTATTTATGTGTTAACAATAGTTCATTTCCTCATTACGCACGATTTGTAGATACAAAATGAAAGTTCTTTCACACGGATTTGATCAGTTTGTATTCCAAGAAGGGAAACAGTAATAAAACCTTTCAATATCAATCAAACTGGATTCATTTAGAGTTTTTCCGATATTCAATAATCACTGATTCACGCGCGCATCAATGTGGCCGCCATTCATTTGGAAGCCCTTTTCCAGAAACAATCAACGCGTAAAGGTTTCATTTTAGCAATAACATATATACATACATAGACTTAATGCCTATATCATACAATATATATACATTGCTTCAAGTTTAATTGGCAAAAATTGTCGGCTCGGTAAACTCGACCTTTGTCGTCGTTCAGTCATTGCGCTAAAACTGACAGCAAATATTGTTTTCTTGTTAACACTTGGACCAAGCGGTCTTCGTGCTGGCCGATACCGGATGAAACGCAGATGGGTGATCAAGTAATCTAAATATTTGAACAGACAAAGGGAACTCGCTATTATAATTGTCAGCACTTTATCGCAGGATTGAGAAGACGATCTTTTTAATAATGAAACTCCCCCATAATGCAATGGTGGCATGGTTGCGCTTACAAATTCTTTGGCTTAATTTTCAATAAACAAACAACAACAAACGAACCGAAAACAACAACAAACGAACAAACAACAATAACAACCGAAACCACGAACAAACAAACAACAAAATAACGACCAAACTAACAAACAACAACAAACGAAGACACGGAAATGCATCGGTCAAGTGGCCTGGCCCTAGTCTCATGTACGTCATTTGCACCAATCTACTCTGCAAAACCTTGTCACAGTTTTATTGCTGGGAATAAATAGTCAATAACGACAATCATGCAACCATAACCATATATAATTAGTTTGTACTATACTCCATAAGTTATATCTATAAACCAATTATATTATCTAAAATATCTAATAATCTAATAATATCTAATAATCTATAAATCTTTAATCTTATTTACATAAATAAATAAAATATATAAAACGTCCCTTCATTTCAAAAATTAGAAAATTATCAAGCATTAAGAATAGAGTGGTTTAGTAGGAGTGACAAGTAGTTACGCGGTACGGTTCGTGCAGTGACGGTATTGCGCAATCCGGTGACGGTATCCAAGCATTCTGATTGGTTGAGCAATGATTTTGCAAGCTGTGATTGGTTGAATACATCGTGCCGTAGGTTTCCCACTCCTACGAAAACGACTCTAACACTCCCTGTTGACTATGGCATCCTGTGCTATAATCAGATTCGTTCCTTCTTCCTTTGAAAGGAACCTCGCCAATCTACATCCCTCGTCACAAAAGGATTGGTTTCCCATGAGCTCTTTCGGCACTTTTGGGTTATCGTCCATGACGTCATATCCCTTGTAATAGAACGTAACATATGTCCCATCCCCCGTGGGGCGCAGCTATCCCACTGCATCCGGTACTCGCCACTCAATCATCATGATAAGACACACGACTTCAGCATACATCTCTCTCACACTGTGCCTATGTTATTATATTTCTTTATTCTTTCAGGAACCTTCTCTCTGAACAACAATGGGTCAGCACGGAATTCCACGGTCTTGAGCGGTAGCTGGCCGCCATAGGCTCGCACAAACTCGTTTAAACAATACGATCTCTCGATGAAGTGTTTAGGATTGGCCCACAATGAGTCTGTTGTACAATTACGACATCTGAACCGCTTTCGTGACGTAACCTAACAACAACCATACAAATAATCAGTCATCTGGGATACCTGTGTCTCATCTGCCACGCCCCGCGCGCAAAACAATCTATACTAACGTTCCGTCAACATAGATAGATAGATACAGTCATTTGCAAAAATTCTGGCCGCCACGGTATATCAATATATCAATATATCGGGTGCATCACTAATACTATTAAATGAAGCAAAATTTACAAACAACAAACGTAAGACTAAAACAAACATCATACTAAATATTTCTACCAACTTTGCTGGCGTTAACACTCTTTAAGGGGAATTTTCGATTATTTAATTACCCATAATGCACCTGTTATATTGATATACTGATACTTCGTAACGGCCAGAATTTTTGCAATCGGCTGTAGATAGATAGATAGATAGATAGATAGATAGATAGATATTAGATAGATAGATAGATAGATAGATAGATAGACAGACAGACAGACAGACAGACAGACAGACAGATAGATAGATAGATAGATAGATAGATAGATAGATATTAGATAGATAGACAGATAGACAGATAGACAGATAGACAGATAGACAGATAGACAGATAGACAGATAGACAGATAGACAGATAGACAGATAGACAGATAGACAGATAGACAGATAGACAGATAGATAGATAGATAGATAGATAGATAGATAGATAGATAGATAGATAGATAGATAGATAGATAGATAGATAGATAGATAGATAGATAGATAGATAGATAGATAGATAGATAGATAGATATTAGATAGATAGATAGATAGATATTAGATAGATGAATAGATGAATGGATGGATGGATGGATGGATGGATGGATGGATGGATGGATGGATGGATGGATGGATGGATGGATGGATGGATGGATGGATGGATGGATGGATGGATGGATGGATGGATGGATGGATGGATGGATGGATGGATGGATGGATGGATGGATGGATGGATGGATGGATGGATGGATGGATGGATGCTATTATTATATTACATCAGTGCTCGAACCTTGATGGGTGCTTTGCCTGTGTAGTTGGCCACCATGAAATTCATAGCAATGTCCTCACAATTCATGTGGGAATCAACCCAAGACCGAATATGGTAAGGCATCATATACGTGAATAAATGACTGAAATACTGAAAGAAAAGAAAACGAAATTTAGCATTTGTTTTCATGTGGAAACTCTCGCCACTGATGCGGTGTCATTGTTAATATAGATGACAGATGCCAAGAAGAAGTCAGTAAAATACAAAGGAACGATCTAAAAAGGATGACTGAAGCATTGCAACTTACAACAAAATAACCTTATTTCCTTGTTTAGACGAGAAGATAAATGATGCTATAAATAAGTAAATATATAGGATACCTGTAGTTACAAGGCATTCTAAGGCTAAGAACAGACGTCGAATTATTCATGTGCCGTTCCTAATTCATATTTAGATCGACCCAAATCAACAGAAGTCCGCCTGTTGATTCAGACGTCGTTCTTAGTCGTTCCAAATATTCACGCCACTCCATTACACAGGAAGCCCAAGTTTCAGTATCTCAGAGTCACTTAGAAGAAAATGTATGTCGAAAAATCGAAATCTGCTAAATCAAAATAGCACATTATGGAACTTGTTGCGTGTTTTAAATATGATTTATTCAATATCTTCAGTGATTTTGGGGAGTTTGGACGTGTTTTAGGATGTTTTATCGTCCTTTGAACTTGACCCTCTGAAGGGGTCGACAATTTTATTATATTCCCGACAATTTCTAATTCACATCGGAAAATGGCAGCCAATACAGCGCAAATTGGTGTTTTCAAAGCAAAAGCTACACATATCACTCACAAGAGTTGCACGCCAAGACGCCATGACCAGTCAAACTGAACGCATATGCGCCTGTGTTTTCCGAAAAAAGCGCTGGAATGCGATAATCTGGAGCTTTTTGAATAATAAATCATGCGTTAAAGTACATGAAAAGAACGGCGTCTGAATCAAATGCCGTTCTGCAGCTGCACTTACAACTCACGGATACATTTGAAACATTATAATAACTTATGCATTTGGAACGGCCCTTGGACAGCACTCCGTTTGTCTCGGACTCGACCCATAGGCGTATTATTCGGCTTACCTAGGCGTGCGGTACGCCTGAGCCGTTCCAAATTAAATAGACCGTTCCAATTCGAACCAGACGCCGTTCTTTTCATGTACTTTATTGCAACAATTAGGAACGGTACATGAATAATTCGACGTCTGTTCTTAGCCTAAGTTACCTTATGATGAAATGCAGCCCCTGTTAACACCATAGAAACATCGTTTGTCCATTCAGAATCATACTTTAATTGACTACCGTTTCCAATCACGTGAATTCGGCCAGGAAAACCAACTAGACGATCTGGAAATTCACGCCATGCCTGAAATACAACACATCGTTCAAGCTTTATTCTTAATAATTGCTCAAATTAGTTTAAGGAACAGTTATTTATCAACAACCAACAACAACCACCATCATCGCTATCATCATTACCATCACCAAGAACAACCATCACCATCATCATTACCATCACCAACAACAACCACCATCATCATTACCACCACCACCATTATCACCACCATCATCATTACCATCACCACCATCATCATTACTACCACCACCATCATCATTACCACCACCACTATCACCACCATCATCATCATCATTACCACCATCATCATTACCATCATCATTACCACCACCACTACCACCACCATCATCATTACCACCACCACTATCACCACCATCATCATTACCATCATCATTACCATCACCACCATCATCATTACCACCACCAACATCATTACCATCACCACCATCATCATTACCACCACCACCATCATCATTACCACCACTATCATCATTACCATCATCATTACCATCACCACCATCATCATTACCACCACCATTATCACACCACCATCATCATTACCATCACCACCATCATCATACCATCACCACCACCATCATCATTACCATACCACACCACCATCATCATCATCATTACCACCACCATTATCACCACCATCATCATTACCATCACCACCATCATCATTACTACCACCACCATCATCATTACCACCACCACTATCACCACCATCATCATTACCATCATCATTACCACCACCACTATCACCACCATCATCATTACCATCATCATTACCACCACCACTACCACCACCATCATCATTACCATCATCATTACCATCACCACCATCATCATTACCACCACCATCATCATTACCATCACCACCATCATCATTACCACCACTATCATCATTACCATCATCATTACCATCACCACCATCATCATTACCACCACCATTATCACCACCATCATCATTACATCATCACCACCATCATCATTACCACCACCATCATCATTACCATCATCATTACATCATCACCACCATCATCATTACCATCACCACCATCACATCATTACCATCACCACCATCATCATTACCCACCACCACCATCATCATTACCACCACTATCATCATTACCATCATCATTACCATCACCACCATCATCATTACCACCACCATTATCACCACCATCATCATCACCACCATCACCACCATCATCATTACCACCACCATCATCATTACCATCACCACCATCATCATTACCACCACCATTATCACCACCATCATCATTACCATCACCACCATCATCATTACTACCACCACCATCATCATTACCACCACCACTATCACCACCATCATCATTACCATCATCATTACCACCACCACTATCACCACCACCATCATCATTACCATCATCATTACCACCACCACTACCACCACCATCATCATTACCATCATCATTACCATCACCACCATCATCATTACCACCACCATCATCATTACCATCATCACCACCATCATCATCATCACCACCACCACCACCATCATCATTACCACCACCATCATCATTACCATCATCATTACCATCACCACCATCATCATTACCACCACCATTATCACCACACCACCATCATCATTACCATCACCACCATCATCATTACCACCACCATCATCATTACCATCATCATTACCATCACCACCATCATCATTACCACCACCATTATCACCACCATCATCATCATCACCACCATCATCATTACTACCACCACCATCATCATCACCACCACCACTATCACCACCATCATCATTACTACCACCACCATCATCATTACCACCACCACTATCACCACCATCATCATTACCATCATCATTACCATCATCATTACCACCACCACTACCACCACCATCATCATTACCACCACCACTATCACCACCATCATCATTACCATCATCATTACCATCACCACCATCATCATTACCACCACCAACATCATTACCACCACCACTATCACCATCATCATCATTACCATCACCACCATCATCATTACCACCACCAACATCATTACCACCACCACTATCACCACCATCATCATTCTTCTCTGAAAACTCATTTCCATGTACCTCATATCCAAATTGCAGTTCATCATTAGATAACATGAGGATATCATCATCTATGGCCAGAATAGCTTCTGTTTCTATCTCACTGTAAGGATAGAACCTGAACAACATAGTAATACAGCAATCAGATACACAATCTGTTATGTAATGTGTAGTGTTGTAACAGATTTACAAACTCAAGCTGCAAGGTGAGATACAATTTATACAACATCACAGACTGATGTAATTGTTCATGTTTTACTATAATTCTGATGATTCAAGTAGTTTTCACTGAGAACATCTAAGTTAAAGTTTATGAAGACAATTTTATATCAGATTTACAAACCACTCCATCGTAATGATTTCTATTGTATTCTATACCTCATGAATTATTAATGAGTTTGATAAGGTAGTATATGAACATTATCCTATTTCTACAGAATGTAATATTATTGTGAATGGTAACATTGGTCTGGTAACATTACCTGTTACTAAGACGGTTTCTTTTCGTCTGTATGACTTTAACAGGTTTGGATAACTTGGGCCACTTGGCAACTGTAACCATGTCAAAATACAACAAGGCAAAACATGAGCTATTTTTGCGCTCGTGGTTCCACTTGAGTTTTGAACATTTTGTGACGTCAAATCCATTGTCAATAAGAGTACAGACAATGGAAAACCGCTTGCGATTTCTTTTTTACAATAACAAAGTCAAAAAACATCCAAAAGCAAGGTTAAAGTTTGAAGAAAAACCGTTTCAAGCACGCGCTGGATCCGTGCACGAGCGATTCGTCATTCTATGTGTCTGAACTCTTATTGACAATGGCTGAGAGCCAATCAGATTGCGAGATTACGCTCTGTTATTGTAAAATTGCATTTATACAGCCAGGATTTGAACAAGAGTTTACGATACCTGATGGTGGTGCTTTCTTGACATTATTCCAAACAACAACAATCTGTAGAGTGAAAAAAGGTTCAAAGTTTTGATCTAAATCTTAGACTATGTACCGTACTCTAAGTGCCTGGCCATTGATATACAAGCAGAGCAGTGAGGGTGTAGGATGCCTCATTTCTCAAACCTTTATACTCTGTATAAAGAATACTGTGTTATACTACATACATGCTAGTTAATGTACATGTATGCTAGTTACCTTGGCAAGACTTGGTGTATTGTCAATCTTCTTCAACACCTTGAACATCATGTCAACACGGTCATATGACAAGACAACAGCTGTGAAGCCCTGGGAACGTGGTGGCTTGAGAGGTAGAAACAATGGTGGCAGAACTGTAGACTAAAAATATTGAACATTAATCATTTGAAATGAACCAATGAATGATCCTCGCAGTTCATGCAATGTACATTAGAGCCGTTTTAGTATGAGTGGGAAAGTTACCGCACTGTCACCGCACCTTGCCATATTGAAAGAGTCTGATTGGATGAGATGCATCTGCATGCTTTTTGATTGGCTCAGAAAGGTACCGTAGGTTTCCCACTCATACGAAATCTACATGTACAGTGTATGCTGATAACTTATTAAAGGAGAACTCCACTATTTTACGATCTTTTTATATATGATAGGTATCATGACACTTAACTTGTTTGCAAAGTTTCATTGTCCTACCTTGCAATAAAGTCGAGAAATAATTCTTGGAAGTAACGATAAATCGCTGACATGGAGGCCGCCATCTTGAACACTCTTCTGAATCTGCAAGCAGTCAGCGGTTATCTATCGTGACGTCACTGCGCGCTCGGTGCCTGGGGCATTAGCGCGAAATACGAAAAAAATAGCTGTAGTCGCTTTCTTATCGTACTTCTTTGGTTTATAAATCCAGGGACCATGCAATGCGGCATCTTGCTTTAAAATCTCGATTTATAAACCAAAGAAGTACGATAAGAAAGCGACTACAGCTATTTTTTTCGTATTTCGCGCTAATGCCCCAGGCACCGAGCACGCAGTGACGTCACGATAGATAACTGCTGACTGCTTGCAGATTCAGAAGAGTGTTCAAGATGGCGGCCTCCATGTCAGCGATTTATCGTTACTTCCAAGAATTATTTCTCGACTTTATTGCAAGGTAGGACAATGAAACTTTGCAAACAAGTTAAGTGTCATGATACCTATCATATATAAAAAGATCGTAAAATAGTGGAGTTCTCCTTTAAGGTTCATATGATTTGAAAAAACTTACTGTTAATCCACCAGTATTGGTAGCAAATGGAGCATTCCAGTCTTCATACATCCATGCTCTATGCTTATATATCCTGTCATTAATAATCTTAAGTGTTGTCAGCCCTATTTTACTCATAGAACTAAAATAATTGGTCCATAGAAACTGACCCTGAAATGACAAAGTAAAAACCTTATGAGCACTTGATCATTCATTTGACTGAATAATAATTTGACTTTCTTATTGTTTTAGTTGCACTATGCAAGTACATTTATAAAGTATAAGATGTGCATAAATATACATTCTCGGTAACATATCCATACCATACAATAAAATATCATCATATCCATACCATACATCCCAGTAACATGTATCATCATATCCATACCATGACGTTTCCCTGAAATGTATCATCAAATACCATCGTTTCTCCCAGTATGAGCACATTCCATCATTCGTTTTCACTGAATAATAATTTGACTTTCATACACGTTTTAGTTGCACTATGCAAGTACATTTATAAAGTATAAGATGTGCATAAATATACATTCTCGGTAACATGTATCATCATATCCATACCATACACGTTTCTCCCAGTAACACATATCATCATATCATCATATCCATACCATACATGTCTCTACCAGTAACATGTATCATCATATCCATACCATACATGTTTCTCCCAGTAACATGTATCATCATATCCATACCATACATGTCTCTACCAGTAACATGTATCATCATATCCATACCATACATGTTTCTACCAGTAACATGTATCATCATATCCATACCATACACGTTTCTCCCAGTAACACATATCATCATATCCATACCATACATGTCTCTACCAGTAACATGTATCATCATATCCATACCATACATGTCTCTACCAGTAACACATATCATCATATCCATACCATACATGTCTCTACCAGTAACATGTATCATCATATCCATACCATACATGTTTCTCCCAGTAACATGTATCATCATATCCATACCATACATGTCTCTACCAGTAACACATATCATCATATCCATACCATACATGTTTTCTCCCAGTAACTATCATCATATCCATACCATACACGTTTCTCCCAGTAACACATATCATCATATCCATACCATACATGTCTCTACCAGTAACATGTATCATCATATCCATACCATACATGTTTCTACCAGTAACATGTATCATCATATCCATACCATACACGTTTCTCCCAGTAACATGTATCATCATATCCATACCATACACGTTTCTCCCAGTAACATGTATCATCATATCCATACCATACATGTTTCTACCAGTAACATGTATCATCATATCCATACCATACATGTTTCTACCAGTAACATGTATCATCATATCCATACCATACATGTTTCTACCAGTAACATGTATCATCATATCATATCCATACCATACATGTTTCTACCAGTAACATATATCATCATATCCATACCATACATGTTTCTACCAGTAACATGTATCATCATATCCATACCATACATGTTTCTACCAGTAACATATATCATCATATCCATACCATACATGTTTCTCCCAGTAAACATATATCATCATATCCATACCATACATGTCTCTACCAGTAACATGTATCATCATATCCATACCATACATGTTTCTCCCAGTAACATGTATCATCATATCCATACCATACACGTTTCTCCCAGTAACATGTATCATCATATCCATACTATACACATTTCTCCCAGTAACATGGATCATCATATCCATACCATACATGTTTCTCCCAGTAACTATCATCATATCCATACTATACACATTTCTCCCAGTAACATGGATCATCATATCCATACCATACACATTTCTCCCAGTAACATGTATCATCATATCCATACCATACACGTTTCTACCAGTAACATGTATCATCATATCCATACCATACACGTTTCTCCCAGTAACATGTATCATCATATCCATACCATACACGTTTCTCCCAGTAACATGTATCATCATATCCATACCATACACGTTTCTCCCAGTAACATGTATCATCATATCCATACCATACATGTTTCTCCCAGTAACATGTATCATCATATCCATACCATACACGTTTCTACCAGTATAAACATGTATCATCATATCCATACCATACACGTTTCTACCAGTAACATGTATCATATCCATACCATACACGTTTCTCCCAGTAACATGTATCATCATATCCATACCATACACGTTTTTACCAGTAACATGTATCATCATATCCATACCATACATGTTTCTCCCAGTAACATGTATCATCATATCCATACCATACATGTTTCTCCCAGTAACATGTATCATCATATCCATACCATACACGTTTCTCCCACTAACATGTATCATCATATCCATACCATACATGTATCATCATATCCATACCATACACGTTTCTCCTAGTAACATGTATCATCATATCCATACCATACACGTTTCTCCCAGTAACATGTATCATCATATCCATACCATACACATTTCTACCAGTAACATATATCATCATATCCATACCATACACGTTTCTCCCAGTAACATGTATCATCATATCCATACCATACACATTTTTCCCAGTAACATGTATCATCATATCCATACCATACATGTTTCTCCCAGTAACATGTATCATCACATCCATACTATACACATTTCTCCCAGTAACATGTATCATCATATCCATACTATACACATTTCTCCCAGTAACATGGATCATCATATCCATACCATACATTTTTATCACATATTTATATTTATATATAGTTGTTATTATTATATTATTTTCTATATCATATTATTATTATCATATATATTATTATATTATCACTCTGTAAAGCGCTATTGACATACCATGAAATAGCGCTATATAAATAAAGATATTATTATTATTATTATTATACATGTTTCTCCCAGTAACTATCATCATATCCATACTATACACATTTCTCCCAGTAACATGGATCATCATATCCATACCATACACATTTCTCCCAGTAACATGGATCATCATATCCATACCTGTCTTCTCATGTCTGTAATCTGATTACTTGAGATTTCTTTTAGAATGCTTGAAATTTGTGGAATCTCATCTTCTGATACCCTAACGGCAGCTCTGAAGCAGTAATCCATACAGAAGTGCCAGTAAGTATAAACAATAGTATTTGTTTCAATAAAATAATGTTTTCTGTGTGTAAAACTACAACTTTTAAGCTACCATATCATTAATAATTGACTTTGTTTTATTTGCAGATACAATGTACATGTGATTTATGTACATGTATTTAATAAAATTACAACTGTACCTTTTCCAGTCCAAAACTTCAGTAAATGGCAGGACATAATCATCACTAATTACAATAGGAATACATCCCTTAAAATAGAAATATAAAACCAGGTATAAATTATGAATACTCTGAATGGTTTCCATATAAATACTCTGAACATGCAAATTAAAACAAGCCAAGCAAACAGCATGTATATTTACACATAATTATGTTAATTAACAACCAGCCATCAAATCATACCATCATTAAGGCATCCATGAGTGTTGTTTGTGCAAGACGTACACCTCTGATGACCACACAGAATGTTGCACTCTGAATTAGAACAAGAATATCAGTGATATATAGTAAACAGGGGTACACAACAGCTGTTGCTATTGCAAGCTAAACCATTTGCAGCATTTGTTTTAGTGGTTATGTTGTACTGTATACAGTACATTAATAACTAATGTATTACTAATGTTTTAGTGGTTATGTTGTACTGTATACAGTACATTAATAACTAATGTATTACTAATGTTTTAGTGGTTATGTTGTACTGTATACAGTACATTATTTTGTCTAAGTAGTCATATTAGTCTTACCTGCAGTATATCAGGATACCTGTATCTTTTACCATCTTTGCATCTTTTTAATGGGTTATCATGCTTGGCACAACGTTCAAGGATCAACATATCTTGACTCTCTTTTTCAAGTTCATTTAACTCATTTCTGTAGACAACGTGATAGTTGACTTGACTAGAAATCAACAACCATTTTGTCTGTCTGTTAATGCAAAGTAACACAAAATTAGTGACATAAGGTGCAAATATTTGCTGGGAGTGCACACTAAAGACACATGTAAAGGTAATGACTTAGTTGGTTAGTGCAAGGCCTTCTAAGCGAGCTCTAGGTGCCCAGTTCGATTCTTCATGACCTCACATCCTTGTTTCGACTTCCCTCTAATCCGTGTAGCTCAGTGCAGCTTTTAAAATACCAGTAAGACAGAGCACTGATGGAGGAAGGTGGCAAAAGGGCACACGTACCGTCCACCTCCCGGGAAACCAGTTTCGACTGAAGGGGTTACACTCTAAATACAACTTCCAGTACTTCTTAAATTACATATTAATGATGAAAGTCTTTCTTGTCTCTTGTACAATGTACATGATATATTCCAGAGGCTTTTTCTTGTGCATTTATAACTAGTCTGTCATATTTATTCATAAATAAATAAATAAAAACTAGTCTGTCATGAACATTTGCAATGCTAGGAAAAGCCTCTGCCACAGAGGATTCATGTTGGTAATTAATCTATAGATTTGTACCCACCTTCTTTCTGCTAATATCACAGGTTTGTTGGTTAAAGCATTGAAGACAGGAATACTAATATCATAACTAGGCCTATATGTCAATGTTGACATGCCTCCCCCTGCTTGTATAGCTTTTCCAAGTGGAAGGTCTAGTGATGTGTTATAATCAGGGGGGCCACCAGGAAGCATGTTGAATATGAGATGATTTTCACCAGTCTGTTTCCAACTGTGAATGAAATTAATTGCATGTACATTGTAAACATTGAATCCAAGAGAATGAGCGGGAGGTATAGCAAACATTGAATTCATGAGGTCCAAGTCATATCATGGTACAGGTCTGTATCATGCAGTATGAGGAGCGAGCATCAAATTAGGAAGCATGCAGAACCTGATCATTGAGTGAGCATCACAGGGACTGCGCAGCACCCTTGAAAGTGGGGATGGGATGGATATACTAGTACATGGATATACTAGTACACTACTATATATCATTGGGGTAGACCCATTGGGTGAGCATCACAGGGACTGCGCAGCACCCTTGAAAGTGGGGGCGGGATGGATATACGTCTAGTACACTACTATATATCATTGGGGTAGACCCATTGGGTGAGCATCACAGGGACCGCGCAGCACCCTTGAAAGTGGGGATGGGATGGATATACTAGTACACTAGTACACTACTATATATCATTGGGGTAGACCCATTGGGTGAGCATCACAGGGACTGCGCAGCACCCTTGAAAGTGGGGACGGGATGGATATAATGTGGTTACTAGTAAGCAAAGTTAACTAGGAGAGATGCCAGGTCAGCGGTATCATTGGTACTGCGCATGCGCCTGGCTCAGTTGCTCGCCACGTTGCTCGCATGCCGCTTGCTCCGCCATTGCTCGTTGCTTTGCTCTGCCATTGCTGGTTAGCTTGTGGGTTTTTGCTGTTGCCCCACCCACCCAGCCGCCATTGATAGAAGAAGGAGTGGTAAGTATAACAAGTTTTCCACTGAGAAATCAGTGTGACAAGGTGCCCATGAAGGGGGTGACCTGTGGCTAGGTTGCCATGGTTACCTCCTTATTGGCTTGTTGCTTATTGCCGGGAATTCTGCTGTAGTGAAGGCACCTACATCCCATCCCTCTGCTCGACAAGTTAACTAGTACACTACTATATATCATTGGGGTAGACCCATTGGGTGAGCATCACAGGGACTGCGCAGTACCCTTGAAAGTGGGGATGGGATGGATATACTAGTACACTACTATATATCATTGGGGTAGACCCATTGGGTGAGCATCACAGGGACTGCGCAGCACCCTTGAAAGTGGGGATGGGATGGATATACTAGTACACTAGTACACTACTATATATCATTGGGGTAGACCCATTGGGTGAGCATCACAGGGACTGCGCAGCACCCTTGAAAGTGGGGACGGGATGGATATACTAGTACACTACTATATACATCAGACAACGTATTGGGGATATACTAGTACACTAGTATATACATCAGACAACAACGTCTCCGCGGTCCCTGCATCATAGAGGTGGCAGCTTTCCCAGGCTATCCTGGGACAGCTGAGAACAAATGTATGCTATTACTTTATTATCACATGTAATTCAGTCAAACCACTGTAATATGTTAATAAATGATGATGATTATTATTTATCCAAATAGGATAGTTCACACAAGGCATGTGCATAAAACAACCATAACCATAATACCATGTACACTGCTGAAAGTACAACAATACAATACATGCATGTACAATATGTTGTATACAAACCTTTGTAGACTGGAAAGCATTTTTGATGTCATATCTAAATCCAGTCCATTCTGGTTAAGTGTATCAAGTGATGGTACCACGATACAAGCATTATCTATGTCCTCTGTGTAGTAACTACTTCGTTTTATAGCAGTTAAAAGTTCGTGATGTTGTTGTGACAGGGTGTTTACTACCAACTTTATTCCCGTGCTGTCAATGAACTTAGTATGAGGGTAAACATACACACTGATAAGACTGTTTTCGTTGTATCTACAACGGTAAATATCAAAGCAAGAGAACATCCGACATTTCAAGTTAGTTTTGAGAGGCAAAGGTAGACTTTTGGGAATATGTATGACTTCTGTGAATTCAGATTGGACAAACGTCCGACTAGTGTGCCTCCCAACACGAAATCGCGTCCATAACTGAGAACTTACAAACACCAGAAAAGCCGCAAAAAGAATTGCTACAAGGATGACCAGTTTAGACTTCAGTCGCATTCTTGGTAAGACAGAGTTTCTGATGAACAGTTTGTCTGTTTTCCTTGACATTGTAAACGAACCATCCACGTTATTTAGTCAGAGTTTTGGCAATTTTCCATGATTTTCTATGCTTGAAACGCTTTTATGACATATTTTTCTTCTTGAATGCATAGAGAAGTTAAATGAAATATCCTTTGTCCATAGATATCGATAATCGCAGGCCAAGGAATGATAATAATTGACTGAAGATTTGAAGTTGTATCACAACATCACAAAAAGACTGAATGGCCTTCCCTTCGCGTACATTTGTAATCAAGCAGCCTCGTTTTCATTTACGAATCATTTCCGGTTCACCCTAAAATCCCCCCAAAATATTATAAAGTCTATAAACAGTACTACAAAACAATTATCAACGTTGGAATAACTCCATTCAATTTCAATTTCATATAACTATATCTACACTTCTTTTCCAAATAGTATAATAATTTAAAAGGTTGTAAATATTGTTCAAACATTCTACTTCCTGTTTGGGTTCCCTGTGTATTATCGTGGGCTCATGCTATCCCGTCAGCCTCTTCGTTTAATATTGTGTTTTTTTTTCGCGAAGAGGAGCAACCATCGCTTTATTCATGAAAGACTGCATGACTTTGGCTCTAAATAACACTTGATCGTCAAGATATGATTTCAAATCATAACTTTGTTGTCCTGTGCTGTAAGTATAACGATCAGTGATGTAAAAATAGTCTTTATTGCATCCACAATCGCAACCAAACATCTGCCATCGAAAATTCTGCCATTGTTTTTGAAAAAACAAATCGTTTCAGCTTTTCCTTTTAGCTCGATTCCTGCCATCAATCTTTGTTAAATACTGATATTTAGTTGTAATGATTTTATGAGGAACGATTTTTAGTGTGTAAAAGTTCTTGAAAGCAGCATCTTTGTGAGATTGAAAATTTTAGTTTTGACGCAAATCTTCACGCGATGATATCCTTTCATTCGTGAAAATATTCATTTGTTTGAATGCTGGGTTTTGAGAATAGTTCAGTATTATAGATTAGTCCAAGCATCGAGAGATGATATTTTTGCATTCTCACATTATTATGATGTTTTTCTGGTAATTTACATTTTAATAATTAATATAACCATGCATCAGCATATAAATTATAATACATTAATGAGCTAAAGGTTAAAAATAGACCGTTATGCCATCATAACACAACTGTTATCTCTCCTCTTGCCATGATCCTTCAAGATCCTCCATGATCCTGTAACATTATCATAGTTTAAGTTATCAAGATCTTGTTCTTGCTATGTCATTATTGTTATAAATAAATCATACATTTTAAATTCATAATTCATTGAGCAATAATTGATACAACCAGTTTTGTCAAAATGGATCTTTATACCTGGTAAATAATCTGATTAATAAAACATTTATTGATTTTATTTACAAAACTTCCACCATACAAAATAACAGGAGAAAAAAAGAAAAATTGATAATAAGAAAATTATAAGATGTATGGTGAGGGTCACACAACAGAGCTAGGCTCTACATTAAGTGCACCCAGGTCAAACAAAAGAAATGAATACCGTATTCACCGGCGTATAAGCCACACTTTTTTTCCGAAAATCGCGATCCAAAGTTGGGGGTGTGGCTTATCTGCGAGAACATCGGGAATTGGTAACAGAAATTTACATAAAATTAGCATTAAAGTATAAAAGAGTACGCACATCATTCGTGTGTTTATTACTATTAGTTACTCCTAAAAGCATTGGCCATTGGTTAGACGTTGTAAACAGGCAAATTAACGGGTGCTAACACCTTTTCAGACAGTTTAAGGGTTTGCTAAATTGTGCTAACGGTTTTACTACAAGACCTAACGATTTGCTAAAGTGTTTTTCATTGATGAGCTGGTTGATTCACGTGCTAACACATCCTCGGAAACCCAGGGGCTGTAGGGGGAGGGGGAGGGGAAAAGGAAAGGGGTCGGAAAACAGCCCCTGGGGACAAACTCTTACAGAACGAGTTCCAGAGAAGTTAATGAGATGTGCTCTGATTGGCCACAAAAATATTTTGTGGCCAATCAGCAAAGAACGGTACGTTGCACGATGACAGATAGTGCGAAGACATCCGGTAGCCCGTTTTAACTTCAAAGTGCACGATTCCCATGTGGCAATATGTAGTCTAAATGCAGTCGTTTCCCTTCTTTCTGCATGTGATCCATAGTTTTCCCTGGCGCCGTTTTTGGGGAGTTTCTCTCTCGTTTCAAAACGAAGAGCACAAAAGGTTTCCATACAGGAACATTGGGGTCAACTTTCTCGTTAATGATCACGAAATCTTCAACATTTCTTTTTCTTCTTTTATCGAGAGATTCTTTGCCACAAATATGGAAGCAGTCATTAACCCTTTGACACCCAGAGATTTTTGAGTTTTTTAGCGATTTTCTGGACCTAATCACGCCATAGGAAATTTCGATTCCATATAAGGGGTTTCCATGGAAATCTTGACAGTTCTGAAAGCCCACGGGCTCAGGTTCTGACGTAATCTTTCTCTTTTGGTGAATCTCCTCGAGGAACGGCATCTCGTAGCTACTAGGAGCGGTCAATTTTGCATTTTTAGAGTGTTTATAGCCATTATTCACCACAGAAGCCCCCAGGACAGCATCATTAAGCTTGACTGGTGTGGTAGAGACCGTTCTCCTGGAAGAACTCAGGAGTTTAGATACGAATTCACGAACAGATTTCGACTTTGCCGTTTGGAAATTCAAAATGGCGGACATCAATTGTGAAATCGTCTCTCTGGTCTTTCTGTGGTGGATTCCAGGACCTACAAAGGCATTTTTGGCGACTTTGGACTTGTAAAGAATGCAACCGGTGCAATATTTTGCCTGTAGGACCGAGTGGCTCGACACTCTTAAAAAAAGGAAATGGCGGGAGGATTTCTGTCGAAAATTCCCGGATGTTCCCGGCATCCTTTTCGGGCGTGCAGAAGGAAAACACGTGTTAGCGAAGGTGGTCCTAAGGAAATGGCTATTGTTCGGCGAGTTAAGGAAGAGAGAGGGAAAAATTCACGAATATATCAAGAAGAGAGATGTAAGTTTGCTGAGAAAGTGGCGTTTTGTTTCGCAAGGATGTTGTTTGGAAGAAAATCCAAGTCAAATGTCGTTCATTTTCGAGGTGTAAAATTGCGTCAAAAACACGCATTTTTGATTTTTATGGCAAACAAATTGAACTAATGCCCAGAAATCGGACCTGTAAGTCAGTTTACTTGAGGTTAAAATATGAAGAGTTATCTAGTTGTCACTAATAACTGGCCATGAGATCGATGTTACGAAAATTCAGAAAGTTAGAATTTTTCAAAGCAGTATCGATTTTTACGGGCGGTTTCGGGCGCCGTGGGAGTCAAAGGGTTAACAGCCTTTTTAGAGGTTTTCTGAACTTCTTCCATACAACCGGACGACAACAAGTGTAGAATAGAATAGAATTTAGCGAGATCCATCAGTTTGTATTCATGTATAAACAATGGCTCAGTGATAACTTCAAAGTGATAATTGATTTGGATTGGCAGTTTTTGTTAACAGATCGTTAAATCATTTAATCCCATTAACCTTCTCTGGAACTCGTTCTGTAAGAGTATGTCCCCAGGGGCTGTTTTTCCCTTTCCTTTCCCCCTCCCCCCTACAGCCCCTGGGTTTCCGAGGATGGTGCTAACACAACATGTGTCAATCAAGTGTCTCAAACATAACATTCTCACGTGCACGCTAATGAACCTTAGATTTTAGAACTGATAACTTGCTAATCTTCTCTGTATCGGCGTTACAATTTACATGTACATGTAATATGAACATATCCCGATAAGTAACCGTAAGGAGTACTAATCTTCTCTGTATCGTTCCAATTTACATGTACCAATACGAACATATCCCGATAAGTAACCGTAAGGAGTTCGGTTGTGCTCGTTGTATGATGTGAACTGCACGAGACTGAGCAGCTCGGAGCCCTTCGGCCCGAGCAATAATACTTCGGATTTAATTCGATACGCGCGCGGAAACTATTTGACCCGTTTGTGGCCAACGGAAAAAAAAGAATGCCCATTTTAAACTCGGGCTTCCTCTAGAAGTGCCCGAGTAAAAAACATTTGTTTCCAAAATTTGCGTTGCCAAACTCTGGGTGCGGCTTATCTGCGAGTGCGGCTTATACGCCGGTGAATACGGTAATCAAATTAAGAAAAAAGTATAGTAGAAAAAGAACATTAGGTCTGTATCAGTTCTTTATCAGTGTGATATAGGTCTTGATTAATGTCTGATCATTGATCATTAACAACAGAAAGATAATCCTCACAGCTTCTAAATTACATTATACAGTGTCCAAATACTATTATTAGTAAATATTAGTATACTTTTTAACTTTCCGAGTTTGTAAGAGCTTCAAGACTTCTGAAGCTCTCAAATTATTATTATTATTATTATTATTATTATTATTATTATTATTATTATTTATTATTATTATTATTATTATTATTATTATTATTATTATTATTATTATTATTATTATTATTATTATTATTATTATTATTATTATTATTATTATTATTATTATTATTATTATTATTATTATTATTATTATTATTATTATTATTATTATTATTATTATTATTATTATTATTATTATTATTATTATTATTATTATACAAGACCTCTCTTGAAAGTGGGATGTGTTGAGGTGTATCCAGTGCACACATGACAGTATTGTCAAAAGTTACAAAATTGTTTTGTGATTTTCTTGCATTATTTGCTTGGAATTCATGCAATACTGTTTTAGATCAAGGTAAATTTAGATGGAGTCCATCTACATGTACATGTATGTACTAATAGTTGCATTATGTAATAAAGGAGTGACTATTTTTCCCAGGTTTGGTTGGTGGTTTTCTAAGTGCAAAAGCTTTATCACCTTCACCAACCAAGAACCCAGAATGTGCTGGAATGCACAGAGCAGTTTCAAGTCTGGAGAAAGGAATCGGGGCATACACAAGAGAACCAATCATTTGCCAAGTGAATCAAGCTTGCACTGGTAATGTATTGCTGCATTTACTTCTTTACACTTCACCAATTTGTTTTTTCAATTTTCTTTTTTCTTTGCTCCTGAATTTTTTAATGTTATGAATACTGCAATAAGGTTAATTATTTTCTGTGTTCCTTCAACATTTAGGGTTAACCTGCAATGGAACACTCAAAAATGAGCTTTTTTTCATGAAAATGGTTCTAGAACCCTGCATTAAACCAGCACCAGAGGTTCACCTTGTCCTTAAATATCCAGCACACGGCATAGATGTGCATAAAGAATTGTCACAAGGCTCTACTGTTAAACTATATTCTATAAGTAAAGCAGATGCTAATTTGAAAGTGATGCTGAAAAGAAAGCAGAACCAAATTACAGCCAGTGTAAGTCTTACATTATTTGTATCTATGCCCTTTGATTCTTAGGCATTATTTAATTAAATAAACCCTTGAAACAGTACATGTATACATATATAGAGAGGATATTACATATAGCGGCACAAAGATGAAAATTCACATCTTCAAGCCGCCATGTAATTTTCTCTTTATTATATTATATACTTGTATAGACACTTTCACTTTCAGTGGGAAATAATGGGAAATGATGACATCGATATCCTCATGTCTAGTGAGGATATGGAAAATATATCCCACTAGGGTCTAGGATGTACATGTAGTTTTGTATGAATTTTACAAGTGGTGTATTTTGCAGTAAAACACTCATGTCTATGTATGTACATTGTATAATAAGTATATGCATGCATGTAACATTCAGACTTGGATGTGCAATGATTACATCCATGTCATATACATTATGAATATTGTCAGAATGTTTCATTTATAATAATTATAATGATAATAATAATAATAATAAATCTCTTTACCTGAAGCAAAATAGACAAAATTGACATTGACTTTACACTTTGAATTTGTTTGCAACAAACTCTTTATTTCATAATAACCAAACTCACAATACATTAGAACAAATTAACACAATAGGCTGAATAAGACTGTATGTCAACAAAAATTATAATAAAAACACTTGTACAGCAATGTTGACTGAGGGTTGGGCGGGGGCTCGAAGTCAGTAATGGCGGACAGCAAAAAAACAACTGACCCAAACACTGAACACATGACTAAAGGCCCCTAGGGCCCAGGCCCCAGTGGTGTGAGAGAAAACATTTTCCACTTCTTTCGTTCCTCAGCCAGTGGAAAATACAACTTATTTTATTATTCATTTTTGTTTGCAGCTTAAAATAGAACTGTGCTCACATCTGATTCCAGGGACCACAACCTGTCATACTTTTGCCACTTTGCTGCCTGAAACAACATTCTGTGTTAACATGAACACTAAGTCTTGTAAAGGTATAATGTAGGAATTCATGCATTATAGCAATTAAATGGAATCTGTACATGTGGTTGCTTTGCCATCCTATGGTTAAAATGGTTGCAAGGCAACCATATGTACACTGCCTACTTCAAATTGGAGGCATGACACTCCTCATGATTGTCAGCTGCTCGGCTGCCTTTACATATGCAGCCCGAAAAAGTCCTCCATCGGTTGTATTAAAAGCGCATTGAGACAATGTGAAATCCGCTATATACCCGACTTATTATTATTATTACCGGTATTATTATTATTATTATTATTATTAATATTATTATTATTATTATTATTAATATTATTATTATTATTATTATTATATTCTTTTTATTTTTATTATTATTATTATTATTATTATAATTATATTCTTTTTATTATTATTATTATTATATCAATAAATTATTATTGTTATTATGTATCTTCATAACACTTTATCTTTCCCTCAATTTTTACATCTTATTGTTATTACAATGTGTTACTGTCTAGGATTTAATACAACCGGTTATCCCCCTTGTAAACTGCCACCACCCACTTCACCAAGAGCCGACACACCTACTTCTACTGCTATTTCTACTCCTACAGGTAAAGTCAATGTAAAAATCACATGAAAATCTGTTAAGTGAACAAATAAAATCATTTGGTTTGGATTAATGAGCTTTTGTTTGTGATTAGAAAATTTATACATTTGAGTATGAAAATGATTAAATAATGTTTTGAATTGTGATGTGTAATATATATTTTATACTTATTGTGATCTGTTAGAAATGCTTACATGTACAAAATTTTACAGTAAAAATATATAATTTTTGTTTTAAAGTTTACAATTTTTAAAGTATAATAAAATTTATACATGTATCTAGATTTACTATAATAATAATTATGAAGTTTCTATGCTAGCCTGGGCTTTATTGAGTTTAACCCATTGACTCCTACACTGGCCGAAACCAGCCGTAAACATCGATACTGCTTTGAAAAAATATTCTAACCTTCTGAATTTTTGTAACATCGATCTCATGGCCAGTTATTAGTGACAACTAGATAACTCTTCAAATTTTAACCTCAAGTAAACTGACTTACAGGTCCGATTTCTGGGCATTAGTTCAATTTGTTTTCCATAAAAATCAAAAATGTGTGTTTTTGACACAATTTTACACCTCGAAAATGAACGACATTTTACTTGGATTTTCACCAAAATACATCCTTGCGAAACAAAACGCTACTTTCTTGGCAAACTTCCGTCTCTCGTCTTGATATAGTCATGAATTTTTCCCTCTTCCTTATTTCCTTAGGACCACTTTCGCAAACACGTGTTTTCATTCTGCACACCCGAAAAGGATGCCGGGAACATACGGGAATTTTCGACAGCAAGCATCCCGCCCTTTCCGTTTTTTAGACTTTTATAGAGTGTCGAGCCACTCGGTCCTACAGGCAAAATATTGCACCGGTTGCATTCTTTACAAGTCCAAAGTCGCCAAAAATGCCTTTGTAGATCCTGGAATCCACCACAGAACAACCAGAGAGACGATTTCACAGTTGAGTCCACCATTTTGAATTATGTAATGGCACTGCCGAGATGTCTTCTCGCTTCTCGCTGTTGGGTTCTTTCAGCAGAACGGTCTCTACCACACCAGTCAAGCTTAAGTAATGCTCCGCGTAAGAACGATAGTACTGAACCGCAGTGCAAACAAAACCGTAATGGGATTAACCAATTAAAATTCTAAGTTCTGATTGGCTGAAAAAAGAAATCTGGCATATTTCCCGCATTATTGCAATATACTCTCCGAAAACTTCCAAATATGGAAATAGACCATTGTATCGACCATTTCACGGAATTTTACGAAAATTGACCGTGGGCATTCGTGGGCATTCGCTTCAGTCGAAAAGATATCAAATTCCACACCTCAAGCCACATGGCAACAAAGGATGGCGTCGTGCTGAGTAGCCTGCGAATACAGCCGCTTTTTTACGCTCGCCACAGGGGTCTCCCGAAAGAAGTGTCTGCGGAGTGAGGCCCAAATTCCTGTACTGTGACGTCATTTTGGACCCGATTCTGGTCAAAGAAGCTGATTGGTCAGCTTGCTGGTAATCACATTATTTGCATAAATTAAACTCAACGACCTGAACAAAATATTACAATGTCGAGCCGTGGGCGATTGTATCGGACTTATCATGTGCACAGATGAATAAAATCATGTTCTACAATAATTTTGATTGCCGAATCAACAAACTCAGGCCATTTGGAATTAGTGTTCACAACATGAGCGGCTGTGTTGTATCAGATTTACAACACGAGCTGTCATGACCTCAGAGGTCACAGTACAGGAATTTGGGCCTCACTCCGCAGATGCTTCTTTCGGGAGACCCCTGTGACGAGCGTAAAAAAGCGGCTGTATTCACAGGCTACGTGCTGAGATGCCCTTGATCATCCAAAATATCGCTCAAATATTACCCTTTTAAAGCTGTTTAACGAAACAAATCTTTTCTGTAATAGTTTAAAATCAGTTATAAGTACGTGGAAGGTTTCAAAGTAATGCTTGAACGAAAGATGGGACATTTGTTGCTACGTGTACGTCAACGAGCATGAAGTGTCGATCAGTGTACCAAAGGTCACCAAACTAGAATATCCTTCAAGAAGATTGGTCTCCTTTGTCGCGATCGGAGAGCTGTGGAAATGAAGTGCCAACTTATTTATGAATTCTCATTCTCAATAGTCGATGCTACGAAGCATTATTGCCGCAAACTTGTGACTTGATATACATTGCCGGGAGACACAGTACGTCATAATGTGTCATTTTTCAGTGAGGTTTTTGCCTGTTTTCTGTATTCATGCTTTATAATATACATGTTTGAACCAGGGGATACAACAAATTGTATACACAGAAATAAACCCAGTTGTGTTCTCATTTGAAATTGTAACTTTACCGCATACAAATCACGTCAGAGCATATTATCCGACTGAGGTGTTTTGCGATCCCAAGCCGAACCAATAGAATCAAAGAATCATCAATCAGTGTTTTTTGAACACATCGCAGACCTCCTGTTCGTAAAGGAAATTGCGAGTTTGGCTACTTCCCCACGGTCAATTTTCTTTAAAGTCTGTGTATCACTAAATAACCAGTAAATGATCGTAAAGACAAAGGAAAAAGTAGGTATATCGTCTTGTCCTTCAATATATTTCAGAATGAAATTCAAATTTGGCGCTTTTACCTTCGTAAGCCAATCACCACGCCATATATAATTGGATTTTTTAATTATCGCTTTCCTGATTTAACGGCTCCCATGCATTTGGTCTATTGTTTTCACTATCGTTCTTACGCGGAGCGTTACTTAATGATGCTGTTCTGGGGGCTTCTGTGGTGAATAATGGCTATAAAACACTCTAAAATGCAAAATTGGCCTCTTCAAAGCAGTTACAACCACTGGCCCCGAAGAGATCCCAAGAAGAAAGGCAAACCACGTGAAAACGCGAGCCCACAGACATTCAGAAAGTTCTGTCAAGATTTCCATGGAAACCCCTTATATGGAATCGAAATTTCCTATGACGTGTTAGGTCCAGAAAATCGCTAAAAAACTCAAAATAGCTCAGAAGCGAATGGGTTAATAGTTACACTTAAACAGAAGACTTGTACATTATTATTATTTTTACTATTTTATTGTAAAGCGCTATTGGATAAACTAGAAATATAAATTGGTTATTATTATTATTATTATTATAACATTTAATAATAACATTTATTTATATGGCGCAAATCCAACATGACGTTTTCAAATGTGCCTTAAAGTAATAATAATAAAACAAATGTATGTATCTACAAATTATTACATAAATGTACAATGATGTACATATTACTGTAGCTAAAGTAAGTGGGTTGAATGACCGCTGTGCATACAGTATATATCTTTGAGGTTGTACAATAAATGTGAAGTGAAGTGAAGCAACTGGTGTCCTTTCACTAGATGGATTACATTTCTTGCTTTCTTCATTCTTATTTTACCTACTTGAAAATTGTGTAACTTCGACTGTGGTTAACTTCCGTGCCAGTATTTACTACACAGTCCTTCATACTTGATTACATGTGTTATATATATTCACTACACACTGTCCTTCATACTTGATTACATGTGTTTATATTCACTACACAGTCCTTCATACTTGATTACATGTGTTTATATTCACTACACAGTCCTTCATACTTGATTACATGTATTTTTATCAACCCAACAAGTCCTTGTTATTATTCCTAGGACCTACATTTATTAAAACACCTACAGGATTTCACGGTCATTCCTCCACTAAAACAAAGTCCACCATGCCTTCCACTAAAACCTCAGGTCAGCTACATGTACATATTAATTGTAGCAGTGCTATAATAACAATAATAATTGTTGTCCTTTTCAACCTTTGTAAGGAAAAAATGGATCAGTTTTTTCATTCTTACTAGAAATTCAAATAGGTTTTCTGGAAAATTGTTAATTTTTTATGTGTCTGTCCTCTTATTACTGATAAATTGGGTCATAAGATAGTAGTGTAGATCCACTGTACAAGAGAATTTTAGAAGTTATTGATCCTGGACTTAACCCTGTTAGTGTTTTCAGAACTCAAGCAGACACTGAGTTACAGATGAATGGAGCGGCTGAAATCATTACAGCTAAACTATGTCACACCTGACCTGTAAATAGGAACATTCAACTTTTGAAGTCTGGACTTGAGTCTTGAACATTCAGACAGAAAAATCATATCTCCATGAATATATCTAGTATAATAGGGCTATAGAAAACCACACATACTGGAATACACGAGGGAACCAAAGGAAAGGCAAAACATACCACAAGATGCTGAAAGTAGAAAACACATAAACGCCTCAAAATAACAAATTGCAAGAGAGAAGAGATTATGACTAGAACCAGAAACAATATGACCTATAACTTAGTATTAAAATAAAGTATCAGATATCTGTTTACTCACAGGCTGTTGTGATTGCAGAGTGTGTGGGCTTAGTTGGCACAAATTTGCATCCAATTTAATGTTAATTTTATGAACGTTTTTGGGGAAAATATTAGTCTGTAGGAGATTCAGTTGGACTTTGAAATGTTCAAGCCATGTTCAAATTACTGGTCACGCATGACATAGTTTAGCTACATGTATAAGTAAGCAGCTACTGAATTAGTCTCCCTTGCAGCCATCTTTAGTTCCGTCACGCAACGCTCTCGGCCCACTGCTTAAACCCGAACAACATTCCATTCCCAGATTTAACCAATCACAGTGTGGCTTTCATAATCAGAAGTCAGTTGTGCCAAATTGTTTGGACCAATCAAAACTTGTCTTTTATTGATTCTTTCGAGAGATCAAAGAACTAGTCTCCTCAAAGTTTTTAGAATTCCTGGTCGCAATCATGACTAGAAGTCATGCATGACTAGAAGTCATGCTCGAGGATCCAGCGGTTTTTGTCCGCGCTCGAAGTCACCAAAAACTGCTGGATCCTCGAGCATGGACTAGAAGTAGGCAATTCAGACAATCTTATAATAGAGAAATATCTGTTCATAAATCTACTGACAGGCTTTGGGAAATCCCTGATCTATCAAGCTCTTCCGTTCGTGTTTGATCAATAAACAAAGTGTTTAAAAAAAAGTCTGGTCATATTGTTGTTGTTTCCATGCTGATTTATAGCTTCATGAAAGGCCAAGTAAAGTAATTGACAGGCCTAGGATTGTCTGCAGTTTGCATGAGCAATGTACAGACAGAGGAGAAACATTTAAAGATCGAGAAGAGAGAGTATTCAATTCTTATTTCGACTTATTATTCAACTGAAATTGTGTACGGCTTGCCGGAAGCGTGGCTCACGAACGAGTATTGTTGTGTTGAGTAGTAACGTATATTTCTGACCCGTGATTGGCCTATTTCAAACTATGTCAACCGCCGATTGCTTGGGTGATAACAAAGGGAAAGGAATGTTGTTCGGGTTTAAGCAGCCATCAGTGGGCTGGGTGCGTTGCGTGACGGAACTAAAGACGGATGCAAGGGAGACTACTACTGAATCTATTTTGTGTAGTTTTATCTCAGGATGGGTTTTCGGTATATAATATTGTATTTTCTATGCTCGTACTCAGGACCTTTGAAGACAACCATGAAACCCTCAACAATTCATGCACATTCTTCCACTAATAAACCAAGCTTGCCTTCCACTCATAACTCAGGTTAGATAGAAATATCGTACAGTTTTGTTTTCAACTAAAAAATGAACGTACAGTTTTTAAATTTTTCTGAATGCAAAATGTAAAGCATTTGAGGGCAAATATGCCCAGGAAAAGAGGCTTTTTACATTTCTCCTTTCAAAACAGCTACAGTGGAACCTCTATTCAGTGGCCACTTTTCAAGGTCCCGATATTTTTTTTGTCAGTCAAGCTCTGTAAATTATACCTCTATTAAGCGGCCACCTCTATATAACGGCCACTTTGCAAAGTCCCGAGGGTGGCCATTATATAGAGGTTCCACTGTACACCTTTAACTTACTAAGTATATGATTCCTTGACATTTTCCCAATTGGTTCCTTCCACTCAAAACCCACATTAGATTCCAGCCATACTTGCACATTGTGTTGCTCAAGCAGTAAGTCGAGCTCTAGTAACATTATTTTGTTACACTCATTTCCAGAAACAGTTACACTTTCAACTGCAATTCATGGCTATTTTTTATTTTTTATTTACAAAACTTCCACCATACAAAATAACAGGGGGGAAAAGAAAAAAAGATAATTATAAGATGTACATTATATGGTGAGGGTCACACAACAGAGCTAGGCTCTACATTAAGTGCGCCCAGCTGAACAGAAGAAATGAATTCTTCCACTAAACCAAAGTCTAACATCCCTTCCACTCAAAACCCAGTTTAGCAGGTTTTGAACTTTTCAACTCGACAATAAGATACATAAGATAAGATAGGATAAGATAAGATAAGATAAGATAAGATAAGATATATAATATAGGATAAGATAGGATAAGATATGTAAGATAAGATAAGATATGTAAGATAAGATAAGATAAGATAAGATATATAAGATAAGATATATAATATAAGATAAGATAGGATAAGATATGATAAGATAAGATAAGATAAGATAAGATATATAATATAGGATAAGATAGGATAAGATATGTAAGATAAGATAAGATATATAAGATAGGATAAGATAGGATAAGATATGTAAGATAAGATAAGATAAGATAAGATAAGATATATAAGATAAGATATATAATATAGGATAAGATAGGATAAGATATGTAAGATAAGATAAGATAAGATAAGATAAGATAATAAGATAAGATATATAATATAAGATAGGATAAGATATGATAAGATAAGATATATAATATAGATAAGATATAAGATAAGATAAGATAAGATAAGATAAGATAAGATAAGATAAGATAAGATAAGATAAGATATATAAGATAGGATAAGATAGATAAGATATATAAGATAAGATATATAAGATAGGATAAGATAGGATAAGATATATAAGATAAGATAGATATAGATAAGATAAGATAAGATAAGATAAGATAAGATATAAGATAAGATAAGATAAGATAAGATAAGATAAGATAAGATAAGATATATAAGATAATATATATAAGATAAGATAGAGATATAAGATAAGATAAGATATATAAGATAAGATATATAAGATAAGATAAGATAGATATAAGATAGATATATAAGATAAGATAAGATAAGATAAGATAAGATAGATAAGATAATAATATAAGATAAGATAAGATAAGATAAGATAAGATAAGATATAGATATAATATAAGATAAGATAAGATAAGATAAGATATAAGATAAGATAAGATAAGATAAGATAAGATAGATAAGATAAGATAAGATATATAAGATAAGATATATAAGATAAGATAAGATATAGATAAGATAAGATAAGATAAGATAAGATATATAAGATAAGATATATAAGATAAGATATAAATATATAAGATAAGATATATAAGATAAGATATAAGATAAGATATATAAGATAAGATATAAGATAAGATATAAGATATATAAGATAAGATATATAAGATAAGATATATAAGATAAGATATATAAGATAAGATAAGATATATAAGATAAGATAAGATAAGAAGATAAGATAAGATATATAAGATAAGATAAGATATATAAGATAATATAATATATAAGATAAGATAAGATATAAGATAAGATATATATATAAGATAAGATATATAAGATAAGATATATAAGATAAGATATATAAGATATAAGATAAGATATATAAGATAAGATAAGATATATAAGATAAGATATATATAAGATAAGATAAGATATATAAGATAAGATAAGATAAGATATATAAGATAAGATATATAAGATAATATATATAAGATAAGATACATAAGATAAGATAAGATGTAAAAGAAGTGACACAAAATTACATTTTGCTTAGGATTAAATCCTTAGTCATGTACAGTACATGTAAATACTAGTATCTCCTCAACCCATTTTTTCATCAGAGGGAGTTCATGGACATTCCTCTTCTACATCAAGCTCTAATTTTACTACTCAAAGCCCAGGTTAGCTAAAACCTAATATGCTAATAACAATTATCAGCCATTTCAAAGTTAATGTTCGCTGGGAATTGTGGGACTGTTTTAGTGGACGCCATTGTTGTCTATTTACTGTAAAACATGGAGAAACAACTGGAAAACATAATTGTTGTGTTCCAAACTCACTTACCTCAAACTTTGATACATACATGTAATAATATTAATAATCTATTTCTTAAAGGCATATATGAAAGTCTCTTTTACAAAATATAAAAATGTGGTATATAAAAATATTGAATATAAAAAGAAATACATCACAATCGAAACTCATCTCTTAAATAATGTTATACATTTAGCAAACATGACGCGATGTGAAAGAGGATGGTGTGCACGCTGACAAATAACTGAAAACAACCATTGGTGTCATGAAGAGGATGTGAAAACAAGTGAAATGGCGTCGTGACCTTGATGTCACGACATTGTCACGGTAGTCACACAATGACTGGATGTGATATATTCGTCATCTAACATCGCATTGTCGCGTCGTGTTTGCTAAATCTCTCTACTGTTATCAATGGGAGCTCTGACACAAACTACAATTGTACAATATACATATATAATTATATATAATGCAGAATAGAAGAGATGGTTATTGTCCAACGTTGAACTCCCGGTAGAAGGATCCAAAGGATTCACATCAGCACTATCATGCTACTCCACTCTCTTCAATTCAACGTATATAATTATATAAATTACAATAATTAATAATAGGTAGACAAGTCATGTGCAAATGATAAGTTACTATAAACTGGTTTAAGACTAAGTTATTTTCATTTTCACATTGCAGGACATTTTGGAAAACAGCATCATCACAAAGGTGACAGTTTATAAGTGTTAGAATAATAATTCTAACGACTCTCCATAAATTGAAAGGGTATAATGTCTTTACTTATCAAGGCAACACAGTCTGAGCCCATGCAAAAACTGTGTGACTTGTCACGAAAATCTATATTCTCCTCTGGATTTTAGAATTTGACCCAAGATTACTGTTGAAGTGCATGCAACCTTCAAAACAGCTTATCATTTTGGAAAATAGTTGAATGCCAATCCAACAACATGGGTGTTTCCAGATCTAATCATAACTATTACAATTTCCTCGAATCTGATTGGTTGAGAGACTGTCCTATTTTAGCATAATTGGACAGTTGTAATCGGACAGTTGCAAGAGCCAATCACATTACACCTTTTCAGTAAAATGCGCGCGCTATCACGCAATCGCTACGCTATCGAGCGCGCGCTCAAGAAATTTTTCTCGCTTTTTCACCAAAATATGTCATTGTTTTGGGGCATTTTAGCAATGTTTATCATGAAGATCTTTTTTCTCGGAAATTGTAATAGTTATGATTAATTGGTAACAGGACTTCGTGTCGTCCAATTCTGTCTGTAATCACACTCGTGATAAACAAATTGGACTCCCGCTACGCGGTCGTCCAATTTTGTTTATCACTCGTATGATTACAGACCGAATTGGGACTCCACTCAGTCCTATTACCACTATTAACGGGTAGTTACGTTACATAGTTACATGTTTCTCACAATCAAGCAGCAAGCTAGTGTCAAAATGAACTGGACCAGAGTTGAAATCTGAAAGCAGCTCGATATTAGTAATAATTTTTTCTAAAAGGCCATAAATTTCAGTATTTATAATCATCATTGTTATTGTTTAACAATGGCAGAAATGGCATGTAAATATAAAATTGCAAATTTTATTAAGATTCGTATGGTTGTTGTGCTGGATGGCAAAAAATGCCATCCAATGCTGCTGTTTTCCAAATTGTTATTGTTTTGCTTGAGAAAACACTCGATTTTATATTGGTTTCATGTATTTTCTCCTGTGTCAGACGTTATGACCTGAAATTTCGCCTAGGTCTTGGTTTGGCCTGTCGCTGCTGCTCTTATTTCATTTCTGGAGTTCATTTTGACACTGCTGCTCTGATTTGAGAAAGTTGGGTCACGTGACCCGTTAGTGCATATGGCCTATTGGACTCCACTCAGTCCTATTACCATTATTAATCAATCATAGTTACTAGTTACATAGTTACATGTTACATGTTACATAGTTACTAGTTACATGTAAGCTAGTTTGATTGATGGCCATCTGGACTAGAGTTTGTCAATCTGAAAGCATTGTAATTGTCAACAATGATGGTTGGATGATAATATTGTTTTCTAAATTGATTATTGTTGTTGCTAGGTGATGGACACCATATGTCTGTAGGTGTGGCTGTAGGTATTGGTTTGGCCTGTATTACTGCTGTACTTATCATCATTGTTATTGTTGTTGCTAGGTGATGGACATCATGTGTCTGTAGGTGCAGCTGTAGGTATTGGTTTTGCCTGTATTGCTGTTGTACTTATCATCATTGGTGTGGTGATCTACTGGAAGAAGTTCCACCATCGTTCTCGTCTGAGAGCAGCTTATTATAATGACATATCAATGCATGACCCTCTGTATGAAGACTTTGGGCCAGAAGTGGCATAATTAATTTCCAAAGGGAAAAGAGGAAGTAGATATAAGCCCATGATGCCGTGCGCCAATGTTTGATTTTATGACATGCACCTGCCATATTGTTTTTGGATCATAGTTCAGACCGACGCCAAATCGTTCAGATTTCTTCTTATCTGAAATCTCTTTTAAATTTAAATTTTCGTAGCCTACAAAACTTTATGTGCGCATGGCGTCATGGGCTTGGACACAGGATCTTTTACCATTTGTACATAACACATTGTTCTCACTACATGACTATTTCAATAGATAGGCAGTCACCCGGTAGTAAACATCCTATTAGTTCCCATTCACTGCATTTCGTTTTGAGGTGCGCAAATCATTATGGTAGGTCACATTATTATAATTATTATTATGTAATACTCACGTCTGATCTGGAAAATATGGCGGCTTGTACAGTTAACCACAATACTCCTTTTTACAGTTCCCGGCGCCATCTTGAAAGGTAGCCATGCCTTTGCATCGATGCGAGACCAATGGTGACCTTGCAATGATAGAGACATGTGAATAATTGTCCAAGGTGTTAAAAAAGGTCTCTATCATTGCAAGGTCACCGTTGACCTCGCTTCGATGCAAAGGCACAGCTACCTTTCAAGATGGCGCCGGGAACTGTAAAAAGGAGTATTATTTCCACGCCAGAAGCACTACATTTTGTAACTACATTGCAATGAGTTCGAGAACATCAATATTTGTAATGTGAAGCTTGCTTTCACTTGTTTGTGAAGCTGTTGCCGGCTTTATTTATGGGAACGTGTCAGAACTTAGTCTGTCATTGTGAATGGTACTGATTTAGGTTTGCAAAGGATTACTGGGTAAAATGTGCAGCCGCCATATATTTCTGTACTGCCGGATTGGCCTTGATATAATCATTGACTAAATATTTAGTGTTTCAATAAAAAAAAAACTAAACAAAACGGTATTTAATTAGGGTGCGCATTTTTAGCATGTGTGGCTAAACGATTTGTCGTTGGCAGCCATTTTGAATTAATTATTTCGCTGTTGCATGAAAGTGAGGCAAGTCTCGCGGATTCACGTAGTTTTGCATATGAACAACCTCAAATAACCTGTTTGATCAAGGCAATGTGATTATTAAGGCTAACAATACCTTCGTTGTGGTCAGAATGTAGTCATGTTTACTTTGCCTTGTAAGAAATAACAAAAGAAATGAGAAAAATAAGGAAATTTATATTTTTCCACACATTTCCCAACCCTTAGTTACCCTAGCGATTTTAGAGTGTAAATAGGCTTGCAATTGTAGTTGAATATAGAAGTAATGTGCATGGCATTGTGTACTATCAAGGTTTGAAATTGTAGTTGAATATAGAAGTAATGTGCATGGCATTGTGTACTATCAAGGTTTGCAATTGTAGTTGAATATAGAAGTAATGTGCATGGCATTGTGTACTATCAAGGTTTGCAATTGTAGTTGAATATAGAAGTAATGTGCATGGCATTGTGTACTATCAAGGTTTGCAATTGTAGTTGAATATGAAGTAATGTGCATGGCATTGTGTACTATCAAGGTTTGCAATTGTAGTTGAATATAGAAGTAATGTGCATGGCATTGTGTACTATCAAGGTTTGCAATTGTAGTTGAATATAGAAGTAATGTGCATGGCATTGTGTACTATCAAGGTTTGCAATTGTAGTTGAATATAGAAGTAATGTGCATGGCATTGTGTACTATCAAGGTTTGCAATTGTAGTTGAATATAGAAGTAATGTGCATGGCATTGTGTACTATCAAGGTTTGCAATTGTAGTTGAATATAGAAGTAATGTGCATGGCATTGTGTACTATCAAGGTTTGCAATTGTAGTTGAATATAGAAGTAATGTGCATGGCATTGTGTACTATCAAGGTTTGCAATTGTAGTTGAATATAGAAGTAATGTGCATGGCATTGTGTACTATCAAGGCTTGCAATTTCACTATATTAGCCACTTAGCTTCGGAGTTGATGGTCGAAAGGAATTGTGTGGCTGTTTTGAGGGGCGCCATTACTGTCTATTTACTGTAAAACACGAGGAAACGACTGGGAAACATAATTATTGTGTGCCAAACTTTGGTGCATCACTAATTCAAACTTGTCGCCGTATTGAATCAAGAGAAAATTTTCATTTTCTCTTGATTGGATATAATGCGTCCCTCAAAACAGTCCCACAATGCCCTGCAAACATCAACTCCGAAATGGCTATATGTATAGCTTTATTATAGGAATTGATAGTATTACAGAACTAACTACACCAACTAATGTAAATTATGTGAAGTATCACCAGCACCCACGTGATAACACAATAAACTGCAATAAAACTGGAAGTGATTCAGTCAGACTGGTAAATGAATACATTAGAAGCCCGCTATCTCCAACAGAAATATTCACCCTTTATATATTTAGAAAGAATGGATTTGAACCTCGATAGTAGTCAGTCAACTTTAGTTTCCGGCCCGGAAAGTCGCTCAGGAAAAATCTTGTATAAATTTATAAGTTTTTGAGCCCATCGCGTGTCTTTGGGTAGAAGACACGTGTGTCAGAAAACTTATCAATTTGCTTCGTTTTTACACGGTTTCACGGATGACACTATTTCAGGCCCGAAAAGGTTTTGTGTCTTTCAGTAGTTCTGGTCAACCTTCTCAAATATCACCGCAAAGGTTCACCAACCGGCTGATCTGACATCTTAGCGTTCAAATTTTAAAAAAAAATTAATTTGATACATTTTTTAACCGCGACTTTGCCTCCTAAAAACCATGGGTAGCTACGTATCGCAGGTGCATGTCACAGCAAGACCACTAACAGGATCAAGGATTAGTTGACGTGCATAGCTTGCTTTCCTGCTGGTTACCATGGACATATCGCTATGACAACGTCAAATCTCACGCATGCGCATATAGACTTCAATACAGATGTATAAAAAGGAATAGCTTTTAAAAGGGTTGTCAATGACTTCCATTCAGTCTTGAAGCATGTACAAGATGAATCAATGAATTCTTAAAGCAACCGCCATTTAGTCTGAGTGATCAGTGATCGACCATATTCATTGAATTTATCATCACTTTACCTTGATAATTGACTCCGAAACGTCGGTTTTTGTCAATAATTTTTGCCTGTTTTTTGATGAAACATCTAAGTCCACAGCAGATTTTGTTGTGTTGTTTTTGCGCGTTTTAGGGGCCATAGTACTTAGTATACACCTATTTCAAAAAACGTTGGCATCTGAAATCTGAAGTTAATCTGAATCTGTGACCTAAAACACTCGTAGCCACACTATTCACCAACGCATGTCTTCGCCTAAATGTCGTGGCATATTCCAGTAATTACATGATAGATCACAACTGACTCATACCCACAATAATAATAAAGTTCTTGTACATTACAATCCCTCTCGGTCACAGATTTCAGATTCAGATGCCAACGTTTTTTGAAATAGGTGTATATCGAGGTGTATATCGAGTCGTATATATCTGATGACTTAAATCTAAAATAACACAATGTTATAACCTAGTTGAATGAATGAAAATCTTTATTTAAAATTCAGCGTAGGTCTGTCAGCAATAAAAATCGCTGTTATCAATAGAGGCCCTGATACAATATATAAACTACTACTAGTTGTTCTACTGACTGCCGCGTCAGGTCATTTTATGCTCACTCCAGAAACAAATATGCTCAACCTATTTTGCTTTAAACTAATTTCCGGCATTGCTTTTATCTTTTCTCGAGTGCGTGATGACGCATGAACGCTATTGACCGCTTCGCTGTGTTTACGTTTTTTCCGTTTACTGTATTTATAATGAGAGAATGAAAAACGAAGATGCAGAGAATGTTAATAAACCTTCGGTACGAATAAAAGAGCGAAGAACTGGAGAATCAGTAAAAATTTCACTATTTACCCCCATCATTCTAGCAGCTCTCTTTATCTGCGGCATTTTTTTTCCGGCCTCCAAAAGCGTCTACAGCTTGTAACATGTCAGTAAAATGACGCTGCGTCTTTTTCACAGCGTCATGCTGACGTATTACAAGCTGTATAGATTACGCCGTCTAATAATAATCGCGGATCTTGTCGATAATTGGCAGAGTTTAATACACGTCACCGTGTTTGAACTAGCTGAATAAAGGAACTTTACTATAGCTTTTCAATTCCTGCATGAGTTATGATTTTAGAACAGGTTTTACAGATCGAAAGGAGAAATTAAGGGTGACTTTCTGAGATTAGTTCCCAATTCACTTGGTTTTCTTTGTTATTCATAGGGAATTATCTATTATATAGACCGGTTGAACAATTAATAGAGTCATTAAAAGCCCGGGGAGGGATTTGATATTCAGCAGGGAAAAGAGGGGTTGATGAATTGAATTGAATAGCTCATTATTATTTCATCGGGCTATATGCGTTGAACCGGGTCAAATACATATAGCCCGGTGAATTCATAATGAGCCGATTCAATTCATAAATATAAATATAATATAAATCAGAAGTGGAAGTGGTATTGGTCTCTGTGCGCTCTTCGGCCCATTCAATCCAAGTTCGAACACACCAAGATGTACTCCATTTTGTCCCTTCTGGGATTCTAGCTTCATTTCCGTTTGGCAAGCTCAATATCAGAAATTGATGTCTCTTTTGTTTCCCGGCCCTTTTTGAGCAATTGCCATCCTCGGTAACTACCGTAGCAGTAGTACTAGTTACCGTAGCAGTAGTACTACATGTAGGTAACTCCAAATCGAGCAGGATATCGCTAATATCGAAGTCTGGGAAGTCCGGTACAAAAATGTCTCCGTCGCTACTCGCCATAGTTGCAAATGAAGTGAAAAATTGAAACTACTCTATTCTGAATACTATTCAAATTCAGATTGCATGCTTTCATATGAAAGGTTTTTGAGGGATGAATGTTTTTCCGCCCACCCGAGAAAAACGCCCCATTACAAAGCCTTCAATTAGACAACACACAACAAAGAAAGAAAGAATTGTACATAATTCTCAGGAGATAGGTATTCCATTGTTCGTCCTCCAACCAATAGACCCTCCTTTGGGATTGTTGGTATTTTGCGAAAACCACGTGAATTGGGAACTAAGTCTGTTAGTTACCTCGCACGTCGGCATTAAAGGAGCACTCTCACAGGTAATGCATTGCGCGCCGTGTTGTTGTTTACATACGGGATACTACTTAGATTTGACAAGAACGCACGTGAAAAGTACACGTGAAAAGTACATGTGAAAAGTTCGCCTTTCGAATTCCGATACGGATCAGCAATGGCAAGTCCGGAGTTCTCCAGAGAAACTCTTCCTTCTCGTGTGGTAAGTAGAAATCCGCCATTTTCGTATCATACGAAAATGGCGCTGAGGGGTTCAAGGCGCGCAATGCATTACCTGTGAGAGTGCTCCTTTAAGCTATATACAGCCCTCGGGCCTACGGCCCTCGGGCTGTATATAGCTTAATGCCTCCGTTCTCGGTAACTAACTCTTACTTGTAAAACGTGCCAGCAATCGGCTGCATGTCGCCCGGCGCACGCGTTTGTCAACTTCACCGCGTCTATCTGATAACCGGGCTCTATACGCAATACGTAATACTGTTTAAATATAGAAAAGATCGGGTATCTATATGGGGGAACTGCACGCACTCGGTGATCAATTATCAGTAACAGGCACTGATTACAATCATGCCGTATATTTGTTTCTGACAATTAATTCCTGTAGATGTCATTGATCAAATAAAGTACTGATGGATGATGGAAACCAGAAAGAGAAATCAGATCCAGCGGTGCTCTTGATCTGTCTGGGACCTAAATTAATTCCCGCGATAATCTGCATAAGCGCGAAGGTTATCAGTAATGCAGTTATTAATATACCAAATGTAATGTCGCAAGTGTCTTATTTTTTATGAGGGAAGAACCCACTTTCATAAATGAAAGGAAATGTGGCTTCTCTGGCAGCTTCTTGAAATCGTCAAATCGAGGGAATCGGCTGATCTTCACTGCACATGTGTGATCTCGTCAGCACTGCCCTGTTCATACTTCTTGTAGTCATTCCTCGCTCATTGAATTATCGTATTCTTTTCACATACTGACTGACTGATTGGTTTGTACAGTTCAGCTGCATGCATGATATGAAACATGGCTGCAAGCCGGGGGGGGGGGGGGGGGGGGTATTTGTCCAAATGGTAGGGGTGATCGGTGGTCCTTTTAGGGTTGAAAATATTTCCTGTGTGTACCTTTTTGGGTTCCGATACAAAAGTCAGTTACGTAACACGAGTCCGTACCTTTTAGGGTCAATTGAAAGAACACTGAAGAAAGATATTGTCCAGTCACTGATTAAACGATATCAGCACAATCACTTTTTTGCCATATATGGTCATATATGGTCGTACCTTTTAGGGGTTGAAATCAACATGGCTTCAACAGCTCTTTTAATTTATGCGTACCTATTAGGATCGTTTTCAAAACCGACCGCCGATCACCCCTGCCATTTGGACAAAGGGAGTACCCCCCCCCCCCCGGGTACCCCCCCCCCCCCCCCCGGGGGGGGGGGGGGGGGGTTACTAGTGGACACACATTTGGCACCTGACATTGCCGACATACTCCCAACACAGTAACCATGACAACACATCGTGCTTTATTGAACTAGCTTTCACTTTATCCTTCTTCCGGTTCAGTACCGTATGGATGTTTCGTTTTCCGCTATAAAGGGGTTTACACTACGCCCGCGCGTTTACGGCTATATATGGGAAGAAGGAAGTCACATCCTGTCCTTCACTTTCAATATAGTACTGTTTATAGAATAATAGTAATAGCTGAAAATTGCTACTGAAAACCTGCTTTCGAAACAATCTGATACCGAAAGCAGGTTTTTAGTACTAGGTATATCAATATTAGTATATCAAATATATTCCAAGTACTGCTAAATGTGGTCAGTGTTATCGTTTTGCGCAAGATTCATAAACCACATATGCTGAATGAAATCCATATGCTTTATTGATTGTGCAATAGATATTGTATAGTTTGCAAGGGAAGAAATATGTGTCTTATTTGTCGCAAAATATTGCATATGATGACGATTCAGTGATATTCTGTAAGTAGTAGTAGTAGTAGTAGTGGTAGTAGTAGTAGTAGTAGTAGTATGTAGTAGTAGTAGTAGTAGTAGTAGTAGTAGTAGTAGTAGTAGTGGTAGTAGTAGTAGTAGTAGTAGTAGTAGTAGTAGTAGTAGTAGTAGTAGTAGTAGTAGTAGTAGTAGTAGTAGTAGTAGTAGTAGTAGTAGTAGTAGTAGTAGTAGTAGTAGTAGTAGTAGTAGTAGTAGTAGTAGTAGTAGTAGTAGTAGTAGTAGTAGTAGTATAGTAGTAGGTAGGTAGTGGTAGTGTAGTAGTAGTAGTAGTAGTAGTAGTAGTATAGTAGTAGTAGTAGTAGTAGTAGTAGTAGGTAGTGGTAGTGTAGTAGTAGTAGTAGTAGTAGTAGTAGTAGTAGTAGTAGTAGTAGTAGTAGTAGTAGTAGTAGTAGTAGTAGTAGTAGTAGTAGTAGTAGTAGTAGTAGTAGTAGTAGTAGTAGTAGTAGTAGTAGTAGTAGTAGTAGTGGTAGTAGTAGTAGTAGTAGTAGTAGTAGTAGTAGTAGTAGTAGTAGTAGTAGTAGTAGTAGTAGTAGTAGTAGTAGTAGTAGTAGTAGTAGTAGTAGTAGTAGTAGTAGTAGTAGTAGTAGTAGTAGTAGTAGTAGTAGTAGTAGTAGTAGTAGTAGTAGTAGTAGTAGTAGTAGTAGTAGTAGTAGTAGTAGTAGTAGTAGTAGTAGTAGTAGTAGTAGTAGTAGTAGTAGTAGTAGTAGTAGTAGTAGTAGTAGTAGTAGTAGTAGTAGTAGTAGTAGTAGTAGTAGTAGTAGTAGTAGTAGTAGTAGTAGTAGTAGTAGTAGTAGTAGTAGTAGTAGTAGTAGTAGTAGTAGTATAGTATAGTAGTAGGTAGGTAGTGGTAGTGTAGTGAGTAGTAGTAGTAGTAATGAGCACATGTATGCAACTGAGCTGTTCCCACACTATTAATCCTCGTCTTCCGGCTCCGTGGTTGCTATGGCATCATCACCGGCTTACTAACATTTAGTCATTTTATAACAACAACGTACCAACTAAATTGTCACGAAACTGAATAATATAAATATCACATGGCATCACTCTAGGGGTAGATCGATGGGTGGGAGTTGGGTTTATATTCAAAACAAGTTTCGTCCTTGATATATCACTATTGCATCAGCCAACCATGTTTTAATTAGAACACTGATATATTCATCTATGATCATGACATTCAGAAGTTTTGTCCGACCATCTAGACGAATATAGTCAATAAAGGCTATAGTTAGATTTTCGTGACTCAAGCCTCTGTTTTTTTCTACATCAAGAAAATATACCTTAATTTATTAGTTTTCAAGTCTTATAAAGACACTATTTAACGGTCAAGTTAACAACTGCAAAACTAACCACCATCAAATCAATTTTATCCAGAATTTATTCAGTTAGGATTCAGTCTAAAGTCCACGGCTAGATGTAAATAAAAAGACCTGTCACTTGTAGTGCACGCACGTGTTGTAGTTCAGGGGGGGTGCATGCTGTAAGTATCTACATTGCCTGCTGAACAGCTTTGCCGGTTTCCGCTAAGAACGCCTGTTCAGCAGGCTAGTATCTACAGTGTGGGCGCTGCGCAGACAAGGACATATTTGAACGTCATTATACATTACCTCTAATACTGTGTGGTAGATATATGTATACATTACGCTGTACTGAGAGGTTTCGATATATTGAAGCACCGAGGAAGTTAGACATGTTATATTTATAAATAACATTTTGGCGCCAAAACGGAAATAAAAGTGTCGGTGGTTGCACTAGCGGTGATGTAATAAACTGCGTCGTATCGTAAGCGGGGCTGAGTGAAAATCGCACTGTAGCCGGGGGGTTATATATACCGATGATTGTGGCAATCTAATAGTAACATTGATAAAATGTGATTAGTTACTTTCGGGTCCATAAATAACTTCCCTTACGGACCTCACACTCGGTTAATAAGGTATGCCCTCTCTGTTAATGTGTGCTGAAGTGTTGGAATGTCTGTCAGTTCTCCAGACAGTCTGTAAGGCAGGGGACCAGTGACATCTTGATAACAAAATGATTGGTATGTCATGTTGTCATGGTGATGGATAAATAGAAAGTAGTAAAAACAAAAGCATTCGCTGTAATCCCTGTATTTACTTTATTGGACATTGTAATCTCCTTGGAATTACAATGTTGAGCCGCTGGTGGCGCCAAGATTCACGATCCTGATTGGTTCGTAGGTAGGCATATATTTTTGTTATCAATTGAGTGAAAATATTTCCTCCAATACATACATACATATTTAATATGCGTTATTTCCTGCTAATATTGTACACCTTGATGCCTATATAGAAAAGGGCTAATTAGCAGTCAAACTATATTTGCATTTTTTAAATAGCCTCCCGCCCGCAAGGCACATTATCCAAATAGTGATATATTTTTAGCTATATTTGGAAATATGCTGAAACAATGGACCCAAAACAAGATGGAATTTGAAACAATCGTAACAGCATGTCAGTTATTTGACACAAACCGACTTCCACACTTCGGAAATATGTACAAATTGTACACGGTTGAATTGTATTATATTGTTATCTTCACACCTTAGTTGAATTACTAAATAGTTTAATTTTCAAACATTTCTGAGATAATGATTTGTGCTTCACCTCCCGACTTGAAGCGTGGGAGTTTTGCTCATTCTGATCAGTTTCCTTTGTCTGGCTCCCCCGGTACGCGATGAGTTACGTCACTCATCCAATATTCGCGCCAATGAACGCGGTCGTTTGTCAACAAAAACACTGTCGCTTGAATGAATTGAATTCAGTAGATACGAGTTGGGTGTCCGGTAAACTGTTTACTACCAACCCAAAATACAAAACTCTGAAAGAAAAACCACTAGATTATAAGTGTAAAACAAACCTCTATCAACGATGTGGACGACAAAGGCCGTATTTCTGGCATTTTTAGTCGTCATTTTCGTAGTTGAATCTTCTTATGCAGTTGCAGGTCAGTGAAATGTAAGAACTTAACTATAACCTACCGGTAAAATACCACGTGTTTTGGAAATGAAATTTTACAATTGCCATAGAATAACATAAAGGATGAACATTGCTTTAAATCTGGGGTTTAAATCAATACATTTGGTTGTTTTGTGCGAAACGCACCTACTTTAGTTGTGACGACGCTACTATTCCATTCATTCGCCGGTTTGATATTCATGCATTCAATGTCTTCAATGATTCATTCACGACAATCTCACTCGTGTTTTCACTCACATTCTCTCGATATTTCTGTTGTTAAATATCTATCGTTATATCATTGTTGTAGGACTATCATATGATTTGAAATGAAGAGTTTACCGGCATAGTATACAGCGTGCGTGTCGCCCGTGTCGGTTGTAAAAGTGTGGATGAAATATATTGTCGAGCGGGTCAAAGCTGAATCCTCTGCGATCTGTCAATAAATTTGTCAAATAATTTAGACAAAATACACTTTATTACAGTTTGTAAGAATGATATTTTACTATTTCAACATTTCGTGTCGAATTTTAATATTTTTGGTTGCCATCAGCCTTGGAAATTACAATATTCAAATGAAAACATTGATCTTGTTTTGGCGCCATTTTATTGCATCAGACAGATACTGAGACAGGATGATTATTAATATCGGACTTACTTCACTGCTGTCAATGCTTTTAGAGACTATTCTCATTCATTTGTGCTTTTATTATCAAAATCTAAAGCTAGTAATATTTGACCAGCATTCCATATTTTTAATTTTTAAACTGATCATGAATGCCGATTCGTTTGAATGAATGGCTGCCGGCGAGTACGCGCGTATAATGGAGTAGAAAGACATTACTCCTACGCTAAAGGTATCAACAACATACGTAGTAGCATATTTCTGTTTGGTTTATATTCCCTTAGAAACTCGAATGATTTGGTAAAAAGGCGGGTTGTTCTGTAGAGTTTTTACATTTATTATGGCGTGTCTTGGTGTTCTTCTAGACAGCCTTCATTATTTATTGTTCTCGCTGTCAGGTGCGTATCACAGGTTACTCGATAAGCTAAATAAATTTGCATGTGCTTCGTAGAAACCTCAAATGACGCACATTACCATCGAGAGCTTTGGGATCCTTGAACATCTAACATGTTTAATCAAGTATCAAAAATCGCCGCATTTCCGTGTAGTATATAGCTACTGCGCAATGGATTCTAATTTAAGCGCAAGTCGTCATATAGTGGACACCAGTCGATATTTTACTGTTCAAATCAAGAACAACAACAAATAGTTTTATTTGCACCTTTCAAGGAAAAACTAAAATAATTGACATATGGTATACCATATATGGCTACATTTCATTCTGGTACATACATGTCAGGCTAATCAAATTTGCCTTTATATGTGACAACTTTTAAAATAGTATTGTTATTACACGCCTGTTCAAAGGGCTGGCTGTAAGAACCCTGGTAATTGACTACCCAATATGAAACAATTTTTAATTGTCAAAACAATTTAATACATTAAATCAAAAAAGCATTACTGGCATCTACTGCCTGCCATGACCAAGTAACCTCACTTTCATGTATAACAATTGAAGAAACATAATCCAGTTTAAGCTCTACATGTATAAGGGCAATACCCTTCTAATTATGCTATTAATTACTAGCTAGGGGGTATGTTAACTATTGTCTGTCATCTACTACTACTATATCTTACTTCCTATAACACCTGAGGGCTATAGTATTATGACACACCTAATGGTCTGAATTATTACCCACTCTGGTATTCTTATTTTATAGATTTGTTTGAATTCATAATAACCTGATAACCTAAAACTCTGAATGCAGGACTTTAAACTAGCCCTACATGTAGGCTAGGCTAAGCTGGATGTTCCTGTTGGAATATTGAATAATAATAAAAAATACTAATAATAAATTTAAATATATATTATATGGTAAGTAGAATAGAGATAAATAGGTGCTTATGTTCAACGATGAACTCCAATAAAAGGATCCTCCAGGATTCACAGTCTGCACTCCAATATGTATATACTGTATAGCTAATTGCATAATCGTTGTCGGGTCGAAAATCATGAAAGCTATGACCACAAGGAATTCTGGGAAATTAAAACTCTCAAATAACATCGTCGATCAAATCATCGACCTTTTTATCCAGACTTGTAGGATCTTAGTTAAATAGCTCATATACCTTCAAAACTACGAGAACATTGAATGTATTTGCATGTAATGCGGCTCATGAACTGATTTCCCGTCCATCCTTGCGGTCTCAGCTTCTATGATTTATGATTTTCAACCCGACAATGATTATGCAATTAGCTATATGTAGCATAAAGATTTAGTAGAGGCAGGCAACTTCTGATTGTCCAACAAGTTTAATTTAAATGTTTCGGCCCTTCTGCCTCTGATTCAGTAAAAATATGAAAAGGCCATAGGGCCGAAACTTTAAATTAAACTTGTTGGACAGTCGGAAGTTGCCTGCCTCTACTATCTATATAAATAAAGATATTATTATTATTATTATTATTATTACTAAATCTTTATTCTACATGTACAGTCATTTGCAAAAATTCTGGCCGCTACGAAATATCAATATATCGGGTGCATTATGGGTTTAAATAATCGAACATTCCCCTTAAAGCGGGCAATGCCAGCAAAGTTGGTAGAAATATTTAGTATGATGTTTATTTTAGTCTTACGTTTGTTTTGCTTCATTTAATAAGTTAGGAAACTCAAAATAGTATTATTTAATTACCCATAATGCACCCAATATATAGATCATTCTAATCTTATTAAAAAATGTCATGATTCTAAGAAAAATTGTATAAATTCTATTATTAATTACAAATCATATAATAGCAGACATAGCATTAAATGGGTTAATTGCGTCTAGTATGTATTGGAAGTGCCTTTCCAAATATGGTAAAGTTGGTCCAATATTGTTATCTGACTTTGACTCAAAGATTAAGCCTGCTAATAAATGATTCTACCATGTCTCAGCTCCTTACCCCTCTCCTCCTGAGGACAAATTAGGCACATTTCAATTATGAACCCAGTGTAGAATTTCACAATAAATCGCTTTCAAGTCCAAATCCGCACTACTTCTTACACTATACATGTGTACTATTTTTGACTTTTACCTTAGATTCTTTTGGATGTGCTGATGGACAGTTTCAGTGCGCAAATCAATCCTGTATTGTTGGTCGTTGGCAATGCGATGGTGAAAATGACTGTGGAGATAATTCAGATGAAGATAGTTGTCGTAAGTTTCTTATATCTGTACACATCAGTGCTTTTTTTTTTTGGAGTTTATTTGAATTGTAAAGTGCCTTAGAACCATGTATGAGTGCGCTATATAAATTATTATTTATTTATTTATTTATTTATTTATTTATTTATTTATTTATTTATTTATTTATTTATTTATTTATTTATTATTTATATGTTAATACCATCAGAGTTGTAAGTACTCTGTTATTCCATTTCTAGCACCCAAGACATGCAGGCCAAACGACCAGTTCCGTTGCAGCAATGGGAAATGTATTCCAAAGTCATGGAAATGTGATCAAGAAGATGATTGCAAGGATGGAATGAGATCAGATGAAAATAATTGTGGTAGGTAGAATGGTTGTCCTATCATTCATCCATCCTTCCATCCATCCATTCATTTGTCCATCCATTCATCCATTTATCCATCCATCCATTCATCCATACATACATCCAATCCATTTATTGATCATACCTACTTACATTCCATTCATCTATCTATCTCTCCTATTTCTCATTCATCCTACATCCATTCATTAATCATGGCCATCTACCATTGGTTCATCTGACCCTCCATCCCACTCTTTATTTCTTCATCTTTTCATTCAGTCATTCATTGCATACATCTATTGGCAATCCAACTGTTGTGTTCATTTGTTTATTGTAGGAAATATAACATGTGGGCCTAATGAGTTTAAATGTGGAAATGGCAAGTGTATTGTAGAACCATGGAAATGTGACAAACATGATGATTGTGGAGATAATTCTGATGAAGATCCAAAAATGTGTAGTGCAGGTATAGACATACTATAAATGTGAATGTAATAATTATGTAGTGTAGACTGTGTACAAAATACAGTGTCGCGTGTATCCAATGACATGCAAAATGTAATGTGTAGTGCAGGTATAGACATACTATAAATGTGAATGTAATAATTATGTAGTGTAGTGTACAAAATACAGTGTCGCGTGTATCCAATGACATGCAAAATGTAATGTGTAGTGCAGGTATAGACATACTATAAATGTGAATGTAATAATTATGTAGTGTAGTGTACAAAATACAGTGTCGCGTGTATCCAATGACATGCAAAATGTAATGTGTAGTGCAGGTATAGACATACTATAAATGTGAATGTAATAATTATGTAGTGTAGTGTACAAAATACAGTGTGTGTATCCAATGACATGCAAAATGTAATTTAATACAAATTAAAAAATATGTTGCCATTTTGTTCTTACTAGTTGTCCGTAGTTGTGCATCCAATCAGTTCACTTGTGATAATGGTAACTGTATATCCAGTAGATGGGTCTGTGATAATGATAATGATTGTGGTGATAGGAGTGATGAGAAACTTCGTTTATGTCGTAAGTACACTGCATCTTGAATCTGATCATAGTTTGAGAAAACTTCCGATCATTGTTTGAGAAAACTATGATATTTTTTTATTTTTTATTTTTGACATCTTTATTGGCCTTCATTGTCAATAATATTTAGCATGGAAATAACTCTAATTGTGAATATTACTTTATAGAATCAAAGACATGTGCAAATGATGAGTATGTCTGTCAGGGTAATAGCCATCAATGCATCATGTCAAAGTGGAAATGCGATGGAGATAGAGACTGTCCACTTGGTGATGATGAGAGTGATTGTCCATTGTCCACCCCACCCAAGTCCTGCTCAGCTAATATGTTCAAGTGTCAAAATAAAGAGTGTATACTTGGTAAATGGAGATGTGATGGAGAAGCTGACTGTTCTGATGCTAGTGATGAGAAAAATTGCCGTAAGTAGAGAAAGGAACAGAAAGGAAAGGAAAAATGGGCTGAAACGGAAAGTAATTTTGATGGAAGGAAACAAAAAGGAAGAAATAGAGGAGGCATTGAACTGCTTGGTCATGGTTTCTCAGCTGTAGAAATCAGCAATTATCTGACAAGATAAAAATAGCTGTATATACTTTGCTGTTGTGTGTTGACTTCTACACAAATGTACATGCCTGTTGTTTCAAAATGTCATTGAGAAACCCCAGGCTTTGTCTTGATTAAGAATAGAAATGCATTCAGACTTTTGAATATAATTGCTATACTATAGACAGACTTAATATTGTCAAACAACGTTATTTTCAACAGCAAAATCAAACTGCAGCAATTCGCAATTTGCCTGTGCTCGAGGAGGATGTATTGCAGCAAACCAGCGTTGTGATGGTCACAGGGACTGTTCTGATGGGTCAGATGAAATCGAATGCAGTATGTAAACTGTTTTATATTTTCAAGACTTTCTTTCCAGGACTTCCTTGACTGGTATTGGTATTAACTATTTCATGTTGTTCTCTATAGGTACTCCTGCACCTTGTACTGCAAATGAGTTTAAATGTGGTTCTACTTCTGTTTGTATATCAAAGACAAAGTTATGTAATGGTGTTAAGGACTGCCCTAACAACGAAGATGAATCCATGAGATGCAGTGAGTACTTATGAATCGACTCTCTCTAACCCAGACATGCAGCACCATTTGGATAATAATAGTAATTTATTTCTTGAAAATGCATATGACGAGGTCTCAAAGGTGTAGAAATACATATGGAAAAATTATATACAGCTGACTTAATAATATGTAATAATGATAATAACAATTATAATAAACATTATAAACCTACAAGCAAATCTAAAGGAACAATTTTTATAAACAAACAAGCAAATTATTATCAATTCAACGTAGCTCTAAATAGTGTGTATTAATTCAGCATGCAACCTTTCTTGTAGGTATTAATGAGTGTCTTGACCATAATGGACACTGTGACCACACCTGCAATGACCTACCAATAGGATATAACTGCACTTGTCGTCCTGGATATACCATCTCTCCTGATAATAGACGATTATGTGAAGGTAATTTGACTGTGGAATGGCAATAATGATGACGCTGTTGATGCTGCTGATGATGGTGTTGGGTGGTAGTGAAGATGATAAGGAATAGTTTCAGGATGGTGTTGCTGATAATGATAATGATTGTAGGGATGATGATGATGACACACTGATGGTGGTGTTGGGTGGTAGTGAAGATGATAAGGAATAGTTTCAGGATGGTGTTGCTGATAATGATAATGATTGTAGGGATGATGATGATGACACACTGATGATGGTGTTGGGTGGTAGTGAAGATGATAAGGAATAGTTTCAGGATGGTGTTGCTGATAATGATAATGATTGTAGGGATGATGATGATGACACACTGATGGTGGTGTTGGGTGGTAGTGAAGATGATAAGGAATAGTTTCAGGATGGTGTTGCTGATAATGATAATGATTGTAGGGATGATGATAATGACACACTGATGATGGTGTTGGGTGGTAGTGAAGATGATAAGGAATAGTTTCAGGATGGTGTTGCTGATAATGATAATGATTGTAGGGATGATGATGATGACACACTGATGGTGGTGTTGGGTGGTAGTGAAGATGATAAGGAATAGTTTCAGGATGGTGTTGCTGATAATGATAATGATTGTAGGGATGATGATGATGACACACTGATGGTGGTGTTGGGTGGTAGTGAAGATGATAAGGAATAGTTTCAGGATGGTGTTGCTGATAATGATAATGATTGTAGGGATGATGATAATGACACACTGATGATGGTGTTGGGTGGTAGTGAAGATGATAAGGAATAGTTTCAGGATGGTGTTGCTGATAATGATAATGATTGTAGGGATGATGATGATGACACACTGATGATGGTGTTGGGTGGTAGTGAAGATGATAAGGAATAGTTTCAGGATGGTGTTGCTGATAATGATAATGATTGTAGGGATGATGATGATGACACACTGATGGTGGTGTTGGGTGGTAGTGAAGATGATAAGGAATAGTTTCAGGATGGTGTTGCTGATAATGATAATGATTGTAGGGATGATGATGATGACACACTGATGATGGTGTTGGGTGGTAGTGAAGATGATAAGGAATAGTTTCAGGATGGTGTTGCTGATAATGATAATGATTGTAGGGATGATGATGATGACACACTGATGATGGTGTTGGGTGGTAGTGAAGATGATAAGGAATAGTTTCAGGATGGTGTTGCTGATAATGATAATGATTGTAGGGATGATGATGATGACACACTGATGATGGTGTTGGGTGGTAGTGAAGATGATAAGGAATAGTTTCAGGATGGTGTTGCTGATAATGATAATGATTGTAGGGATGATGATGATGACACACTGATGATGGTGTTGGGTGGTAGTGAAGATGATAAGGAATAGTTTCAGGATGGTGTTGCTGATAATGATAATGATTGTAGGGATGATGATGATGACACACTGATGATGGTGTTGGGTGGTAGTGAAGATGATAAGGAATAGTTTCAGGATGGTGTTGCTGATAATGATAATGATTGTAGGGATGATGATGATGACACACTGATGGTGGTGTTGGGTGGTAGTGAAGATGATAAGGAATAGTTTCAGGATGGTGTTGCTGATAATGATAATGATTGTAGGGATGATGATGATGACACACTGATGATGGTGTTGGGTGGTAGTGAAGATGATAAGGAATAGTTTCAGGATGGTGTTGCTGATAATGATAATGATTGTAGGGATGATGATGATGACACACTGATGGTGGTGTTGGGTGGTAGTGAAGATGATAAGGAATAGTTTCAGGATGGGTGTTGCTGATAATGATAATGATTGTAGGGATGATGATGATGACACACTGATGGTGGTGTTGGGTGGTAGTGAAGATGATAAGGAATAGTTTCAGGATGGTGTTGCTGATAATGATAATGATTGTAGGGATGATGATGATGACACACTGATGATGGTGTTGGGTGGTAGTGAAGATGATAAGGAATAGTTTCAGGATGGTGTTGCTGATAATGATAATGATTGTAGGGATGATGATGATGACACACTGATGATGGTGTTGGGTGGTAGTGAAGATGATAAGGAATAGTTTCAGGATGGTGTTGCTGATAATGATAATGATTGTAGGGATGATGATGATGACACACTGATGGTGGTGTTGGGTGGTAGTGAAGATGATAAGGAATAGTTTCAGGATGGTGTTGCTGATAATGATAATGATTGTAGGGATGATGATGATGACACACTGATGATGGTGTTGGGTGGTAGTGAAGATGATAAGGAATAGTTTCAGGATGGTGTTGCTGATAATGATAATGATTGTAGGGATGATGATGATGACACACTGATGATGGTGTTGGGTGGTAGTGAAGATGATAAGGAATAGTTTCAGGATGGTGTTGCTGATAATGATAATGATTGTAGGGATGATGATGATGACACACTGATGGTGGTGTTGGGTGGTAGTGAAGATGATAAGGAATAGTTTCAGGATGGTGTTGCTGATAATGATAATGATTGTAGGGATGATGATGATGACACACTGATGGTAGTGTTGGGTGGTAGTGAAGATGATAAGGAATAGTTTCAGGATGGTGTTGCTGATAATGATAATGATTGTAGGGATGATGATGATGACACACTGATGGTGGTGTTGGGTGGTAGTGAAGATGATAAGGAATAGTTTCAGGATGGTGTTGCTGATAATGATAATGATTGTAGGGATGATGATGATGACACACTGATGATGGTGTTGGGTGGTAGTGAAGATGATAAGGAATAGTTTCAGGATGGTGTTGCTGAAATGATAATGATTGTAGGGATGATGATGATGACACACTGATGATGGTGTTGGGTGGTAGTGAAGATGATAAGGAATAGTTTCAGGATGGTGTTGCTGATAATGATAATGATTGTAGGGATGATGATGATGACACACTGATGATGGTGTTGGGTGGTAGTGAAGATGATAAGGAATAGTTTCAGGATGGTGTTGCTGATAATGATAATGATTGTAGGGATGATGATGATGACACACTGATGGTGGTGTTGGGTGGTAGTGAAGATGATAAGGAATAGTTTCAGGATGGTGTTGCTGATAATGATAATGATTGTAGGGATGATGATGATGACACACTGATGGTAGTGTTGGGTGGTAGTGAAGATGATAAGGAATAGTTTTCAGGATGGTGTTGCTGATAATGATAATGATTGTAGGGATGATGATGATGACACACTGATGGTGGTGTTGGGTGGTAGTGAAGATGATAAGGAATAGTTTCAGGATGGTGTTGCTGATAATGATAATGATTGTAGGGATGATGATGATGACACACTGATGGTGGTGTTGGGTGGTAGTGAAGATGATAAGGAATAGTTTCAGGATGGTGTTGCTGATAATGATAATGATTGTAGGGATGATGATGATGACACACTGATGGTAGTGTTGGGTGGTAGTGAAGATGATAAGGAATAGTTTCAGGATGGTGTTGCTGATAATGATAATGATTGTAGGGATGATGATGATGACACACTGATGGTGGTGTTGGGTGGTAGTGAAGATGATAAGGAATAGTTTCAGGATGGTGTTGCTGATAATGATAATGATTGTAGGGATGATGATGATGACACACTGATGGTGGTGTTGGGTGGTAGTGAAGATGATAAGGAATAGTTTCAGGATGGTGTTGCTGATAATGATAATGATTGTAGGGATGATGATGATGACACACTGATGGTGGTGTTGGGTGGTAGTGAAGATGATAAGGAATAGTTTCAGGATGGTGTTGCTGATAATGATAATGATTGTAGGGATGATGATGATGACACACTGATGGTGGTGTTGGGTGGTAGTGAAGATGATAAGGAATAGTTTCAGGATGGTGTTGCTGATAATGATAATGATTGTAGGGATGATGATGATGACACACTGATGATGGTGTTGGGTGGTAGTGAAGATGATAAGGAATAGTTTCAGGATGGTGTTGCTGATAATGATAATGATTGTAGGGATGATGATGATGACACACTGATGGTAGTGTTGGGTGGTAGTGATGATGATAAGGAATAGTTTCAGGATGGTGTTGCTGATAATGATAATGATTGTAGGGATGATGATGATGACACACTGATGATGGTGTTGGGTGGTAGTGAAGATGATAAGGAATAGTTTCAGGATGGTGTTGCTGATAATGATAATGATTGTAGGGATGATGATGATGACACACTGATGGTGGTGTTGGGTGGTAGTGAAGATGATAAGGAATAGTTTCAGGATGGTGTTGCTGATAATGATAATGATTGTAGGGATGATGATAATGACACACTGATGATGGTGTTGGGTGGTAGTGAAGATGATAAGGAATAGTTTCAGGATGGTGTTGCTGATAATGATAATGATTGTAGGGATGATGATGATGACACACTGATGGTGGTGTTGGGTGGTAGTGAAGATGATAAGGAATAGTTTCAGGATGGTGTTGCTGATAATGATAATGATTGTAGGGATGATGATGATGACACACTGATGATGGTGTTGGGTGGTAGTGAAGATGATAAGGAATAGTTTCAGGATGGTGTTGCTGATAATGATAATGATTGTAGGGATGATGATGATGACACACTGATGATGGTGTTGGGTGGTAGTGAAGATGATAAGGAATAGTTTCAGGATGGTGTTGCTGATAATGATAATGATTGTAGGGATGATGATGATGACACACTGATGGTGGTGTTGGGTGGTAGTGAAGATGATAAGGAATAGTTTCAGGATGGTGTTGCTGATAATGATAATGATTGTAGGGATGATGATGATGACACACTGATGATGGTGTTGGGTGGTAGTGAATATGATAAGGAATAGTTTCAGGATGGTGTTGCTGATAATGATAATGATTGTAGGGATGATGATGATGACACACTGATGATGGTGTTGGGTGGTAGTGAAGATGATAAGGAATAGTTTCAGGATGGTGTTGCTGATAATGATAATGATTGTAGGGATGATGATGATGACACACTGATGATGGTGTTGGGTGGTAGTGAAGATGATAAGGAATAGTTTCAGGATGGTGTTGCTGATAATGATAATGATTGTAGGGATGATGATGATGACACACTGATGGTGGTGTTGGGTGGTAGTGAAGATGATAAGGAATAGTTTCAGGATGGTGTTGCTGATAATGATAATGATTGTAGGGATGATGATGATGACACACTGATGGTGGTGTTGGGTGGTAGTGATGATGATGAAAGTATTATGAAATAATAATGATGATGATTATTTTTTTGTAAACAGATATTGATGAATGTTTAACTTACGGCATGTGTAGTCAGACATGTATCAACTTCAAGGGTGGCTACAAGTGTGAATGCAAACCTGGGTACTTATTTGAACCAGACCACAAGACATGTAAATCTCTTGGTAAGTGCAGTGTTGATGGTAATGATGGTAATGGTGTCCATGTTAGGATGAAGATAATGATGACAATGGTGACAGTCCAAATTTGTAGTTGATGGTGTCATGATGATGATGATGATGTTGTCCATGATGTGATATTTGATGGTGCTACTATTGATGATGATGACAATGACGTCCATGTTAGGATGAAGATAATGATGATGATGACAATGACAATGGTGACACTCCAAATTTGTAGTTGATGGTGGCATAATGATGATGATGTTGTCCATGATGTGATATTCGATGGTGCTACTACTGATGTTGATGATGATGATTGATGATGATGATGACAATGTTGTCCATGATGTGATATTCAATGGTGCTGATGTTGTTGATGATGATGATGATTGATGATGATGATGATGATGATGACAATGTTCATGATGTGATATTCGATGACCAGTGCTACTACTGATGTTGATGATGATGATTGATGATGATGATGACAATGTTGTCCATGTGATATTCAATGGTGCTACTACTGATGTAATGATATTGGTAGTGACAGTTGGTTCCATGGATGGTTGTGATTCCCTAATCATCTAAACAGGACCTTAATAACATATTTAAATTAATTTATTATTTATTGATTTATTTATCAATTATCTTCTCAGGTCCAGAGCCATATCTGTTGTTCTCATCGCAGACAAGTCTTCGTAAGATGACCATGGGTGGTTATTCATATAATAGTCTTGTAACAGGAAGGAAGGGAGCTGTAGGCTTAGACTTTGATCTCAAGTCTAACATGGTGTTCTGGACTGATCCAAAAGCCAAGAAAATATATCGAGCAAAACTTGATAGAACAGGTACAGTCAGAGTCTAAAGCCAAGGTTAGCTTGCATTGTTGCATTGTAAGATGAGCATGAGCAGCATCCATTGCACATGCAACACGACAGCTGAAATTGAGCCAAAGTTTTTAACTCGCACAGTTTTCACATACAAGTGTACAGGATAAAGAGTTTTCACAAGTATAGTCACCCTGCAACTTTATTTCCCGTCCACTGTATGAACAAAGAAATCACTCGTGTATCACGACCTTTATTCTTATTACCATCTGTTCTTACTATACTTTCCAGGAAGCGTTGAGGATATTGTCAATGATGTCAAGGTACCAGATGCCATCGCGGTTGATTGGATTGGACGTAAGATTTACTGGACAGATGGTGATCTTAACTTGATTGAGTTGGCAGAATTGGATGGCAGCAACAGAATGACATTGTACTCGTCTGGTTTGGATGAACCTCGTGCTATTGCTGTAAACCCATTCAAAGGGTATGTACTCTTGGTTTCATAAGTCTTATATAATAAGCTATACTTTATAATGCATTTATAAGTTTATTATTATTATTAATGCATGTAGATAGCTTTATAGAGCCCTTTTTGCAGTAAAAACATGAATTGCTAAGGTTTTACAAACTTATAATTCTAATCCTATTAGGTACCATTTCCCATACCTATCCATAATAGCTGATGTCACATGGGAGTCCACCCCTGGGTGTAGATCACCTCTCCACCCTGCATCATGGTTAATGAATTGTTTTTGTTGTAGATATGTGTATTGGTCTGACTGGGGATATAATCCATGTATTGAACAAGGTGCCATGGATGGTTCTAAATCTGCACGTCGTATTCTTGTGAACACTAATCTTGGCTGGGTCAATGGTATGACCATCGATTACACCATTGATCGTCTTTACTGGGTCGATGCACGGCTGAAGAAGATCGAGTCTTTAAGACTAGATGGCTCAGATCGACGCGTCATCGCAAGCATCTTAAATGAACATCCATTTTCTGTTACTGTGTTTGAGAATACTTTGTACTACTCTGACTGGAATAGGAATGAACGAGCGATTCGAAAGGTCAATAAGTTTACTGGTGAAGATAAGGGTATTGTGAAGCGACTGTTATGGGCTCATATGGATGTGAAAGCTGTTCATCCAAACAGACAACCGAATGGTGAGTAAGTCATAGGTAAACAGCTCTCACCCAATGGTGAGTAAGTCATACATGTAGGTAAACAGCTCTCACCCAATGGTGAGTAAGTCATAGGTAAACAGCTCTCACCCAATGGTGAGTAAGTCATAGGTAAACAGCTCTCACCCAATGGTGAGTAAGTCATAGGTAAACAGCTCTCACCCAATGGTGAGTAAGTCATAGGTAAACAGCTCTCACCCAATGGTGAGTAAGTCATAGGTAAACAGCTTTCGAAAGAAAAGGGAGGTGGAACTGCAAGGGGAACTCGACGGGCAGTAGAGCATGTTATCTCGATCACTCAAATTTGGCAGTTTACGCGAAACCCCTATCGGGTCTCAGATAAGACACAGGAAGCCCAACACAGAAATAGATGATGGGAGGTCTAAGGATAAAGCAAAGGAAAAGGCAATAAATGCAATCCCCATTTCCGCTACCACTAAAATTACAGCCAAGTGCCTCTTTTCTAAACTCAAATATTTCTTGTACCAGGAACCAACTTCTGTGCTATCGGTAATGGTGGATGTAGCCACTTGTGTCTTCTTGCTGTATCGCCTAAAACCTACACATGTCGTTGTCCAAATGGTATGAACATGTCATCTAACGGCAAGAGTTGTATTGGTAAAGCATTTACTGGACAACCAACACCAGTGTCTACCCTAAAACCCACAACAACAACACCAACTGCTGCACCTAAAACCAAACCAAACCACATAGTAAAACCAACAAAGCCTGGCAAAGTAAATCGACCAATCACTACCACGGCTGCAAACACCACTGAAAGACCAAGCGAAAACCCTGTTCTAGCTAAGCGAGGAAGCGGTGAGTACGGCTTGTCTTGATTTCTTTCAGTTTCTCTGTTATCTATCTACTGTTATTTTTATTGTTCTCATTCTCACGTCGTCTTATGTCAGTATTGTGTACTTGGTGTTTCACTCATTAGTTCTTTATTTGTTTGTTTATTTGTCTATTTATTTATTTAACTACAGAAACAAATTACTACTGTTTATATGTTTGTTTATTTGTTTGTTTATTTGTTTAAATATATATGTTTGTTTGTTTATATGTTTGTATATATGTTTGTTTGTTTATATGTTTGTATATATGTTTGTTTGTTTATATGTTTGTTTATATGTTTGTATATATGTTTGTTTGTTCATATGTTTGTTTATATGTTTGTATATATGTTTGTTTGTTTGTTTGTTTATATGTTTGTTTGTTTGTTTGTATATATGTTTGTTTGTTTGTTTGTTTATATGTTTGTATATATGTTTGTTTGTTTATATGTTTGTTTATATGTTTGTATATATGTTTGTTTGTTTATATGTATATATGTTTGTTTGTTTGTTTGTTTATATGTTTGTTTATATGTTTGTATATATGTTTGTTTGTTTATATGTATATATGTTTGTTTGTTTGTTTGTTTATATGTTTGTATATATGTTTGTTTGTTTATATGTTTGTTTATATGTTTGTATATATGTTTGTTTGTTTGTATATTTGTATATATGTTTGTTTGTTTATATGTTTGTATATATGTTTGTTTGTTTACATGTATATGTTTGTTTGTTTGTTTGTTTGTTTATATGTTTGTATATATGTTTGTTTGTTTGTTTATTTGTTTGTTTGTTTGTTTGTTTATATGTTTGTTTATATGTTTGTATATATGTTTGTTTGTTTATATGTTTGTTTGTTTATATGTTTGTTTGTTTATATGTTTGTTTGTTTGTTTGTTTATATGTTTGTTTGTTTATATGTTTGTTTGTTTTATATGTTTGTTTGTTTGTTTGTTTGTTTATATGTTTGTTTGTTTACATGTTTGTTCATATGTTTGTTTGTTTATATGTTTGTTTGTTATATTGTTTGTTTGTTTATATGTTTGTTTATAAATATGTTTGTTTATATGTTTGTTTGTTTATATGTTTGTTTATTTGTTTGTTTGTTTATTTGTTTATTTATTTGTTTGTTTATTTATATGTTTGTTTATATGTTTGTATATATGTTTGTTTGTATATATGTTTGTTTGTTTATATGTTTGTATATATGTTTGTTTGTTTGTTTGTATATATATGTTTGTTTGTTTATATGTTTGTATATATGTTTGTTTGTTTACATGTATATGTTTGTTTGTTTGTTTATATGTTTGTATATATGTTTGTTTGTTTGTTTATTTGTTTGTTTATATGTTTGTTTATATGTTTGTATATATGTTTGTTTGTTTATATGTTTGTTTGTTTGTTTGTTTATATGTTTGTTTGTTTGTTTGTTTGTTTATATGTTTGTTTGTTTGTTTGTTTATATGTTTGTTTGTTTGTTTATATGTTTGTTTGTTTGTTTGTTTATATGTTTGTTTGTTTGTTTGTTTATATGTTTGTTTGTTTACATGTTTGTTCATATGTTTGTTTGTTTATATGTTTGTTTGTTTATATGTTTGTTTATAAATATGTTTGTTTATATGTTTGTTTGTTTATATGTTTGTTTATTTGTTTGTTTATTTGTTTATTTATTTGTTTGTTTATTTATATGTTTGTTTATATGTTTGTTTATTTGTTTATTTATTTATTTGTTTATATGTTTATTTATTTGTTTGTTTATTTATATGTTTGTTTATTTGTTTGTTTGTTTGTTTATATATTTATTTGTTTATGTTTGTTTATTTGTTTGTTTATATGTTTGTTTATATGTTTGTATATATGTTTGTTTGTTCATATGTTTGTTTATATGTTTGTTTATAAATATGTTTGTTTATATGTTTGTTTGTTTATATGTTTGTTTATTTGTTTATGTTTGTTTATTTATTTGTTTATATGTTTATTTATTTGTTTGTTTGTTTATTTATATGTTTATTGTTGTTTGTTTGTTTGTTTATATATTTATTTGTTTATGTTTGTTTATTTGTTTGTTTATATGTTTGTTTATATGTTTGTATATATGTTTGTTTGTTCATATGTTTGTTTATATGTTTGTTTATAAATATGTTTGTTTATATGTTTGTTTGTTTATATGTTTGTTTATTTGTTTGTTTGTTTATTTGTTTATTTATCTGTTTGTTTATTTATATGTTTGTTTATATGTTTGTTTATTTGTTTATTTATTTATTTGTTTATATGTTTATTTATTTGTTTGTTTATTTATATGTTTGTGTATTTGTTTGTTTGTTTGTTTATATATTTATTTGTTTATGTTTGTTTATTTGTTTGTTTATATGTTTGTTTGTATATATGTTTGTTTGTTCATATGTTTGTTTATATGTTTGTATATGTTTGTTTGTTTATATGTTTGTTTGTTTGTTTATATGTTTGTATATATGTTTGTTTGTTTATATGTTTGTTTGTTTATATGTTTGTTTATATGTTTGTTTATATGTTTGTTTGTTTATATGTTTGTTTGTTTATATGTTTGTTTATATGTTTGTTTGTTTATTTATATGTTTATTTATTTGTTTGTTTATTTATATGTTTGTTTATTTGTTTGTTTGTCTTATATATTCATTCATTTTAATATTCCAGGTACAAAGTCCAACAGCAGCCCATCCCTTAAAGTCGTTATACCTATTGTAGTGGTTATCATCGTGCTGATCGTTCTAGCTGGCGTGGGGTACTGGTTCTGGAGGAATCGTTACAGTAACTACAAACCAAGTATAAGCTATTACAAAGACATGTCTACCAAGCCGTTAGAAGAAGATTTTGACGATAATGAAACAACTAAAGTATTTGATGACGGTGGTCCAAGATGTAAGGTAGAATTCGCTTGAATGAGGTGATAGATGTCATAAGTATAGGATACTACATGTACAAACCATGGTGGATGATTATAGAATAGGTAAAAATGATGTCATAACCGTAATAGTTAATATATGTTGTTAGTTACCAGGTCGGGTTGCTATAGTAACAATGACGTCAACCACAATATGAGGTTTGGAGGATCAGTCATTGGTCAGGTATAAGTCCGATGGTGTTACACAATATCAGGTCTTGTTGCTATAGTAACGATGACATCATAGCCATAACACATTAGCTTTTTTTCTCAAACTACAAAGTATTAAAGAACAAATAGGACGAGTTTTACTTTAAAAAGACGATTCGCGATATTTGCGAAGACAGGATTTTGTGCATGGTCTTATTTGATTACCGCTGCCCAGATATTATGACAGATTCATTTTGTATTATTTATTCCAGAGCGGGCTCTGGTAATGTAAATACATTTGACCACGCATGCGCAGGACGCATGGGTGTATGAATAGCTCCTCTGGTAAAATACCTCCAATGTCAAAACCATGATCTGACTAACTTGACTGACGAAATATGAATTTTGCTCCGTTGAACTTTCCTGTTTTAGCATAATTTCTTTTTCAAGATACTCCAAAAGGTATAAAGAAGATCTTACAAAAAAAGAACTTTGAAGCCTTAGTTACCATACGTCAAGTCCATAGCAACGTGACGTCAGTATCAAATGCCACAGGAAGACCAAATTTCGTCTTAAAATCTGTTTTGAAAAAGTATAAAAATACAACGCTAATCTAGCTGATAATATTTGATATTTATTAGTTTTGACATTGAAAGGACATGCTGACGCTGCTAATAGTTTATATATAAGATATTTAAGAAATGATCGCGCAGTATTTTGTACGCAATATTTAATGCTTTATAAGAGATAATATAAAATGCTGTAATTACATTCTGGTTAATGTAAAAGAGTATTTTCAAACCTAGTTTTTTATTGCAATATGGATAAGATAAAATGCTGCTTGTGAAGCTATTTGGTAAGAAAATGCAATAGAAAATCAAAAGTATCAATTATTTACGAATGTTGACTGATATGTTGTGGTGTGTCGAGTTTTACCAAACTTGAAGTGAAATTGAACTCTTTTCAACCTAACACAAGATAATTATCATTTAACATTGCATTACCTGTAAGATGACGCATACACCGAATGCAATAATGGCGTCCAATTTCAATTGCCATTGTTCTGTACTGACTAGCCTCTCATACAGGTGAAAATGCTTTTGTGTTTCCACATGAAAACGAGGCTAATCAGTCCAGAACAATGGCAATTGAAATTGGACGCCATTATTGCATTCGGTCTATAAGCACAAACACAACCACAAATGTATACAAGCATCGAGAGTTCCAGACTTCCAGTACGCGCGCAATGCATTGTGAGATGCAATACAAAGGAAAAGTGAGCACCAAGTGAGCAAAAACATAGCTTGGGCTCCCTGTGTCTAGAATCCTTTGTAATAATCTCACAATGCATTGCGCGCGTACCGGAAGTCTGGAACTCTTGATGCTTGTATTTCAATAGTGAATCGGGACGACGCGAGCTCATGCAAGTAGTACAAAATGAAGCTTAATCTCTCACTGTGCTTGTTTTGTAATTACATGCTATTTACACCGATCAGTTCCCATATATTTCGCCTCGTCACTATACAATTTGGATTTATCGTTACTAGTTTGTGTCCAGGACAAACTTTTATTTTAGACCGTGAGGGACTCGCAAGATATTTCCTTATACCAAGTAAGAGTGGGTAAGAGTCCTAATTCAGAACGAGAGAGCCTGGGTCTTGACTGCACCTGAAAAAAACGCGCGAAACTGTGGAATTTCATTGAATGTCCAAGGTTTTGTACAAGTTTTGGAAATTCGTTGAAAATTCAAAATTCAAAATCCGCAAACATTTCCAAGGTTTGAAGAGCGTGCGTGAGTGTGTGTAGTGCACACGCTTGTACATATAGTGTCATTTAAAAGATGTATATCTTTATAATTAAAGCCAGATTTACTTTGTTAACGGTAAAATTATTTAAAGTATTTATGTCATAAATTATCTATTGATTGGACAGTAACATATTGCGTGCGATATTGTCAGTAATTCCATGACAAAACTAGTTAAATCTTGGAATACACTATGCAATTGCTCGCTGCTGTAATGTGTAATGTTGTGCGCAGTGTTGCACCATCCCTTTATAAGTATTATAATATAGTTTTCAGAATTCAATATATATACAGTCATTCCCAAAAAGGTTGTCCATGCAGATGAAAAGACTGCAATACTACAATAAAGTCACGTGATTCATTATGTTTTCAATTTCTGCGCGCGGAAATGCGAGTTGATACCAGCGCCATTACATTCAGGTCTCACAATACCGTGTACTTTTGCATCTCAAATTGAATTCCACGCGAGGAAATTGAATATACATAATGAATCACGTGATTTTATTGTAGTATTGTAGTCTTTTCATCTGAACAACCTTTTTGGGAATGACTGTATGTATGTATGTATGTAAGTACTTTGCTGACGCAAAATTAAACCATATCAGCATGATCACGTGATTAGCAGATATATACATTGTCACGTGACTTTCATTAGCGAATGACTGGTAACATTGTATAATTGTGTGAATAGTTAATTCTAACGGACTATGGATGTTGAATGTATTGTTTCATATAAAGTCTTAGATTCTCTCTTTAGAAAACACCAAGAAAGCGAGTTGATGATGTAATAGCTATTTGTAGTAACCAGTGAGTGACACCTGTCAGTCATACTAAGCGTTTCTTTTATATGATGAAATATACTCTTATGGTTCTATCTATCTATTGGCAGTTTGTTCATCTATTTGGTTACATCTTTCTTTCCTTTTTTACTTTGTGTTTTCTTGCTTGTGTTTGTATATAGTATTATTATACATTATCTAGTGATTGATAAAACACGTCCCTTGTCAAAGAATCAAAACTTAAATAAAGGTAAAAATTGAACAAAATTAGTTGTATCTCAATTGTTTAGCGGGCTTCACCCACAAGGTGGCACGAAGAACATCCAACTCACTCCTATACTCGCCCCCACTACCCTCAATCACCCTCAATCACGTTACCCCCACTCACCCACAATCCCAACACCCCCAATCATCCCCACACACCCCCATGCAATCAAACTTAACACAATTCCCTTATGTTTGCTCTTGTCTTGCGCTACTCTACTTCCTGTAAAAGAACTCTTCCACAAAAGTAACGCAGAGAACAGTGTTTGAACATGTAACTATTGAAAGGTTTGAATGGTCAGGTTCCAATAACTCGATGCAGCTTAGTTCACAAGCTATAGTCCATTTTGTCGTTGTTCAGGGCCGTACACAACACAGGGGGAGGGGGGGGAGCAGTTGCCCCCCGCCCCTAGAAGGGCGAAAAAGATACCAAAAAGTTTTTATTTTCCTGTTATACACGTACTGCCCCCCCCCCCCCCCCCCCCCCCCCCCCCTCTTGAATTTTGGGTTATGCACGGCCCTGTTGTATTCTTTTGTTAAACAGATTGATTCAGTTGTACCTTAATTGTGCTTTAACAATAATACTGTTGTTTACATAGTTGACAAAACACATGTTTAAATCCACATGAAAAGAAGGTGTATGACTGCACCGCAGGCAACAATAGGTTACTCGCCATGCTGAGAATTACTTATTACTTCATCGTGTTGTTCGTTCTAGCAGGTATTTATGGTGATATTATCCACATGACTTTAACATCGTGTAAAAATAATAACTTTAATGACGTGCTGGACGTAATTCCGAAGCCTTACAACATTTAGTTTTTTGTTACACGGTGTTAAAGTCCACTCACCTACGCACTTGTGTATACAGTTGAACCTCCCGTAGGCGACTACCCTCCGTGCAAGAAAAAGTGGTCGCCTACGAGAGGTGGTCTCTCATGGGAGGTACTCCACGGGAAGCCCAAATTTAAGTAATGTTTAATCTCATATATACTTTAAATGGGGACACAAGAACATCGATACCTTGGTTAAGGTCTAAGCTGTCCCGACTTGGATACAGTTTAAATGATTTTTTGCGTGATCTCCGATGTAACATTACAGAGAAATTCCCAGTTCGTACTCTCAAAGTGGTCGCGTTCTCCTACGAGAGGTAAAATTACAGAGAAATTCCCAGTTCGTACTCTCAAAAAGTGGTCGCGGTGTCCTACGAGAGGTGGACTCCTACGAGAGGTTAAAATATAGTGATTTGACTGAGAGACAAAACGGTGCTTTGAGAAGCGGTCGCTCATGAGAGGTGGTCTTCTACGGGAGGTGGTCTCTCATGGAGGTTCAACTGTATACAAGAGACCATAATCTATCATATTCTCTTGATATATACTTAATTGCATAATCGTTGTCGGTTGAAAATCATGAAAGCTACGACCAAAAGGAATTCTGGGAAATTCAAACTCAAATAACACCATCAATTCATCGGCCTTTTTATCCAGACTTGTAGGATCTTAGTTAAATAGCTCATATACCTTCAAAACTACGAGAACATTGAATATATCTGTATGTAATGTGGCTCATGAACTGATATCTATTTGTTCATGAAGCGCCAAGTTATTAAATGCGTCAGTTGGAAGAAGAAAGTACAGCTTATAAGTCGTCAGGTCATGGGGTCTGAAAGCAATGAAGTAGCAGCATTACCGTATTATAAATTTATAGAGTCGTTTTCGTATGAGTGGGAAACTTACAGCCTAGTCCCAGGCGTTATCTCTCCTATAACCGAACCGTCGGCGAAAGCCTGGAACTGGGCTGGAAAACTTAGAGTACGGATTGACGATCACGGTATACGGCCTCGAACCAATTCCTGAACCAATCACAGCGCGCGAAATCATTTCTCAACCAATCAGAATGCTTGGATACCGTCACCGGATGGCGCAATACCGTCACTGCACGAACCGTACCGTAACTACTTCTCACTCAGTACGAAAACGACTGTAAGTACTTATGAAAGTGGCTTAGCAATGACATCTGATTGTATAATTCACAAACTGTTTCATCGCCCATTCAACAGCACCAGAATGTCTCCACACAGTACAAGGTAAGAGTTCAGCTCTTACAAATGTAATTATTATTATTACTCGGGCCCAGGCCGCAGGCCGCCCGAGTTAGAAAATGCGGATTTCGGTAGTAGTAGTAGTAGTAGTAGTAGTAGTAGTAGTTTTGTTCGGCTTCAAAATGACGAGTATGCGACGTATTTAATCGTATCCGGAGTTTCAAGATTACTCCGCAGATTTGAAAAGATAAAGGAGACACAGGACTCAAGTAGATTATGAATCTTAGTTTTGAAAGCAGCTGTAGATCTTCAAGCTATTAAAAGGTCAGGATTCTAGTTCATCGTTCAATGACTAGAAGTGGTAAAAGGACTAGAAGCTCGCTTAAAATATATTTTTTTTAAAACAAACGCGAGGCCGTTATCGGAACCATCTGACCTATGCAACCTCAAGACGTATCATGTTCGTACTCACCGGACTAATAGTCTCCCTCGTCACTCAACTGTCACTGATTGTCATGACGTCAGAGAAATTATATTGTATTGAAGATGTCCTTGTTTTATTCGACGTTCGAACCGTAACTCGAACCCGAACTCGATTCCAAACTCGACGTTTCGGGATCTGAAGCTAGAGAGGGGGCCTTTACACAAACTCATCAAAATCAAATCAATTGAACTCAAAGTCAAAAGGTAATCAAATGAACTCAAAGGCAAATCAAATGAACTCGACACATACATGTATATACATAGTCTCCCTCGTCACGCAACTGTCAGTCATTGTCAGGTCTCTCCTCGCGCAGCTGACATTGTCCTTGTTCTTCAACCAACTGGCATTCATTTTCAAGTACTTCCTCGAACAACTGACATTTTCCTTTTCACAATGCCCGAGTGAACGCTCATTGAGCGTCTTGTTAACAGTTATAATACTAATAAAATATATGGATCGCAATGACATCACCAAGCGCGCGCTGATTGGTCCAACGTATGCTGTCAGTGAGCATGCGTAGTACAGTTTGTAAGCATCAAATATATTCCAATGCACTTGCCACTGCAGGCACTAGCAGAGTGCTTTTCGTCTTATTTTCCACGAAAACCCACCAGGAAAATGTCTTAAACTGAACAATTACAAAGTTTAATATCAAAGAAAGGTTAGTTCATTGATAGTAGTGTATTAGCAGTCTAAGTCGACTATTTATTCGATGTTTGTACCGTATTTAAAATGTCTGTTGAGTGTTGAGTGACGAGCTCGTTTCGGCTTCAGTTTTGTCTTCATTCATCATGAATCAAAGGTTTTACATAGATCAAAATACTTTTAATAATTATAATATAAACCTGAGTTCATTATTAAGTAATTATTTTTGGTGTTTTTACCCATAAATTAATATTCAACATGAGTTTATGTAAATTAGATAATGACATTCCAGCGTGCAGCGCGCGAACTTCAACTAAAATTTTATTCAAAAACACGACAAAATCCTCAACTTTCTTCCCATTTTGTTCGCCAAGTTTTTGTTACGATCCTGATCACAGGCATCCCAACCATTGCTTCTGTGGCCCTTATAATTTATAAAAATATATATTTGTACGTACCCGTCTTTTCTTGATGGGTTTCCTGTGGTAGAGCGCGCGCGCAATACCTATTATGTTGGGCTCCCTGTGTGCGTCCCAAAATACGCGCCCGCAGAAATGCAAGCTACTCGAAACTTTCTATTTGTGTCCGGTTTTCCTGTGGTAAAGAAGAGAAGGACTGGATGCTATAATAGTATTTTCTTAGAAACCAGTCCTCCTCCTTCTCTTACCACAGGCTGTCCAAACTCGCGCTTCTCCGTTATTTCGAATCACTTTCAAGTGACGTCATGATTACACTTGAACTCACCCAACTGATGGCTCCTGTGAGTAGAAAGATTCAAATACCGTAGTTTATTTTTGATTTCAGGTTATAACTCGGGCTGTACCGTGAAGACCACTACTGGCAAGTGCTGTGTGTTCCCGTTTCATTATAGAGGCTCTCGATACTCGAAGTGTATCGATATCAAACATAGCAGACCCTGGTGTGCAACAACTGCTGACTACGCGACTGACAAGCAGTGGGGAGATTGTGATGGTAAGTAGTTAGAAAGCATTGCATTGTGGGAGAGTAAATACGAGGCGCGCAACTGACCCGTTTTGAGAACACAGACTTCATATATATATATATATTAATAAAATTAACTTAACATTAAATAATTATTTTCGTGAGTATAAAAAATGTTCTTACAAAACAAACAGTTTAAGAAAAAGAAAAACAAATTCGGTGCAGCGAGGAATCGATTCCGGCCCTGTCCTAGTCCAGAACTGGCCCCACCTTTCTCAATAACTGATATAAATACTGGGCGCGAAAGAAATATAAAGACTACGAGAAGCGCGCGCGCAATCTATAAGGAAATTGAGAAAAGTGGGTCCAGGAAAGTTCGTCTGAGCATGCGCCACCACATCCAATCAAAAATCCTCTCGAGCCCGCTATTATTGTTTATAGCGGTTATTCTTCGAAATGGACGCATTTGCCGCCGAGTTTTACTTACAGATTTTATACGACAACAAAATTCACAAAGAAAACAACGTCCTTTATTGTTTCTTTTCTTATTTGTTAGCATAAAAAAAGTTATTTTTGTGTTTTGTTTGTGAAATGCGCGCGCTATCACACAATCGATACGCCATCGAGCGCGCGCTCAAGAGATTTTTCGTTTGCTTTTCTCACTTTTTTCGCCAAAAAGATTGCGTTTTTCTTCTTATTTTCTACACAGATATCATTGAAAAGTTGTTGTGTGTTTCCCTATTTACTTTAGAAGTACTTTTCTGTCGTTTTTAGTGTGTTTTCTTTTTCCAATGAAAAACAAAACGCCAAGTGGTCTTTGAGGGTGATATCAATTATTGCTCAATGTTCACATCCCGAAAACGGGATGTGGTGACGCATGCGCAGACAAACTTCCCTGGGCCCACTTTTATCGTCTCTCTCTAGCCCAGCTCTTCTCTTCTGCTCTATGCCGCGCGCGTAGATAAAATTGGGTCCAGTTCTGGACTAGCCCTGTCCCGGCCCATGTGCTTCTAAAGCGCTGTGTTTCAGTGCGAGCCACGGGACCACAGTAATTTGCACAACAATAGACAGTCCATTCACAAGATACACTAGGTTATTTTGTCCTCCAAATCAGTAAGCGTGCACGATAGCCTAGTGGTGCGGGGCAGTTATTTAGTGGGCCTAGGATCCGACTGTTCCCTCCCTCTTTGACTACTAAGCTGATTGGTGTAATGCCCGGATAGCGCGGATGGGGCCGAAATCTTCATCCTATACGTAACATACGGTGACTGGCAGCATAATGTCTGGGCGTATGGGCCTAGTGTTGGATAAATAACCGGCATTCATCTCTTTTGAACCTGAGAGTCTAGGGTTCGAGTCCCAGCCGTGGCACGTTTTTTTTTCTTTTCTTTTTTTCTTTTTTGTTATTGTTTTTTTTTTTTTTTTTTTTTTTTTGGAATTGTTTACACATATCTATAAATTTATTTATTTATTTATTTAACGCACCCTAAGTCTTACTTTACGAAGAGCCGTTGATGAATCAAATATACTTTTTGTAAAAGTTAAAAACATATTATTAGCAACGTTGTAGCGAGAAATATTTGAAACAAAATAGATGACTTGTATGCAAATGATAAATAATAATGTAGCTAATAAGCAAAGTCTGTTGCTACATCTAGTGTGATGCATAATTTTTCATTACGAAGAGAATTTCGTGTTTTCTGGGCACACCAAGATTAATACAGTCGAGGACGCGTTAAGTTCATTCAAGATGTATATATATATTTCTTGTACAATGACATTATTATTGATTATAAACCACTAACTCGCCTAGATTAGTTGTGATAATATTAGTTTTAATGATATACAAGCATTCAATTCGGTGTACATATATGTCAGTCTTTATTAGTTATGCTATTCTACATTCTGTATAATTAACGGTTAACAAAACATTTTTCGGTAAGGATAAAATAACACATCAATGTATTTAGGCAGCGGAATTCGTGGTAAAATATCGAAATAATAGCAAATCCAAATCATCCCATATACTAGAAATGTATAAAGATACAACCATAGCATGGAGGTATCCTGAAAATTAATAGAAACAAGAAGAAGTAAAGTATAGAAGAAGACGGGCAAATCATAATAGAGCTTCTACAGTATCAGTACTTTGTACTGTCACTTTTTACCTCAGAAAAAACCGCGGTATTTAGAAGTTGATTATTATTAATACTGGAGAAATAGAAAACGCTCGCGCGTGCTATGTGCAGCCAGTTTTAGAGCACGCGTTCTGATCAGAACACGAGAGAAGTGTTAGGAGAAGCTAGCCTCCCCCGCAGATCGATATTTTTAGGTGTTCTTTCCATTCTAAAAAAGATCTGCGGAGAGGTTATAGGAGAAGCACGACGCGTAGCAATATTATGATTTTAACAAAAATAGGTATGTGCTCTCATAGATCACGCATTTAGCAAATGAGAGCGCGCGTTATATTTATAACACTTACATGTATTTCGTCAGTCTGTACTTGCGCGTCGATCTGTTAAAATCAACGAATTAATGATTATCGTGGACCTCTGCATCTATTAAACCTAATACCTAAATACTTACCATTTCTGCTGGCGCCGTCTGGGTTGATGCTTGTTTGGATTTTAGAATAGCATTGGACGAATTCTATAAATAGCGCAAAGGAAATGGACACGTCAGTCAGTCAGTCAGTCAATCCGTCAGTCAGTCAGTCAGTCAGTTAGTCATTTCATTCATTCAGTCAGTCAGCCAGTCAGTCAATCATTCATTCATTCATTCATTCATTCATTCATTCATTCATTCATTCATTCATTCATTCATTCATTCATTCATTCATTCATTCATTCATTCATTCATTCATTCATTCATTCATTCATTCATTCATTCATTCATTCATTCATTCATTCATTCATTCAGTCAGTCATTGAGTCATTCAGTCAGTCAGTCAGTCAGTTAGTCAGTCAGTCATTTGATGATGATGATGATGATGATGATGATAAAGACTTTATTTCAAGAGGGTAAACACATAAAAGTGAAATTTCATTCATTCAGTCAGTCAGTCAATCAGTCTGTCGGTCATTTCATTCATTCATTCAGTCAGTCAATCAGTCAGTCACTCAGTCCGTCTCTCCGTGTTGCTGTCTCTATAGAAGCTATCTAATTACCTTCTCGAAGTATACGTTCTGTGCATCTACAGGATATTTTTCATTGTTGATCCATTTGTTGTATGCCTTAACGATTGTCTCAAGCTGAATAACATAAAAAATACCTTATATGGTCACGTAAAATACGTAACAATTGCGCAACTTATCACGTATTATTATTCCACTCGTGCGTCATTTTACCATATTAGGGCAAGAGAACACGCAAAATATGCCAGCGTATTACACAGTAGCTCGCGCGCGCAAAAATGGCTCAAAAACTTCAGGAAACAAAGAAACAAAATCAATTGTGGATTAATAAACCCCTTATTTGATGGTTTGACAGATAATACTTGCGACAACGCAACTCGTAAAATATCCGCGCGTATTATCTGTCAAACCATCAAATAAGCTGTATGTATTACGCGCACAAACATTGTACAATTTACACAACAATAATAATAATACAGCAATTTTATGTCGAAATAAGATATAGTAGTTTCCCACTAAGTAAGGACACCTAATTAAAAGTTCCAACGTTGCGCGATAAATTGCACGACTTACTTCATCATATACATATCCCTTTATAAAATATATTCAAGTGATCTCATGAACACGGTAATGACGTTACAGTTGTATTTATTTTATAAAAGAAATATAAAACGTTTTTCCGAGTTTGCATAGCCGCGTGTTTGCATCAGGCTATGCAAACTGAACACGGCAAACGTTTTATACTCTTTTATGACACTTGACTTACACTTTCATCTTCTTCCGTTTGCGACGCCATTTCGAACTGCAATGAAATAAAATGTCAGAACTGAGAACAAAGGCTACAGTTTTGTTACGTGGGTACTCCTATTCGTCTCACCTTCATAACAGACATGGTCTGTGACGACTTGTCAACCATTGGTTGTGTCGTCATACACTAAAGCAAACAGACGTATACAGTGATAGAATAAAGGCGTGATGACGTTGTTTTACTACAATTACCAGAATGCTTTGGGATTTCTTTCTTATTCAGATTTTTATTCCCTCATGAGAATAGTAAGACAATTGGTGCTAATTATCTAACAAAAGAAAATGGGCAAAGCATTCTGGTACTTGTATTATATGACGCCATCATGCAAGTCGCCTATTATTTAAACACGAGGACGCACTATAAAAGGAGAGGTACCTAGGGTAAGTTCGTTGGATCTGTCAATCAAATCTACCGAGACACAGGGAGAGGATCTCAAGAACTGCAAGCTCTATAAGTCAATCAAATGAACAAGAAACTGTGGAAATAAATACTAAAACGCACATGGAAAATTTTTGTTGTACAATTCACTATCACTTTTCACTTTGGTAAAAATTATGGTACTTTGAACTGAAACCGTTAGCCGTTTTGAAGTCGCACGGCTCTAGTACTATTATGCTTATCGTTTCTTTCATGGAAATGCCATTTGCGAATTAAATATACTCACAGCATAGGTTTCGAAACCTTACCGGCCTTTGCCATAAAAGTACAGAGATGTACAAATGCTCGACACTTTTACCTCATAACAAGACATCTTCGCGAACGACGACACCATAACAAGACACCACTGACAAGACGAACGACGAGAAAGACTCGAACGTAACTTGTGTAATGAAAACATTACTCTTGTCGCTTTATGCAGAAATGACCGAACATAGTTTTATGTTTGGAAATGCTTATTAAAAGACTAGAGGATTTCGGCTCATGAATTTGTAGGCCTGGATAAGGAGTTGATTGTTGTGATACATGGCGCGGGAAATTCAAATTAAAACCTGGTTCTTCGTACGCGTGGTGCGAATGAAAATCGTATAGATAACTACCGAATACGAAAAAATATTGACACGTCCGTCAATTACAACTGCTTTAGACGTAAAATTACAATTTCTTCATTAACTTTGCTGTTGAAATGTGACTTTATTAAGAAAATCATTTTACCCCGTTGTTCAGCCATGTTCAACCATTGTCCGCCATAATTCAAACTCATTATTATTCAAAAATTGTGGGCGGAGCAATTAATGCCCTTTTATAGTGCGTCCTCGTGTTTAAGAGATGAAATTTCTCTTTGAGTGGATGAATCATATTTTACGAGTGAGCGTATGTGCAGCGAACGCCAGTGAAATATTGATTTTTACACGAGAAGATAAACTCAGTTCATATCTTCAAGCCACCGTGTAATGTTCTTTTTATTCTTGGTTTTCAATCAATCCCTTGAGAATCAAGAGATAAAGACACGGCGGCCATGTTGGTTGAACAAACAATAGACACTAATGAGCAATCTTTTGTTGAAGTTCAACCAAGATGGCCGCCGTGACGTTATTGCAAACCAGCAATATGGACAAATACACAACAAGTAGTGCAAGGGAAGATAAAAAACTAGTGAAATATGACAAAAAGACGCAATGAAATATGCAAAAAATATGTAACATTTGGCAGTGAAATATGAGAAATATGAGTGCTTTACTTCCCAGTAAAACACTGTTAATAATAATAATAATAATAATAATAATAATAATAATAATAATAATAATAATAATAATAATAATAATAATAATAATAATATATATTGTTTGTATTCTAATATCATTAGTTAATTGTTATTGAACAATCCAAGCGATCATTTTAAATTTTGTAAATAAGGATTTTTATCTAATTTTCTATCTCTCATTTAATAATAATAATAATAATAATAATAATAATAATAATAATATAATAATAATAATAATAATAATAATAATAATAATAATAATAATAATATTTAATAATAATCGCTAATAATAATTAATAATAATAATAATAATAATAATAATAATAATAATAATAATAATAATAATAATAATAATAATAATAATAATAATAATAATAATAATTAATGGATACATTACGTTACTGTTACTTACATCAACAAACACTTCTTTTTCTTCTACTATTTCTTCTACTTTTTCTTCTTGTTCTTTATTTTTATAGACTTTTCGTGGACTGGAGAGAGAAATCACAAAGTAGAGCTCAATCTAATAAACGTCTGATACTCACGAACACAGATACCTTTCTTCGGCCAGTCCTTTACGAACTGTCTTTAATAGTGTAATCTGCGCTGAAATACAATTCACATTACTTGTTACTTGTACCTCGTATTCATCATATTTATATTGCTTTTGAACAACTATGGAAACTATGACAAAACATAAGTAAATTGTAAACACATAATAATAACTGTAAACGCTTCTTGATACGAAAGTGTTGAAGAGAAATAAAGTAGATGTAGCATGGCCCCTAAAGGAGGGTAGCGAAATGCGTTCTGTGCGTTCAGTTGTATACTTTAATAATTATATCTTAGATTGTTACGCATGCGCAGGGCATCTATGGATACCAGCCTAGACTGGGTTACCCTGCATAAATAAATGACCTTATTTGCTGAAGTTTTGGTTTTCTTATGGAGCTGTTCAATGCTGTAAAAATAAATGCACATTACATTAAACACGATTAAAGGGGGGAGGGGTGGGGATAAGTTGTGCCCTTCAAGTGCGTAGTACTTACAAATTGTTCATTAAACTCGAAATGTTGGATTCAATTTCCTGAAAAAAAAACAGTTCAATTAAGTAACGTTTATTTGTACCACTTACTTTACAGTTCAATCATGCTTTTACTGTCTGTAGTAACCATGGTAACTACATTGCTAAACCAAACTTCTATGACGTTTGTTGGTGTTTACCTTTTTGATTTGATGGTTGACATGGGCACCGCTAACTTTCTTCGTCTTTCGACTTGGTGTTTCTGAAGGAAAAATAAACAGTTGAAACTCTCCTTAATTGGAGTTCAAAAGATTTTGAAATTCTTGTCATATTGATTGGTTCTAAACCTTTAGTATTAAATCTTTACGTACAACAAAGTCATTATATAATGAGAACATGTTTCGTCCTTACGAACCTATTCGACTCGTTATATACACCTATTCCAAAAATCGTTGTCCCCGCCGAAAGCAACAAGCAAGAAGCTGACGACCGCAAAGGACTTTGGGAATCTCCTAATTAATTAATTTATCCGTGGTACTTGAGAAGTTATCCCTACGAGCGTTGAATAGCAATCATTTGGAACTATTCGGCCATTTGAAAATCCATGTTGTTAAAATGTCTACGGATGAATAAATGAATAAGGAGAAAGTCCCAATGCCCTTTGCGGTCGTCAGCTTCTTGCTTGTTGTTTTCGGCGGGGACAACGATTTTTGGAATAGGTGTATATAACGAGTTGAAAAGGTCCGTAAGGTAGAAACATGTTCTCATTATATAATGACTTTGTTGTACGTAACGATTTAATACTAAAGGTTTAGAACCAATCAATATGACAAGAAAAATAAACACATTTCATTGAAATTCTTCTTAATTGGACTTCAAAAGATTTTGAAATGCTTGTCATTGCTTATGTGATAGGTTCTAAACCTTTAGTAAATCATTACGCACAGCAAAGTCATCATAAATGGGAACATGTTCGCGTCCTTACGGACCTTATCAACCCGTAAGGACGAAACAAACAGTTGAACCTCTAAAACAGGACTTGGAGTTTCTGAAGGAAAAAATAAACACATTGAAACTTGGTGTTTCTGAGAAATGGACTTACTCTTTTCTTTATCTTTCTTTTCCCTTGAAAATAAAGAAGAAAATATAACAAATTCAATAAGCATTATTAGAGTCTTTGGAACAACACTCAGCCGGTTTACGAATGAAACATTTTGCATTTTTTGACTGATCTTGTCCGTGACAGTTCACATAAATACCGATAGTGTTTGTCGATCAATAGAGACGTTTAGGTGATACATGTTAAAACGTTTTGAGCAATTGAAGAACAAGAAAAAGGAATAAGAAAACAAAGAGCTTTTACCTTTTATTTTTTGACTCTGCCATAACGTATCCATTGATGACACGGCGCGCGCGCGGTCAGGTTTGGATTCCGTGGTTGTCGTGTACAAATGCGCGCGCAATGAAATGAAACATGTGACATCAGCCATCTTGTGACCACAGGGAGTCCAAGCTTCTACTGTCAGCCCGAGTCTAAAATTGCAGACCTTGTCCGTGCGCAATATTTCCCAGTGAACTTTGCGTGCCGACTATGACGTCATAAGTGCTCAAAATTTAAGCGAGTTTGGTAATTAGTCGGGCTTCCTGTGGAAACCCGACTCTAAAAATGCAGAGCGTTCTTCTTCTTCGTATTCTTTGACCCCAGAACGCATATTGGGTTCTACAGCGCATGCGCCTTGTTGGGTTCTACAGCGCATGCGCCCTGTGCCGGCCGCTAAGATAATCACCGAAGGCTCTAACAACATGATTTATCAATACGAGACTGGTCGAGTCTGAATTCACAATTTATGTCGTCTTGTTTTCAAAATAACCACAATAATTCATAGAGATATGGATTTATCAATCCAGTACTAGTACTGCAAAGGGTTTAGAGATCTTCAGAACTTAGAACGAAGTGAGTTGATACACGCAGCCGGCGGTGAAGAGAAGAGAACAGTTGTAAGGTTTTCAGCCGACCGATAATAGTTTATGTATACGGTATTTGTATGGATATATTTATGGTAACAAATAAACTATGTCATTGTCATTCATGATTCGCTGAGTTTATGAAATCGCAGTACTGAAATTGCAAGGAAAGCAAGTTCTATCGAGCTCGTTTTAATCGCACTATAAAATATCTATATTTAGTTCAAATAGGTTACATTTCATTAGTATTGTAGAAGCGATCGTTATCTCGTCACGTCCTGTGTATGGAATTTCATGTATTCAGTAGAAGACATGGTAAATACTCTTGATGATTGTGATATTCTAGAAAAAGCTATTCTTGTGCTGGGAGATTTGATTATTGTACATAAACAATACTTTATGATCATTCTAAACCATAGTGCGTTAATGAATTACCTTGCCTACGTGTTTGATGCATTAGTCTACGGCGCGCGGGCTCTTGCTCGAGCTTTATTGCCATTGACAATATTCATTGACAATGGATATATGGTCGAGAGCAAATCAGATTCAGCCGAGATTACCGATCACAGCAACCACTGCTTGCTTTAAGAAGCCCGACTTAACGCTACAAGAGCGTCTAGTTTGAATAGTGCTCGAAAATACAGTATCCCGAGTGAACGCGGGTAGAGCGTCCAGTTTGTTGCTTTCATCTTTGTAATGTATTTATTTTGTACATATGTGGAAAATAAAAACCTTTAACTTTTATATTTTCAGTTGTTTGTGACTCGATTAAAACAAAGGATCACAAATGCTGTGTTTTTCCTTTCATCTACAAAGACAAGCAGTACCACCAATGTATCCCATCAACCTTCAGTGGCCTTTGGTGTTCGACCGCCCAAAACTACGACCAAGACGGTGAATGGGGAAAATGTGTTATTATACCAAACCCTGGACCGTGTGGACTAAAGCCAGGGACCAGAATTGTAGGGGGATCTGAGGCACAACCAGGAGAGTGGCCATGGCAGGCAATGCTTAGGACATTCTATGGGTCTCAATTCTGTGGGGGCTCACTTATACACCCTTCATGGATTCTTACAGCTGCACATTGCGTAGCAGACGTAGCAGCAGCTTATGGGATGAAAGTCAGGTTTGTTATGTTAATGTAATTAGTGTTGTCATAGACTTCCCAAGTAATTTATTTTTTTGATGACTCCTCCCTCCCCCCATCCCCCCACGTTCCTTGGCACCGTCGATCCCAATGCTTTACCGTAAGCGCTACGACTGGGACAATAACCGAGTCAAGGCCGTAGTTCCTGCAGAAAAGCTTCTTGTGTTTATTTGACTCGGTTGATTGAAGCTTTGGCTGACATCACAGGTACCAGTCAATATCGGTGACGTGTGTCACGCTTAGTACGTCACACTATTAGTTTCATTTGACCAAACACTACCATTTCTTCAATCTTTCGCCTCAAAGCTGTCAAGATGAAGTTTATCTGTGCAGGACTTATGAAAACAGGCACCAAATCCATAGCAAAAGCACTGAGGACGCTTGGTTTTACAGTTTATGACTTCGACGACCAACTTTTACATTACAGTGACGAATGGCATGACCTGTACTTCAAAGACAAAGTCCCTGACTTCTACAACATGTTCAAAGATGTGGATGTTGTCATAGACTCTCCATGTAATTTCTTTTTCGATGAGCTTATGGAGGCTTTCCCAGAGGCCAAGATCATCCTTTCTGTACGGCTAAACCAAGATGCTTGGGTGAAAAGTGCTAAAAATCAAATAGAATCATTTCGTTACTCTTTCTGTCAAGAATCCGATATCTCTTGCCCACATACAATAAGTTTGTTATCCTTGGTTATGCTCAGTTTAACGCGTTCCTCGGCACCGTCGATCCCAATGCTACATACATCTACCGTAAGCGCTACAACTGGCACAATGACCGGGTCAAGGCCGTAGTTCCTGCAGAAAAGCTTCTTGTTTTTAACGTGGAACAGGGATGGGAACTATTGTGTAAATTCACTGGTAAGAAAGTACCGAGTGAATCATTCCCACACATCAATATCAACAACACTATCCTGACGACGTTTCAAACGGAGACTGAATACGGTCGAAAAATCGCCAGAGAAATAAGATTAGTTGCAAAACTATGTCTGGGTTGTCTAGTGGTGGTGTTCTCCATATTGGTCTACCATTACGTCGTGTAGGAACATTGACAACACCCAGAGAAAGTAGTAAGGCTCCGTAAACTGTATAGCCAGACACGACAATGAGGAGTCTCTTGTTGACAACATGATTAATCAGGAAATGTAATAATTAAGAGAAACTAACACGAACAAATTTAGGTACTATAATGACGGAGCTATAGGCCGTCCTTAGAGAATACCATCACTGAGTGATAGTTTTAAAAACATTAATGCAGTCACTTTTGAGGGCTACTAGTTTATCTGTACCTTGTGTATCTATTGTGTGTTGCCCTCTTGAAATAAAGTTGTTGTTGTTGTTGTTGTTGTTGTTGTTGTTGTTGTTGTTGTTGTCAAGAGTGTCATTATCAAGTCGAACTAAACATGAAAACGATATAAAATATATATAATATATACAAGGGGGCAGAACACGAAAAAATGTACGTACAATAAGGAGCTGAGGTCCTTAGAAAATACAAATGCAGTCGAGAGTGTCACGTAAACAGTTTTGTACGAATAGAGTCACTCTGAGTATTCAAGGCGTTTTTAACGATATTATCAAGTCAAACTAAAAAAAAATAGGCACTCTAGGAGTGCATGTGGCTACTGTATTTAATTTGCCTGATTATAATTTTGTTCTGGCTTTATTATATGCAAAATGTTTCATAAAATAATTATTGAATTGTTTATTCATGTCAACCACTGAATAACATTATCTTCCACGATCTATATGAATAACTACGATTACCTACGATTATTAATTTCTTGTTTTAGAGTTGTTTTCGTATTAGTGGGAAGTAGTTACGGTAAGGTTCGTGCCGTGTGGTGACCGTGCCGTATCCAAGCATTTTGATTTGTTGAGCAATGATTTTGCGTGCTGTGATTGGTGGAATAGAATGTCTTCGATTCCGTACCGTGACCGTGTAACTCCGTGCCGTAGGTTTCCCACTCATACGAAAACGACTCTATCACCATTTGTAAGAGCATTGAGATTTAATGTGATGCGCTCAAGAAATAAATTATTATTAATTATTATTATTACATTACAATGATAACGCGCTGGTGATCATGAAATCTATATGTTTCTATAAATGATTTCTTCAGAATATGTGCTAAATAATTCTCAACAATAATCACTTCTGCATACTAAATTAGACGCTAATGCCCCATCGTTGATGATGTGTTTCAAACGCTCTGATTGGCTCCGAACACCTCTTCGAGGTCGGTAACAATTAGCCACTTTGGAAACGAGTAAAGGACAGGGAACAAGTTTTTAGAATTAATCTAATTAAGAAATGAACCCCATCACAAGAAATCTAGCATATCAGAATTAGTAAGTTTCATGAGTTTGATAGGAGTTGAACAGGTAGCAAATGAACTACAAGGCCCAGTTGTTCAAAAGGCGGTTAGCACTAATCCAGGATTAAATCTTAAGAAAACTATTGACGCTAATCCAGGATTAGTGCTAATCGACTTTCGAACAACCAGCCCCAGACATTCAAAAACTGCAAAGAAATGTATGGTAACATACATTTCTTTGTAAATTTTGAGTGGAAAGCTGTTACTCGTTCAATATCGAAACTTTGTCAACTTCATTTCTTAATTAGATTAATTCTAAAAACTCGTTCCCAGTCCTTTAGTTTCCAAAGTGGCTAACAGTTGATATTGAAGTTCCACTCCAATTTAAAGACTACGTCACGCTTAGTACGTCACACCAGCCATTTTCGCCAATTTGGTGGCAGTCAGCCACTGATATTAGTTTCATTTGACCAAACACTACCATTTCTTCAATCTTTCGCCTCAAAGCTGTCAAGATGAAGTTTATCTGTGCAGGACTTATGAAAACAGGCACCAAATCCATAGCAAAAGCACTGAGGACGCTTGGTTTTACAGTTTATGACTTCGACGACCAACTTTTACATTACAGTGACGAATGGCATGACCTGTACTTCAAAGACAAAGTCCCTGACTTCTACAACATGTTCAAAGATGTGGATGTTGTCATTGACTTCCCGAGTAATTTCTTTTTTGAGGAGCTTATGGAGGCTTTCCCAGAGGCCAAGATCATTCTTTCTGTGCGGCTAAACCAAGATGCTTGGGTGAAAAGTGCTAAAACCCAAATGGACATATTCCATTACTCTTTTCTGTCAAGAATCCGATATCTCTTGCCCACATGGAACACGTTTTACATGATTGGTTATGCTCAGCTTAACGCGTTCCTCGGCACCGTCGATCCCAATGCTACATACATCTACCGTAAGCGCTACAACTGGCACAATGACCGAGTCAAGGCCGTAGTTCCTGCAGAAAAGCTTCTTGTGTTTAACGTGGAACAGGGATGGGAATCATTGTGTAAATTCACTGGTAAGAAAGTACCGAGTGAACCATTCCCACACATCAATATCAACGGCTCTATCTTTATGACGTTTCAAACGGAGACTGAATACGGTCGAAAAATCGCCCGAGAAATGAGATTAGTTACAAAGCTATGTCTGGGTTGTCTTGTGGTGTTGTTCTCCATATTGGTTTACCATTACGTCATGCAATGACATTGACACTCGGAGAAAGGCTCCGTAATGCATCTATCAGCGGCTTCCCCCAGGGGTCGACCCCCGGGGACCCTGGGGGATTTGTCCAAATGCCCCATCAAACCTCATCAAATACCCCTGGGTGTGGGACAGAAATTTTTGACATATCCCCACCCCCAGGGGCTAAAAATAAGGACTCCAGACCATTGATATAACTTGACGTACAACAAATTAAGGGAACACTTTATTTCAAATCCTTGCAATTATAGCATATAAATTTGTCCAATTTTGCTGCCTTCTTTTTACTGATCTTCACACATGGACCATGGTACCTTTGTTGACAAATTCTTCCAATGAATTGATTAGCAATAACAGCTGCTTTTCTTCGGGTTCTATCTAAATTCCACGCGTTGAAAACATGCATGACACTTGCAGTTTTAAGGAATATTAAAGAGACAAGATCAAGTCGCGAAGAACAACTCGTGCGCGAAGTGTCGTGTCTACGTTTTCAAAGAACATCTGGGAATCATCGAGAACGTATAAACCGCTGACCTCAAGTTACAAATCCCCAGGGTCTGGCCCCTGGGTTCGAACTCCTTAAACAAAAGTGATGTTTTCCCCCATACCCTCGGGCAATAATTTTCTGAAAATCTCGACAAATCCCCCTGGGTTCCCGTGGATGCCCCGGGGGTCGACCCCACGGGGAAGCCGCTGATACATGCATAAACTGTAGAGACACGACAATGAGTATTCTCTTGTTGATAATATGTTTAATCAGTTAATGTAATAATTGTTATTAGTAATAAATAAGTAAGCAAGGGATGTAAGGGTGTGCACGACGGAACGCCAACATGTTTAGCCGGCATCCAGGTCATTTATAGCCTCCCTCGCATCCGTTTTTAGTTCCGTCACACTGTATGACGGAACTAAAAACGGATGCGAGGGAGGCCAGGTCATTTAAGGTTGCACGCGAAGAATTAGAAATAGCGCCGTCATACAGTGTTGATGTATGTCTGTCTTTTAGGGGTCAAATAAAGCTAAGCCACACCCAGATTGGTCTCCCTCCAGTTTGCATCATGAAATCAGACACTTCAACTCCCCCCTCCCCCTCTTTCTTTAGGACATGAAACTAAATAATAACTCCCCCAGTTGTCCTCTATATCCCATCATACATCGTTTCTTTTGCAAGAACGGACGAGGGCTGGCCGAAGCGGCTCGCGGCACTATGCAAACCACGAGAGTGTTGAATCATTATAATAATAATAATCTTTAATCCAACAAATACCATCTTTGGTACATAAGATACATACATATACTAATTACATAAATATTAATCATTTACGCTAACAAATACAAGTATCATTGAATACCGTGTAAAACTCACGTTTGTCCTTCGTTATTTCTTCGTCAAAATCGGCGTCGAAGGATTGAAGACCCATTGAACGTCGTCCGAAGTCAGTGAACATGAGTGAATTCAGTGCCTCTTTTAAACGATGTTTCTTTCATTCAGAACAAATGTTTGATTACTGATATGTCTATACTACATTTTTACCAACCCACAACTGAGTATTGTGATTGTCTACTTAGACTGGGCGCCCACTACAGATCCGGTTACATTGGTACGGAGCAAGACTTCTCTGTTGCTGAGATTATTATTCACCCACAATACAATAAACCCAAAGAATATGGCCATGACATTGCACTACTGCGACTAAACAGACCAGCTAGGCTTACAAAGCATGTTGGGACAGTGTGCCTTGGTGAGCCAGCAATCGAACTGAACAGTGGTAAAAATTGTTGGATATCAGGTAAAGAAATTGATGATAAATCACTGAGTCAATGAGCGACCACCTCTCCTGGAGACAACTACCTCCCATCCCCCTCCAGCTTCTCCTCCCCCGCCCCCTAGGGAGGCACACATATCCAATGCATGGATGTGAGCATGAAGTTTGGGTGGTCACGTGACCAGTATTTCCGTAAATCCTTATGAGAATTCGGTGATCGATTAAAGTTTGGGATACCTCTGTAGTTGCTTATGTATGCCATATGTCTGTATCCGGTTTATAGGTTGGGGTCACAGAAAAGAGGGTGGTTCATCTCCTAACGCCCTACATCAGGCTTCTGTACCAATTGTATCCTGGTTATCGTGTAGCTGGGCGTATCTTTACCAACTGCATGACTCGATGATGTGTGCTGGAATCTCGTCAGGGGGTGTTGACTCGTGCCAGGGAGATTCAGGGGGTCCTCTCGTCTGTGAGTTCAACGGAAGGTAAGTCATTCCTAGACAGGCAGGTACAAGCATAAGTAGATCTTAAACAAAATGTACCTCGAATTTAACATATTACATTTCTATGGAACTGTGTCTATACTGTGCCTATTCCTTTTCACATAAAAGTTTTTTTTACTAGGGAGGAAATGCTGCGCCTTCTACTTCCGCTCCCCTCCCCCCATTCTCAATGAATCCGCTCCCTTCCCCATTCTCCGTGAACCCGCTCCCTCCCCCATTCTCAATGAGCCCGCTCCCTCCCCCATTCTCCATGAACCTGCTCCCTCCCCCCATTCTCCATGAACCCGCTCCCTCCCCCATCTCCATGAACCCGCTCCCTCTCCCATTCACCATGAACCCGCTCCCTCCCCCATTCTCCATGAAGCCGCTCCCCCCGTCATTCTCCATGAATCCGCTCCTTCCCCCATTCTCCATGAACCTGCTCCCTCCCCCATTCTCAATGAATCCGCTCCCTTCCCCATTCTCCGTGAACCCGCTCCCTCCCCCATTCTCAATGAGCCCGCTCCCTCCCCCATTCTCAATGAACCTGCTCCCTCCCCCATTCTCCATGAACCCGCTCCCTCCCCCATTCTCCATGAAGCCGCTCCCCCCCGACATTCTCCATGAATCCGCTCCTTCCCCCATTCTCCATGAACCTGCTCCCTCCCCCATTCTCCATGAACGCGCTCCCTTCCCCCATTCTCCATGAACCCGCTCCCTCCCCTATTTTCCATAACCCCGTTATGAACCCGCTCCCTCCCCCATTCTCCATGAAGCCGCTCCCCCCGTTATTCTCCATGAATCCGCTCCCTTCCCCATTCTCCGTGAACCCGCTGCCTCCCCCATTCTCAATGAGCCCGCTCCCTCCCCCATTCTCAATGAACCTGCTCCCTCCCCCCATTCTCCATGAACCCGCTCCCTCCCCCATTCTCCATGAAGCCGCTCCCCCCCGACATTCTCCATGAATCCGCTCCTTCCCCCATTCTCCATGAACCTGCTCCCTCCCCCCATTCTCCATGAACGCGCTCCCTTCCCCCATTCTCCATGAACCCGCTCCCTCCCCTATTTTCATAACCCCGTTATGAACCCGCTCCCTCCCTATTCTCCATGAACCCGCTCCCTTCTCCATTCTCCATGAACCCGCTCCCTCCCCCATTCTCCATGAACCCGCTCCCTCTCCCCCCATTCTCCATGAACCCGCTCCCTCCCCCATTCTCCATGAACCCGCTCCCTCCCCTATTCTCCATGAACCCGCTCCCTCCCCCATTTTCCGTGAACCCTCTCCCTCCCCCATTCTCCACTGATGAACGCGCTCCCTTCCCCATTCTCCATGAACCCATGCACTCCCTCCCCATTCTCCTATGAACCGGTGCTCTCTGTGTTAAGGGTATTTAAGGGAGATAGGTCACGATCTGAAAATTGTACACCAAGCGTAATCCACTCCCCCCTTACTGAGAACATTTACTAGTGCATTTCATCCACGATATCTTAATTATTGGCTTTGGTTCAGGTGGTACCTTGAAGGGGTGACAAGCTGGGGCGAAGGGTGTGGTACACCAGGGAAATATGGTGTGTACGCAAGCACCAGATACCATAGGCAGTGGATCGTCAACACTATAACTATATAGCATGTAGGTTATCAATGATGTAATGGTTCAATATTTGTGATTTGCACTTGCGTATTAGGATCATTGCCATTGTTTATTTATTTGGTGGTGTAGTTTTATCAACAAATGAAATAATAACCAATGTCAAGTAAACGTTTGAAACGATCTCGCCATATTCAATTAATTGGAAAGGTGCCGACATTCATCGGACGTTTTTCGACATTCATCGGCATTTTGTCGACATTCATCGGTATATTCCTTCGACATTTTTTCAACATTCATCGGCCGTTTTTCGAATATCCATCGGCTTTTTTCGATATTCATCGTCCTTTTTTCGACATTCATCGGCATTGTTTTTCGACATTTTTTCGACATTCATCGGCAGTTTTTCGCGACTGCATACATTGAGAAGAGGGGGATTTAACGTCAGCTAAACCCATCAATCCGGTTACAAACGAACCAACAAAACCTATCCGCGATAAACGTTTTAATAGAGAATGCGTGGATAAGCTGAGGTTTCACTGTAATCATTGTTCATGTTTCATTTCTATTATTTTTATTGATTATTTTGGGTGTTTTATTCATCTGTCCATTGACTAAACACGTACTATTAGTTAACAATGCAAGGCCGATATTACTTGAATGGTTGACTAAACACGTACTATTAGTTAACAATGCAAGGCCGATATTACTTGAATGGTGCTTTCCCCTCTTGCTAAAATACATCATGCATCACAGCTATGGTACATAATTACGTACATTACATCTCGTAATAAGCTATGGTACATAATTACGTACATTACATCTCGTAATAAGCTATGGTACATAATTACTTACGTACATTACATCTCGTAATAAGCTATGGTACATAATTACTTACGTACATTACATCTCGTAATAAGCTATGGTACATAATTACTTACGTACATTACATCTCGTAATAAGCTATGGTACATAATTACGTACATTACATCTCGTAATAAGCTATGGTACATAATTACTTACGTACATTACATCTCGTAATAAGCTATGGTACAGTCTTTACGTACATTACATCTCGTAATAAGCTCATGGTACATAATTACTTACGTACATTACATCTCGTAATAAGCTATGGTACATAATTACGTACATTACATCTCGTAATAAGCTATGGTACATAATTACTTACGTACATTACATCTCGTAATAAGCTATGGTACATAATTACTTACGTACATTACATCTCGTAATAAGCTATGGTAATAATACTTACGTACATTACATCTCGTAATAAGCTATGGTACATAATTACGTACATTACATCTCGTAATAAGCTAGCCGTGCATAATTACTTACGTACATTACATCTCGTAATAAGCTATGGTACATAATTACGTACATTACATCTCGTAATAAGCTATGGTACATAATTACTTACGTACATTACATCTCGTAATAAGCTATGGTACATGGACATTTTTAGAGTACTGTACATTACATCTCGTAATAAGCTATGGTACATAATTACTTACGTACATTACATCTCGTAATAAGCTATGGTACATAATTACTTACGTACATTACATCTCGTAATAAGCTATGGTACAAAATTACTTACGTACATTACATCTCGTAATAAGCTATGGTACATAATTACTTACGTACATTACATCTCGTAATAAGCTATGGTACATAATTACTTACGTACATTACATCTCGTAATAAGCTATGGTACATAATTACGTATCATAATTACTACATTTCATCTCGTAATAAGCTATGGTACATAATTACGTACATTACATCTCGTAATAAGCTATGGTACATAATTACTTACATTACATCTCGTAATAAGCTATGGTACATAATTACTTACGTACATTACATCTCGTAATAAGCTATGGTACATAATTACGTACATTACATCTCGTAATAAGCTATTGTGGTATGGTACATAATTACGTACATTACATCTCGTAATAAGCTATGGTACATAATTACTTACGTACATTACATCTCGTAATAAGCTATGGTACATAATTACGTACATTACATCTCGTAATAAGCTATGGTACATAATTACGTACATTACATCTCGTAATAAGCTATGGTACATAATTACTTACGTACATTACATCTCGTAATAAGCTATGGTACATAATTACTTACGTACATTACATCTCGTAATAAGCTATGGTACATAATTACGTACATTACATCTCGTAATAAGCTATGGTACATAATTACTTACGTACGTACATTACATCTCGTAATAAGCTATGGTACATAATTACGTACATTACATCTCGTAATAAGCTATGGTACATAATTACTTACGTACATTACATCTCGTAATAAGCTATGGTACATAATTACTTATCGTACATTACATCTCGTAATAAGCTATGGTACATAATTACGTACATTACATCTCGTAATAAGCTATGGTACATAATTACGTACATTACATCTCGTAATAAGCTATGGTACATAATTACGTACATTACATCTCGTAATAAGCTATGGTACATAATTACTTACGTACATTACATCTCGTAATAAGCTATGGTACATAATTACTTACGTACATTACATCTCGTAATAAGCTATGGTACAGTCTTTGACTACAAGACACAACTTTTAAACCTGGCTTTAACAATAATATTATTAATTTAAAAAGCTAAAGTTATTTCAACTACAGCTGCACCGGTTCCATGCATGGGATGTATTTACATATTAATATCAGTAATCTGATTAAATAATAACTTGATTTCCACACGGTATCCATTCACAATCAAGTACAAGAAGCCGTGCACTAAAAATAAAATTTAACAAATTGCAGATGGTTTTGAGTTGTCTTGTCAACACACACTTGACGTCATAAAATGTTCAAAACCCAAGTGGAATCAAGAGCGCAGCGAGCACTGCAAAGTGTTGGACATTTTAAGAGTCTGTACCCAAACCAGCCAATCAGATTGCGAGATTACTCTCAAGTGTTGTAAAAATATGGTTTGAGTGAAAATTGGGAGCCCAAATTACACGACAAAACCATATGATTAACCATTAATAATATTCATGAGAAAAATTGTTTACCTTATAATTGCACTGCAGTGTTTATTAACGTTTAATTACACTGCTCTTAGCCAATCAGAATCGAGAAATGTTTTCATAAATCTTATTAAAAATGTCTGATTAGATTTCTACCTTTCATGAAAGAAACCGCTCAAAAATCAGATGTACAATTCGACAAGTAGATTTGGAGGATGTTCTTGCACCGGAGCTCTTGATTTCATTTTAGCTCTAGTCTAAAGTTCTTCAATAGTTTTGACGTCGCGTCTTTTCAGTATTTATTGTGGTATTCCGTTAATTTTACGAAGTCGTGATCCACAACTACGTCTGAAGAGGAACTAATCCAGCAACTCAGTGCTGAACAGAGATCACCAAGTCCAACGCACTCTGGACTTGCGTCTTCAGGAATCAAGGAGGAATTGTTTGCGAACTACAAGCTAATATCATTTTACTTCTCATTGCCTCGTCATAAAGTCATAAAGCGTACAAGCCATGGTCACCACACAAAGTATCGTCCTTGCAGCTCTGTTCTCCATCGTACTCGTGTTTAATGCCGCAGGAAACTCCCTCGTGATTTACATCATTTCAACCAACAAAGTAAGGAAATCAGTCACAAACTATCTTCTATTGAATATGGCCGTAGCAGACTTAATCGTTGGTATATTTGCAGCGCCAGGATACATCGTACAGCCGTTCATCAGACATCCTTCAGGACGCGATGGAGACTTGATGTGCAAACTTAATAGCGGAGAGCATATCGCTTCGATTGCATCTGAAGCTTCTTTGGTTACCATGGTAACGCTATCAGTAGAGAGATTCTACGCTGTATGTCTTCCACACAAATTCCAGCAAACTTTTACCATCAAAAGAGCAAAAATCCTCATGGCGATCTCTTGGGTTCACGCTATGTTGACGCACACACCTTTCGTTATCTTCAGCTACTGACGAAGGGCAGGTTTGTAGCTACACGTATGAGCGCAACAAATATTACTATTTCCATATTACATACGACTCATTCTGGCTGGTGGAGGGTTTTATCACCATAGCAACCATGACGTGCTTGATGATCAATATTTACAGGCGATTGTGGGTTAACCAAGTACAAGACATGCGACACCATGGCGCCGCTTCCATGGAAACAGATAGACAGCGGAAGAAGAAAGTTACTGTTGCCGTCTTGCTGGTTCTTGTAACATATATCGTTTGTTATATGCCGTGTTATGTTATATCTGTAGTGAACACAGCTCTTCGTGTCACAAGGGATTCAGCCATGAATGTGTATGGTTATCCTATATCGACACTCTTGGTTGTTATCAACTCTTTTCTTGATCCTTATCTGTTCAGCTTCCAAGGACCTTGCTTCCTGGCCTACTTAAAACGACTACTTTGTTTCAAAAAGCCAGGTTAAGTGGAATGGTCATTTTTCTGCCAACTAAAATGAGTTTTCTTTTATTCAACTGAGTCCAGAACATTTTGTTGAAATTGTCCAGAGATATTTCCAGATGGTTTGTATCGAGCAACAACGATATGGCACGTCACACCCTCTGAAAACATAACAAGTACACTTGTTATATCGTATTATTGTAAACACATATGTATGGCGAATAAATAAATAATAAATAATTATAGCAAGTTATTATCAATCATATTCATCTGTCCCTGATCTGTCTGTCAGGCAGTTCTTCTTTCCTTTCCCTTCTTTCCTTTCCTCCCTCTCTCCTGTCTTTCGTTCTTCCTTCCTTCCTCTCTCTCTTTCTTAATTTCCTGCTCCTTTTCATTTCTATCTTTGTCAGTTCCTTCTCTCCTTCCTACTCTCCCACCTCCTTCCTTCCTTTCATCCATCCACCCACGTCTGTCCTTTCTTCCTTCCTTATCTCTTTTTGATCATTTACTTTTGTTTGTGAATTCAGCACGGCCAATCCCAAGTCGTTTCGTATTTTTCCAGATGACTTGTGTAAAGTGTCCTGTTTCCATGGAGAACCCCGGTGCATTCCAATTGTACTTGTTGACATCGTTGTACCATCGGTCGGTTACTGCTTTACAGTCATAGGGTTGGACTAAAAGTCAGAGTACATAACATAACGTTTATAAAACTTTAGTAAGAATTCAACCCATTTCCTCGTTCCATGATATCAAAGGATTAGAACAGCAGTTTATTGATTTGTTTTTACAGTGAACTTTCTTTAAGAAGTACACTTGTTGCACTGTTTTACTATAAAATCCACTCTCTAAAGAGGATACCTCTCTAAGAAGGACACTTGCTGCACTGTTTTACTATAAAATCCACTCTCTAAGAAGGACACTTGTTGCACTGTTTTACTATAAAATCCACTCTCTAAAGAGGACACCTCTCTAAGAAGGACACTTGCTGCACTGTTTTACTATAAAATCCACTCTCTAAGAAGGACACTTGTTGCACTGTTTTACTATAAAATCCACTCTCTAAGGAGGACACCTCTTTAAGAAGGACACTTGCTGCACTGTTTTACTATAAAATCCACTCTCTAAAGAGGACACCTCTCTAAGACGGACACTTGCTGCACTGTTTTACTATAAAATCCACTCTCTAAGGAGGACACCTCTCTAAGAAGGACACTTGTTGCACTGTTTTACTATAAAATCCACTCTCTAAGGAGGACACCTCTCTAAGAAGGACACTTGCTGCACTGTTTTACTATAAAATCCACTCTCTAAGAAGGACACTTGTTGCACTGTTTTACTATAAAATCCACTCTCTAAGAAGGACACTTGCTGCACTGTTTTACTATAAAATCCACTCTCTAAGAAGGACACTTGTTGCACTGTTTTACTATAAAATCCACTCTCTAAAGAGGACACCTCTCTAAGAAGGACACTTGCTGCACTGTTTTACTATAAAATCCACTCTCTAAGAAGGACACTTGTTGCACTGTTTTACTATAAAATCCACTCTCTAAAGAGGACACCTCTCTAAGAAGGACAATTGCTGCACTGTTTTACTATAAAATCCACTCTCTAAGGAGGACACCTCTTTAAGAAGGACAATTGCTGCACTGTTTTACTATAAAATCCACTCTCTAAGGAGGACACCTCTCTAAGAAGGACACTTGTTGCACTGTTTTACTATAAAATCCACTCTCTAAAGAGGACATCTCTCTAAGAAGGACACTTGCTGTACTGTTTTACTATAAAATCCACTCTCTAAGAAGGACACTTGTTGCACTGTTTTACTATAAAATCCACTCTCTAAAGAGGACACCTCTCTAAGAAGGACACTTGCTGCACTGTTTTACTATAAAATCCACTCTCTAAGGAAGACACCTCTTTAAGAAGGACACTTGTTGCACTGTTTTACTATAAAATCCACTCTCTAAGGAGGACACCTCTCTAAGACGGACACTTGCTGCACTGTTTTACTATAAAATCCACTCTCTAAGGAGGACACCTCTCTAAGAAGGACACTTTATCATATAAAGGTTTTGTGGTACCTGGTTTACTGCATGAAACCGATAGGTTCTCTCCCTGACCAGGTCTTGCGCTTCTTGGTGAATGATTCAATTGTCCAGTTCCAGCAGAAGCCAATTGTTTGGCGTAGTTCAGTGCACCTTGGTTCATGGCGGCATTCAGCCGAAGAGGTGGAGCTTTGTGCAGGGCTCTTTTTAGATTGTGTTCTATCAAGGCGCGGTGTCTACACGAACCTTCTGCCAAATAAAAATAATGCATGGATTTGAAGACAAGAAACTACAACAATACATTGTGATTGTCCAAACGTACTACAAAAAAATAAAATAATCAGAAATAATCAAGAAAACAACAGCAGCAACTATTGCTCAATAGCAATAAAGGAGTTTTTCCAAGCTGAATTACAAGTTTTCAGTGGAATTCTTGTTTGAAATATCAAATAAAAGAATGAATGAATGAATGAATGAACTTTATTTAAAGAAGGTTAATATAAAAACATTTATAAAATGCACCAGTTTAGCATAGCTAATCTTCCACTGGGCCTTCTAGGTTAAATAAATAATAATAATCGTAATAATAATATGTAATTAACTAAATAAATGGAATAAAAAGCTATAATATATACATATATGTATATGAGGAGTAGGTGTATGAAAAAATTATAAAAAATGCGTTACTAAAAGACGCCAGTGTTTGCTCGTCATTTGAAGGAATATGAGTTGACAAGAGCCAACATTAGCAATGGTAACCATAGCAACAACACAAACAACAACCCATACAATAAATACATACTTTTTGCTGCAGTCCTATAGCGTTCATATCCTTGCGACTTTCTTTGTGACACCTCTGCAGGCTTACTACTGGCCTCTGCTGCTTGCATCCCCACCTCTGCAGGCTTACTACTGGCCTCTGCTGCTTGCATCTCCACCTCTGGAGGCTTACTACCGTCCTCTGCTTCTTGCATCTCCACCTCTGCAGGCTTACTTCCTTGACCTTCATTGGAAGTAGAAGTATTGCTAATACCATTTCCTTGGCAACAGGATCTCGTTCTTTGCGTGGGACTGGGGCAATGTGCATTTGTTCCTTGCACCTTCAAACAAGGGTTATTATTGTCAGGAATGCATGGTCCAACAGTTCCTTGGGGACAAGGGTGTAGTGAAGGTCTACAACGATGGGTCCCTGGGCTGCAAGCAATGTCTTGTACTTTATATTGTTCTGTAGAACTGTTATTTTCATTTTTATCGTTTAACTGTCTTTTCGATTGCCCTTCCAACTTTGATGATTGATTGTCATATAAATTTGGAACATTTTTGGTTGACGTTCGGTTATTTGGTTTTGATGGTTGTTGTTCTTGTTTATTTCCTAGTTCTTGGTGTTTATCTTCATCATGGTCTGGGTGTTCTACATTGATTAAAACAAAGTCATCATTCCATTTTTTCGTGGAGGGAAAGTTCTGTTGATTGGTTTGATCATGGCTTTCCCCTCTTTCCTGTCTCGCGCGATTTTCTTTCTTACTTTGAATCTTTTCTTTGTGTTGCTGACTGATAGCTTTGCTCTGTTTTGATTGCTGGTTAGTTTTTGCTTTGTTAATAACTCTGGTGAAGATCTTGATAAGCTTTTTAAAGATGTTTGTGGTATTTCCTCCTTGTTGGTCAGATGACGTTGAAGATGGAGTCGATGCTGCTCCAACTTCAGTAGTACTTTGTGTAGGTACTGGAGAGCTTAATGTTGGTGCAGCTTCAGTAGTACTTTGTGCAGGTCCTTGTTGGTCAGATGACGTTGAAGATGGAGTCAATGTTGGTGTAGCTTTAGTACTACTTTGTGTAGGTACTGAAGAGCTTAATGTTGGTGCAGCTTCAGTAGTACTTTGTGCAGGTCCTTGTTGGTCAGATGACGTTGAAGATGGAGTCAGTGTTGGTGTAGCTTCAGTACTACTTTGTGTAGGTACTGGAGAGCTTAATGTTGGTGTAGCTTCAGTAGTACTTTGTGTAGGTATTGGAGAGCTTAGTGTTGGTGTAGCTTCAGTAGTACTTTGTGTAGGTACTGGAGAGCTTGATGTTGATGCAGCTGTAGTAGTACTTTGTGCAGGTACTGGAGAGTGTCCTCCCGAAGAACCACTTGTAGACATTGCCGTATCTAAGTCAGTTGAATTGATGGTGGTTTTTCTGTGAGAAATGCTTGCAGACACTAAACCACCTTCTGCTGAATCATTCGAATCTTCAACAAGACTATTAGAGGAATTGTTTGTATGCGTTGAAGCTTCTTCATCTAAAGTAGCAGTTTTATCGTTCGTTGACGTCAAAGAGCCTGCAATTGAGGCTACGGTAGTAGTCGATGCTGTTGTATTAGTTACAGAGGCTGCATCACGGACTGTTGGCTTAATGGATGGTTGAGTTTTGGACGATGAAGAAGTAGCATTCCGCTGGTTGCCTGATGATGACGAACCTAGTAAGCACAATGCACGTGGTGAAACAATGGTTTTCCTTTTAGTGGTACTCGTCATCAGGTTGTCATGGTAGGTTACCGTGGCAACAAGACTTTACTAAACAATTGATTTACATACCAGATGCACTGTGGACATCCACTGACACTATGTACTCTTGTCCAACCGCGTTCAAGTGTACACTTGCCAATGGTTGGATTTGGCTCCCACAACAAGCTTGAGAGTTGACAGGGTAGGGATATCCAGGTATGCCTAGAGTATTAATAACGTTCATTATTGGACATGGTAACCATGCTTCTCTTTTTGTTTTTTCATTCGGCTCTCTGAAAACATTCTGTCTAAACTTTTCTACCTTGAGGATAGTTCATGTACTGTTTCTTTGTTCCTTTCATTGTTATAAGCTTCGTTTTTGCAGCAAGTTTTGGCTGTAAATGTAGACCCACTGAAGAAATAAATAAAGATCAGTCAAATAATATATGATGAGAAGGATGATGATGATGGTGGTGGTGATACCTATAATAATATACGATGACAAGGATGATGATGATGGTGGTGGTGATACCTATAATAATATATGATGACAAGGATGATGATGATGGTGGTGGTGCATGATACCTATAATAATATATGATGACAAGGATGATGATGATGGTGGTGGTGATACCTATAATAATATATGATGACAAGGATGATGATGATGGTGGTGGTGATACCTATAATAATATATGATGACAAGGATGATGATGATGGTGGTGGTGATACCTATAATAATAATATATGATGACAAGGATGATGATGATGGTGGTGGTGATACCTATAATAATATATGATGACAAGTGATGATGATGATGATGGTGGTGGTGATACCTATAATAATATATGATGACAAGGATGATGATGGTGGTGGTGGTGATACTTATAATAATATATGATGACAAGGATGATGATGATGGTGGTGGTGATACCTATAATAATATATGATGACAAGGATGATGATGATGGTGGTGGTGATACCTATAATAATATATGATGACAAGGATGATGATGATGGTGGTGGTGATACCTATAATAATATATGATGACAAGGATGATGATGGTGGTGGTGGTGATACCTATAATAATATATGATGACAAGGATGATGATGATGGTGGTGGTGATACTTATAATAATATATGATGACAAGGATGATGATGATGGTGGTGGTGATACCTATAATAATATATGATGACAAGGATGATGATGATGGTGGTGGTGATACCTATAATAATATATGATGACAAGGATGATGATGATGGTGGTGGTGATACCTATAATAATATATGATGACAAGGATGATGATGATGGTGGTGGTGGTGATACCTATAATAATATATGATGACAAGGATGATGATGATGGTGGTGGTGATACCTATAATAATATATGATGACAAGGATGATGATGGTGGTGGTGGTGATACCTATAATAATATATGATGACAAGGATGATGATGATGGTGGTGGTGATACCTATAATAATATATGATGACAAGGATGATGATGGTGGTGGTGGTGATACCTATAATATATATATGATGACAAGGATGATGATGGTGGTGGTGGTGATACCTATAATAATATATGATGACAAGGATGATGATGATGGTGGTGGTGATACCTATAATAATATATGATGACAAGGATGATGATGATGGTGGTGGTGATACCTATAATAATATATGATGACAAGGATGATGATGATGGTGGTGGTGATACCTATAATAATATATGATGACAAGGATGATGATGATGGTGGTGGTGATACCTATAATAATATATGATGACAAGGATGATGATGGTGGTGGTGGTGATACCTATAATAATATATGATGACAAGGATGATGATGATGATGGTGGTGGTGATACCTATAATAATATATATGATGACAAGGATGATGATGATGGTGGTGGTGGTGATACCTATAATAATATATGATGACAAGGATGATGATGGTGGTGGTGGTGATACCTATAATAATATATATGATGACAAGGATGATGATGATGGTGGTGGTGATACCTATAATAATATATGATGACAAGGATGATGATGATGGTGGTGGTGATACCTATAATAATATATGATGACAAGGATGATGATGGTGGTGGTGGTGATACTATAATAATATAATAATATATGATGACAAGGATGATGATGATGGTGGGTGGTGATACCTATAATAATATATGATGACAAGGATGATGATGATGGTGGTGGTGATACCTATAATAATATATGATGACAGGGATGATGATGATGGTGGTGGTGATACCTATAATAATATATGATGACAGGGATGATGATGATGGTGGTGGTGATACCTATAATAATATATGATTACAGGGATGATGATGGTGGTGGTGGTGATACCTATAATAATATATGATTACAGGGATGATGATGATGGTGGTGGTGATACCTATATTAATATATGATTACAGGGATGATGATGGTGGTGGTGGTGATACTTATAATAATATATGATTACAGGGATGATGATGGTGGTGGTGGTGATACCTATAATAATATATGATTACAGGGATGATGATGATGGTGGTGGTGATACCTATAATAATATATGATGACAAGGATGATGATGATGGTGGTGGTGAACCTATAATAATATATGATGACAAGGATGATGATGATGATGATACTATAATAATATATGATGACAAGGATGATGATGATGGTGGTGGTGATGCCTATAATAATATATGATTACAGGGATGATGATGATGGTGGTGGTGATACCTATAATAATATATGATGACAAGGATAATGATGATGGTGGTGGTGATACTTATAATAATATATGATTACAGGGATGATGATGATGGTGGTGGTGAACCTATAATAATATATGATTACAGGGATGATGATGATGGTGGTGGTGGTACCTATAATAATATATGATGACAGGGATGATGATGATGGTGTTGGTGATACCTATAATACTATATGATGACAAGGATGATGATGATGGTGGTGGTGATACCTATATATAATATATGATTACAGGGATGATGATGATGGTGGTGGTGATACTTATAATAATAATATATGATGACAAGGATGATGATGATGGTGGTGGTGATGCCTATAATAATATATGATGACAAGGATGATGATGATGGTGGTGGTGATACCTATAATAATATATGATTACAGGGATGATGATGATGGTGGTGGTGATACCTATAATAATATATGATGACAAGGATAATGATGATGATGGTGGTGGTGGTGATGCCTATAATAATATATGATGACAAGGATGATGATGATGGTGGTGGTGATACCTATAATAATATATGATGACAAGGATGATGATGGTGGTGGTGGTGATACCTATAATAATATATGATTACAGGGATGATGATGATGGTGGTGGTGATACCTATAATAATATATGATGACAAGGATGATGATGATGGTGGTGGTGATACCTATAATAATATATGATTACAGGGATGATGATGATGGTGGTGGTGAACCTATACTAATATATGATTACAGCCTTCACGCCACTATGATGATGATGATGACTCTGATGGGTTTAGTAGAAGTGAGTTGAAGAAAACGAACCCAAGAAACAATAGTTTATGCTAATCAGTTACCTAAGTATGTACCTGAATTACGCCATCAATGGTTGTCATGCCAACACGAATAGAAGTGCAGACAGGTTTTTTTCATGACAATCATGGATTTAGAGAGATTTTAAAAAACATAAGAAAATAACCACAAAGTATAACAAACTGGCCCAAAAAGTCCAAATCAACTGTGACTTATGCACCTAATGCCACATGCAATGACCTATGGCGCTGGAATCATCCATGTTGCGTCTCAAAAAAGGAGCCGCCGATTGTCTATTTTCTGGCACCAGCACTGAGTAATGCATGAAAAAATTGCTCTTTTTATAAACCAACTTGATTAAATGAAAGACTTCAAATACCAGCTACGAATAAGGTAGACTTGCCGAGACATTTAAAGTATTCTCACCGGTGAGTAGAAGAATATCCAGCCATATAATGATGATACCCTTCATTGCAGCCATGGTGCGAGGGATTGGAGAATGGTTAATAAAGTAATTAATAGCAAACGTATTCAACCATGATCTCAACGACAATAACCACTTAAGAATTAACAAATCAAAATTCATGGTCAGCGGGTACATTGTTGCTACTGATAAAAATCAGTATAAAATATAAATGATCAGCCAGGATGATATCAAATACCGTACAAGTAAGCTGACATTATGCTAAGGATAAAAACAACTTCTAAAGAGCGTGTACATCGTAGATTCTATGGACCCTCTCCACATGAGACACTACTCCACTCCCCTCTGCCCTCGTAAACACTAGATCAGAGGCCGGAAGAAATTCTCACAAATGTTTTTGTCTTCCTGAAGATCGACTGGCATACGTTGACCAATGCTCGCTGCTTGGTTAAAAATCTCGTTTTCAAAGCATCCAGCATCATTGCTTTATGCTTGCTGGATCTGATAACAACACACTCTTATGCTCCATCGACCATCTTTTTCATATAAAACCTGAAAAACAGCTGCCATCCTGTTCTTCCTCTATCGAACTCGCTAACACCTTTGCCAACTACCTACGTCCTCGTACCTTTCTGGAGTTAGGCATACGACAATGGAACATCACCAGAGGAACATCCGCCTGAGTTCCTAAAAGTAACATACGCGGTTGCGACAGCAGCCACACTAAACACTTTTAAAACAGAAGGATCGATTGGTTGACTTTGGGTGGATAATGGGCTGAATCGAGCGCTTATGACCTTTGAAGAAAGGGACCTTTTTTCATTGAGAAAGATACACCTGTTATCAACATGAAAACCTCAAATACTAACAAACTGATGAATGACATCATGCTCTTCCTCCTCCCCTTCGTCATACCGCAACACACCGTAACAACTAAGTCACTCAAACTGAATGGTGCAATATTTACCCGGTAACAATTTAACAACACTAACCGGACACGGTGAATAGGAAAGTTAAATAACATAATATATATAATATATATATATAAACAACGACGAAGTATAAACTAAATAAATAATTGAAAAGTCAAAAAGATATTTGCGCACGAGTTTCTATCCTTTATTTTAAACATTCATCAGTACATCATAATACATCAGTACATCATAATACATCAGTACATCATAATACATCAGTACATCATAATACATCAGTACATCATAATACATCAGTACATCATAATACATCAGTACATCATAATACATCAGTACATCATAATACATCAGTACATCATAATACATCAGTACATCATAATACATCAGTACATCATAATACATCAGTACATCATAATACATCAGTACATCATAATACATCAGTACATCATAATACATCAGTACATCATAATACAAGGTATATATTTAGTGCTTCTACAATGCCAGAAAGTGGCATATAGATCGGTTATTTAGGGCACGCCTTGTGGAGAATAATTTTACAAGCTAACTAAACTTAATATGTTTTTGACACAAACTCCTATTGTCACCTGTCACCTATCTTCTACGCGCCTATAAGAGGTGCATAAGGCCTCATAAACTCGTATTACATGCATGCATGTACAATATCTATAATCATGCAAAATGAGCAGTACTAGTATATTTGTTTGTTTATGACTTCAGATTGTCGTGATAATTTATTTTTTATGTTCAAGATTTACAGAAATTTACAGCTTCATAGCGGAAGGCGGGCCAATGGTTCGGGCGCCCTGTCAATCAATGTCTACATGATCGTTTGGTGTCCAGCTGGTTTAATGACAATTCTATGCAGCACCAAAGTGATTCTAGTTTTTCCTCAAAGCATTTTGTGGAAATTGTCCAGCGACATTTCCTGGTGGTCTGTATCGAGCGACGATCATGTAACACGTACCATCTGAAATACAAACCCAAAACAGTTATACGATACTAGATAATTCACAACCAGGCCAGTGTAGACACATCCAGAGGGTATGGACACATCCGGGGGTATGGACACATCCAGGGGGGTATGGACACATCCGGGGGTATGGACACATCCAGGGGATATGGGCACATCCAGGAGATATGGGCACATCCAGCGGGCATGGACACATCCGGGGGTATATGGGCACATCCATGGGGTATGGACACATCCAGAGGGTATGGACACATCCGGGGGGTATGGACACAACCGGGGTTATGGACACATCCTACAGGGGTATGGACACATCCAGGGGCATGGACACATCCGGTGGGTATGGACACAACCGGGGATATGGACACATCCAGGGTGTATGAACACATCCAGGAGTATGGACACATCCAGGGGGTATGGACACATCCAGGGGTATGGACACATCCAGGAGTATGGACACATTCAGGGGGTATGGACACATCCAGGGGTATGGACACATCCAGGGGTATGGACCCATCCAGGGGTATGGACACATGGAGTGTAGGCTCAGTGCGCACCGACAGCACCAGCACTACTGGAAATCTATAGCCTACGGAGGAGAGGAAATGCTCGGGTTTTAAAGTGACAAGATGGTACAAAGGAATTTTTAGGTTTGGAATTTTCGACTTCAATTCAGTCGAACCTCTCTGTAACGGCCACCTCTCAGTAACGGCCACCTCTCAGTGACGGCCACCTCTCATTAACGGGCACTTTTCAATAACGGTCACCTCTCTGTAACGGCCAACCTCTCACTAACGGTCACCTCTCTGTAACGGCCACCTCTCAGTAACGGCCACCTCTCAGTAACGGCCACCTCTCAGTAACGGCCACCTCTCAGTGACGGCCACCTCTCATTAACGGGCACTTTTCAATAACGGTCACCTCTCTGTAACGGCCAACCTCTCACTAACGGTCACCTCTCTGTAACGGCCACCTCTCAGTAACGGCCACCTCTCAGTAACGGCCACCTCTCAGTAACGGCCACTTTTCAGTAACGGCTACTTCTCAGTAACGATCATCTCTCTGTAATGGCCACCTCTCAGTAACGGTCAGGTTTTTTTGTCCTGATAATAATATATGTCATGTACTGTACTGTACTGACATCCCGATATATAGATGTGTTATATTGTATATATACACTCAATTGCAGAAACGTTGTAGTATATATTTATACAAATATACAAATATCTAATGAGATGCAAAATGTTAAACATGCTAAAATACAACTATTTAAGCACAAAATAGTGCTGAAAATTATTGTGTTGTCCTTGCTGGATGCGATACTAATCTAAAATTGATGATTCTGATATATTAGAAGAAAATATGCGATGTTTCGCACTTTGTATTGTAATAACCTTTATTTAATCCCAGCCGGGGTAATCCCTTCAGTATCCCAAAGGACACTGTTATCACTGGGAGCCCTGGCAAACATAAATACATAAAAATAACAAACAAACATAAAAGACGCTGACAAAACATTTAACATAAAGTGGAAAGTAATTAAGAAATGTCAACCATACAATAATATAAACAAAAAATGTATCTTATGCCTTAGCGAAAATTTCACAATCATCTGTAAAAAATATTTATGTACCCTAAACAAACGCAACGAATTAGCAAGTCCATGTCCCCACCGAAACAGATATACACTCAGAAACTTTAAAATTATGTAACGCAACTATCATTCTATTTTAAACGCCAGCGTTATATTAACGGTCATTCATTGTAATTAACTTGCCTGATGAGTGTGGTCATTTTATGATCATATGAAACAGACCTGTAGCAATAAACCAATGAATCAATTCTAAAGTCTTGAACTACAACTATTATTATATATATATGATATATATATAAAAGATATGACTATAAAATCTAATTATACACTGATATATCTCATTAGATATCTTGTATCTCATTAGACATTTGTATAACTGTATACTACAACGTTTCTGCAATTTAGTGTAATATCTTACATCTTTTATCTTGATAACTGGCAATTCCAATCCCAAGTTCTTTAGTATTTTTCCAGATGACTTGTGTAAAGTGTCCTGTTGCCATGGAGAACCCCGGTGCATTCCAATTGTACTTGCTGATTTCGTCGTACCAATTGTTGGTGACAGCCCTGCAGTCATTACCTGAATATCACGATACAATAATTAGAAACAGCGTATGACGTCATTGAGGTCAATATCAGATTATTTACCGCCTTTCATGCATGTCATGGCCAGGTTCTCTCCCTGACCAGGTCTTGCGCTTCTTGGTGAATGATTCAATTGTCCAGTTCCAGTAGAAGCCAATTGTTTGGCGTAGTTCAGTGCACCTTGGTTCATGGCGGCATTCAGCCGAAGAGGTGGAGCTTTGTGCAGGGCTCTTTTTGCATTGTGTTGTTCCAATGCTTGCCGCCTACACGAACCTTCTGTAAAGGTATGAATGATGATTTACCACTTTTATTAGCAACAACAGCAAGCGATAAACACAAAGACGATGATGATAAATACTTACTCGGTCCTTGAGCACCAGCACCTCCTCCTCCTCCTGCACCAGCACCACCTCCAACTCCAGGGCTAGCACCACCTCCACCTCCAACTCCAGGACCAGCACCGCCTCCAACTCCAGGACCAGCACCAGGACCAGCACCACCTCCAACTCCAGGACCAGCACCGCCTCCAACTCCAGGACCAGCACCAACTCCAACTCCAGGACCAGCACCGCCTCCAACTCCAGGACCAGCACCACCTCCAACTCCAGGACCAGCACCGCCTCCAACTCCAGGACCAGCACCACCTCCAACTCCAGGACCAGCACCGCCTCCAACTCCAGGACCAGCACCACCTCCGCCTCCAACTGCAGGACCAGCACCACCTCCGCCTCCAAATGCAGGACCAGCACCACCTCTGCCTCCAACTCCAGGACCAGCACCACCTCCGCCTCCAACTCCAGGACCAGCACCGCCTCCAACTCCAGGACCAGAACCGCCTCCAACTCCAGGACCAGCACCACCTCCGCCTCCAACTCCAGGACCAGCACCGCCTCCAACTCCAGGACCAGCACCACCTCCGCCTCCAACTCCAGGACCAGCACCGCCTCCAACTCCAGGACCAGAACCGCCTCCAACTCCAGGACCAGAACCGCCTCCAACTCCAGGACCAGCACCACCTCCAACTCCAGGACCAGCACCGCCTCCAACTCCAACTCCAGGACCAGCACCAGTACCAGCACCGCCTCCAACTCCAACTCCAGGACCAGAACCGCCTCCAACTCCAGGACCAGAACCGCTTCCAACTCCAACTCCAGGACCAGCACCAGCACCACCTACAACTCCAGGACCAGCACCGCATCCAACTCCAGGACCAGCACCAGTACCAGCACCGCCTCCAACTCCAGGACCAACACCAGCCTGTCCTTGAGAACCTCCTCCAAACTGTTCAGGCTTAGCACCACCTTTTCCTCCCTGCCTTTGGGCGGATTTATTCTTCGCTGAACCACCTGGAGCAGTACTCCCTGGTGCTTGTCCACCAGGAGCAATAGCACTTGGTCCTGGTGATGATGGGGTGCTGCCATTGACTGGACAGCATGTTGCTCCTGATATTACAATACAAGCTTCATTTAGGGCTGCCTGTGCACATGGGTTCACACCTGTCGTAGGGCATGGGACTTGAGAACAAGGTGACTCAGGGATACATTCCATGGTGGTTTCTTGACATGGAGTGGTTTGTTGCTGGGGACAAGGTACAGGAGCAGGTTGTCTACAAGCAACGTTTTGTGGAGGACAAGGTTGTGGGCACGAATTCATCGGTGGAGCAGACTGTTGGCCACATTGTGAGGACCCTCCTACACAAGCATCGCTCTGCTTTACTTGGTTCTTTTTTGGCAGGGTTTCTGCGTTTCCAGTAGGATGACCGTTCTTGTACTCTTCTTGATGGTGATTTGCTGGTCCGTGGTTACTAGATGTGTTTGATGACTGCTCTGTTAATTTGGGTTTCGTTTGATCTTTTTGTTTATCTTGCTGTGCATGATGAGGATCTTGTTCAGGCCGACCAACTACTATAATAACAGAATCTTTGCCTTTTTGGCTTGCAGAACCTTGTTGTCCACCATCGCCTTCTTCATGGACGTCTGCTTTGTCCTGATTAGAAGCACTGCCATTTTGTTTCGATGTTATATTACTATTAAGTTTCTTAATTTCCTTATTTAACGTCTCAATTTCTTTAATAAAAAGATCTCCAGCAACATCTTCCACATTCGTTCCACTAGGCTGGGAGGTAGCCGTAGTCGTACCAGGCTTAGTTGGAGAACTTGGTGTTGGGTTGGTGGATGATCCATTGGAGGGAAGTGTAGTTGATGAAGACGCTGAAGTGGGTGTGGCGGTTGAAGGTGCACTAGAAAGGCTGGTGGAACCATCAGATGACGACGCGGATGTTGGTTTCTGCGATACATCGGCTTTTGCATCTAAAAATGGTGATGTTTTAGTTCAAGAGCTCCGGCATATCATGCGAATGGGAAATGACTGTATTACATAATGTAGTTTCAGTATCAATTACCCCGGAACACTTTTCACATCTTCTCAATGTCTTAATTACATGCACATTTATATGTAACTTACCAGACGACTTATTCGAATCACCAAGATTTAATGACAAGACGTATTTCTGCCCAGAAGCGTTCAGTTCAACCTTTTTAGATTCGCCTGGTTTTAAATTAATGCAGCACGGCGGAGGATTGGAACTTTGGCAGCAACTTGGGGGGGATGAGACGGGATAGATATACATATATGGTGATGGGGATGGGGATGGGGATGGGGATGGGTAGGGGGCTGGCTGAGATGCCGGTGCTGAATACGGTGAAGGGTAGGGCGAAGGGTACGGTGAAGGGTACGGTGAAGGGTATGACGATGGCATGTAATTCTGTGTTGCCTGGCAACAGCTACGACCGACGGCTTGTGCGGGATATCGAGGTACTTGATAACTCTGTGTCAATGGAGCGTATGGCCTTGGAACTACAACAGAAAGCAAGAATCATGTAAGTACTTGTAAATACTTAGTCAAGCCATTGTAAGTTACGAACGTTCTGTGAACGTAGCGTGTATTATTTACCTGACGCAGGCCGCGGGTAGTACCTGGGATAGTACATATACTGCTTCTTGGCTGCTTTAGTCGTATGGTTCTTTTTAGAAGAAAGTTTCTTATGAAGGTGAAAACCCTCTGAATTAAAAACAAAGCAAAAATAAAAACAAACAAGCGAAACACAACACACCCACTAAGTAATTATAAATGAATTAGTAATGTAGTTCGTAAGGTTTCATCAAGCGTAGAAAATACTGAGCCCAGACGGGATATCAAGCGACAAATCACCATATAACTTACAGATAAATGAATTAGTTTGAAAATATTTTCATTTACATATTAGTTATATACAACGAAATATTGCTGATAATTATACAAGTGATTGGTTAAGAATGACTTCATATCATTCTGGCTATGAACACTGAAGAAGCCACTGGAAGTTAGTAGGGAAATAAGGATTGACTTATGGAATTTATACGTGTATTTCAGTTTTCCGACGAAAACAAAACGCCAAGGAAACAAACAAACAAACCATGCATAGGAAATGGGAACAAGTGAAAGGGACAACAAGTAAGCTAGCGGTTTTACTATACACGGATTTTTAGCTCTTTTCTTTTTGACAGCAATCTAATTGAATTGTATACCTACCTGTACAGACCAAGACACCAAACATTAACACAACAAATAATCCCTTCATGCCATCCATTATCCAACTCACTGTCCTGTCAAATATAAAGATGATACACTGCATTTACGTTCATAGTTCATTTATCGGCCATGACCTCAGACTTGTGAAACCAAAAATCCTTGAGAATTAACAAATCAAAATTCACGGTTTGCGGGTACACACTTGAGTACTTGATCATCACAATGGCGCATATACCATTCCTTAGTTATCAGCAGTCATTACATTACTTACTTATTTGAATAGAATATTTTATATAAAATAACAAGCAGATTTGTAATCCACGTTAAAATCCCGTATGGTGTCAGAAGTGGGATTGACGCACGCCATCTTTTTCACAGACTCACTTAATCAAGTAAACGTTTAACCCATCTAGAAATGATACGACGGTCGACTTTTGGTGAATTTAGCAAAGAGTATTAATTACGAATTGTGATAAACTAATGGATGTGAGAAGTCTTGGTTGCGCAGTCCTTTTCACAACTTATCACTGTATCACTATTGAACGAAGAAAGCTCATTACCTCAGTTCAATCATGTGTGTCGTGGTAGGTACGAATCACCAACAGGTTAACACTCAGCCAAAGGCTATCATCCGAAGGCCAATAACCGGGCATCTGTTGGTTATTTTATAAAACTCTTGTAGCTGCGCTCTGCTAATGTTTCTTTGTTTCCTGAAGTTTTTTAGGCATTTCTGCTATGATTTTCGTGCGCGCGCGAGCTACTGTGTAATACGCTGGTATATTTTGCGTGTTATCTTGCCCTTATATGGTAAGATGACGCACGAGTGGAATAATAAGCTGTATTTATTTCACATTGGAAAGGGGTCCAACGAAGCATAATCATAATAATCAAAATGTTCCATTTCTTGTGTTTACGTTATGCTAAGGCTTGCATCGTGCTCGTCACAACTGTTTTTTTATGCTTGCGTCGAAGTGGCCGGGATTTATTCGACGGCAGCCGAAAGGAGAAGGTTCTTAAACAACCATTTCCCTGTGGTGGCATTTGGTTGTTTTCTTAACTCAAGGTCATTCAGTTCCATCACTATATTGACAACACAATAATCATCATTTATTCATATGTCTATTTTCTTCTGCAGAGTCTTAAAATCAGAAAGAATGAGAATCCCACTCTGCATTGCTATTGATATGTCAGATATTATTCCTTGCTGCGGGCTCCAAAGAACTTGTGGAAAATACGGTATGACACTTCGTAGGTTTCCTATTTGATTGACGTCTTGACATTTTATAAAATGATTTTATTTTTATTCGTAATTTTATTCGTAACAGAAGCACGCGTCAATCAAATCAGACTGTAATATAGTGATCTGTAACGAAGTTACATGGAAAACGAAAGTAAAAAAAATTAAAAATGAGAGACTGGGATTCGAACCCGCGACCTTAGGTTTGAATTAAGATGCTAATTTTATGCAAAAACTAAAAAAAGACCATACTCCCAGACTTAAATGCTGGGTCACCGTATGTTACGTATAGGATGAAGATTTCGGCCTCATCCGCGCTATCGGGCATTACACCAATCAGCTTAGTGATCAAAGAGGGAGGGAACAGTCGGATCCTAGTCCCACTAAATAACTGCCCCGCACCACTAGGCTATCGTGCACGCTTGTTCATTTGGAGGACAAAATAACCTAGCTAGTGTATCCTGAGAATGGACTGTCTATTGTTGTGCAAATTACTTGGTCCAGTGGCTCGCGTCGATAACTCTTGGCGCTTGAACCAGATGACCGTGGTTCGAAACTTTGGTGTTTGAGTGTTTTTTTTCTTGTTTTTTTTTTTATTCTTGTTTCTTGTCCTTTTTTCCTGTATTTGTTCTTCTTCAATATTTGTTCTAGTATTTTTGTTCTAGTAATTTTGTTGTTGGATTTTTTTTCTAGTATTTTTTTTTCTTGGATTTTTTTCTTGAATTTTTTTTCTCGAAATGTTTGTCTTGGAATATTTTCTTGGATTTTTCTTTTGGATTTTTTTCTTGCAATTTTTTCTTGGATTTAGTGTTGTTTTTCTTGTTTATTTTTGTCTTGATTTTTTTTACTTGTACTTTTTGTTTGTTATTTTTTTCTAGTTCATTTTTCTGTTTTTTCCCCTCGTATTTTTTTCTTGTATTTCGACGTCCGTAGAAGGCGCACATCTTAATCAAATGGTCATCATCGCGTTCGTTAGCAGATCAATGATGAAATTATATTACGTTGTTGGGAGAACATATATGATAAAAGACCTAAAAAGTGCGGCGGCCGAGATTCGAAATCGCGACCTCAGCAGCAGAAGCGCAAGCAGAAGCGCAAGCAGAAGCGCAAGCAGAAGCGCAAGCAGAAGCGCAAGCAGAAGCGCAAGCAGAAGCGCAAGCAGAAGCGCAAGCAGAAGCGCAAGCAGAAGCGCAAGCAGAAGCGCAAGCAGAAGCGCAAGCAGAAGCGCAAGCAGAAGCGCAAGCAGAAGCGCAAGCAGAAGCGCAAGCAGAAGCGCAAGCAGAAGCGCAAGCAGAAGCGCAAGCAGAAGCGCAAGCAGAAGCAAGCAGAAGCGCAAGCAGAAGCGCAAGCAGAAGCGCAAGCAGAAGCGCAAGCAGAAGCGCAAGCAGAAGCGCAAGCAGAAGCGCAAGCAGAAGCGCAAGCAGAAGCGCAAGCAGAAGCGCAAGCAGAAGCGCAAGCAGAGGGGTCCAATGAAGCATAAGCATAATAATCAAAATGTTCCATTTCTTGTGTTTACGTTATGCTAAGGCTTGCATCGTGCTCGTCACAACTGTTTTTTTATGCTTGCGTCGAAGTGGCCGGGATTTATTCGACGGCAGCCGAAAGGAGAAGGTTCTTAAACAACCATTTCCCTGTGGTGGCATTTGGTTGTTTTCTTAACTCAAGGTCATTCAGTTCCATCACTATATTGACAACACAATAATCATCATTTATTCATATGTCTATTTTCTTCTGCAGAGTCTTAAAATCAGAAAAAGAATGAGAATCCCACTCTGCATTGCTATTGATATGTCAGATATTATTCCTTGCTGCGGGCTCCAAAGAACTTGTGGAAAATACGGTATGACACTTCGTAGGTTTCCTATTTGATTGACGTCTTGACATTTTATAAAATGATTTTATTTTTATTCGTAATTTTATTCGTAACAGAAGCACGCGTCAATCAAATCAGACTGTAATATAGTGATCTGTAACGAAGTTACATGGAAAACGAAAGTAAAAAAAAAATTAAAAATGAGAGACTGGGATTCGAACCCGCGACCTTAGGTTTGAATTAAGATGCTAATTTTATGCAAAAACTAAAAAAAGACCATACTCCCAGACTTAAATGCTGGGTCACCGTATGTTACGTATAGGATGAAGATTTCGGCCTCATCCGCGCTATCGGGCATTACACCAATCAGCTTAGTGATCAAAGAGGGAGGGAACAGTCGGATCCTAGTCCCACTAAATAACTGCCCCGCACCACTAGGCTATCGTGCACGCTTGTTCATTTGGAGGACAAAATAACCTAGTGTATCCTGAGAATGGACTGTCTATTGTTGTGCAAATTACTTGGTCCAGTGGCTCGCGTCGATAACTCTTGGCGCTTGAACCAGATGACCGTGGTTCGAAACCTTGGTGTTTGAGTGTTTTTTTTTCTGTTTTTTTTTTTAATTCTTGTTTCTTGTCCTTTTTTCCTGTATTTGTTCTTCTTCAATATTTGTTCTAGTATTTTTGTTCTAGTAATTGTTGGATTTTTTTTCTAGTATTTTTTTTTCTTTTTTTTTTTTTCTAGAATTTTTTTCTCGAAATGTTTTTTTTCTAGTATTTTTTTTTTTATTTTGGATTTTTTTCTTGCAATTTTTTCTTGGATTTAGTGTCTTGTTTTTCTTGTTTTTTTTGTCTTGATTTTTTTTACTTGTACTTTTTGTTTGTTATTTTTTTCTAGTTCATTTTTCTGTTTTTTCCCCTCGTATTTTTTTCTTGTATTTCGACGTCCGTAGAAGGCGCACATCTTTATCAAATGGTCATCATCGCGTTCGTTAGCAGATCAATGATGAAATTATATTACGTTGTTGGGAGAACATATATGATAAAAGACCTAAAAAGTGCGGCGGCCGAGATTCGAAATCGCGACCTCAGCAGCAGAAGCGCAAGCAGAAGCGCAAGCAGAAGCGCAAGCAGAAGCGCAAGCAGAAGCGCAAGCAGAAGCAGAAGCGCAAGCAGAAGCGCAAGCAGAAGCGCAAGCAGAAGCGCAAGCAGAAAGCAAGCAAGCGCAAGCAGAAGCGCAAGCAGAAGCGCAAGCAGAAGCGCAAGCAGAAGCGCAAGCAGAAGCGCAAGCAGAAGCGCAAGCAGAAGCGCAAGCAGAAGCGCAAGCAGAAGCGCAAGCAGAAGCGCAAGCAGAAGCGCAAGCAGAAGCGCAAGCAGAAGCGCAAGCAGAAGCAGAAGCGCAAGCAGAAGCAGAAGCGCAAGCAGAAGCAGAAGCGCAAGCAGAAGCGCAAGCAGAAGCGCAAGCAGAAGCGCAAGCAGAAGCGCAAGCAGAAGCGCAAGCAGAAGCGCAAGCAGAGGGGTCCAATGAAGCATAAGCATAATAATCAAAATGTTCCATTTCTTGTGTTTACGTTATGCTAAGGCTTGCATCGTGCTCGTCACAACTGTTTTTTTATGCTTGCGTCGAAGTGGCCGGGATTTATTCGACGGCAGCCGAAAGGAGAAGGTTCTTAAACAACCATTTCCCTGTGGTGGCATTTGGTTGTTTTCTTAACTCAAGGTCATTCAGTTCCATCACTATATTGACAACACAATAATCATCATTTATTCATATGTCTATTTTCTTCTGCAGAGTCTTAAAATCAGAAAGATGAGAATCCCACTCTGCATTGCTATTGATATGTCAGATATTATTCCTTGCTGCGGGCTCCAAAGAACTTGTGGAAAATACGGTATGACACTTCGTAGGTTTCCTATTTGATTGACGTCTTGACATTTTATAAAATGATTTTATTTTTATTCGTAATTTTATTCGTAACAGAAGCACGCGTCAATCAAATCAGACTGTAATATAGTGATCTGTAACGAAGTTACATGGAAAACGAAAGTAAAAAAAAAATTAAAAATGAGAGACTGGGATTCGAACCCGCGACCTTAGGTTTGAATTAAGATGCTAATTTTATGCAAAAACTAAAAAAAGACCATACTCCCAGACTTAAATGCTGGGTCACCGTATGTTACGTATAGGATGAAGATTTCGGCCTCATCCGCGCTATCGGGCATTACACCAATCAGCTTAGTGATCAAAGAGGGAGGGAACAGTCGGATCCTAGTCCCACTAAATAACTGCCCCGCACCACTAGGCTATCGTGCACGCTTGTTCATTTGGAGGACAAAATAACCTAGTGTATCCTGAGAATGGACTGTCTATTGTTGTGCAAATTACTTGGTCCAGTGGCTCGCGTCGATAACTCTTGGCGCTTGAACCAGATGACCGTGGTTCGAAACCTTGGTGTTTGAGTGTTTTTTTTCTTGTTTTTTTTTTTAATTCTTGTTTCTTGTCCTTTTTTCCTGTATTTGTTCTTCTTCAATATTTGTTCTAGTATTTTTGTTCTAGTAATTTTGTTGTTGGATTTTTTTTCTAGTTTTTTTTTTCTTGAATTTTTTTCTTGAATTTTTTTTCTCGAAATGTTTGTCTTGGAATATTTTCTTGGATTTTTATTTTGGATTTTTTTCTTGCAATTTTTTCTTGGATTTAGTGTTGTTTTTCTTGTTTATTTTTGTCTTGATTTTTTATACTTGTACTTTTTGTTTGTTATTTTTTTCTAGTTCATTTTTCTGTTTTTTCCCCTCGTATTTTTTTCTTGTATTTCGACGTCCGTAGAAGGCGCACATCTTTATCAAATGGTCATCATCGCGTTCGTTAGCAGATCAATGATGAAATTATATTACGTTGTTGGGAGAACATATATGATAAAAGACCTAAAAAGTGCGGCGGCCGAGATTCGAAATCGCGACCTCAGCAGCAGAAGCGCAAGCAGAAGCGCAAGCAGAAGCGCAAGCAGAAGCGCAAGCAGAAGCGCAAGCAGAAGCGCAAGCAGAAGCGGAAGCAGAAGCGCAAGCGGAAGCAGAAGCGCAAGCAGAAGCGCAAGCAGAAGCGCAAGCAGAAGCGCAAGCAGAAGCGCAAGCAGAAGCGCAAGCAGAAGCGCAAGCAGAAGCGCAAGCAGAAGCAGAAGCGCAAGCAGAAGCGCAAGCATAAGCAGAAGCGCAAGCAGAAGCGCAAGCAGAAGCACAAGCAGAAGCGCAAGCAGAAGCAGAAGCGCAAGCAGAAGCGCAAGCAGAGGGGTCCAATGAAGCATAAGCATAATAATCAAAATGTTCCATTTCTTGTGTTTACGTTATGCTAAGGCTTGCATCGTTCTCGTCACAACTGTTTTTTTATGCTAGCGTCGAAGTGGCCGGGATTTATTCGACGGCAGCCGAAAGGAGAAGGTTCTTAAACAACCATTTCCCTGTGGTGGCATTTGGTTGTTTTCTTAACTCAAGGTCATTCAGTTCCATCACTATATTGACAACACAATAATCATCATTTATTCATATGTCTATTTTCTTCTGCAGTCTTAAAATCAGAAAGAATGAGAATTCCACTCTGCATTGCTATTGATATGTCAGATATTATTCCTTGCTGCGGGCTCCAAAGAACTTGTGGAAAATACGGTATGACACTTCGTAGGTTTCCTATTTGATTGACGTCTTGACATTTTATAAAATGAATTTATTTTTATTCGTAATTTTATTCGTAACAGAAGCACGCGTCAATCAAATCAGACTGTAATATAGTGATCTGTAACGAAGTTACATGGAAAACGAAAGTAAAAAAAAAATTAAAAATGAGAGACTGGGATTCGAACCCGCGACCTTAGGTTTGAATTAAGATGCTAATTTTATGCAAAAACTAAAAAAAGACCATACTCCCAGACTTAAATGCTGGGTCACCGTATGTTACGTATAGGATGAAGATTTCGCCCTCATCCGCGCTATCGGGCATTACACCAATCAGCTTAGTGATCAAAGAGGGAGGGAACAGTCGGATCCTAGTCCCACTAAATAACTGCCCCGCACCACTAGGCTATCGTGCACGCTTGTTCATTTGGAGGACAAAATAACCTAGTGTATCCTGAGAATGGACTGTCTATTGTTGTGCAAATTACTTGGTCCAGTGGCTCGCGTCGATAACTCTTGGCGCTTGAACCAGATGACCGTGGTTTAAAAACCTTGGTGTTTGAGTGTTTTTTTTTCTTGTTTTTTTTTTATTCTTGTTTCTTGTCCTTTTTTCCTGTATTTGTTCTTCTTCAATATTTGTTCTAGTATTTTTGTTCTAGTATTTTTGTTGTTGGATTTTTTTTCTAGTATTTTTTTTTCTTGGATTTTTTTCTTGCAATTTTTTCTTGGATTTTTTCTTGTATTTCTTGTTTTTTTTGTCTTGATTTTTTTTACTTGTACTTTTTGTTTGTTATTTTTTTCTAGTTCATTTTTCTGTTTTTTCCCCTCGTATTTTTTTTTTGTATTTCGACGTCCGTAGAAGGCGCACATCTTTATCAAATGGTCATCATCGCGTTCGTTAGCGCAGATCAATGATGAAATTATATTACGTTGTTGGGAGAACATATATGTTAAAAGACCTAAAAAGTGACGCGGCCGAGATTCGAAATCGCGACCTCAGCAGCAGAAGCAGAAGCGCAAGCAGAAGCGCAAGCAGAAGCGCAAGCAGAAGCGCAAGCAGAAGCGCAAGCAGAAGCGCAAGCAGAAGCGCAAGCAGAAGCGCAAGCAGAAGCGCAAGCAGAAGCGCAAGCAGAAGCGCAAGCAGAAGCGCAAGCAGAAGCGCAAGCAGAAGCGCAAGCAGAGGGGTCCAATGAAGCAGAAGCATAATAATCAAAATGTTCCATTAACACAACAAATAATCCCTTCATGCCATCCATTATCCAACTCACTGTCCTGTCAAATATAAAGATGATACACTGCATTTACGTTCATAGTTCATTTATCGGCCATGACCTCAGACTTGTGAAACCAAAAATCCTTGAGAATTAACAAATCAAAATTCACGGTCAGCGGGTACACACTTGAGTACTTGATCATCACAATGGCGCATATACCATTCCTTAGTTATCAGCAGTCATTACATTACTTACTTATTTGAATAGAATATTTTATATAAAATAACAAGCAGATTTGTAATCCACGTTAAAATCCCGTATGGTGTCAGAATTGGGATTGACGCACGCCATCTTTTTCACAGACTCGATCACTTAATCAAGTAAACGTTTAACCCATCTAGAAATGATACGACGGTCGACTTTTGGTGAATTTAGCAAAGAGTATTAATTACGAATTGTGATAAACTAATGGATGTGAGAAGTCTTGGTTGCGCAGTCCTTTTCACAACTTATCACTGTATCACTATTGAACGAAGAAAGCTCATTACCTCAGTTCAATCATGTGTGTCGTGGTAGGTACGAATCACCAACAGGTTAACACTCAGCCAAAGGCTATCATCCGAAGGCCAATAACCGGGCATCTGTTGGTTTTTTATAAAACTCTTGTAGCTGGGCTCTGCTAATGTTTCTTTGTTTCCTGAAGTTTTTTAGGCATTTCTGCTATGATTTTCGTGCGCGCGCGAGCTACTGTGTAATACGCTGGTATATTTTGCGTGTTATCTTGCCCTTATATGGTAAGATGACGCACGAGTGGAATAATAAGCTGTATTTATTTCACATTGGAAAGGGGTCCAACGAAGCATAATCATAATAATCAAAATGTTCCATTTCTTGTGTTTACGTTATGCTAAGGCTTGCATCGTGCTCGTCACAACTGTTTTTTTATGCTTGCGTCGAAGTGGCCGGGATTTATTCGACGGCAGCCGAAAGGAGAAGGTTCTTAAACAACCATTTCCCTGTGGTGGCATTTGGTTGTTTTCTTAACTCAAGGTCATTCAGTTCCATCACTATATTGACAACACAATAATCATCATTTATTCATATGTCTATTTTCTTCTGCAGAGTCTTAAAATCAGAAAGAATGAGAATCCCCACTCTGCATTGCTATTGATATGTCAGATATTATTCCTTGCTGCGGGCTCCAAAGAACTTGTGGAAAATACGGTATGACACTTCGTAGGTTTCCTATTTGATTGACGTCTTGACATTTTATAAAATGATTTTATTTTTATTCGTAATTTTATTCGTAACAGAAGCACGCGTCAATCAAATCAGACTGTAATATAGTGATCTGTAACGAAGTTACATGGAAAACGAAAGTAAAAAAAAAATTAAAAATGAGAGACTGGGATTCGAACCCGCGACCTTAGGTTTGAATTAAGATGCTAATTTTATGCAAAAACTAAAAAAAGACCATACTCCCAGACTTAAATGCTGGGTCACCGTATGTTACGTATAGGATGAAGATTTCGGCCTCATCCGCGCTATCGGGCATTACACCAATCAGCTTAGTGATCAAAGAGGGAGGGAACAGTCGGATCCTAGTCCCACTAAATAACTGCCCCGCACCACTAGGCTATCGTGCACGCTTGTTCATTTGGAGGACAAAATAACCTAGTGTATCCTGAGAATGGACTGTCTATTGTTGTGCAAATTACTTGGTCCAGTGGCTCGCGTCGATAACTCTTGGCGCTTGAACCAGATGACCGTGGTTCGAAACCTTGGTGTTTGAGTGTTTTTTTTCTTGTTTTTTTTTTTAATTCTTGTTTCTTGTCCTTTTTTCCTGTATTTGTTCTTCTTCAATATTTGTTCTAGTATTTTTGTTCTAGTAATTTTGTTGTTGATTTTTTTTTTTTCTAGTTTTTTTTTTTTCTTGGATTTTTTTTTTCTTGCAATTTTTTCTTGGATTTTGTCTTGTATTTCTTGTTTTTTTGTCTTGATTTTTTTTACTTGTACTTTTTGTTTGTTATTTTTTTCTAGTTCATTTTTCTGTTTTTTCCCCTCGTATTTTTTTCTTGTATTTCGACGTCCGTAGAAGGCGCACATCTTTATCAAATGGTCATCATCGCGTTCGTTAGCAGATCAATGATGAAATTATATTACGTTGTTGGGAGAACATATATGATAAAAGACCTAAAAAGTGCGGCGGCCGAGATTCGAAATCGCGACCTCAGCAGCAGAAGCGCAAGCAGAAGCGCAAGCAGAAGCGCAAGCAGAAGCGCAAGCAGAAGCGCAAGCAGAAGCAGAAGCGCAAGCAGAAGCGCAAGCAGAAGCGCAAGCAGAAGCGGAAGCAGAAGCGCAAGCAGAAGCGCAAGCAGAAGCGCAAGCAGAAGCGCAAGCAGAAGCGCAAGCAGAAGCGCAAGCAGAAGCGCAAGCAGAAGCGCAAGCAGAAGCGCAAGCAGAAGCGCAAGCAGAAGCGCAAGCAGAAGCGCAAGCAGAAGCGCAAGCAGAAGCGCAAGCAGAAGCAGAAGCGCAAGCAGAAGCAGAAGCGCAAGCAGAAGCAAGCAGAAGCGCAAGCAGAAGCGCAAGCAGAAGCGCAAGCAGAAGCGCAAGCAGAAGCGCAAGCAGAAGCGCAAGCAGAAGCGCAAGCAGAAGCGCAAGCAGAGGGGTCCAATGAAGCATAAGCATAATAATCAAAATGTTCCATTTCTTGTGTTTACGTTATGCTAAGGCTTGCATCGTGCTCGTCACAACTGTTTTTTTTTATGCTTGCGTCGAAGTGGCCGGGATTTATTCGACGGCAGCCGAAAGGAGAAGGTTCTTAAACAACCATTTCCCTGTGGTGGCATTTGGTTGTTTTCTTAACTCAAGGTCATTCAGTTCCATCACTATATTGACAACACAATAATCATCATTTATTCATATGTCTATTTTCTTCTGCAGAGTCTTAAAATCAGAAAGAATGAGAATCCCACTCTGCATTGCTATTGATATGTCAGATATTATTCCTTGCTGCGGGCTCCAAAGAACTTGTGGAAAATACGGTATGACACTTCGTAGGTTTCCTATTTGATTGACGTCTTGACATTTTATAAAATGATTTTATTTTTATTCGTAATTTTATTCGTAACAGAAGCACGCGTCAATCAAATCAGACTGTAATATAGTGATCTGTAACGAAGTTACATGGAAAACGAAAGTAAAAAAAAAATTAAAAATGAGAGACTGGGATTCGAACCCGCGACCTTAGGTTTGAATTAAGATGCTAATTTTATGCAAAAACTAAAAAAAGACCATACTCCCAGACTTAAATGCTGGGTCACCGTATGTTACGTATAGGATGAAGATTTCGCCCTCATCCGCGCTATCGGGCATTACACCAATCAGCTTAGTGATCAAAGAGGGAGGGAACAGTCGGATCCTAGTCCCACTAAATAACTGCCCCGCACCACTAGGCTATCGTGCACGCTTGTTCATTTGGAAGACAAAATAACCTAGTGTATCCTGAGAATGGACTGTCCATTGTTGTGCAAATTACTTGGTCCAGTGGCTCGCGTCGATAACTCTTGGCGCTTGAACCAGATGACCGTGGTTCGAAACCTTGGTGTTTGAGTGTTTTTTTTCTTGTTTTTTTTTTATTCTTGTTTCTTGTCCTTTTTTCCTGTATTTGTTCTTCTTCAATATTTGTTCTAGTATTTTTGTTCTAGTAATTTTGTTGTTGGATTTTTTTTCTAGTATTTTTTTTTCTTGGATTTTTTTCTTGCAATTTTTTCTTGTATTTTTTCTTGTATTTCTTGTTTTTTTTGTCTTGATTTTTTTTACTTGTACTTTTTGTTTGTTATTTTTTTCTAGTTCATTTTTCTGTTTTTTCCCCTCGTATTTTTTTGTTGTATTTCGACGTCCGTAGAAGGCGCACATCTTTATCAAATGGTCATCATCGCGTTCGTTAGCGCAGATCAATGATGAAATTATATTACGTTGTTGGGAGAACATATATGTTAAAAGACCTAAAAAGTGACGCGGCCGAGATTCGAAATCGCGACCTCAGCAGCAGAAGCAGAAGCGCAAGCAGAAGCGCAAGCAGAAGCGCAAGCAGAAGCGCAAGCAGAAGCGCAAGCAGAAGCGCAAGCAGAAGCGCAAGCAGAAGCGCAAGCAGAAGCGCAAGCAGAGGGGTCCAATGAAGCAGAAGCATAATAATCAAAATGTTCCATTAACACAACAAATAATCCCTTCATGCCATCCATTATCCAACTCACTGTCCTGTCAAATATAAAGATGATACACTGCATTTACGTTCATAGTTCATTTATCGGCCATGACCTCAGACTTGTGAAACCAAAAATCCTTGAGAATTAACAAATCAAAATTCACGGTCAGCGGGTACACACTTGAGTACTTGATCATCACAATGGCGCATATACCATTCCTTAGTTATCAGCAGTCATTACATTACTTACTTATTTGAATAGAATATTTTATATAAAATAACAAGCAGATTTGTAATCCACGTTAAAATCCCGTATGGTGTCAGAATTGGGATTGACGCACGCCATCTTTTTCACAGACTCGATCACTTAATCAAGTAAACGTTTAACCCATCTAGAAATGATACGACGGTCGACTTTTGGTGAATTTAGCAAAGAGTATTAATTACGAATTGTGATAAACTAATGGATGTGAGAAGTCTTGGTTGCGCAGTCCTTTTCACAACTTATCACTGTATCACTATTGAACGAAGAAAGCTCATTACCTCAGTTCAATCATGTGTGTCGTGGTAGGTACGAATCACCAACAGGTTAACACTCAGCCAAAGGCTATCATCCGAAGGCCAATAACCGGGCATCTGTTGGTTATTTTATAAAACTCTTGTAGCTGGGCTCTGCTAATGTTTCTTTGTTTCCTGAAGTTTTTTAGGCATTTCTGCTATGATTTTCGTGCGCGCGCGAGCTACTGTGTAATACGCTGGTATATTTTGCGTGTTATCTTGCCCTTATATGGTAAGATGACGCACGAGTGGAATAATAAGCTGTATTTATTTCACATTGGAAAGGGGTCCAACGAAGCATAATCATAATAATCAAAATGTTCCATTTCTTGTGTTTACGTTATGCTAAGGCTTGCATCGTGCTCGTCACAACTGTTTTTTTATGCTTGCGTCGAAGTGGCCGGGATTTATTCGACGGCAGCCGAAAGGAGAAGGTTCTTAAACAACCATTTCCCTGTGGTGGCATTTGGTTGTTTTCTTAACTCAAGGTCATTCAGTTCCATCACTATATTGACAACACAATAATCATCATTTATTCATGTCTATTTTCTTCTGCAGAGTCTTAAAATCAGAAAGAATGAGAATCCCACTCTGCATTGCTATTGATATGTCAGATATTATTCCTTGCTGCGGGCTCCAAAGAACTTGTGGAAAATACGGTATGACACTTCGTAGGTTTCCTATTTGATTGACGTCTTGACATTTTATAAAATGATTTTATTTTTATTCGTAATTTTATTCGTAACAGAAGCACGCGTCAATCAAATCAGACTGTAATATAGTGATCTGTAACGAAGTTACATGGAAAACGAAAGTAAAAAAAAAATTAAAAATGAGAGACTGGGATTCGAACCCGCGACCTTAGGTTTGAATTAAGATGCTAATTTTATGCAAAAACTAAAAAAAGACCATACTCCCAGACTTAAATGCTGGGTCACCGTATGTTACGTATAGGATGAAGATTTCGGCCTCATCCGCGCTATCGGGCATTACACCAATCAGCTTAGTGATCAAAGAGGGAGGGAACAGTCGGATCCTAGTCCCACTAAATAACTGCCCCGCACCACTAGGCTATCGTGCACGCTTGTTCATTTGGAGGACAAAATAACCTAGTGTATCCTGAGAATGGACTGTCTATTGTTGTGCAAATTACTTGGTCCAGTGGCTCGCGTCGATAACTCTTGGCGCTTGAACCAGATGACCGTGGTTCGAAACCTTGGTGTTTGAGTGTTTTTTTTCTTGTTTTTTTTTTTAATTCTTGTTTCTTGTCCTTTTTTCCTGTATTTGTTCTTCTTCAATATTTGTTCTAGTATTTTTGTTCTAGTAATTTTGTTGTTGGATTTTTTTTCTAGTATTTTTTTTTCTTGGATTTTTTTCTTGCAATTTTTTCTTGGATTTTGTCTTGTATTTCTTGTTTTTTTTGTCTTGATTTTTTTTACTTGTACTTTTTGTTTGTTATTTTTTTCTAGTTCATTTTTCTGTTTTTTCCCCTCGTTTTTTTTTCTTGTATTTGGATGTCCGTAGAAGGCGCACATCTTTATCAAATGGTCATCATCGCGTTCGTTAGCAGATCAATGATGAAATTATATTACGTTGTTGGGAGAACATATATGATAAAAGACCTAAAAAGTGCGGCGGCCGAGATTCGAAATCGCGACCTCAGCAGCAGAAGCGCAAGCAGAAGCGCAAGCAGAAGCGCAAGCAGAAGCGCAAGCAGAAGCGCAAGCAGAAGCGCAAGCAGAAGCGCAAGCGGAAGCGCAAGCGGAAGCGCAAGCGGAAGCGCAAGCGGAAGCGCAAGCGGAAGCGCAAGCGGAAGCGGAAGCGGAAGCGCAAGCGCAAGCAGAAGCGCAAGCAGAAGCGCAAGCAGAAGCGCAAGCAGAAGCGCAAGCAGAAGCGCAAGCAGAAGCGCAAACAGAAGCGCAAGCAGAAGCGCAAGCAGAGGGGTCCAATGAAGCATAAGCATAATAATCAAAATGTTCCATTTCTTGTGTTTACGTTATGCTAAGGCTTGCATCGTGCTCGTCACAACTGTTTTTTATGCTTGCGTCGAAGTGGCCGGGATATATTCGACGGCAGCCGAAAGGAGAAGGTTCTTAAACAACCATTTCCCTGTGGTGGCATTTGGTTGTTTTCTTAACTCAAGGTCATTCAGTTCCATCACTATATTGACAACACAATAATCATCGTTTATTCATATGTCTATTTTCTTCTGCAGAGTCTTAAAATCAGAAAGAATGAGAATCCCACTCTGCATTGCTATTGATATGCAAATTGGAGATAGTAAACGACGAGTCGTCCAAGGCAGTAATGTTAATCGTAGCCAGGCAGACAGCCCATTTCTCGTAGGTTATAGGCACTGACAACTCGGGTTATCGTGAACTAGAGGCGTTCTGACGTCATCAATAATCACGTGACGATATATAAAATAATTATCCACTGGAATAATGTATTTCCACGTGCAGAATGAGCAGTTTCCATGGAAACATCAATGTTCTTTCAAGGCGCTTATGGTAATCTGTATTCTATTGAATAAGGTGTAATAAAGTCAAACAGGTTTGTCCCACTGTGTATATTCTTGATTGATGGTATGTGAACGCAAAAATGATTTGCAACAATGAAATTACAGACAAAACGAAGCGTTTCTTAGATGGAACTTTGCGTCCGCTTATATGGTGATAACAAATAAGAAAGTGTGGGATTCCTGTGGTATCAAGTTCCACAATGAAAACGAACATCACCTAAAAGCATTGCATTGTGGAGCTTAATACCTACAAATGAATTGGCCAGCAAAATTATTGATTAATTTTAACGCATTTGTTCCGTTGTCACCCTCAATTATGACCTTGTGGGATGCCTGTGGTATGGCTCAACAACGAATGTTTAATTAATTATTTTGCCGGAAACTGCACCTAATTTTAAAGCCCTGAAGGATGTGAGATAAATAGGTAACATTGTCTATTAAGAAACAGGAAAAAAATAGGTTGGCATGGTTGAAGACTTTTTCGATGGAAAAGCAAAATGTTTGGGCTCCCTGTGGTGACAATACCACAGGGAGCCCGCCATTGAACGACAAAACTAAATATCCATTTTCGCCCTGGATTTTAAACAAATCGGAAATATTTTTGGACAAAATTATAGCGTTGATATAGACCTACCTATGGCATAAGTTTGGTTGCAAACAGATACACAAAAGTAGGGGAAAATGGCAAAAAATATGATTTTTTTGCGCTTTCTTCAAGCATGCGTCACGACACGCACTTTGTCTCTTATAAAATCCTCAGTTTGAGATCTTTCGAAAAACGAACTATCGATTCTTGTAGCCATTGCATAGAGCTTTCCAACGATATGCGTTTTGTTGGAAACAAAGCTATTTGAAAATTTCGAAAATTTTGGCACAACTCGAAAAATCGTTTTTCGGTCGTTTTTCGAGAATTTTGACTTGAAACCTCAATTTCTTTTAGAAATCAGCCAAATTTCTCGGATATTTTTAGCTAGCAATGTATAGCTGTATCTTAGCTTTCTTCTGCATGTCATTTTTTTTCCGAGAGGTTATTCTAAATAGGAGAAAAATGTATTTTAGGAATGCCGGTAAAAATATGGGAACCCTGTGGTGCGCTCGAAGTGAAGAGGTAAGAAAATAGGTGAAAAATAAGCAAATTCGATGCGATTAAGACTGATACTTACTCTACACAGTGCGTTAATAAAGTGCTAATAGTTTTTAACTCCAAAAAATATATTTTAAAAGTTCGACTTTTTCGATGGAAAAGCAAAATGTTTGGGCTCCCTGTGGTGACAATACCACAGGGAGCTCGCCATTGAACGACAAAACTAAATATCCATTTTCGCCCTGGATTTTAAACAAATCGGAAATATTTTTGGACGAAAGTATAGCGTTGATATAGACCTACCTATTGTAAATAAGGTGCAGTTTGCCGAGAAAATAATCAATTGAAAAGAACTGATATTTGATAATTTTCACGCACAATTTAATATGACCTTGTGGGATGCCTGTGGTATTGCTCAACCACGATTTCTCAATTTTAAAATCATATTCCCGGCAAACTACAGCTTATTTTAAAGCCCTGAAGGAGCTCTATAAGAATTGGAAATAAAGAGTTAAAAAGTGTGCGAACTTGTTTGAAAATTGAAAATTGTGGGATCCCTGTCGTAACATTGTTCAATAATACACAGGGATCCCGCAATTTTCGATTTTCGAGAAGAGTACGTTCGCAGTTTTTAACTCGACTTTTCTCCACGAAAAAACAGGAAATTTAAATTTCTAATTACATACTTTAAGGTGGCTCAAAGTAATTTTAAACTGACCACACTTCTACTTTTCATTTGGTGAATTGATAGTATAACCTCTCAGATTTTTTTTTTTGAAAGAAACAATTTGAAGCCCATATTCCACAGGTATCCCAAAATGAGGTTATTAGCATTTTTCACTTATCTGTAATTATGGTTGTTTTTAAACAGTTTATATGCACGTTGGGACACCTATATAAAACTTTAAATCCCTGGCTAAGAATATTGTGAATTATCTTATAATGGAGAAAATAGAAGAAACGTCTGGAATCAGTAAATTATGATTTTTACCTCGGCCCGGTTCCTGAAAGGCAGATTAGTCTTAATCCAGGTTTAAAATGAATGGTTTTCTTTAGATTCAATCTAAAGAAAGATTTAGCACTAATCAGCCTTTCAGGAACCCAGGACTGAAGTCCAATTTCTCTGTTTCACATATTACCTTCCAGGCATGTTCTTCAATATTTTCTCTTCATATATATATACCTAACCAAAAAAATTCTGCAACTTTAAGATATATATATATATCCTATGTTCTCGAAAAAAAAAACAATAGAGAAACAAAAGACATTTTTATATCCAAAGTTGCAGAATTTTTTTGGTTAGGTATATATATATTATCTTATATAAGTAGAATAATATTGGAGATCCAAGACAATCAACTTGTAACTGTAAAACTGTTTATTTGAACGTTTCGGCCATTCGGCCTTCATCAGCAAACTGAAATGGCTCGTGCACAACAAAAAACCTAAAGCACTAGAAAATGACGAATAAAACAAACCCAATGCTGCGCGTGCACCCTAAAGTACTGTGCGCATTAATGGAAATCTAACCTATATCCATGCAGTCCAGTTGATACAACAACAACAATAATAGTAACTTTATTACCTAAGTTATAAATATTGTAATATTTACAATACAAGATTGATACAAAATATACATAAATGTTACTCAAAATAACTAAAAAGCTAATCTGGCTGAGTAACAATATTTAACATATGCAACAACATTCAATCTTCAGTTTGATGTAAGTTCAGATAGCTTCTTTGAGAGTCGATTGCCAAACATTTGTACATACTGTGTGCTTATAGTATCAAGAAGTGCATATACAGTTTCATAGAATGGATTGGATGGGTTATCTTGGCATACATCAAATGTACTGCTGACAACCTATAGGGAAACAATGACAATGGTTGGATTACCATAAAGTTCCAAAAGTAGCGTCTCCCAAAAGTAGCGACCCCCCGAAAATAACAGTAAAATTTGGACTCCCGAAAGTAGCGACCCCCAAAGGCTGCTAATTCCGAAAGTAACGAGGGACCTTACTTTCGGAACTTTATGGTATTTACATACACTGCAAAACAGCCCACTTTGCTGAGAAGAGTTGAAGTTTCTCTTCTCTGCAGATTTAGGGTCACCATATAATGAGACGTGATGCATCTTCTATCTAGTCTCATGTGTCCCAAATAATGACTCAATTCAACTCTGTTCCATGGAGCTTGGCAAAAATATTGGGACTGTTTGGCAGTCTAGACAGACAGTTTTCCATCTGGATAGAATATCTAATCTTGGGACCAAAATACCTACTTTATACTTACTGAGTACTTTATGTATATCATTTTTTATTTTAATTGTTTTGTGGCAGGATAATGCGACAGCTCTACTCTAATGTAATGTACATGCACTGATGAATTTGCAATGATGCACGTCTTATAATGATATATTTGAATTTCATTTTGTAGTCTTCGTCGTAAATAGTTTTCATATTTAAAGAATACTATAACCTTTGTATATACAGTGTATTTATACTAACCCTAAATCCCTGTACACAGAGTTGAACACAATATAACTGCTATAAGAATACTATAACCATTGTATATACAGTGTATTTATACTAACCCTAAATCCCTGTACACAGAGTTGAACACAATATAACTGCTATAAGAATACTATAACCATTGTATATACAGTGTATTTATACTAACCCTAAATCCCTGTACACAGAGTTGAACACAATATAACTGTTTCTCTTTGGTTTCAATGTTCAAGTACGCACACTCTTTTGTTGCTGGTAGCTGTTTAGACACGGTTATCTGCTCAACAGCAAAGCCGATATCTTTGATAACATCTTGAGCTTCTATCCTAAAGTCTATCTCTTCTTCATCCATGTTTTATAGATGAAAGCATAAAAGCATACATGTACATTTAAATCTTTTGACCAAGAAGGCACTTGAAAGGTACACAAGAGTAATTGTTGTTGGGTTCCCTGTGGTGATTACGTACCGGGAAGGTCTGGAGATAGCACAGGAAGCCCAACTTACAAGTGTTTATATGTAGATATCACGCGATCAAACCCTACCAACATTTGCAACTGTGTTTCTGATTATATTTTATACCTATGAACGCGATTTGGAGCCAAACCGACGATTGCCCTTATTCACAGTGACTTTATAGTATAGAGGAAACCAGTCTGCAACAACAACTCCGCTCCGAGGTCCAACCCCTCCCTCGTTTATATACATTTTTTGACAGGAAAGGAAACCCTTTCATATATTATTAATTAATATGTAAATTTGATTGTATTTAATGATTTACAATTATTGTAAAGCGCTATTGGGGTAGCGATAGAAATGGTGCTATATAAATAAAACATTATTATTATTATTTATTATTAATGACAAAGGGAATGTCGTTTTTACTAAAAATTTCATTTGATCTTGTTATGAAGCCCCTTTTGAATACCCAAACGACAGTTTTCCTGACCCTTTTCTCTACTTCAACTTGTGAAATTCCTGCCCTTTTATATACCTCCAGCCTGATCAAGGTGCTCCTTTCGGGCGGAGCCTCCCCGTATAGGCTATTATAGAGAGTACCCCCCTCCCCCGCGCCCCCCGGGTAGAGTCATGAGATGTGAGTACACTCCTGCACTAGTATGTACATTACAGTTATCACAGTTTCAAGATGGTCGAGACGCTTTATTAGAACGATTCACAATAACTGTAAGCATTTATTCATATGTAGTGAACAAGAAATCCAAGAACCACAAGAGAAATGTTCTCGTAAGTAAAATACCCTATGACTGTATGGTAAAACCCATAGAGGGCGATTTTATTTTCATTTGGATCCGCTTAGGAAACCAAGTCAGAAACAATAGTCTTTGTGTCACGCATGGCTGCTGCGTTCTTTGTAGTACCGCTGTACAGCAGGACCAAGGACTCACTGTGCTAGAATGGAAAGTCATAGTGCGCTGGTACTTGACTGAATACATTCCAATAAGAACCAGTGATCATACAGAAAAACAATATCAAGAAGAGACGATCCACGATCATGCATACGAACGACCAAAACTCTCGATCGATATCAGCGTCGTCTTGTCGATCAGCCTGACGTGCTAGTGCTTCGTACCCATCGACAATCCTCGACAATACATATGCATCGACGGGATCTTGCCTGGGTTTGTGACCCAAGCCATCTAAATTTGGCGTCATTCTTGGTGAACTTTGAATGGGACCATGGTAGAGCTTGGCCCCAGCTAACTTCTGCTGGCGTGTTCGTAGATCTTCTATTTTGTATTCATTGGGCGCAGCCGGGAACTGGACTTCTGCTGTAGGATTGTATGTCCTCATGAATAAACATCGACTCATGTAATGTAGTATTACAACGCGCACCCATTCTGGTACTTCACACCTTTTGTACATATTTAAAGCGATGGCATTGGCCAACAGACAACCCCCGATTTGAAACATCGCAGCCATCAGTAAGCGCATCAAAATGGGCGTGGCATCAGAGCTGACAGGGATTTGGTCTGACACGTTAAGAATAATGACCGCCATGGCAAAGAACGACTCGATAACCAACGTAATACGCTCACCAAACTCTGGAGGTAGCAAAAACGTCATAACACTGAGTAGAGTAAGCACCATACAAGGGATTATGATGTTGAAGAGATAGAACACGGGATCACGACGAACATGAATGTAGAATGTTATATCAGGGTAAGGCTCTGGACAACAACTGAAAGAAAAACAACATCATTGGCACATCGTTGCATGGCAACCACTGAGAACTGCAGACAACAATAGAGTAGTTTATATGTCATCCAGTGGAACCCCGTTAATACGGACACCAACGGGACAATCTGTCCGCAATAACGGGGTTTTCACGGTATATAGTTTAGAAGACTTAATCATTAAGTCATTGAACAATGGCTGACAAAGAAATGATAGCGACACAACTAAGCAAACCCAACACCATGCAGAATTAAATTAAACCAAATACATTGACACAGAAAGAACAAGAAGCACGACACTCTGTCATATGTTGGTGTTATTACCTGACATGTATAATGTTGAATTGATAGGATCTGATCAAAGTATGTTGTCTGTCAATCATCATGGTATCGTCCAATAACAAGTCTTGGTTGCCATGTTACCATGGTTACGTCTACAGTCTTCATAATAGATTTGTGTTTCCATTTCTTTCTCTGTTTTGTGCCTCACGAGTCAAAGGTCAGACCGCTTACCTGTTCTCTATTAGCGTAGCAAGTCAAACACCGTCAATAGGTCAGTCTTTCAACTGTCTGTTATTCTTTGAAATGGTGTGCTAGTCGATCGGTTGATCAGTCAGTAAATTAATCCGTAGGTCGGTCGGTTAGCCAGACACTCAGCCAGCCAGCCAGCCAGCCAGTCAGTCAGTCACTGAGTCAGTCAGTCACTAAGTCAGCCAGTCAATCAGTCAGTCAGTCCGCAGTCATTGAGTCAGCCAGTCAGTCAGTCAGTCAGTCAGTCAGTCACTAAGTCAGTCACTAAGTCAGTCAGCCAGTCACTGAGTCAGACAGTCAGGCAGTCAATCAGTCAGTCAGTCCGCAGTCATTGAGTCAGCCAGTCAACTTCTGGTACTAAATAAAGTCTATGTCTATGTCAGTCAGTCACTAAGTCAGTCAGTCAGTCACTAAGTCAGTCAGTCAGTCACTGGGCCGGTCAGCTAGTCAATCACTGAGTTCTTTTAAGCATGGAAAGAAATAACTTTAAAATTTAAATCAATCGACGATGAATAAGTTGAAGAAAGAGAAAGAAAGTCTACGAAATATGACTTAACTTTTATTATGAACGTGCAACTTGCACCCAGAGATTCAAACAAACTACCATGCTTCGTAACTCACTAAAACATCCTCGGATGGTTACTGTACTTACAGTGACAACACACTAACCGGGACCATGCACTTGAGCAAAACTGACCAATCAGATTACACCTGAAAATAATCACATTCCAACAAAAGTTGTCTGGGCCAATCAGCATTATAGTTATAGGTGTAATCTGATTGGTCAGTTTTGCTCAAATGGTCCCGGTTAGTGTGTCCTCACTGTAAGCGGTTTTCTTTCCTGTAATCAAGTATAGCGCCACAGCTATGAGTAATGCTCTTTAGTATTTGCTGAGGTTACAGTAGGAAACTGAAAACATTTGTCTGCAGTAGAAGGATTTTAAACTATATATTATAGTAATAAAGTCAAACATGTTGAAGATTCTTAAAGAATCATACTCGCTATAAATAGCCACACTATATATTATACAAATGATATAAAAACTTAAATCGTGAACACACACACACAACTGTCACGTACTTATTATAGTGCTACGCGCACTGGTAACCTTAGATGGTACTCTTTTATCGTACAACGACATGGCGCCATTTTGATGACATCATATAACAGATATAACATGGCCGCCAGCGCTCTGCGTCCGATAAATGTTATTGAATATAATGGTTGGAAACCAATTGGAAGTAATAGATGTCTGTTACTTATGATTAATCAACGAAATGGAAGTAATAGATGTCTATGTTACTTATGATTAATCAACGAAATGGAAGTAATAGATGTCTATGTTACTTATGATTAATCAACGAAATGGAAGTAATAGATGTCTATGTTACTTATAATTAATCAACGAAATGGAAGTAATAGATGTCTATGTTACTTATGATTAATCAACGAAATGGAAGTAATAGATGTCTATGTTACTTATGATTAATCAACGAAATGGAAGTAATAGATGTCTATGTTACCTATGATTAATAAACGAAATGGAAGTAATAGATGTCTATGTTACTTATGATTAAACAACGAAATGGAAGTAATAGATGTCTATGTTACCTATGATTAATCAACGAAATGGAAGTAATAGATGTCTATGTTACTTATGATTAATCAACGAAATGGAAGTAATAGATGTCTATGTTACCTATGATTAATAAACGAAATGGAAGTAATAGATGTCTATGTTACTTATGATTAAACAACGAAATGGAAGTAATAGATGTCTATGTTACCTATGATTAATCAACGAAATGGAAGTAATAGATGTCTATGTTACCTATGATTAATCAACGAAATGGAAGTAACAGATGTCTATGTTACTTATGATTAATCAACGAAATGGAAGTAATAGATGTCTATGTTACTTATGATTAATCAACGAAATGGAAGTAATAGATGTCTATGTTACTTATGATTAATCAACGAAATGGAAGTAATAGATGTCTATGTTACTTATGATTAATCAACGAAATGGAAAAAAAGTATACACAATTCCAGTTTCAGAGTTATCGTAATGACACAGTCTCCGATGTGCTAAAATATGCCGTAGTGGTCTGGTACCATCGAAAAGATGAAAGCAGAACTGACTATGAAACCAATGGAAAAAAGAAGAAGTAACAATCGATCAACGACACGCGAAGTAAAGATCCAAAACTCTCGATCAATCTCAGAGTCTTTCTCTCTTAAGTTCTTGTTGGCCAGGATATGGATTCCTTCAGACAGCTTGCTTATGTGCAAGTCAGTCACTTGTCCTCTTTGTGCGAGCAATGGTGAGGTTGGTCCGCCTTCGCTGGAACACACAGAATGTGTGCGTTGACTTGTGTTGAGGACTTTCCTTTCAAGTGCATCTGCTGTGTTATCTCTGCTGGGTCTTTTGGGTGTAATGTTTCCTTTAGGATGTCCAGTATCAATACAAAGACAGCGCGCAAGGTAATGTAGAAACACAACGCGAACCCATTGTGGCATTTCATCTCGTTTGTACAGATTGAGTGAGATACAGTTAGCGATAAGGGCGCAACCGATCTGACACATTGAAATTAGTAGAAACTTGACAATCAGTGGTGTGTTATCAGATGTGACAGGTACACTAGATGACACCATGAGTACAATGAATGACAATGCTAAAAATGACTCAATGACTAGCGTGACACGCTCGCCGATTTCAGGTGGAAGTAAGAATGTCAGAACAGCAAGCGATGTGATGACCAGACAAGGTATAATAATGTTGTAAAGGAAAAACCCTGGTTTGCGTCGTAGGTGAAGGTAGAATGTCACATCTGGATATGGTTCAGGACAACAGCTAAAAATAGAAACAGTTGGTGAGCACGTGATTTGCCGTGTATACCACGTGATTGTCCAGTTAGTTCCGGTGCGTTAATCTCTCCATATCATTGTGAACTTTATCTTCCAGAACCTTTGCTTTTTCTCTGTCTGTACTTTCATTTTCTGTACTGTCTTTTCTTCCTTTCTTCCTTTCTTCCATCCTTTCTTTTCTCTCACTCATTTATTCATTCCTTTCTTTTCTCTCACTCATTCATTCATTTATTCATTCCTTTCTTTTCTCATTCATTCATTCATTCATCCTTTCTTTTCTCTCACTAATTCATTCATTCATTTATCCTTTTTTTTCTCTCACTCACTCATTCATCCTTTCTTTTCTCTCACTCACTCATTCATTCATTCATCCTTTCTTTTCTCTCACTCACTCATTCATTCATCCTTTCTTTTCTCTCATTCATTCATTCATTCATTCATTCATACTTTGTCTGTAATTCAACATTTCTTCCCAGTTCTGTTGCTTTTCTTCATAGCAATCCTTTTCCTCCTCTACAAATCCTTATGTCATTAAGAGAGTCCTAATAATCAGCTATTGTTTCATTGTATTTGCTTTTCATTTCATGTCTTAGTTGATCATATTGTACCCACATTATCCCGTCTACCCTCGAGTGCATGCAAAGCGGTAAGGAATGTGTCATCTCCGCTAAGCGCTCACTGATGTATCGCAACAGTTCATACTAAAGATGTTTTCATATTTATCGACAACAATTAGATTTGAGTTTCAGAAGTTAAACTTCAAACGCAAGTTAACAAAAAGTGCACCAATGATCCCTCCGTATTCCAATCTCTAAAGCAGCTTGTAAAAGTGTGAACTTTAACAAAATAAAAAAGTCAAATCGTTGGTTTGTCAGTGTTATGTTAGCTGTTTTGTTACTGTTCTATTCGTATGGCACTGGTTGTCAAGGTGTTAGTGTTATTCTAGTTGCCACAGTAACGTTATAGTGATAATATTAGTTGCCAAGTTGTCATGTCTCCATCATGTTAGTTGGGTGATGTTTATATAACATTAGTTCTCATAGTAATAATAGTTGCCTTGGTAACGTTAGTTGCCATGGTTATGTCTTGGTTGCCATGGTTATGTCTTGGTTACCATGGTAATAACAGAGTCAATCAATAGTTTCAGATCGTCTTTCATCAGGTTTTGTCCATTTAGTTTGGAATATCATCTTTTGTTATGTTTTCATGCAAACACGGTTAGTGTGGTTAGGTGTTACTGCACATGCGCATGCAATCATGCAAAGAAGTTTAACGAATGAACGTACAGCGAAACCACTTGACAGGAGAATCGCATTATTCAATACATTAGAAGTAAACTACATGCAGCCATGTCGGCCCATCCTCTCTGTGAGCCGATAATCGAGGATGCAGCATATCAAGACCAGTGCTAGCATATCATTACAGCTATAACACTTTATTCCAAGTACTTAGCATTCACTAAGTACTTGAAATGGTAGATCCTGAGGTTAGCCCTATATTTAGCATCACCAGTAGGTCAGGCTACACACACCGGGAACTTCGTGCCCTACTCTTAGTCGAACAGTGGTGTGGGTTCTTTTACGTCCCTCCGGTGCAATGTAATGGAGTGTGGAGAGAAGGGACCGCCATTTTACGTGATCATCCGAGCCACGCGAAGGTCTAACCATTTGTAGATGTAATTACAAAGACAGCACCTTCTCCTCAATTATTTTAAGACCCTGAGTAATGGTCCGGCAGGGACTCGGACCTCCCGCAAAATAGACCGGTACTCAACCAACTGAGCCAACCGGACGGCGGGATTTCTTTGAATTGAACACTAAACCACTATTCATTTCTGTCTGATGAACAAAGCAATTGACTTGGTCTACAACTGATCTATTCAGTAACAGCCATATTTATCATCTTGCCGTTGACATTACTAATTCAATAAGAACACAACAATTCTTCTACAGTGTTTACTCACTAACCTGTACGTCACTACATTCCTTTTGGCTTTAGCAGAAATGAGCTTAAACTCTGAACTCTTCATGTAAAACTTGAGGTCAGCCTCATCTTCCATTTGAACGATATTGACTTGAAGCCCGTTGAACGTCCATGAACCAAATTTGAGCTCACACAGCTGATCATCGAATGGGAAATATGTAATATCGATGTTACAGCCACTCCGCAGAATGGTTGGCGCATACCACGTGCAACCACCGTTATTCGTCAGCATTACTTTGGTCTTGAATTGGTAAAGAGTACCGCTGGGCAGATTTTCTTCCGCACTACAGGCGCAAATGAAAATAGTTAACAACGAGAAATTCGAATTAGTTTCAGCCGTGGAAGAGTAAAGGAAAGTACGTACTTGTTGTGTAGTACAATATCTGGTAACCACATCTTTTTTGGTGTGATGTTGATGGTGGTTATTCCTCCATATTCTGACTCATTCCATTGAAGAAGATGGTTCTTCCAGTGCTGAAGAAAGATTATTTTATTTACAAGTGAGAATTATTGCGCAGACAGACAACCATATAGACAGACAGATAGACCAATAGATAGACAGATACTAGATAACCAGACAGGTGGTCAGACAGACAGACAACTACATAGACAGACAGATAGACCAACAGATAGACAGACACTAGATAACCATATAGGTGGTCAGACAGACAGACAGACAAATACATAGACAGACAGATAGACCAACAGATAGACAGACACTAGATAACCAGACAGGTGGTCAGACAGACAGACAACTACATAGACAGACAGATAGACCAACAGATAGACAGACACTAGATAACCAGACAGGTGGTCAGACAGACAGAATGAATGAACGTTATTTGACTCAGGATTTCATCAATTACAAGTAATTGCTTCTCAGGAAAGCTGAGTTTATAAGAGTAAAAGATAACTACATAGACAGACAGATAGACCAACAGATAGACAGACACTAGATAACCAGACAGGTGGTCAGACAGACAGAATGAATGAACTTTATTTGACTCAGGATTTCATCAATTACAAGTAATTGCTTCTCAGGAAAGCTGAGTTTATAAGAGTAAAAGACAACTACATAGACAGACAGATAGACCAATAGATAGACAGACACTAGATAACCATATAGGTGGTCAGACAGACAGACAACTACATAGACAGACAGATAGACCAACAGATAGACAGACACTAGATAACCAGACAGGTGGTCAGACAGACAGACAACTACATAGACAGACAGATAGACCAACAGATAGACAGACACTAGATAACCAGACAGGTGGTCAGACAGACAGACAACTACATTGACAGACAGATAGACCAACAGATAGACAGACACTAGATAACCATATAGGTGGTCAGACAGACAGACAGCTATATATACAGACAGATAGACCAACAGATAGACAGACACTAGATAACCAGACAGGTGGTCAGACAGACAGAAAACTACATAGACAGACAGATAGACCAACAGATAGACAGACACTAGATAACCAGACAGGTGGTCAGACAGACAGAATGAATGAACTTTATTTGACTCAGGATTTCATCAATTACAAGTAATTGCTTCTCAGGAAAGCTGAGTTTATAAGAGTAAAAGACAACTACATAGACAGACAGATAGACCAATAGATAGGCAGACACTAGATAACCATATAGGTGGTCAGACAGACAGACAACTACATAGACAGACAGATAGACTAACAGATAGACAGACACTAGATAACCAGACAGGTGGTCAGACAGACAGACAACTACATAGACAGACAGATAGACCAACAGATAGACAGACACTAGATAACCATATAGGTGGTCAGACAGACAGACAGACAAATACATAGACAGACAGATAGACCAACAGATAGACAGACACTAGATAACCAGACAGGTGGTCAGACAGACATACAACTACATAGACAGACAGATAGACCAACAGATAGACAGACACTAGATAACCAGACAGGTGGTCAGACAGACAGAATGAATGAACTTTATTTGACTCAGGATTTCATCAATTACAAGTAATTGCTTCTCAGGAAAGCTGAGTTTATAAGAGTAAAAGACAACTACATAGACAGACAGATAGACCAATAGATAGACAGACACTAGATAACCATATAGGTGGTCAGACAGACAGACAACTACATAGACAGACAGATAGACCAATAGATAGACAGACACTAGATAACCAGACAGGTGGTCAGACAGACAGACAACTACATAGACAGACAGATAGACCAACAGATAGACAGACACTAGATAACCATATAGGTGGTCAGACAGACAGACAACTATATATACAGACAGATAGACCAACAGATAGACAGACACTAGATAACCATATAGGTGGCCAGACAGACAGAGAGATAGACATATAGATAGACAACATGACAGAGACGGCAGTCAGGCAGACAGACACTAGATAACCATACAGGAGGTCAGACAGACAGACAGTGACTTACCATTCTCACCCATATGTTACTCTCTAGAACTTGATCTTTCTCATTCTGTATCACAGAGTCAAAGACCTGTTAGGTTTATTCACATATCCACGGATAAAAGCCGTAAAGCCGCAGACTCAGTATTGCATAAATAGTGCCAACCACATATGTAAATATTTGTCAAATCTGCCGGTGGTACAAAATAAACTAATGTTCTGTATTATCCTAAACCTACCAAGTCTACAATCTGCGTGTATGCAATACCAAATTTCACTTCAACGGGTAGGTTTTTATCTCCAACAGGTCTAACATTTTTATTGTAGCCCTTGTCAAACAAATCCTTCACCAATCGAAGCTCATCGTCATCTTGTTGTGAATCTGAAATCAAATCACATCAAAATTCTGTGTAATAACTATTATCAATTATGATTTCTTAGAGTTCAATATGTATTAACATTACTACACATTTTAAAACCTTTGCTCGATCAGTGATCTTTGTTCGTGCTGAAGTAGTGACAAGAAAAAAGCAGCTTTAAGTTGGAAGGAAAAGAGTCACGTTGTATAATGACTGCATTGATTTCTGGGTAATTCGTGTTGTGCTTTGCGCATGCGTTGGATGTGCTAATTTACAACTATCACGTGATACAATTATATTACATAACAACTTGATTACAAACCACTACATAAGGAGATTATTATTATTATTAATATTTATTTGTTATTATAATAATAATTATTATTATTAAGTATATAACATGCACCGAGAACTCGTGAAAAAGTTTGTTATCTACATAGCAAACTTTGGTTATTTCATTCAGTTAGTCAATGTTATTCTCTTAGGTATATAGCCAAACGTTATTAATTAATGTAGATGACATCATTACAGTACTACTATATTAGACACACTAAACAACATTGGTGGGTTGCAGTAATACTGCGCGCAATGTTACACCGTGTGTCATCAGTGCAGTGCACAAATATTGTAGTTGATATTTATCTCTATACAGCACTTTGCAATAATTCTGTAAATCAAGTATATCAGTATATCCATATATCGGGTGCATTATGGGTAATTGAAAAAGTCCCCTAAATGATGTTCCACGCGAGCAACATTGGTGAAACTCTAGAATGTTATGTGTTTTAGTCTCTAGTTTGTTGTTTGTAAGTCTCTGCTGCATATTTTGTGGAAAAACTCTAAAATAGTATTACCCATAATGCACCCGATATATGGATATACTGATATACTTCATTTACATAATTCTTGCAATTGGCTGTAATTACATTAACATTGACGCTTTATAATTATTCGTTCCCTTTTCAGATAGGAAACATATCTGGAGACCTTAAAATTATGGTCCAACCGGATATGACGTAAAACCTCCACTCAGTCTGATCCAATCAGATTGGTTTTGTCTCAGCACACAAATTTGGCCTCAAAACAAAACAATAATCACGTGACTGCTGTCAAATTGTAGATCACATGAAGTGTTTGGACTGTGGATCACGTGACTTGTTGCTACCAATAGATGGTCAAGTTAGAAATTAAAATATATGCCCTCTGCCGTAGCATTGTGTTATTCGTTGATTGAGTCGTCAAACTAATTATCCATACCATGTTATTCTTTCTCTACATACAAACATCGTAAACAATGTTTGGACGCGAGAATTTGTGAAGCACTCGTGACGAGAAGAGATTGACATATGCACAAGGAATATGATGAGATGAGATGTGATAAAGATAATGGGAAACGAATAATGAGAAACGTTCAATGTAGGAGAAATGAATGGGAAATAAACGTGGATAAAATGTGCACATGTGCAAAAATTGAAATGTCAAAGTTGATGTTTAAAATAAAACGTGCAAAACGTGTTGACAGTGCAGCTAGTCCTTCTTCACTCACTGAAAATGTGGGCTCCGTCTGTAGGAAATACAATGCTGTCCGTTGAATTAGTACAATTGATAGCTGTCAATCAAAAAGAATATTGTCTAATGTTTAGTATCACTATGGTAACAGTAATACAATACCACGTGGTCGTTGATAAGAGGCTGACTACTACTTACTTTACTACTTATTTTATGTAAAAGCTGGTTTCCATATAATCGTCGCGATGCTTTCAAAATGTGCTCAAGCGATCGGGCCGATTGTATGGAAACACTCTGGGACAGTTGGGACAAATGCAGATAGACCTCAGTTCTATCTAAAGGATGGTTTCCATATACCAGTCGTCCAGATAGACCTCAGTTCTATCTAAAGGATGGTTTCCATATACCAGTCGTCCAGATAGACCTCAGTTCTATCTAAAGGATGGTTTCCATATACCAGTCGTCCAGATAGACCTCAGTTCTATCTAAAGGATGGTTTCCATATACCAGTCGTCCAGATAGACCTCAGTTCTATCTAAAGGATGGTTTCCATATACCAGTCGACCAGATAGACCTCAGTTCTATCTAAAGGATGGTTTCCATATACCAGTCGTCCAGATAGACCTCAGTTCTATCTAAAGGATGGTTTCCATATACCAGTCGTCCAGATAGACCTCAGTTCTATCTAAAGGATGGTTTCCATATACCAGTCGTCCAGATAGACCTCAGTTCTATCTAAAGGCTGGTTTCCATATACCAGTCGTCCAGATAGACCTCAGTTCTATCTAAAGGATGGTTTCCATATATCAGTCGTCCAGATAGACCTCAGTTCTATCTAAAGGATGGTTTCCATATACCAGTCGTCCAGATAGACCTCAGTTCTATCTAAAGGATGGTTTCCATATACCAGTCGTCCAGATAGACCTCAGTTTTATCTAAAGGATGGTTTCCATATACCAGTCGTCCAGATAGACCTCAGTTCTATCTAAAGGCTGGTTTCCATATACCAGTCGTCCAGATAGACCTCAGTTCTATCTAAAGGATGGTTTCCATATACCAATCGTCCAGATAGACCTCAGTTCTATCTAAAGGATGGTTTCCATATACCAGTCGGCGTCCAGATAGACCTCAGTTCTATCTAAAGGATGGTTTCCATATACCAGTCGTCCAGATAGACCTCAGTTCTATCTAAAGGATGGTTTCCATATACCAGTCGTCCAGATAGACCTCAGTTCTATCTAAAGGATGGTTTCCATATACCAGTCGTCCACATAGACCTCAGTTCTATCTAAAGGATGGTTTCCATATACCAGATGCAGCAATGGGGCTAGTGGGGTCTTAACGCTCCCTTCTATGTCATGCAGCAATGGGGCTAGTGGGGTCTTAACACTCCCTTCTATGTCATGCAGCAATGGGGCTAGTGGGGTCTTGACACTCCCTTCTCTGTCATGCATCAATGGGGCTAGTGTGGTCTTAACACTCCCTTCTCTGTTATGCAGCAATGGGACTAGTGTGGTCTTAACACTCCCTTCTCTGTTATGCAGCAATGGGACTAGTGTGGTCTTGACACTCCCTTCTCAGTCATGCAGCAATGGGGCTAGTGGGGTCTTGACACTCCCTTCTCTGTCATGCAGCAATGGGGCTAGTGAGGTCTTAACACTCCGTTCTCTGTCATGCAGCAATTGGGCTAGTGAGGTCTTAACACTCCCTTCTCTGTTATGCAGCAATGAGGCAAGTGTGGTCTTGACACTCCCTTCTCTGTTATGCAGCAATGGGGCTAGTGAGGTCTTAACACTCCCTTCTCTGTTATGCAGCAATGGGGCTAGTGGGGTCTTGACACTCCCTTCTCTGTTATGTAGCAATGGGACTAGTGGGGTCTTAACACTCCCTTCTCTGTTATGCAGCAATGGGGCTAGTGGGGTCTTGACACTCCCTTCTCTGTCATGCAGCAATGGGGCTAGTGGGGTCTTGACACTCCCTTCTCTGTTATGCAGCAATGGGGCTAGTGGGGTCTTAACACTCCCTTCTCTGTTATGCAGCAATGGGGCTAGTGGGGTCTTAACACTCCCTTCTCTGTTATGCAGCAATGGGGCTAGTGGGGTCTTGACACTCCCTTCTCTGTCATGCAGCAATGGGGCTAGTGGGGTCTTAACACTCCCTTCTCTGTTATGCAGCAATGGGACTAGTGGGATCTTAACACTCCCTTCTCTGTTATGCAGCAATGGGGCTAGTGTGGTCTTGACACTCCCTTCTCTGTTATGCAGCAATGGGGCTAGTGAGGTCTTAACACTCCCTTCTCTGTTATGCAGCAATGGGACTAGTGGGGTCTTAGCACTCCCTTCTCTGTTATGCATCAATGGGACTAGTGGGGTCTTAACACTCCCTTCTCTGTTATGCAGCAATGGGGCTAGTGTGGTCTTGACACTCCCTTCTCTGTTATGCAGCAATGGGGCTAGTGAGGTCTTAACACTCCCTTCTCTGTTATGCAGCAATGGGACTAGTGGGGTCTTAGCACTCCCTTCTCTGTTTTTTCTCTTTGTTGAGGGAAAAACAATATTCTTTACATAACATACAGTTACGCACAGTAGGTATAGAGAACGACAAACAGACTTTAAATACGCGGAAGTACGTTACATACAGAGATAGCAGTGAAGCAGTTATTATCTGGTTTTATCTTTCACTAATTCTAATTCTATTCCATTTTTATTTTTATCTTTTTCACTGATTTATGTTTATCATTTTAACCATTATTCTTATCAATTACGGTGACTAGAACTCCAAACAAACAGATCATTGGTTGTCGAGGCAGCTTTTCTATTATTTACTGGCTGCACAAAACATATGCGTTAAAACACCTCATAAGATTTTAAAATCTGCTAAATTTATCTAAAACTGCAATAAATTTAAATTGTAAGGAGACAAATACAGGATTGCAGTCTTACGCTCTAGTCATCTCTATAGTATTATCAATATACCACAGTAATAACATTCACACAAATATCAAATCAATCAATAATATTCAAGTAAACGCCTTCTATTAAACTAATGGCTACCACCAAGGAACAGTGAGTGATCATTTTAGGTTTGAAATCATCACCGTGCGAGAATATTACCTACATTTTCACAGTCACTTTACTATCAATTATTAAAGCACCCAAACTAAAATATTGTTGTGGAGCGGAAATGTGAATCCACGATATGGCGATATGCAGGTAGAGGACTTGATAGGCCAATCAGTACCATGATACTTGAGATCGATGAGTTATGACAGTATGATATAATCTGAACATATCCAGTACATCTATATTAGTAACGTAGCAGTCGTAAGATATTTGACTTAGTTTTATGAGTTATGCATTATAGTCCAATGTAATACTTCTAATACCGAACACTGGGCAGTCATAAGCATAAAGCACACCTTCTCTTACAACTTGTTATTCTGACTGAAGCCAAGTACGAATTACTGAATTGTGTTTCGTCGGCTAATTATACCTTTTTCAACAAATAATAATTCTAAGAACTCGGATTATATTACATAGTGTATTTTAGGAATTGAGTAAAATAACGAGATATAACGAAGCTATATATGTATTTTGTTGAAATGTGAAAGTCTTTAAATGATGTTTACACCGAACATATATAACTTCGACACTGATTCAGACACTTAGATTTGGAATACTTGATGTTTTATGGCGATCGGCCGGTGAATACGTAACTATATTTTCAATTTAAAGTATATTTATACACTTCTAATGCCAAAGTATTCGTCGATATTCCTTGTCAAATGGGTGTCACTAAATATCAGTATTCGTTTGGTAGACATTTACAAGCAAGAATTCATGATTAAAAGATACTAAAACAATTCTCTCTACAAAATATTTCACAACGAGAAGCCAAAGTATAAAAATACCTTGAAGAGAGTCTAAAACGACGAAAACTAAGTGACTAAAAATCAGGGAAGGTTTGGCTGCAGCGGCGTTCGAATATATCCTTGAGCATTCTTGACGATTTGCATTCTCCCTTAATCTGTTATGAGAATATAGCAGCTTTAGTATCAATACATACCTGAGATGAACACAAACAACAACAAGAAGACCAGAGGTTTTGTTCGTTCTGTCATGTTTAAGAGAATATATATTTTTTACTTTTCGCCGAGCTCGCTTTCTTTTGAATCGGTCAGTCGCTTCGCAGGTGATCGATGAATGGCGGGAAATGTGTTGGATTACGTCTGTAAACAAAATAAGAATTTCTTAAATTATTAATTACATTCAGGACCCAGAATTCGTTCACCCGCATGAATAGAATCACTGAACACGTTACTGAAAACATGAGGAATATCAAGATTTGCCGTAAGCCGGGTGACGACTAAACAGTGGTTTTCTCATGGGGAGGGCTTACTGTACATCAACACTACTATGTATGTATGTACCCACCCGCGAGACCCGCTCATCTAAAAACTATGCAGTAATTTATGTGAATAAATAGTACTTCAATTGAAGAGCTGTTAGAGGATTAACAGCGACTTTAAAAGCTGGGGTGACTTGCTTCAAGTACAATTGCTTTCGATAAAAAAAACAAACAAGATCACACAGCTTGAGGCCTTCTTGATAAAAGAACACATTTTAAGGTTTCGTTTGGTATTCGGCGCCATTAAATTAACAGAACAGCAGAAGTGGAATAGTTAAGTAAGGATTTGCTCAAATTTAATCCCTGGAATCGAATATAATACAGCCGGGTCTTACTTATAGTCAAGTCAATGCTATAGAGAACTCAGGATCCATGTATAGAATACTGTGTTTATGCCATTCAGAGCTGGTGTTTTATTTATTGTGAGAGAGCAAGATTGGCGCCTGTGATTGGACGACCACCAAAACACTATGGAACTCTGAATTGCAATTGAAGCGTACGTGTGTAGCACGCCTGTCAGTGATACATACTGTAATTACACCAACTCACTGACATCATGATTGCAACATGAATAAAGAAACTGCTTATAAACTTTGCCTGCCATCTTGGCTCTTTATTGGCGCTATCCACCGGATAAGTTCTATCCACCGGATAAGTCCTATCTACAGGATAAGTCCTATCTACAGGATAAGTCCTATCCACCGGATAAGTCCTGTCCACCGGATAAGTCCTATCCACCGGATAAGTCCTATCCACCGGATAAGTCCTATCCACCGGATAATTCATATCCACCGGATAAGTCCTATCCACCGGATAAGTCCTATCCACCGGATAAGTCCTATCCACCGGATCAGTCAGTCTTATCCACCGGATAAGTCCTATCCACCGGATAAGTCCTATCCACCGGATAATTCATATCCACCGGATAAGTCCTATCCACCGGATAAGTCCAATCCACCGGATAAGTCCTATCCACCGGATAAGTCCTATCCACCGGATAAGTCCTATCCACCGGATAAGTCCTATCCACCGCATAAGTCCTATCCACCGGATAAGTCCTATCCACCGGATAAGTCCTATCCACCGGATAAGTCCTATCCACCGGATAAGTCCTATCCACCGGATAAGTCCTATCCACCGGATAATTCATATCCACCGGATAATTCATATCCACCGGATAAGTCCTATCCACCGGATAAGTCCTATCCACCACAGGCCCCGATTGCACGAAAGGTGAATAGCGCTATCCACCGGATAAGTCCTATCCAACGAATAAAATTTATTGGATAACTGCATCAGTTTTATCCGTTGGATAAGACTTATCCGGTGGATAGCGCTATTCACCTTTCGTGCAACCGGGGCCTCAGATGAGTCCTATCCACCGGATGAGTCCTATCCACCGGATAATTCATATCCACCGGATAAGTCCTATCCACCGGATAAGTCCTATCCACCAGGCCCCGATTGCACGAAAGGTGAATAGCGCTATCCACCGGATAAGTCCTATCCAACGAATAAAATTTATTGGATAACTGCATCAGTTTTATCCGTTGGATAAGACTTATCCGGTGGATAGCGCTATTCACCTTTCGTGCAACCGGGGCCAGATGAGTCCTATCCACCGGATGAGTCCTATCCACCGGATAATTCATATCCACCGGATAAGTCCTATCCACCGGATAAGTCCTATCCACCAGACGAGTCCTATCCACCGGATGAGTCCTATCCACCGGATAATTCATATCCACCGGATAAGTCCTATCCACCGAATAAGTCCTATCCACCAGACGAGTCCTATCCACCGGATGAGTCCTATCCACCGGATAATTCATATCCACCGGATAAGTCCTATCCACCGGATAAGTCCTAAGTCATATCCACCGGTTAAGTCCTATCCTAAAAACATCGCCAATGTTTCCTTGTCAAGGAAAACTTGTTCGTGTAGATGCGGCTTTATGGTTCGATTTATCAATAGTTTATCACAACTATTATCTGTTGTCATTGTACCTGGACTCACGTGACCTATCACGTGTAACTCTAAAGTGGAAGGCAACTATTATCTGTTGTCATTGTACCTGGACTCACGTGACCTATCACGTGTAACTCTAAAGTGGAAGGCAACTATTATCTGTTGTCATTGTTGTCACGTGACCTATGTGTACCTAAAGTGGAAGGCAACTATTATCTGTTGTCATTGTACCTGGACTCACGTGACCTATCACGTGTAACTCTAAAGTGGAAGGCAACTATTATCTGTTGTCATTGTACCTGGACTCACGTGACCTATCACGTGTAACTCTAAACAGCAAAACTATTATCTGCTGTCGTTGTACCTGGACTCACGTGACCTATCACGTGTAACTCTAAAGTGGAAGGCAACTATTATCTGTTGTCATTGTACCTGGACTCACGTGACCTATCACGTGTAAAGTGGAACAACTATTATCTGTTGTCATTGTTCCACGTGTACTACTAGTGTACCTGGACTATTCACGTTACAATCCTAGGAATATTTCTGTTGTCAGTACTGGACTAGTGTTAACATCTAGGAATGTTCCAGTACTACTAGTGTTGTTATTGTACCTGGACTCACCTAGGAAACTTCCAGTACTACTATTAGTGTTAACATTGTACCTGGACTGAATGTTCCAGTACTACTAGTGTGGGAAACATCTAGGAATGTTCCAGTACTACTAGTGTTAACATCTAGGAATGTTCCAGTACTACTAGTGTTATTGAACATCCTAGGAATGTTCCAGTACTACTAGTGTTAACATCTAGGAATGTTCCAGTACTACTAGTGTTAACATCTAGGAATGTTCCAGTACTACTAGTGTTAACATCTAGGAATGTTCCAGTACTACTAGTGTTAACATCTAGGAATGTTCCAGTACTACTAGTGTTAACATCTAGGAATGTTCCAGTACTACTAGTGTTATTGAACATCCTAGGAATGTTCCAGTACTACTAGTGTGTTAACATCATCCAGTACTACTAGTGTTAACATCTAGGAATGTTCCAGTACTACTAGTGTTAACATCTAGGAATGTTCCAGTACTACTAGTGTTATTGAACATCCTAGGAATGTTCCAGTACTACTAGTGTTAACATCTAGGAATGTTCCAGTACTACTAGTGTTAACATCTAGGAATGTTCCAGTACTACTACTGTGTTAACATCTAGGAATGTTCCAGTACTACTAGTGTTAACATCTAGGAATGTTCCAGTACTACTAGTGTTAACATCTAGGAATGTTCCAGTACTACTAGTGTTAACATCTAGGAATGTTCCAGTACTACTAGTGTTAACATCTAGGAATGTTCCAGTACTACTAGTGTTAACATCTAGGAATGTTCCAGCACGCATGCGCTGTTAGAACTGATATTTTCCTTGTATCGTGTTTTGCCATTAATTAGTAAAGCACAACATCTTATTATTTCCGTCGTGTTTGCTAATTAATTTATCGCAAAGAGTAATTGTTCAATCGCCATTGGCTATTTACATCATGTACAGTGTTGTAAGATATCTCTAACCTGACATTCAAATATTAGAGTATTATTATTATTTTAATATTGTTGTGTTTAGAAAACTGTTCTTTCTTGGTGCGAATCGTCAAGCAATGACGCGTCCTGAGCTGAATGAGGATTGGGGCGTGGTGGGCGTGGTGCGCGCTTAGTGATAAAGCATCATTAATGAAAATAATTACGAATATACCAGTAGTTACTTTCCTGTAACTCAGTAGTAACTGAACATCGAAGTCAAAGTATTATTGACTTTCAGCTGAGGGAGAAACGGGGCTTACAGGAACTTCCATATGCAGAGAGAGAGAGAGAGAGAGAGAGAGAGAGAAAGAGAGAGAGAGAGAGAGAACAGGGGGAATAGGGGGCATGCACTTCACATCCAACAGGACCTAACTTATGTTCCAGTGCACCTCTCATCTATCTAATGTTACCTCGTACTAAAGTACGAATTACCAACTAAAGTTCTATGTTTTTCTTATCGTGTTCAACATGTCTTTACAATCTGATACAATTAACCACAGCATAATTGCTATCCTACTTGCTTGTTCGTTATCAAGTAATCAGTCAAATAAATCCTAATAGCGGTTTTTCTGTTGGTATTTTAGTGTATGCTGATTACAGATTACAAAAAGATGTACAGCTTGCAGTGACAGTGTGACAGTGACTCAGTAAAGCAGTCAAACCTAAGACTACAAAGGTAATTGAACAGAAGTCATGATATTAAGTCATCTATATACACTAGAAAAAAACGCGCCCTCTTGGACGGTATAAATTGTGTGTGAATTGTGTGTAAATTTAGTGTAAATACTGTATAAATTTAGTGTAAATACTGTATAAATTTAGTGTAAATACTGTATAAATTTAGTGTAAATACTGTATAAATTGTGTGTGAATTGTGTGTAAATTTAGTGTAAATACTGTATAAATTTAGTGTAAATACTGTATAAATTTAGTGTAAATACTGTATAAATTTAGTGTAAATACTGTATAAATTTAGTGTAAATACTGTATAAATTTAGTGTAAATACTGTATAAATTTAGTGTAAATAGTGTAAATTGAAGTTACATACTAGAATTGCTAGAAACAATATATTTGTGATTTGTACCTTGATAAGCGCGTAATCACGGCATACGTGTTACAACAGTGTTGTGATATGACTGAAGGGGGTTCCTACGATAAACAAAGATTTGCCCGGGAAAATATGCATTTTCAGAGGAACACCCAGTTTCCGAGGATAAACACAACTCTATTCACTTTACTATTCATTTTATATTTTTACTTTACTATTCCTTTTATATATTTTTTATATATAGTTTTATAATATTATCTTAAGTTACTTTACTATTAATTTATGCACGACTCCACAAGCTTCTACCTTATTATCACTTATTTTCGCGCGTCTTTAATTTCGCGATCGCGAAAATAAAGACTCGCGAATAATAATTACCGCGAAAATTAACGACGCGAAATTTAATGTCACGCGGCGAGGTCTTTTATCAGCAATTAGTCCACGAACGAACATTGTGATAAAAACGAACGTATTGCTTCAAACAAAATATGCATAGAATAATGTTACAAAAATATGCCAATCTATGTGAATTGTTACATCATTTACCCGATTCAAAACAATATGTTTGTATACTGCGCCAGATCATGATTTAAAAAAACGCGAAATTAAGTTCTCTTATACACGTTTTTTCTGCAAAAATCGCGAAATTAAAGCCTCGCGAAATATGCCTCTGATATTTTCGCGAAATTAAGGACGCGCGAAAATAAGATAACTTTAATTAATAATCATCGCGTTGAAATAAAGGTTAGTATTAATATTATTAATATTATTATTCAACAATATCTTAGCAATATTTGTCGCGGGCACTGTGCTCGTTGTTGTCAGTGGCGTGACACTATATCGTGTCACGTGATCGATTTTGGCCAATAAATACCACGGTTTTCAAATAGTTTGGTTGATCACATGACTGGATTAATGATTATAACGTTGATTTTAAAGATGACCAAAATATAAATAATAAATAAGTAAATAACACCACTACAGCACAGATAATATTAGCTATTATTTATTGTTTATATATAGTTCATGTAACCACTAGATGGGAGTGTTTTTATTTGATAATTTGACTTTCTGTAACTCCCACTTGTTGTCAGTGATGGTTTTCTGATATCTTATCTAATTTTTGTCTGGCTTCTCAACATTTTAGATAAAAAACCTGATCGTCTTCACTGGTTTCTCTAATCAAATTCGACTCAAAAACAAAATGTTACAAAAACATATATGTTTTTGGCTGAGTATTTGGGTTTTTAGACGTTCATCGTGAATTCTCTGAATGCGTTGTTTGTTTGCCATGACTTACATACCAAAGAATACAATCACGATCAGTAAATCTTTCTCTAAAGCCGACCACTTATCAATATTGTATGCAGTAATATTCACATCCCACGAGTTTTAATGAAAGTGATTTAGTGAATCAGCTTGGCGTCTTTCGTTATCAACTGAACTTTGAAGTACAGTAATTTTTCAATAAGTGATAAACACTCATTAATTATTGAACGTTGTATAATTGTCATATACAGGCCTTTCTAGATCAACCTCTATTCTGTAAACATGTATTTACACACACCCTAAGTTACGGTGTTGGTAGTTTATGCTGTGCGGATATATGTGCGGATTGTTTGAGTTAGTGAGAAGCACAGTTTAACTACCGTAAGGTTGGAGTCCTTGCATGATTATCACCGATATATGTGATTGGGAATCTGTAAATATCTAAACAGGGCAGCAGTGAATCAGGAAAAACGGTTCGTTTAGCTTGGTTCGTATTGGTAAGTACATTATTCTAAGTGTTAATCTTATGTCATGCACATTGATTGTTGAGTACGGCGCAAATCACAGCGTTTTCGATGATTTTTAGGATGCAATCTGTATGAATTCTAACGTGACGACGATTTATAGTTTTCTATGTTTAGATTTTCTTGACAAACTGATTGTGACGCTGTAAATAAATGATACTATTATAAAAGCAAGAGCGACGGGGTTGCTTTCATTATCAATATACAACATGCAGTTTAACGCCATTTCAATTCCATTTTCGTTCTGGTGTCAGACAAAAGATGTTTCTTTGTTTTATAATAATGAGTTCAAAGTAGAGCTAGCACTGAAGACAATCATTCTTTGATTTATTTTCGTTTTTACTTGTCTTGACACAACAAAAACAGCTGGTTGAATGCACAGCTTTTATTAATTTCTAAAACCTATAAAGGTGACACCACCCTATCACGTGACTTCATACTTACTCCACTGAACAAAGGGCTCGAAACGTCAGTAAAGTACTCTTTTTCACGGTGTTATATTTATCAACCAATCAGATCACTGTATTTGTAAAGTAATTTCTGCTGTGTAGTAGAAAAAGCAAAAGTATTCGCATTTATATTCAATGTTGATGCGATGATCATCACGCGGTGCGGCTTAATGTTTGATCATTACGTATTCATATAAGCACGAGGCTTAAGGTATATGTGGGCTAGGCTTTTAATAATCATTAATGAGTACTGGACCAATCAGGTTTGATCCAGCTAACTAGACTAACGTATTCTGCTGATATCATGCATCGTTTGATCATAAAACAACAAGCAAGTCAGATTCAACAAAGCGTTGAAAGATACGAACCAACAATGATCACTTTTAGCAATCGTAACTACTTATCACGAAACAAAAATAGACTACTCGTGGTTAAACAGAATAACAACTTTTCACTTTCAAAGTAAATTTCCACTCTACTGACATTAGCTTTGATTTGAACAATATTTAATCTGTACTTTATTCGGTCAGTACAACAGTAACTCCGTGGCGGCCATGAACACATGTTTTGTTAGTGCTATCCAAGATGGCCACTGTGACGTTTGGCAGGGATTATTATTACCAGTGAACCAATGAGAAACAAGTCGTAGAGCGGCTTGGGGTTGAGTATAATTATAAGTAGCTAAATGCAGAAAGTCAAGTTGGCACTAAGTTAGCGTGTCTTTCTATCAGTCAATAATTATAGTACTATAAACACACTGCTTGTGAAAATAGCGTTGTTGGAGCTTAAAAGCATGTTTTTATTAATAAAGTATAATCTATTTTGTTTTATATTTATATTTATATTTATCTTCATCAAACTATTTATATTTTGCTGTGTCCCCAATTAGCAGAAATGTTAAAGCCTATTGACACTGAAATAAAGTTTATTATATTATTATTATTATACGACCTAAAAAATATCAGCGGAGCCATCCCATAATTTTAAGTAGGTTTTTGATACATATGTATTTTAGTCAAAATGATCAGAATTTCTGCATATTGCTGTATATACAGTCATATCCACACGCTAGGTACTATATATGTACCATTATACACCCACACGCTAGGTATATACAGTCATATCCACACGCTAGGTATATATGTATATTACAATAATGACGCTACGTCAACCTAAAGTACAATCATCAAACATGATTGCGCATACTAAGTAAACAATTACAGTTTTTAAATTTCATGAAGTTGTACATGATTAGTACAAGCCCTAGTAATGAGTTCATTTATATTTAATTCATCTGTAAAAGCATTTATAACTTACCTTATTCAGTTCTGATGATCAAATGACTTTTACTGTAATGTTTGCTTGTGTAAGCCTATAATATCATTCAGTTCTGATGATCAAATGACTTTTACTGTAATGTTTGCTTGTGTAAGCCTATAATAACATTCAGTTCTGATGATCAAATGACTTTTACTGTAATGTTTGCTTGTGTAAGCCTATAATAACAATAACAGCCAGGCATCAAGTCGATCCAAACTCAATGGCTTGTAAATCTATGGATGAATAAAGGTATGTAATTAAGACTTTACTAAGAAAGCTTTTACACAGTTTATCGTCACTAAGAGGTCTATATAAAAACTATTTTTGATGGACTTCTGCCTCTTTACTAGTCCAGAAACGTTAACAAACATCGCAAAACTCCATCGTTTACAAAATGGTTAGGTAGAGTGGAAATAGGAGTATTTTTCAGTTGCGTTCCGCACAGTAGACAGCGCGCACGGTTTCTGTAATGATGTCATATTCAGGTCGTGTTCATACTCAAGCACGATATCTATAATACTAAGTGCAGACTGTCTTAGCATAGAAAACCACCATAACAGAGTGCCGACCTAAGCAAACATTGTATTAAAACTCTCTAGGGCAACAAAACAAGATCTAGTAATGCATCCATCGTACTTAGGATGGCATAAAATATGTACAACCTACAGAACACACTAGTATTTTACTACTATACATAGCAACCTATATACGGTATGTATACATATAAACATATTAAATACTTGCACCATCACGGTTCTTCGCTGTCTATTGATGTCATTAGTTGTTGAATAGCAGTGAATCTTTTGTAGTTAAGTTGAGTGTTTTGCATAGTAATGAATTCTTATTGTGTTCTTATTACCTTAACGTAGAGTGCTCTCAGGGGAATGATCACTTATAATCAACTGACTGCGTAATTTTGTTGACTTTGTTTACACGCAGTAAACATAACGAGTAAAATACACCTTAATATTGACTTTTGGCGAGCGTAGTTGTACTATTTGGTATTGGATCAGGTAAGGTCTACATGTAAAGTCAATGACATCAAAGTTATAAGTTTAATAGGATTATGCTTATTCTTTTAATGGCAATAGCTTGTTATACAGTGATCACGGCTTAAGCTAAGTTTGTTGTATTCCTTTCAGTGTACCAGTGTTAGTTATAAAAGCATATAGGAAATGTATATACGTTACGCCCCACTCAGAAACCAGTCTGCTTTTCTATAGAAACTCGGAAGTTGTAAAGTTGTGATGTCTAACGCATGTGAATAAAACCCTTTTATATGTATGTATGTAAGCATAAATAACGAACACCTGCTGATATACTTTAGAGCGCAATGGTTACCATGACAACCGGTATATTTATTATGGAACCTCGTACTTCAACAGGAAAACACTAGATCCCAATGACCAAAACCAGGTCAAAATTTGAATAACAATAGATGCCTCGTTCTACAAAGACATGTCCTTTGTAGAACGAGGCATATCTAACAATAGTTCCTATTGTTGTACAATAGTTCCTATTGTTATTCAAATCTTGACCTGGTTTTGGTCGTTGGGATCTAGTGTTTTCCACTTCAACAAGGCAAAGGGACGACACGCGGGACGACACGCGGGACACCCTTGTTTCTTTTCATATTATGAATCAACATTAAATGTTATATAATAATTATAATAATATTATGATAATAATTATTATTATTATCACATAAATATAAAAATAAAAATAAATATCACTGACTGGCTGACTGACAGAGAAATAGATAGACTGACTGACAGATAGACTGACTGACTGACAGATAGACTGACAAGTTTTTCAGTTTTCAGTTTTTTCGAGCAATTTTTGTCCAAACTTGATGATGAAGCCAAAGAGTCAATAGTTCTAGGAGATTTTAATTGCGATCTTCTCTGCGATCGGAGAAATTCAAATACCTCTGTTCTAATGTCATTGTATGAGGAGTACCAATATACACAAAACAATCTCATCTCCCACAAGAATTACAGAAACCACTAGTTCGCTCATTGACCATGTTATTACAAATCCCCCCCAGCACATTATAAAGAGTGGAGTTTCCCAGGTATTAGCGATCATAGTTTAATATTTACAGTCTAGCTCAACCACGGGGACTACCTCGTATTGTCGAATCTAGACGTTTTAACAATTTTAACGAAGAAGATTTCCTGGACGATATGAGAAAAAATCCATGGGATATGATGGATATAGTTGATGACCCTAACGAGAAACTCTATATCTGGCAAATTATGTTCCTTGAGGTACTTGATAAACATGCACCCTTACGTAAAAAACGAGTTAGAAACTGTGAAGCCCCATGGCTCACACCCTAATTAAAGCAAGAAATGTTTTGTCGAAATCACGTCAAGAAACAAGCAATCAATAGTGGATTATCCACTTCTTGGCAGGCTTATCGTATAGCTAAAAATAAGGTCAACTATAAGCTAGATAAAGCGAAACGTGATTTCTATGTTTCTAATCTTGATCAAAGGGAAATCCTAAAAGGACTTGAAAACTAATTAACAATCTACTGAATCGTAAGACCAAGAATACCGTTGTAACAAATTTGAAAGTAAATGGGGATAATTACACTGATCCAACTGATATATCTGAGCTGTTCAACGAACATTTTGTATCGATTGGACCAAAACTAGCTGAATCCATACCCCTAATACCATTACATATTCAACCTTGCACTTCTCCTAAATTTAATTTTAAACCAATTGATGAGGAATTTTTGGTGAATTTGATTAACAAACTGCCTCTAAACAAGGCCTCAGGACTCGACCAAATTCCTGCAAGAATGATTAAACTTTCAGCTCCTATCATAGCCAGTTCTCTAGCGAACATATTTAATGCCTCGCTTAAACAAGGATTATTTCCTGACGCGTGGAAACTAGCAAAGGTATTTCCGATTTTTAAAGATGGTGTCAAAGCATCATGTGATAATTATAGACCCATATCAGTCCTCCCTGTCATTTCTAAACTCTTTGAAAAGGCGATATTTGAACAGCTTTACAACTATTTAATATCTAATGATTTCTTATCTGACCACCAATCAGGCTTTCGTCCATTTCATTCAACCCTTACTGCGTTGCTCAAAAACACAAGTTATTGGCTTAACAACATGGATTGTGGAAAAACAAATATCGCTGTCTTCATTGATCTTAAGAAGGCCTTTGATACCGTCGACCACGTAATAATCCTTAGGAAATTATCGTCGTATGGTATTCATGGTATAGAGTTGCAATGGTTCAGGTCCTATCTTTCAAATAGAAATCAACAATGTTTGTCAATGGAGTACTGTCAAGCCCCCAGTGCCTTAAATGTGGAGTTCCTCAGGGCTCTATTATTGGTCCACTTCTTTTTCTAATCTATACTGATTAATGATTTGCCTGGATGCTTGACCCACTCCATCCCTAATATGTATGCTGATGACACCAATATCACATCAGGTGACTTTGATGTAAACACGATTGAAACTCTGATAAATAATGATCTTGATACATTGTGCGGCTGGCTTCAAGCCAATCGTCTTAGTCTAAATGTTATCAAGTCAGAATATATGATTATTGCATCAAGGCAACGCCTAGCCAATCTCTCGCGGGACCCAATAATTAAAATAGGTGATTGCCATCTTAAAAGAGTTAAATCCACAAAAACATTAGGGATGATAATTGACGAAAGCTTAACGTGGAATGATCATATATCCCATATTTGTAAAAAAGCAAGTAAAGGGCTTGGAGTAATTCGGCGGGTTCGCAACTATGTACCTTTGGAGACTTTGGTGAACATCTATTCAACTACGGTGCTACCACATCTTGATTATTGTGCACCTGTTTGGGATACTTGTGGTAAAGGCCTGCGCGATCGACTCCAGAAAGTTCAAAACCGCGCTGGGCGCATAATTATTCGTTCTAATTATGATATCAGGTCTAGCGATATTCTCCAAAGCCTTCATTGGGATAACCTAGAAACCAGACGGGTCAATCAGAAAGTGACAACCATGTATAAAATTTTGAACTGTGAAATGCCGAATTATTTATCTGATATGTTCCAAAATGTTTCCGGCAGTCACGAATATAATCTCCGTGGATGTCACTCCAACCTGATACTCCCCCAACCGAAAACAATTTTTTTAAAAACAAAGTTTCTGTTACAGTGGAGCAGTTGCCTGGAATTCTCTGCCACTAAATAAGCGAGAATCCCCTAGCCTTGCTAGTTTTAAAAGTTGTTTATAGAATAATTACTATTCATTATATATTTATTATTACAATGTAACACGGCTCTCAGGAAGAGCATTTATTTTAATGATGTGACACCGTGTAGAAATAAAGTTTTATTATTATATTATTATATGACTGACAGCCGGGCTGACTGACTGACAGAGAAATAGATAGACTGACTGACAGATAGACTGACTGACTGACAGATAGATTGACTGACTGACTGACAGATAAACTGACTGACTGACTGACAGACTGACAGATAGACTGACTGACTGACAGATAGACTGACTGACTGACAGATAGATTGACTGACTGACAGATAGATAGACTGACTGACAGATAGACTGACTGACTGACAGATAGACTGACTGACTGACAGATAGACTGACTGACTGACAGATAGACTGACTGACCGACTGACAGATAGACTGACTGACTAACTGACATGCTGACTGACTGATTGACTGACAGATAGACTGACTGACTGACTGCTGACTGACAGATAGACTGACTGACTGACAGATAGATTGACTGACTGACTGACAGATAGACTGACTGACTGACTGACAGATAGACTGACTGACTGACAGACTGACAGATAGACTGACAGATAGACTGACTGACTGACAGATAGACTGACTGACTGACAGATAGACTGACTGACTGACAGATAGACTGACTGACTGACAGATAGACTGACTGACTGACAGATAGACTGACTGACGACTGACAGATAGACTGACTGACTAACAGATAAATAGATAGACTGACTTGACTGACTGACTGACAGATAGACTGACTGACTGACTGACTGACAGATAGACTGACAGATAGACTGACAGATAGACTGACTGACAGATAGACTGACTGACAGATAGACTGACTGACTGACAGATAAATAGATAGACTGACTGACTGACTGACAGATAGACTGACTGACTAACTGACATGCTGACTGACTGATTGACTGACAGATAGACTGACTGACTGACTAACTGACAGATAGACTGACTGACTGACTGACTGACAGATAGACTGACTGACTGACAGATAGACTGACTGACTGACTGACTGACTGACTGACAGATAGACTGCCTGACTGACTGACAGATAGACTGACTGACTGACTGACTGACAGATAGACTGACTGACTGACTGACAGATAGACTGACTGACTGACAGATAGACTGACTGACTGACTGACTGACATGCTGACTGACTGATTGACTGACAGATAGACTGCCTGATTGACTGAGCGAGCGACTACGCGTGCACTGTCATGCTATTTCGTTCAAATTCTACTATAAACTTTCTTCATAACAAGCAGAGAAAGACAATATGTCGTACACAGGCACAAATTAGCCAATATATTATTTATACATGACTCAGTGGTAGATATAGATTATGCAAGCCAAGTATCGTTTACAACTTGCGTTAATAAGTACAATAATCAGACACGAAATATTAATAATGAAGACATGCACGCCATGGTTCCAACACATGGTCGAAGAGTGCTAGACGATATACAATGAAAAAGCGATATATAAGTTCTATACTAGTTTCATTAAAATATATCGTCCGTTAGTAGAATGTTAAAGAGGCTGTTATAGAACTTTAAATGACTGCAATTACTCTCAATAACTCAGTTGATTGAGTCAGAATATTAATAGTGTATTATATCTATTAGTATCTGAGGTCCATGTTATACCTATGAATAAACCTGACCCTAACTACACTCGACTATATTAATAGTGTATTATATCTATTAGTATCTGAGGTCCATGTTATACCTATGAATAAACCTGACCCTAACTACACTCGACTATATTAATAGTGTATTATATATTCTATCCAGTATCTGAGGTCCATGTTATACCTATGAATAAACCTGACCCTAACTACTGACTCGACTATATTAATAGTGTGTATTATATCTATTAGTATCTGAGGTCCATGTTATACTTATGAATAAACCTGACCCTAAACTCGACTATATTAATAGTGTATTATATCTATTAGTATCTGAGGTCCTATGAATAAACCTGACCCTAACTACACTCGACTATATTAATAGTGTATTATATCTATTAGTATCTGAGGTCCATGTTATACCTATGAATAAACCTGACCCTAACTACACTCGACTATATTAATAGTGTATTATATCTATTAGTATCTGAGGTCCATGTTATACCTATGAATAAACCTGACCCTAACTACACTCGACTATATTAATAGTGTATTATATCTATTAGTATCTGAGGTCCATGTTATACTTATGAATAAACCTGACCCTAACTACACTCGACTATATTAATAGTGTATTATATCTATTAGTATCTGAGGTCCATGTTATACTTATGAATACCCTAACTACACTCGACTATATTAATAGTGTATTATATCTATTAGTATCTGAGGTCCATGTTATACTTATGAAAAAACCTGACCCTAACTACACTCGACTATATTAATAGTGTATATCTATTAGTATCTATTAGTATCTGAGGTCCATGTAATAGTGTACTATATCTATTAGATCTGAGGTCCAACCGAATAAACCTGACCCTAACTACACTCGACTATATTAATAGTGTATTATATCTATTAGTATCTGAGGTCCATGTTATACTTATGAATAAACCTGACCCTAACTACACTCGACTATATTAATAGTGTATTATATCTATTAGTATCTGAGGTCCATGTTATACTTATGAATAAACCTGACCCTAACTACACTCGACTATATTAGTGTATTATATCTATAGTATCTGAGGTCCATGTTATATATGAATAAACCTGACCCTAACTACACGCGACTATATTAATATTATCTATTATGAGGTCCATGTTATACTTATGAATAAACCTGACCCTAACTACACTCGACTATTAATAGTATTATATCTATTGTAGGTCCATGTTATACTTATGAATAAACCTGACCCTAACTACACTCGACTATATTAATAGTGTATTATATCTATTAGTATCTGAGGTCCATGTTATACTTATGAATAAACCTGACCCTAACTACTCGACTATATTAATAGTGTATTATATCTATTAGTATCTGAGGTCCATGTTATACTTATGAATAAACCTGACCCTAACTACACTCGACTATTAATAGTGTATTATATCTATTAGTATCTGAGGTCCATGTTATACTTATGAATAAACCTGACCCTAACTACACTCGACTATATTAATAGTGTATTATATCTATTAGTATCTGAGGTCCATGTTATACTTATGAATAAACCTGACCCTAACTACACTCGACTATATTAATAGTGTATTATATCTATTAGTATCTGAGGTCCATGTTATACCTATGAATAAACCTGACCCTAACTACACTCGACTATATTAATAGTGTATTATATCTATTAGTATCTGAGGTCCATGTTATACTTATGAATAAACCTGACCCTAACTACACTCGACTATATTAATAGTGTATTATATTATATCTATTAGTATCTGAGGTCCATGTTATACTATGAATAAACCTGAATAAAACCCTAACTACACTCGACTATATTAATAGTGTATTATATCTATTAGTATCTGAGGTCCATGTTATACTTATGAATAAACCTGACCCTAACTACTCGACTATATTAATAGTGTATTAATAGTGTATTATATCTATTAGTATCTGAGGTCTGAGGTCCATTATACCTATGAATAAACCTGACCCTAACTACACTCGACTATATTAATAGTGTATTATATCTATTAGTATCTGAGGTCCATGTTATACCTATGAATAGGACCCTAACTACACTCGACTATATTAATAGTGTATTATATCTATTAGTATCTGAGGTCCATGTTATACCTATGAAAAACCTGACCCTAACTACACTCGACTATATTAATAGTGTATTATATCTATTAGTATCTGAGGTCCATGTTATACCTATGAATAAACCTGACCCTAACTACACTCGACTATATTAATAGTGTATATATCTATTAGTATCTGAGGTCCATGTTATACTTATGAATAAACCTGACCCTAACTACACTCGACTATATTAATAGTGTATTATATCTATTAGTATCTGAGGTCCATGTTATACTTATGAATAAACCTGACCCTAACTACACTCGACTATATTAATAGTGTATTATATCTATTAGTATCTGAGGTTAGTATCTGAGGTCGATTATATCTATTAGTATCTGAGGTCCATGTTATACTTATGAATAAACCTGACCCTAACTACACTCGACTATATTAATAGTGTATTATATCTATTAGTATCTGAGGTCCATGTTATACTTATGAATAAACCTAACCCTAACTACACTCGACTATATTAATAGTGTATTATATCTATTAGTATCTGAGGTCCATGTTATACTTATGAAAAACCTAACCCTAACTACACTCGACTATATTAATAGTGTATTATATCTATTAGTATCTGAGGTCCATGTTACTTAGTATAACTACACTCGACTAGGTAATAGTGTATTATATCTATTAGTATCTGAGGTCCATGTTATACTTATGAATAAACCTGACCCTAACTACACTCGACTATATTAATAGTGTATTATATCTATTAGTATCTGAGGTCCATGTTATACTTATGAATAAACCTGACCCTAACTACACTCGACTATATTAATAGTGTATTATATCTATTAGTATCTGAGGTCCATGTTATACTTACGAATAAACCTGACCCTAACTACACTTATTAGTCAACTATGAATTGCAAGACCGCACACAAGTAACCGCAACAGTTATACGAACTGTCATACAAAGATACCATACAAATACAGGAATAATACTCCACCAGTCTTTCTAGTAGAATTATTAAGGAAACGTTATTCCAATAACTAGCCCTAAATACCGCACCGTATTTCCAAGTTAACAGCAAACCTTAGAAAAACCTAGAACATTTATGTCGTCTGTGGTAGAAAATATTACCATACAAACCAAAAACTATACTGAGAAAACTAGGAACAAATTGAAACCAATTAAATACCATCAGTTGTTCCAATTCGTAACTTCCATGGCTTGTGAAAATGAAACAGAAATCAACCTATGATGTCATTGAGTGAGTTTCAACATTATTCAACATGTATGAGAGTGTTTCTTCCAGGGTTTTTTTTGATACTGTCATGGCTAGGGGTATCGAATGGTCAAGGCGAGACTTTGCGAGACTCTGAGACAAGGCATATTTGAGCCCGAGACGCTTTTTCACCGATTTCCTTTGTTTTCAAAATTCGAGACTCTGAGACAGCTTTTTGCGAAAAAACGAGACTTCGAGACCCGCGAAATTTGACCGAAATTTTGCGAGACTCTTGCTTTTTGCGGGGACCATTCGACACCCTTATGGCTATTCCCACGTCCAACGAAATCTTAGACATTATTCAACTAGTTATTTGAAGACAGATCTTTAAATTAGACTAAAGCTGTACAATTGTGATATAACAAGGTTATCGTGTGGTGAGCGCCGTAGAAATTAAAGAAACTATAACAGTTTCTTTATGACACTTTGTATGAAGCCCAGACATATCACATTTGCAAGTCTTTCACCTGTTTTAATTACTGTTGAGAACAAAATAAAACTATTGTTTTAAAACGACGTCTCAGCTATAGGCATACAAATAAGTCTGAATTCCAAAGTTCTGGTCCAAAATAATAAGTTTGTAAACTGACCATACTTGGCAAAGTATCATAATGTCGGTACTCGATATAGTGTATTCAACAATACTCGTAATTAGATACATTTATTAATCCTGCCGTTCCATTTCATCGTGACTTTTTATTCAATCAAATTTATCAAGCAAATTAAAGGTTTAATACCTGTATTATCTTGACATTTATCTTTACAAATAAACGATCGCTGGCCCAACATGGAAACAAATGTATGAGATTTATATTATGATTGTGTGCAATATTTATTTGCCTGTAATGTCGCCATTGGTCAAGTATATTGTGTCGGTATCCTATGTGAATCTTTCACCATAATTATTCATGCTGACTGCTAGTGTTGTGGTTAGAGATTGTCATAGCCAACTTGCCAACGGCTTGTAAGCCATAACAGAACGCCTCAACCACAACCTCTCAAAAACTGCTCTTGTCATACCGTGTTTTTGAAGGCTAGGATAACAGTGATACTCTAAAGTCACTATTGGAGTCTCCCTTTGTTAAGGTAAGAAGTTGTAGTTTGCTGGATCGTATTAGAGTTTCATATCAATATCTAAATGAACATGGTTGTATCTACCGTGAAAGTTCTACTAAGGGAAACAAAAAGCGTGTTTTAAGGCATAATTATATCAAGGGATTTATTCATCGATCTCTTACTCAACTTATGATATTCGGTGTTAATTGTACACCACTGTCGAAGCGGCTACAATTAGCACGATGTCCAGCCGTTTTGCTTCTATGTATCGGTATGGTTTCAGAGTTTGAATACAGTTTTAAACTACTTTATTCTTTGGTCGCAATACCATGGCATCTAGTATATCTCTCTCTGTCAAAACGAAGAGGCCAAACTGCTTTCCTGAAAGATCATCCATAATTAATGCTCTGACCTGTTTTGTTTTCAACACGCTAGGTGGAAGACCCATTCCATAATAAATCTATGTTGTGTTATTAAAATGATCTATGGAAATACGATCGTCACTTTTATGCCATTTAAAACAGTTCTTGTCCATTGCCGGCAAGATAAAGAAATCGATAAAAAGAGTTTAATTGGCATCGCTATCAATTCTGTCTGTATATTAACTATGCAACGTCCACAATGCGAAGATATCGTTAACAATATATTCAACACAAACTTTGGAAAACACTATTCCAAGTGGAAATGCAACGCAACGACATCCGCGTGCAAGGATGGCCGACAAAGCAAACGTATCATCTCCTTAATTGAAGACGACAAGATAACGCCATTTGAAAAGCGCGTTATTGGACGATGTGTATGTGAGTCCCTTTTGTTCATGCAGGTTTTGTGTAATATATTGCACTGTCATCACAGCAGGCATGTGCTTTGATTCAACGATTGTAGTCAACACAGCAATGATTTGTAAGACAAGTTCAAAACATTCACGCCTCAGACACACTACATGCAGAATGTTTAGACAATGACGTCGTTGTTAATGGAATAAAATCCTTAAGTAAAGTAGTGCATAACAATATCTAGTCAGTGTTTATCGTGTGCTTAAAGCACAAGATGTTTTCCTTCCGATGTCCAAGAAACACGAGTTTAAAACAACCTGTCTTTTGATGTGTATTTTATCTCTTGTGAATCTAAAGTTATTTGAATTGTTACCGCAGCCTATGCTGGTGGCTGTTTGAACGGCCTAAGATACAGCGGACTTTAGCAGTGAACAACTCGATATAGTTCAGTTCGATATTTTCTTAGTTTACTTATCCTATGGTTGATTAAAGGAACATTAGCATATCCTTTTATAAATGAAGTAAACACTGGCTATCATTTGTTAAACAAATATCATGTTTACAATCAACAATATTAATATATTATCAGAGGGCGTGGCTATACCATCCATCAATCAATCGAACCATGTTTTACTACATCACCACTAATTTGATTGTGATTTACATTGCTGATTGATAAAGTGTATTGGATACAAATACTTACTTACTGTCAACCAACATGGCCGCCACGCTAATGACAACGAAGCAAGAAAAGCAGATACAGATACTTACTTGCTCTCAACTGTGCTCTGCACCGAGCAAAGAATATTCTGTATAGAGTACTGGTATGTGGAAGAAGAAGAAAAAGAAAAAGAAGAAGAAGAAGAAGAAGCAGAAGAAGCAGAAGAAGCAGAAGAAGCAGAAGCAGAAGCAGAAGCAGAAGCAGAAGCAGAAGCAGAAGAAGCAGAAGCAGAAGAAGAAGAAGAAGAAGCAGAAGAAGAAGAAGCAGAAGCAGAAGCAGAAGAAGAAAAAGCAGAAGCAGAAGCAGAAGCAGTAGCAGAAGAAGCAGAAGCAGAAGCAGAAGCAGAAGAAGAAGAAGCAGAAGCAGAAGAAGCAGAAGAAGAAGAAGAACCAACATGGCCGCCACGCTTTTGTGACAACGAATCATCAAGAAAAACAGATACACCAAGCAAAGCATATTCTGTATAGAGTGTTCGTTTGTGGAGGAAGAAGAACCAAAATGGCCGCCACGCTAATGACAACGAAGCAAGAACATTAGAATTGAACTAACAATCACTTTTCAAAACCTAACTTTCATTTTATCTGCGGCACAAATTACCAAACAAGGTTACAAAATATATTTAACCTTCAAATGATTCTAGGCCAGTTTCTCTCAATTATTATTATTATTATTATAAGTGATAAGTGTCTTTGATGTAGCCGTTAACGTACACATCCTGTACGCACAAGTCAACGACAATAATACTGCTTTTATCAATCATGGATTTCATTGTGAGTGAGATACTTTCTTCACCACGTTTGCCCACTTCTATGATCAATCTAAACAATCTGACAATCCATTTTTATCAACATATCATATATATATTATAAATGAATTATAAATTAGTTTTTAGTAGTAATAGTAATATCAGCTTTTTTAAACTAATTGTAGACTAATTTCATTGTAAAGCGCTATTGGGCAATTTCTGGGAAATAGCGCTATATAAATAAATACAAAATATTATTATTATTATTATTATCTGATATGCAGTGTCGTTTTTTATATTTGAACGACTTAATGGCGTCTATAAATGTCTTGTTCGTTTGTTTGTCTCACCTCGTGCTTGTAGGCTTCTTTGTTTACTTTACATACTTTGTTTACTAATTCTGCTGTTTCTTAGTTTGCTCTATTTATTATAGTCCTCTTTCTTCTCCCTGTAATTATCTTTACCTTGTTTTGCTATTGTTTTGAATTCATTTCTCATCTAACGACACAACCGCTTATAATGGATACATTTATAAAGGAAGCGACAAAAGACAAAGCACTCGGCGGCAATACTTTAATAATCAGCATGGCCTTAGATGGATAAAGGTTGCTACTTACACAAAAGGGATTTACATCTATCTATTACCGTTCAATTCAGCCATGCTTTGTCCAATAACATTGTCAATAATAATATATTGGCGGCCATCTTGAAATGTAACCAGGCCTGCATAATAGTCGATCTATTTATTGCGCGATTAAAACTTGCTTTGTTAACGAACCTTAAGTCAGCACCTAGGTATTGTAATTAAGATGTAATATTAAAATAATCTGCTTTAATATACTTCATTCTACTATTAAAGATTAACCTAAGCTACTACGAGGTAGTTCAATGTTCCCCAGCAGAGCGAATGATCAAGATATTGTCCAATAAACCGTTATTATTATTATTATTATTATTATTATTATTATTATTATTATTATTATTATTATTATTATTATTATTATTATTATTATTATTATTATTATTATTATTATTATTATTATTATTATTATTATTATTATTATAATAAGATAGCCGCCACATTGAATGATAATCCTGTAAGAAATCCTATCGAATATCGTTGTCATTAGATTTCCTTAGGAATGACTACATACACCTATTTCAAAAAACGTTGGCATCTGAAATCTGAATCTGAATCTGTGACCTAAAAACACTCGTAGCCACACTATTTGCCAACGCAGATCTTTGCCTAAAGGTCGTGGCATATTCCAGTAATTACAAGATAGATCACAACTCATACCCCGCACAATAATAATAAAGTTTTAGTGCATTACAATCCCTCTCGGTCTCAGATTTCAGATTCAGATTCAGATTTCAGCTGCCAACGTTTTTTGAAATAGGTGTATACGATTGTTCGTATCACGTGATTGAGTCATGGCAACCACTGTTATCTACAAGCTTTTAAAATCTTACAAAGTTCTTCAATTGTTAATGCAATGTTTTCCTATCGCAATAATATGTACTACATCTCTGTTAGTTATTAAACGTATCGATAGAGAGCAAAGCCAACACTTTATGCACTTACCGAAACATTTAACAAAATAAAAAGTGAATCGAACTCAATGCATCACGTTAAAAACAACTTGGAAATGTTAGAGATGGGGCAATAGTATGTTGGAGATGGGGCAATAGTATGTTGGAGATGGGGCAATAGTATGTTGGAGATGGGGCAATAGTATGTTGGAGATGGGGCAATAGTATGTTGGAGATGGGGCAATAGTATGTTGGAGATGACAGAGGTAGAGTGGTTTCGGTACAGTTAGTCTTTGGGCATATTGGACATTCATTCATAGCGCTATAAAAATATAACGGAATGATTTAAAATGAGCTTGACTGTTGTCATTGATATTTGTTAATATTTGGTATGATAAGGTTTTATCACCCGTGAATTTATCTACGTCCAGTCAACATAGAGAATACCAGAACATACTGGTCTCACTGAGTACATCGATTGCATAGTCCATCACGCTTTGCGAGGTATCGACAAAAGTGCTTGTAAACACTACTTTCAATACCGTTCACAATGTGGTGAATTCTTGATGTGTATTCTTATGTTGATATCGTCTGGCTATGTACTTACCAGTGATATTGTCAACTCTTCTATTTAGTCTTCAGCCATAACAAATACAGCTAGAAGGTTGAAGATAGCTTTTATCAAAAACTATACACTCAAAGAAAAACTCTAATAGCGATAAGTCACTTTAAAGTAAAAAAGTGTTTGCCGGGTTTGATATAACGCAAAATAACTATTAACTGTTTACATATAGTCAGTATAACCAAACAAGTACGGACGTTACGAACCTGCAGTCTAAAAACAATCTAAAAACGATCGAGAATTAATTTACAAGAAATGTTAACCTAAGGCAGGTGAAAAACGTCAAGTAATTTACACAAGGTTTCAGCCAATGAAAAGCCTTTATTTTATCATGTCAATTAGTCCTTTAAAAAGCAAAACTCCTGCTGAGTTATTTCAAGATGACTAGTAACAAGAACTGGTGCGATGACTTGGGAATATTTGAACTGATTACAAGCAAACACACTGACGGATAGAACACTTGATTGCATGGATATTTGGTCTAAAAAGTAGAGAGAAATATTGGTAAGTTACGACAGTAATAACATGGTATGATATATTGAAAACTAATAACAAAGAATATTGATTTTGCTAGCATTTCAAAGAGCGCCTGCAGCACACATAAATCATGAAGTGAAATCTTATTTACAGCCAGAAAATGTTATTTATAGTCGTGATTTAACAGTAGTACAGATCGTACAGCAATCAGTTCTAGATGTCCTACCTAATGACATACTTTTAACATATATACCAGTAGCTATTATACGAAGGTCAATAGGATACTTTCCTAATACTATATTTCTACCGTGCATTGCTAATACTTACTAGAATTAAATAATGTACAAACCAAGATTTCCACTAAAAGTAAGGCATCAGGTCGTTGCTAGGTTTCCAATGACGCAGGTGTCCAGCGAGCTTACTTACTAGGACTCCCTGGGGCGGGAGAAATGAAACAACTTATTGAAAAAAAGATATCAATTAAGGCGCCTCTCTTCGAATTAATTTCAGTTTTTCTAGAATTGTAAGTATAATTTGAACCAAACAGTATTCGGTATGATGTAGGCACAGGATACGAAGAGAGTTAGTTAGTTAGTTATATAATAATAATAATATAGTAATATACGAAATTTATATTAAAAAAGTCCAGATGCGCTTTACAATCTTTACAATCAATATCGCCTATATATTGAACTTTTTTCATATTCTATATATCCTTAGTTAGCATTTGGCATTATTTGATATTGTAATTAGTTATCGTTTCTTATTTATAGATATATATCATTTAGAGGACCCTTCTGTAAATCACCCTTCATTGTTGGCATCCTCTATAAAGATTAGTTATTATTATTTTTATTATTATTATAATAAAATAACATATATATAACGCGCGCTCTGCAGATTGCCGGCTAGAAGCTCCCAAAAACCGTCTTTCGTGTTCACAGGATACACAAACTAACAAAGGAAGCATTCCTCTGTAATTTTCTGACAGAAAATAGCATTCTTCAAAACGATTTTCCTGTCAAAACACTTATTAAACGGCGAAACGGCACAGATAAAAGTTGTCGAGTCGCTTGGGATGTTGGGAGAACACTCGAAAAAGTTTGAAAATAAACACGGAAAATGTGTTGTATTGCTTAATTATAATTATTATTATTATAATTATTATATTATTATTATTATTATTATTATTATTATTATTATTATTATTATTAAATGTGCCATGTATTTGTTTGTACACTTGTATGTTTCTTACTGTCCTTATTTCTACACTTTTTCTTCTTTTTATGTTATTTCTTAATTACTTTTCTTTCTCTCTCTCTTTCTTTCTCTTTTTCTTCCATCTTTTCGTTCTTCTTTCTTGTCACACTATCAAGTAAGTAACATCATAATAGCAACATTGCTTATTGGAAATCACTCCAGTTTTATTTGTGTTTCGCAAACAAACCCATCGACTTTGCACAGATACCTTCAAATATCACAATCTGGAGTCAAGATGGCACCTTTTACCGTCAATTAGTCTGCATTCTAATCTATTCTTCTATAATACTTTGGGCCACCGCAATGCAATGTACCACAAGCTGTTTATTAATCAAGTTAACGTATTCCCTAATTTATCTCAGAGATTTTATGCAAAGATCTTCATAAAGAAATCGGCCGTTTAAAGTAATACTAACAGTCTTTATATTCAACCATGATATTAATACATTTTTAAAAAGTATTCACTTTAATCTGTCTTATCACTGTAATTAGAAAGATCTTTCTTTAGACACACATCAATGTGATTTTCGTTTGGTTGTCGTTGGTACTGATAACAAGACCGCTTATTGAAAGTAACAATTATGTCTGTACCCACCTGAGAGTATACGTTTCGCTGTAAACACCAAAATATACAACACACTAACATAAGTGTGCCTTCTTCAGAAACGACAATTGTAACAACCTTTCAAGAATAGAATACGATGAGATCAAGAAAAATAAGTTCCTTGGATAAGACAATTATCGCACTTAGTAGCATTGAAATATGAACGAATTTTGTAGGCGTAACCTTTAATTGAAATCTCTATGGATGCGTTCAGACTAGTCAAGCTGCTTAGGGTCGGGTCTAAGCAACTTGACCAGTGTGAACGCATTTAACAACTGACAAGCTGCTTAGCAGCGACCATATTTTATCTAGTTAGAAGACGAAGCGTGATGACAAATAAGTAAATACAAAATCGTTCTATTAAAGCTGTATAGATTTTGCACTAGTGTGAACGCAAGGTATATTGACTGATAAAAACATTGTCTTAATCTAAAGGTATTTCAGAAGTGACAATCTCCCGTTAGAATTCATTTATTTAAAAATAAAGACACATCTCTGTTCATCTCTTATCTTGAAGAATGTTGTATTTGAATTATTTAAATAATGAAAATACATATTGTAAATCAGTAGCCTTAGCAACATTAGAATAGTTTTACTACTGAAATGTTGGGTTCAATTGATAAGTCGTATAATAGTCGTATAGTAGTCGTATAGCAGTCGCATATCAGTCGTATAGTAGTCGTATAGCAGTCGTATAGCAGTCGTATGGAAGGGACCGTACGACTACCGCATTTCGGTGGATGGTGGTTGAAATGGTTTGGTGCATTGTCTATAATACGGTGCTTGGTAACACGCGTTACAGTTCGGTTCCTGAGTTTCGATAGTTAAATAAATAGGAAAACAATAGTATCATCTATATATAGGTGGTTCGATCAGTAATAGTAAAATAGATGTTAAAAACTTAGGACTAAATATTACCTTCCGGTATTGCGGCTTGATTGAGCTGCATACAGCGATTTGCAAAAATTCTGTAAAATTCAAATATATCAATATATCAATATATCGGGTGCATTGTGGGTAATTTCTATCATAAAATTGATGAATAAGCCCTCTAAAGTTCCATTTTTTCAATTGTTTTTTCACATACATACTACAAAGGTTACTTGGGTTTAGATTCAGGTTTAATAATAGCTAAAATCAAAGAATTAGGATTATGCAAATTACTATATATTGATATATCGATATATTGGGATTTTACAGAATTTTTGCAAATCGCTGTACAACACGAGTATAAAAAGAAGAGACAAGTCAGTCTTGCTGCCAATGGATAAGTCAATAGTCAGAACAAAAGAACAGCTTTGATGTCTGAAGATGTTTTTCTATATTGCGCAGTTAAGACCACTGACCATCAACCACTGGCTGAGTACTGTCAAATCATTTCGCCTCAGTATTATATTGATAAAATATCTTAGGCGGGCTGTCATTAAAATAACATCAGATAAAACAGCATATTACCAAAGTTAAATAATAAAATAGCTATTTAATGTATCATTTTAAATCGTTCTCTGAATCTCTAGGTTTTTAGCCGAGTGAGTGATTGAAAGCTTCTACAAGCAAAAAGGAATCTTCTAGGTAAGTTGTTGTTTATCGACTCTCTTCTACACAGTTCACTATGGATTATAGATAACATGTAACAATAGCAAATAACATGTAACAATTTCCAGTGCAAATGAATAAAGAACTAACGTTTTGTAGTATTTTGTTCAATATCCGCTTCGAATTTCCAGTGTTCAAAGTAAGTGAATAAAGATATTTGCTAAGCGGCTAGAAAAATTGTTTTGTTGAAAAAAAAAAGTATTTTGTTCACTTCATATCTAGACTAACAAAGGAAAGTCTGGAAGATTTCCATATTTCTTAATAACATGGAAACATTGAAGAATAATTTCGTGATATTAGTAACATTTCACAGTGTGACACCCCACCTGCACGCTAGCAAGTCGAATTTCTAAACATTCTAGAATTTTCCATTGTTAGGCTATTTTATTCAGTGAAAAACATCGATCATGTGGACAGAATCTCATTTCCTAACGTGCTATATTTATGTTTGAGGATCGGATCTGACAGTTGGTATGTTTTATGTCGTTACAAGAAAACATTAACCAAAACATATGTGTATATCCATAAAATGGATATGGTAACTGTTTCATCAATAGTTTATCAAGTCAAACGATATAATGCGCAGCATGGTATCATGGGTATTTTGGAATATATAATTTTTTTTTAATCATTGTAGCATTTCACATTGTGACACTACACGTGGTATCATGTGACATTATGTCATATCATGTGACGTCAGTATTGTGCAATACGACTGATGTAATTTTTTAACATTTACGTTTTACACGATCCCACAAGCTGTAGCTTTAACAATTTATCGTGTATAAATTAAAGTTATTATTATTATGTAATGCACAACGCGGAAGCACGTGACACGATGTTATATCATGTGATATGATGTCAGTAAAGTGCAATACGACTGATGTAATGTGCAACGTGGCAGCACGTGACACGATGTCATATATCATGTGATATGATGTCAGTAATGTGCAATACGACTGATGTAATGTGCAACGTGGCAGCACGTGACACGATGTTATATCATGTGATATGACGTCAGTAATGTGCAATACGACTGATGTAATGTGCAACGTGGCAGCACGTGACACGATGTTATATCATGTGATGTGACGTCAGTAATGTGCAATACGACTGATGTGACACAATGTCATATCATGTGATGTCAGTAATGTGCAATACGACTGATGTGACACAATGTCATATCATGTGATGTGACGTCAGTAATATGCAATACGACTGATGTAATGTGCAACGTGGCAGCACGTGACACGATGTCATATCATGTCATATCATGTGATGTGATGTCAGTAATGTGCAATACGACTGATGTAATGTGCAACGTGGCAGCACGTGACACGATGTCATATCATGTGATATGTCAGTAATGTGCAATACGACTGATGTAATGTGTAACGTGGCAGCACGTGACACGATGTCATATCATGTGATATGTAATGTGTAATATGCAGCACGTGACTGATGTAATGTGCAATACGACTGATGTAATGTGCAACTGCACGTGACACGATGACATCATGTGCAACGTGGCTGCACGTGACACGATATCATATCATGTGATGTGACGTCAGTAATGTGCAACACGACTGATGTAATGCACAACGCGGAAGCACGTGACACGATGTCATATCATGTGATATGTCAGTAATATGCAATACGACTGATGTGACACACGATGTCATATCATGTGATGTGTAATGTGTCAGTAATGTGTGCAATACGACTGATGTGACACGATGTCATATCATACGACTGATGTAATGTGCAACGTGGCAGCACGTGACACGTGTCATATCATGTGATGTGTCAGTAATGTGCAATACGACTGATGTGACACGATGTCATATCATGTGATGTGGCGTCAGTAATATGCAACGTGGGAGCACGTGACACGATGTCATATCATGTGATGTGATGTCAGTAATGTGCAATACGACTGATGTGACACGATGTCATATCATGTGATGTGGCGTCAGTAATGTGCAACGTGGGAGCACGTGACACGATGTCATATCATGTGATGTGATGTCAGTAATGTGCAATACGACTGATGTAATGTGCAACGTGGCAGCACGTGACACGATGTCATATCATGTGATGTGACGTCAGTAATGTGCAATACGACTGATGTAATGTGCAACGTGGCAGCACGTGACACGATGTCATATCATGTGATGTGATGTCAGTAATGTGCAATACGACTGATGTGACACGATGTCATATCATGTGATGTGGCGTCAGTAATGTGCAACGTGGGAGCACGTGACACGATGTCATATCATGTGATGTGATGTCAGTAATGTGCAATACGACTGATGTAATGTGCAACGTGGCAGCACGTGACACGATGTCATATCATGTGATGTGACGTCAGTAATGTGCAATACGACTGATGCAATGTGTAGCGTGGAATCACGTGACACGATGTCATATCATGTGATGTGACGTCAGTAATGTGCAACGTGGTATCACTGGATAGAGAATTGTGACTATATTTAAATCACTGAATATCATGCGATAAACAATAAAATACAAAGTAAAATGTAATATATATTGACGTTGAAGTGGGGAGATAATAAATGGACATGTGAAATGGACGTTTAGCAATGAGGAACAGAACGCACTATAACGTTAAAGTTCTTCTTCTATTTCGTGTCTCACATGACTGTTTTTCATCCTAAGTAATTGGCACAAGTTTGATGAAATCTTCCACAAATTGCATATTGACAAATAACAAGACTTAAAGGATTTCCATTCGCAGTAGTTAACATAACATTCAGTTTGATAGAAAAGATGGTGTTGATAAAAGCAGCAACATCATCAGAAGAAAGAATGGAATCCTGATAAAAATACTAACCAGTGACTGAAACATGACATGGCGTTTCTTGGTACAAACTCACATCGTCAAAAAGCAATGTGAATAGTTTGTTTACTTGGTTGTTAAAACGTTAATTATTTAGATCTTTTGGGTTTTATAGGGACTGACACCTCTCCTGTCACAGCTGGGTACCAGCAAAACAAATTAGATATCCAAGCTTGAAACATATTTAGAGCTAGAACACTGTGCCCATTAATTACCCAGTTAGGTCGGTCTTTCTATTCTTTAGCGTGTGATACAAAACAATATTTATTGCAAAGTCTACAATGGGACGTGAACACGATGTTTGTAAATAATTGCTTGGTAGGATACTAATGAAAAGGCTTGGTATTCGTAGTTTACGATAGTCGCGTCCAATGAAGTCTTTGTTCGATGTCATTTTGTAAATACAATGATAATATTTGATTTTAAGTGTGAAAAACGGTTGTATTTATTTAAAAGAAGCAGTAAGGAAAATGTCTTTATTGGACCAAATGCACCATTGTGTACAGATAGAGACTAGAGATGTTGTACCAGTATTCAAAGAAACCATTAGTGTTACGTAACAATACATGCTGTAACCATTAAAGCAATGGAATAGAACAATACTTAATAACAACGAACGAATGCAGTAGAGAACTAAACTAAAGGTACCTCGCTTAAAGATTCATGAAGCTTAAACAGCTACTCTAAAACCCATTAAAATCATCTCTATTACAGGTGATCAGAGTAGGATTAACAATCGAACTTACTATGAACTTATTTAATCGACGTGCAGATTTCATTGTTCGTAATGGATTATACATAAAGGCTTATTCTCATGAGAATTGATCAGAAAATCTTGCGAGATAAAGTGATTTAATCTCTGTGTGTTTGTTTATCCCTTAACACATCTATGCTAATAACATATTCAAATCGTATTTCCAGTAGGTATTAAACATTTATTTTCCTTTTTACAACAGGAGAGAAAACCATGAAATATCTAGTCATCGTACATTTAGTACTACTAGTACTAAAGACATCAGGTACGTAGAGAAAGGTTTGATTCATACGCGGTCTACCATGCTTAGTTCTAATTACCGTCATTTCGCTTAAATTTATTGCCGCTGATGTATTAGGACACCAAATCAACTAGAGCAATCTCAGCCTTACAAGTATCAATATTACATTGCTTGCAGATCTAGTTAAAGCAAAGGCGAGAGATATGAATGTAGTACGCGTATAATACCAAGACCAGTTACCGGTCAAAGGGACTGAGTATGACCGTGTGTCTGTGGTTATGCCTTACACCTTACTTGCCTCAAGCCGACACAGTAAAACCATTTCCAAACCTGATAAATATTTCTTAAATGAGAAAGATGAAGGATAACAATAAAAATGCCGCAGTAGTAATAAAACATAATTTCATTAAGTAAAACATTTCTCCATACCTATATAATTATATTTCATATCAGTCAAAGGTGGTCGTAACTGAGATATTTTTATATTAAGTATAAATGAATGAATTCTACATATTTACACTTTTTGTCGAAGAAAACCGTGATGAGTTAATTTGTTTTGAAAAGACAAAACCACATTCACAAATTCCCCGTTTATCGGCACAGCGCTCGAAATAACTACGAACAGGATATATTTTTATCGCTTTCGCAATCGCAAAATACGTAAAAACTCTCTTGACAACCAGTTCTTGCTGTTTTAAATCGAAAACGGTGTTTGTCTAAGAGTCCAATAGAGATGAACAGACGGCGTAGCTACATGGGTCGTTTTTAAAAACTGTTTAATGAAACTTTCCATCGTGCAATACAATGACAGACTGTCAGTCGTAGCCCGCATAACACGTCAAAGAAACTAACAATTCTCTAATCAAATTTATACACTGTCAAAGCCAATGAGGTTTACAACGAAGACAAGAGACCGTGGCGGGAGAATTTAATTTATTAATTTTTTATGTTTGCAGTATGTAGCTTTTTTGAGTGTATGGTCGCAAAGTTATTCTGTTATTGTGTGTTTTGGACCTTGTTACAGAGATAATACTAAATATTTTTTTAGTTTGCTGAGCTCATAATAAAACTCGGAATCATTGTATTATCCAACAAAGACTGCCCACAGCTTAGGCTTGGCTTTCTTAATCGTTGCCATAATTTGGAACCAATCAACAAGCGAGAAAGCCCAAGAATGACACAGGTGTTATGACATTGGCAAGTGTAAGTACGCAGTACGGACAAATACAGCAGAATCTTCCTCCATGTCCGAGTGAATCACGAAAAAATGCAGTAATAATGAGATTAGGGAAAAGCAATCGGTCATGGGAGCTTTGTGTGATGGTTGTTTGTATAATCCAAGTAGTTACAGGAGTAACTGATGGAAGTATACCTGGCACTAAACCTACAAGCAACACAGAGTTATCAACCACTGCCCCGATACCTGAAGAGACGTATTTCAGCGATACTGCCGGTAGGACTCCACGTATAATTCCTACTCTTTATAATTCATAGCAAACTAATGCTTCAAGTCAGAGACAGTAATGGTTTAATGTATTTCATTACTTCACCTATCTGAATATATTCGTTCGGCAGCCGCTAAGATCACCGGTTCTAAAGTACATTGTTAAGTTATTTCTCTTTCTTTGAGTGTTTGCGATTAAACGTAAAGATAAAAAGAAAAAAATACTTTCGATACACTGCAAACCGGTTAATTGCCCGGTAGACATATATTACACAAACATATATCATGAGCATGAAACCAAGCCGAATCAAATCCTCTGGAAAATCAACAGTACAGTACGTTACTTTAATTAAGTACTTCAACAATCCCAAACGAAATCTTTTTGAAGAAATTGCGGTTGTAAAGAATCCAATTTAATTCTCAGTGACACGTCTTTTTCGAGATAATGACAAAAATATTGAATATTGGAGCTATTACTGCTTAAACTGCCGTTTCTTCACCAAAGTGTTTAATGACATAAATCCTGAATACTTGACTTTGAAATAATCTGGTAGATATAATCTAGTGCCACATGAAAGATAAAAACAATCAGGAAAAGCTATTAGTACATGATAGGTTGGTTAGTTGGTTGGTAAGAATGAAATAATGTAAAGCCAACTATTTAATAGTGTGAATTTTAAAGAGTCTTTAAACGCCTTCGTTATCAATCTCATCTGTTGTTTACTATTCATGTTGTTTTCTATTCATATTTTTTACAATGAAAAAAAGACAAAACTAGAATAATAGTTCACAAGCAGCTGCTTAATGGAGGCTTGTCATGGCTTATTAACCTTCGTTTGACTCAGTCGTTCTGCCTTTCTGGATCGTTTAGTGGTATCCAAAGGTTTACCAGAGCAATAGTAATCAACAACCTTACTGGCAATCATATCATAAACATTGAAAATCAGTTGATACATGTCTTTACAGATTAGGTTGACTTTTATAGTAATGAATAGTTCAAGTGAATGTACAACAGATACCATGCATGGTGCAGTGTGTTTGTTTATTGCCTGTTAGGTTGTCTTGTGTTGATTTAATTGATAGTATAGAGTTTGGCCATATAACAATTACTGACGTTGGAAATGAAAAACTAGACGATTATACTTAGGCAAAGGGCATTTGTGTTGTATAACTGTTTTGTATAAAATACTTGACTTTTGTTTGATGCTAATACCTGCTGTGGGCATTAAATTGAATAGAAATTAATATCGGAAAAAAACAAACACATTCTGATTTAATGGCACAAGTAACAAGAACATGCTTTATGTCGCAATGAATCGTCAACAAAAATATCCTTACACCTATGTAAGGGTATGCTGCAAAGTGACTGAGAACTGAATGTATCTATGTAATATATCGTTAAAACTGGATATAACTCACCAACCCCCGACTGGCCGAGTATTATACATATAGCACTAATTACATCATGTACTAGTATAAGAACACAACCACATAGCAGTATGTAATTACACCATGTACTAGTATAAGAACACAACCACATAGCAGTATGTAATTACACCATGTACTAGTATAAGAACACAACCACATAGCAGTATGTAATTACACCATGTACTAGTATAAGAACACACAACCACATAGCAGTATGTAATTACACCATGTACTAGTATAAGAACACAACCACATAGCAGTATGTAATTACACCATGTACTAGTATAAGAACACAACCAAATAGCAGTATGTAGCAGTATGTAATTACACCATGTACTAGTATAAGAACACAACCACATAGCAGTATGTAATTACACCATGTACTAGTATAAGAACACAACCAAATAGCAGTATGTAATTACACCATGTACTAGTATAAGAACACAACCAAATAGCAGTATGTAATTACACCATGTACTAGTATAAGAACACAACCAAATAGCAGTATGTAATTACACCATGTACTAGTATAAGAACACAACCACATAGCAGTATGTAATTACACCATGTACTAGTATAAGAACACAACCAAATAGCAGTATGTAATTACACCATGTACTAGTATAAGAACACAACCACATAGCAGTATGTAATTACACCATGTACTAGTATAAGAACACAACCAAATAGCAGTATGTAATTACACCATGTACTAGTATAAGAACACAACCAATAGCAGTATGTAATTACACCATGTACTAGTATAAGAACACAACCACATAGCAGTATGTAATTACACCATGTACTAGTATAAGAACACAACCAAATAGCAGTATGTAATTACACCATGTACTAGTATAAGAACACAACCAAATAGCAGTATGTAATTACACCATGTACTAGTATAAGAACACAACCAAATAGCAGTATGTAATTACACCATGTACTAGTATAAGAACACAACCAAATAGCAGTATGTAATTACACCATGTACTAGTATAAGAACACAACCACATAGCAGTATGTAATTACACCATGTACTAGTATAAGAACACAACCAAATAGCAGTATGTAATTACACCATGTACTAGTATAAGAACACAACCAAATAGCAGTATGTAATTACACCATGTACTAGTATAAGAACACAACCATAGCAGTAGTATGAATTACACCATGTACTAGTATAAGAACACAACCACCACATAGCAGTATGTAATTACACCATGTACTAGTATAAGAACACAACCTATAGCAGTATGTACTGAATTACACCATGTACTAGTATAAGAACACAACCACATAGCAGTATGTAATTACACCATGTACTAGTATAAGAACACAACCTATAGCAGTATGTAATTACACCATGTACTAGTATAAGAACACAACCAAATAGCAGTATGTAATTACACCATGTACTAGTATAAGAACACAAACACATAGCAGTATGTAATTACACCATGTACTAGTATAAGAAACACAACCACAGCAGCAGTATGTAATTACACCATGTACTAGTATAAGAACACAACCACATAGCAGTATGTAATTACACCATGTACTAGTATAAGAACACAACCTATAGCAGTATGTACTGAATTACACCATGTACTAGTATAAGAACACAACCACATAGCAGTATGTAATTACACCATGTACTAGTATAAGAACACAACCTATAGCAGTATGTACTGAATTACACCATGTACTAGTATAAGAACACAACCAAATAGCAGTATGTAATTACATCATGTACTAGTATAAGAACACAACAACACAGCAGTATGTACTGAATTACATCATGTACTAGTATAAGAAACACAACCACATAGCAGTATGTACTGAATTACACCATGTACTAGTATAAGAACACAACCACACAGCAGTATGTAATTACACCATGTACTAGTATAAGAACACAACCACATAGCAGTATGTACTGAATTACACCATGTACTAGTATAAGAACACAACCACACAGCAGTATGTAATTACACCATGTACTAGTATAAGAACACAACCTATAGCAGTATGTACTGAATTACACCATGTACTAGTATAAGAACACAACCACACAGCAGTATGTAATTACACCATGTACTAGTATAAGAACACAACCACACAGCAGTATGTACTGAATTACACCATGTACTAGTATAAGAACACAACCACACAGCAGTATGTAATTACACCATGTACTAGTATAAGAACACAACCTATAGCAGTATGTACTGAATTACACCATGTACTAGTATAAGAACACAACCAAATAGCAGTATGTAATTACATCATGTACTAGTATAAGAACACAACCACACAGCAGTATGTAATTACATCATGTACTAGTATAAGAACACAACCAAATAGCAGTATGTAATTACACCATGTACTAGTATAAGAACACAACCAAATAGCAGTATGTAATTACACCATGTACTAGTATAAGAACACAACCACACAGCAGTATGTAATTACATCATGTACTAGTATAAGAACACAACCAAATAGCAGTATGTAATTACATCATGTACTAGTATAAGAACACAACCACATAGCAGTATTACCGTATATGTAATGATTTATTTTGTTATTATTCTGTTTGTAACAAGTTTTATTTTGTTTTCAGCATATTTCATGTAATAACTTTTTAATTTATTTAATACAACGCGTGGGTTTAACGTAAATAAGACTACAAATTATGTACTTTTCATTTTGACTACAATTCAATGGTGTTGATATTCCTATAGTAATATAACAGCTGTAATATGAGTGTATTTTCACGTAGCTAACAGTTCCCATTTGAACCGTTTTGTATTCCCATTGTCATCGTACAATGGTTAATGATTCTCCTTCATATACACACGTATGCCGTTATTAGTATTTTATCAGTACTTTTTCCATTTTCAATAAAGTATATACTGCTAGTACGGTACGATACCAAAAGTATGTATATAAATCATTGTCATAAAGGTTGTCTCTAAAGCCTTAGTTTAAGGAGTATATAGTAAAATGTATATATCTGTATCTGTAAAACATTATTGGTCGTCTTATTGCGAGTAGCATTGACTGAGATTCTTAAATGCGTTTTTAATTAAGAATTAAAGTATTATCATTATTATTATTTGACACAAAACGTTTTATATGTGATGTGTTTAATAGCTGGGTTAATGCTGGCAGCCAAGAGGCATGAGCATGTATGTGATGTGTTTAATAGCTGGGTTAATGCTGGCAGCCAAGAGGCATGAGCATGCATGATGTGTTTAATAGCTGGGTTAATGCTGGCAGCCAAGAGGCATGAGCATGTATGTGATGTGTTTAATAGCTGGGTTAATGCTGGCAGCCAAGAGGCATGAGCATGCATGATGTGTTTAATAGCTGGGTTAATGCTGGCAGCCAAGAGGCATGAGCATGTATGTGATGTGTTTAATAGCTGGGTTAATGCTGGCAGCCAAGAGGCATGAGCATGTATGTGATGTGTTTAATAGCTGGGTTAATGCTGGCAGCCAAGAGGCATGAGCATGTATGTGATGTGTTTAATAGCTGGGTTAATGCTGGCAGCCAAGAGGCATGAGCATGTATGTGTTTAATAGCTGCGTTAATGCTGGCAGGCATGAGCATGTATGTGGATGTTCGCAGGTACCAAATGGTGCTTTTGATTACTGTGAACGTTATTCAGAACGTGTTCATCATCTACACAACAACCATTATTTGCAAGCCGGCCTACAAGAAGTGTGTAGCATTACGTGCACGGCTGTCTCGATTTACGCGCACGGCTTGGTGCTATAATGGACTATAAGGTTCTCTTGATTTCTTACGTGCACGGCTTGGTGCTATAATGGACTATAAGGTTCTCTTGATTTCTTACGTGCACGGCTTGGTGCTATAATGGACTATAAGGTTCTCTTGATTTCTTACGTGCACGGCTTGGTGCTATAATGGACTATAAGGTTCTCTTGATTTCTTACGTGCACGGCTTGGTGCTATAATGGACTATAAGGTTCTCTTGATTTCTTACGTGCACGGCTTGGTGCTATAATGGACTATAAGGTTCTCTTGATTTCTTACGTGCACGGCTTGGTGCTATAATGGAATATAAAGTTCTCTTGACTACGTGCACGGCTTGGTATGGAAGTTCTCTTGATTTCCTACGTGCACGGCTTGGTGATATAATGGACTATAAGGTTCTCTTGATTTCTTACGTGCACGGCTTGGTGCTATAATGGACTATAAGGTTCTCTTGATTTCTTACGTGCACGGCTTGGTGCTATAATGGACTATAAGGTTCTCTTGATTTCTTACGTGCACGGCTTGGTGCTATAATGGACTATAAGGTTCTCTTGATTTCCTACGTGCACGGCTTGGTGCTATAATGGACTATAAGGTTCTCTTGATTTCCTACGTGCACGGCTTGGTGCTATAATGGACTATAAGGTTCTCTTGATTTCCTACGTGCACGGCTTGGTGCTATAATGGACTATAAGGTTCTCTTGATTTCCTACGTGCACGGCTTGGTGCTATAATGGACTATAAAGTTCTCTTGATTTCCTACGTGCACGGCTTGGTGCTATAATGACTATAAAGTTCTCTTGATTTCTTACGTGCACGACTTGGTGCTATAATGGACTATAAAGTTCCCTTGATTTCTTACGTGCACGGCTTGGTGCTATAATGGACTATAAGGTTCTCTTGATTTCTTACGTGCACGGCTTGGTGCTATAATGGACTATAAGGTTCTCTTGATTTCTTACGTGCACGGCTTGGTGCTATAATGGACTATAAGGCTCTCTTGATTTCTTACGTGCACGGCTTGGTGCTATAATGCACGATTTAGATATCTCTTCCACGGTTATGATTTCTATTGTATGATTAATGAATTTGCTAAGTAAGTATACAAGGTTCTACTAACTACTTCTCGTTCTGTTGTTTGTAGAAGCGGTAGTAAAAAGCGATGACGATGAGTTACGACTGGTAAATGACCTGTTTCAAAACTACAGTAAAGAAGTACGACCTGTCAAAGAAAAGGAGTCTGCTATACTTGTACAGTTTGGCATTGCTTATACGCAACTTGTAGAACTGGTGAGGAAATCCCTCGTTGAGAAAAGCACATGCTTTCACATAAATAAAACACAAATTGCTTTTTATTTCAGGACGAAAAAAATCAAGTTTTAGTCAGCAATGTTTGGATCCGACAGGTTTGTACGGCTGTTCTAATATAATATTGATCTACTGTACACCAGCTACTACTACTGACATGTACCAACAGCATGAGCACCCCATTGTGTCCTATCCCACTTTCATATATTGCCTCACTCCACCCATGCAGGTGTACAGTTGATGGTTGCTGGCGAATTGTAGACAAATCTAACTAAATGCTGGAGATAACCTGCGACTGACTAGCATCCAGTCCAGGGGGAGTGGCAATACACCTAGCACCGGTCATATGGCGGGGTGACCAATAACTATGGGAATAACCTGCGACTGACTAGCATCCAGTCCAGGGGGAGTGGCAATACACCTAGCACCGGTCATATGGCGGGGTGACCAATAACTATGGGATAACCTGTGACTGACTAGCATCCAGTCCAGGGGGAGTGGCAATACACCTAGCACCGGTCATATGGCGGGGTGACCAATAACTATGGGATAACCTGTGACTGACTAGCATCCAGTCCAGGGGGAGTGGCAATACACCTAGCACCGGTCATATGGCGGGGTGACCAATAACTATGGGAATAACCTGCGACTGACTAGCATCCAGTCCAGGGGGAGTGGTAATACACCTAGCACCGGTCATATGGCGGGGTGACCATTAACTATGGGATAACCTGTGACTGACTAGCATCCAGTCCAGGGGGAGTGGCAATATACCTAGCACCGGTCATATGGCAGGGTGACCAATAACTATGGGATAACCTGTGACTGACTAGCATCCAGTCCAGGGGGAGTGGCAATACACCTAGCACCGGTCATATGGCGGGGTGACCATTAACTATGGGAATAACCTGCGACTGACTAGCACCCAGTCCAGGGGGAGTGGCAATACACCTAGCACCGGTCATATGGCGGGGTGACCATTAACTATGGGATAACCTGTGACTGACTAGCATCCAGTCCAGGGGGAGTGGCAATATACCTAGCACCGGTCATATGGCAGGGTGACCATTAACTATGGGATACCTTGCGACTGACTAGCATCCAGTCCAGGGGGAGTGGTAATACACATAGCACCGGTCATATGGCGGGGTGACCATTAACTATGGGATAACCTGTGACTGACTAGCACCCAGTCAAGGGGGAGTGGCAATACACCTAGCACCGGTCATATGGCGGGGTGACCATTAACTATGGGATAACCTGTGACTGACTAGCATCCAGTCCAGGGGGAGTGGCAATATACCTAGCACCGGTCATATGGCGGGGTGACCATTAACAATGGGATGACGTTTCTATTCCTTTCAGGCGTGGAATAATCATCTTCTGCGATGGAATGCTTCGATGTATGGCGGAATTAATTCTATTAACGTGGATCCTAAGCTCGTATGGTTACCGGACATTATTCTATATAACAAGTATGTAATTCGTAGTAGATCCTAAGCTCGTATGGTTACCGGACATTATCCCATATAACAAGTATGTAATTCGTAGTAGATCCTATAAGCTCGTATGGTTACCGGACATTATTCTATATAATAAGTATGTAATTTGTAGTTTACAATAACTCTCATACATACAAAAGATAGCAGTTCCCCTCGTCCCACATGGTCACCTAACCGTTGTTATCGTTGTATCAGTCATTATTATTATTATTTTATTATTATTGTCATAAGGATCAGAATGATAATCATATTTATGTGAATTTGCTCCCGCAGTGCTGACAGCGGTATAACCAGCGGTTCCATGGACCAGTTTAAGACTAAAGTGATATTAAACTCTGATGGTACGAACACGTGGTATGCGCCAACTATTCTGCACAGTAGATGTGCCATTGATATCAAATACTTCCCTTTTGATGACCAGAAGTGTATTCTACAGTTTGGTTCCTGGACGTACGATGGTTTAAGGGTTGACCTGGTTAACATGAGCGCAAGTGTTGATCTTAAAGCTTATATGCCAAGTGGAGAGTTTGAGATGATTGACGCACCAGTTAAAAGAATCATCATTAAATATAGGTACGAATGTTAGTATTTGCACCAGTTCAAAGAATCATCATTAAATATAGGTACGAATGTTAGTATTTGCACCAGTTAAAAGAATCATCATTAAATATAGGTACGAATGTTAGTATTTGCACCAGTTAAAAGAATCATCATTAAATATAGGTACGAATGTTAGTATTTGCACCAGTTAAAAGAATCATCATTAAATATAGGTACGAATGTTAGTATTGGCACCAGTTAAAAGAATCATCATTAAATATAGGTACGAATGTTAGTATTTGCACCAGTTAAAAGAATCATCATTAAATATAGGTACGAATGTTAGTATTGGCACCAGTTAAAAGAATCATCATTAAATATAGGTACGAATGTTAGTATTTGCACCAGTTAAAAGAATCATCATTAAATATAGGTACGAATGTTAGTATTGGCACCAGTTAAAAGAATCATCATTAAATATAGGTACGAATGTTAGTATTTGCACCAGTTAAAAGAATCATCATTAAATATAGGTACGAATGTTAGTATTTGCACCAGTTAAAAGAATCATCATTAAATATAGGTACGAATGTTAGTATTGGCACCAGTTAAAAGAATCATCATTAAATATAGGTACGAATGTTAGTATTTGCACCAGTTAAAAGAATCATCATTAAATATAGGTACGAATGTTAGTATTGGCACCAGTTAAAAGAATCATCATTAAATATAGGTACGAATGTTAGTATTTGCACCAGTAAAAAGAATCATCATTAAATATAGGTACGAATGTTAGTATTTGCACCAGTTAAAAGAATCATCATTAAATATAGGTACGAATGTTAGTATTTGCACCAGTTAAAAGAATCATCATTAAATATAGGTACGAATGTTAGTATTTGCACCAGTTAAAAGAATCATCATTAAATATAGGTACGAATGTTAGTATTTGCACCAGTTCAAAGAATCATCATTAAATATAGGTACGAATGTTAGTATTTGTACCAGTTAAAAGAATCATCATTAAATATAGGTACGAATGTTAGTATTTGCACCAGTTAAAAGAATCATCATTAAATATAGGTACGAATGTTAGTATTTGCACCAGTTAAAAGAATCATCATTAAATATAGGTACGAATGTTAGTATTGGCGCTGTTTTAGTACAATATATGCGAGTAGAGTTTGTCAGTTCGTTCTCTCTTGCTTCGAGGGTTTTTCTCCGGGTACTCCGGTTTTCCTCCCTTCATCAAAATGAACTGTTGAGATGAGTGTTGCCGGGGTGTAAATAATATTAGAATGTAGTATTAAAGAAGCGAGTGTAAGAGTGAAGATAGAATGAACTACTAGTGAGATGAGTGTCGGGTGTCATTATCTTCATTTGATGATGGTGATGATGACGATGCTGTGCTATGATAGTAGTTGATGATGATAACAATAGATGATGATGATAGCGAATTCTAAAAGTGGTCAATGTTTGTATTTCAGTTGCTGTCCAGAACCATACCCCAACATCGTGTTCACTTTGCATATTCGTCGTAAAGTGTTGTTTTACTTTAACAACCTGATCGTCCCGTGTTTTCTCATTACTGCTTTTGCATTGTTAACCTTTGTTTTACCACCGAACACTGGGGAGAGAGTTACTCTTGTGATCACTACCTTATTGGCAATGACAGTATTCATGTTGATGATAGCCGAAAATACTCCGACGACTTCCGACGTGACGCCGCTCATCGGGAAGTTCTTCGTGGCTTCAATGGTGGAGATCGGGCTTGCTCTGATTGCAACTTGCTTTGTCCTGAATATATACGAAAGTACCGGACCATCAACAGACGTACCTCATTGGCTACGAGTCATCTTGATTGATTACCTAGGGCCTATCCTGAGAGTCGCTAAACCAAGACAGAAAACATCCAAGAAGAACAATACGCTACCACCAGGGAACAGCTACACCCATGGCTATATCCCGATGTACCCTGATAGCAATGGAAACCCAACAGACAACGACCACAGCTGTCCCAAAGACGTCATTGTCATGACACCTAAAGTCGGCGACAAAATACTTAACTCACGAGATTTAATTTCTTCAATCAACGACAACAGCGTTCGGTTCCGAGGAGGCGGAAACCCAACGTACGATCGGCTACTCGACGGCATTACGATCTTAACCGAACGAGTCCGGGAACAAGAAAAAACCGAAGGTATCAAAGAAGAATGGGAATCGGTTGCCAAGGTGATCGACAGGCTCTTCCTTCTTCTCTTCATAGCAACGGTTTCCATATCAACGGCAATGATATTCCTACAGAGACCAAGTTACGCCACCATGTAGTTTGAATGAAAGAACTGTGGACAAATTTTGTTGTGACTGGCGGTTACCTCAGTGGACATTGGGATTGGCTATTGCCCTAATATGGACATAGCAACTAGAAGACGAGCCAATGACAATAATTGATTCCCGATTAATTACGCCATCAGTCCAGTAACTGAAGCTTAACCCTACAACATTGTGCGTATATCACAGTCGGTAAGAAATGTTGAGGGTTTTTCAATAGTCTGCTCAATTTGGTGCTTTACGACCAACAGTATTTTAAAAAGACTATTCAAAGACGGCTAAGGAATGTGACGTCATCCCACGTCACGTGGTTATAACTAAAAGACTTGTCATTTTGGGCATGCGCAGAAAAAGTCATCGAAAACATTAAGCTTAACTACCCAAGAACAAGTGATTAGAAATGCACCATTCACTGCCAATAGACACTTTCCTTATATGGAAGGAAAGACATTCCTTATATGGAACTATTGACAGGATAACAAGAACCAATAAGAAACCAGAAAATCTAACACAAGATTAGGACTAGTACCGAGTTAACGCAGGGATGGTTACAGGTGACAGAAATAGACATAATAAATGAAGTTCTCTACTTTTATAATTGATTATTTAACTATTTAATTGTATTTATAGTAAGTATATTTGTGTTTGGTGTACTGATGTTTTGAAGTATTTCGATAGAATTAATGATTGCGTTTAGTATTAGAGTAGTTACTAGATTTTATAAAAATTAGTGCATTAATAGTTTTATTTACATACAAAGTACTTAGAATGTGATGACCACCTAACAATGACTTGAGTAACACTAGGGATCAGTTGCTCATAGCAACCCTTATGTACTTACAGCTGCTGATTATCTATCAAGTAAAATGACATCAGCAAGATATAAAAGAAATATTCGAAAACATTTTCACCATCCGAAACCATGATACTTTAAATGCGAAATTACTTGTAATTGACTCATAAAATTAACGCTAACTGACCGCACCCCATAATAATATAGGAAAACTCAATATCACAAGGTAGACAACACCTAATTAACGCTAACTGACCGCACCCCATAATGATATAGGAAAACTCAATACCACAAGGTAGACAACACCTAATTAACGCTAATTGACCGCACCCCATAATAATATAGAAAAACTAAATACCACAAGGTAGACAACACCTAATTAACGCTAACTGACCGCACCCCATAATATTATATAGGATAACTCAATACCACAAGGTAGACAACACCTAATTAACGCTAATTGACCGCACCCCATAATAATATAGAAAAACTCAATACCACAAGGTAGACAACACTTAATTAACGCTAACTGACCGCACCCCATAATAATATAGAAAAACTCAATACCACAAGGTAGACAACACTTAATTAACGCTAATTGACCGCACCCCATAATAATATAGAAAAACTAAATACCACAAGGTAGACAACACCTAATTAACGCTAATTGACCGCACCCCATAATATAGGAAAACTCAATACCACAAGGTAGACAACACCTAATTAACGCTAATTGACCGCACCCCATAATAATATAGGAAAACTCAACACCACAAGGTAGACAACACCTAATTAACGTTAAATGGACCGCACCCCATAATAATATAGAAAAACTAAATACCACAAGGTAGACAACACCTAATTAACGCTAATTGACCGCACCCCATAATGATATAGGAAAACTCAATACCACAAGGTAGACAACACTTAATTAACGCTAATTGACCGCACCCCATAATAATATAGAAAAACTCAGTACTACAAGGTAGACAACACCTAATTAACGCTAATTGACCGCACCCCATAATAATATAGAAAAACTCAATACCACAAGGTAGACAACACTTAATTAACGCTAACTGACCGCACCCCATAATATAGGAAAACTCAATACCACAAGGTAGACAACACCTAATTAACGCTAATTGACCGCACCCCATAATGATATAGGAAAACTCAATACCACAAGGTAGACAACACCTAATTAACGCTAATTGACCGCACCCCATAATATAGGAAAACTCAATACCACAAGGTAGACAACACTTAATTAACGCTAATTGACCGCACTCCATAATAATATAGGAAAATTCAATACCAAAAATAAATAAACAAGGTAGACAACACCTAATTGCCTCATAATATTAACGCTAATTGACCACACCCCATAACATGATAAAATTCATAGGGTAGACAACACCTAATTGCCTCATAATATTAACGCTAATTGACCACACCCCATAACATGATAAAATCCATAGGGTAGACAACACCTAATTGCCTCATAATATTAACGCTAATTGACCACACCCCATAACATGATAAAATCCATAGGGTAGACAACACCTAATTGCCTCGTAATATTAACGCTAATTGACCACACCCCATAACATGATAACATAGGACAACTCAATACCATAGGGTAGACAACACTTAATTGCCTCATAATATTAACGCTAATTGACCACACCCCATAACATGATAACATAGGACAACTCAATACCATAGGGTAGACAACACTTAATTGCCTCATAATATTAACGCTAATTGACCACACCCCATAACATGATAACATAGGACAACTCAATACCATAGGGTAGACAACACCTAATTGCCTCATAATATTAACTCTAATTGACTACACCCCATAACATGATAACTTAGGATAACTCAATACCATAGGGTAGACAACACCTAATTGCCTCATAATAATAACGCTAATTGACCACACCCCATAACATGATAACTTAGGATAACTCAATACCATAGGGTAGACAACACCTAATTGCCTCATAAATTTAATGCTAATAATTATTGACCACACCCCAAACCATGGGGTAAAGGCCTTACAAAATTAAGATAATAATGATGACAAAGGATCATGGTTTCGAATGAATACCTAGCAGACACAGTTGCCATGGTGATAGCAACTGTGGTTTCCATGGCAATATGAACATTTGTGAGTGTGAGTTAATGAATAAAATTTTGTGAATAAAATATCTGGATTGATCAGAGTTCTTTGTGTTAACTCGGTGTAAAGTAGGAGTTTCTCATGGGAGGGGCTTCAGTAAAAACCTGCATATAAAAACCTAGTGGATTAAGAACCTGTAGGCTAACATTTTGGCATTTAAACCCCCATTATATAACAACCTGTTGAACCTAAAAATTGAAACAAGTTCTTATTTGGAAAATCAGAAAAAAATAGAAAACATTTAATAAAAACTGTTTTATAATTATGGCAATCAGAATGTGCAGAATCTCTTATAACTTGAATATAAAAGGTTGATATACTGTACTGTACTGAACACAGATAATTGCCTCTTAGTGATATAGATTTATATAGAATGCAGTTTCATAACGAACCTGAAATAAATCAGAGGACCTATAGCAGGGTGTATATTTTTACTCAGAATGTAGCCTTATTTTTTAGATATAATAATATTATGTTTAAGGGACCACACCCATATAGACTAGACTATTGGACCATTTCCTCTTTTAAGAGAAAAAAAAAGAAAAGAAGAACAAAAACAAAAAGTAAAGAAGAACCTAAATAGACACTAAACATATAAGAACCTTTATCTAGGTTCTTATATGCAGGTTTTACTGTACTACAGACAGAAAATAAGAACCTAAATAGACACCAACTGTACTACAGACAAAATAAGAACCTAAATAGACACCAAACATATAAGAACCTAGATAAAGGTTCTTATATGCAGGTTTTACTGTACTACAGACAGAAAATAAGAACCTAAATAGACACCAAACATATAAGAACCTAGATAAAGGTTCTTATATGCAGGTTTTACTGTACTACAGATAGAAAATAAGAACCTAAATAGACACCAAACATATAAGAACCTCTTAGGGACAAATCTAGGTTTGAGGTTTTTACTGTATTGCAACAACCATCCACCTTCTATCAGTACAACATACCTTTCATTATGTCACCTTCATTATGTTGCTGCCTATCTCTCTAAGGGTGGGATAATGTCTTTACTTCATTGCCTCAAAAACAAACATCTACAATAATTATTCTATTATTCTGGATTTTATTCTCCATACTTTTTATTACCTGATAAACGAATTAGAGGATGGACCTAATCATCTAGGTGTCTTAGTACAAACTCTACGCTATTATGATGTTAATTAATGATGTAGTGAGAGAACTAAATACTGATATCAAGCGCTTTATAAATGTTGACTATTATTATTCATAGTACTCAACTGTTTTGCTTGTGTCAATGTTTCAGTGTTCTTGGGAATAATGTTATTTATTTATGCAAGAAAAGGCTACTCAAGGGAATGATCTGAAATTATCATTGAGGCAAGATAACTTTATTGAATAAAGCATGTATTATAGCTGAGTCAGTGTTACAATTAAGAGACATACAGTAAATATATTTCATATATTAGTTTAATTAGAAGTAAAATTCACTGAAAAGTCCATCATTTTGTTGTTTTGCATTGTGCAGTTTTTCCTGACACAGGAGTGGTTCCTCCATAGTATTAGCACAGTTAATCCTATGCCTAAAGACACAATAGAACCCACTTTAATACTGAAGAAATAGAAAATAAGGCAGCATGCTCTATCGAGTTTTTTACAACACTTGTCAAATTTCTCGCACTCTGATTGGATAAGAGCCATTGTTGATATGAGGACAGACGCATAGAATGATGTTTCGCTCGCGCACAGACCCAGGGTGCGCGCTACGCTCGTTGTTCCACTTGAGTTTTGAACATTTTATGGCATCATCCGTTGTCGATAAGAGTACAGACAATGGAAAACCATGTTCGATTTGTTAAATAGAAGCATGCAGGAATTGGAAGTAGACCAGAGAAGTGTTAGGAGAAGCATGAGGCGTAGCCAAAGTGCTTCTCTCACTTCTGTGGAATACGCATCCTTTGGCCAATCAGAACGTGTGTTATATCATAGTTATTTTATAATCTTACATGTACTACAGTAAGACTATTTAGGGTTTACTTGGAGTAAGGCAACAAAAGGTATTCATGACTAGTTGTGTTGTTTATAGTGAATGTTATATTTATATAATTATGAATAAAGCATTTTTATGAGGCCATCTATTGTGGGCCAGAACAATAGACTTTTTTCCTCAAGAAAATCAATTATAAGGGATTTGATTGTAATTGTACTATATTGCACAATATTATATGTACATGTATCTATATACCTATTATAAGGGATTTGATTGTAATTGTACTATATTGCACAATATTATATGTACATGTATCTATATACCTATTATAAGGGATTTGATTGTAATTGTACTATATTGCACAATATTATATGTACATGTAGAGTGCAAACCATATGTCCGTGAAATAGTACTATTACTAAATAGTACTAAATAGTGTTATTTCTGTTGTTTTCTATTGTTTTATCAGTGCTATTTAGTGCTAATTAGTTAGTACTGTTTCACGGACATATGGTTTGCACTCTATCTATATACCTATTATAAGGGATTTGATTGTAATTGTACTATATTGCACAATATTATATGTACATGTACAGTCATTTGCAAAAATTCTGGCCGCTACGATATATCAATATATGGGTCTTTAAATAATCCTATTTTGAGATTTCTAACTTATTAAATGCAGCAAAAGTTACAAACAACAAACGTAAGACTAAAATAAACATTATACTAAATATTTCTACCAACTTTGCTGGCGTTAACCCGCTTTAAGGGGAATTTTCGATTATTTAATTACCCATAATGCACCCGATATATTGATATATTGATATTTCATAGCGGCCAGAATTTTTGCAAATGACTGTATCTATATACCTATTATAAGGGATTTGATTGTAATTGTACTATATTGCACAATATAATATGTACATGTATCTATATACCTATTATTAACTGAGCGTGAAGTCTGTATGGGAAGTTATGGACCAATATTTTTCGCACGGTCTTATGGCCCAAGCACGTAGCATGTAGAAAAATGAGGATCCATAACTTCCCATACGGACCGATCAAGTGAGGTTAATAAGACATTTTTTATATAGCTTTTCCTTACTTTTCTATTTTCAGCGGGCCGTACGGGAAGTCACGGCCCGCTAATTGACCAATATTAGAGCACGCATAGTAGTAGTAGTAGCAGCAGCAGCAGCAGCAGCAGCAGCAGCATAGTGGTGGCGGTGGCGGTGGCGGTGGCGGTAGTAGTAGTAGTAGTAGTTAGTAGTAGTAGTAGGATAATTTACAATTTAATGTCATAAACTTACCACTGAAAATGCTGTTCACATGCTAGCGTATTTGGAATACCTTTCAGCCCTGATCTTGACCTGTCAGAACAAACAGAATCTTATGAACAACATCAGACATTAATTGACCATATCTACAGAGACATGTCATCACTACCGCATTATCATTAACAATGAACACCACCATCATAATCACTTGCACTATTAACATCATCATCGCCATCACTCTTACCACAATCATCGCCATCACTCTTACCACAATCACCACCATCACTCTTACCACAATCACCACCATCACCATCACTTTTATCACAATCATCACCATCATCAACACTTTTACCACAATCAACACCATCACCATCACTCTTACCACAATCACCACCAGCACCATCACTTTTACCAATCATCACCATCACTCTTACCACCATCATCATCATCACCCTCACTCTTACCACAATCATCACCATCATCATCACCATCACTCTTACCACAATCACCACCATCACCATCACTATTACAAACAATCACCACCATCATCATAACCATCACTCTTACCACAATCACCACCATCACTCTTACCACAATCATCACCATCACTCTTACCACAATCACCACCATCACCATCACTCTTACCACAATCACCACCATCACTCTTACCACCATCACCACCATCACTTTTACTACAATCATCACCATCACCATCACTCTTACCACAATCACCACTATCACCATCACTCTTACCATAATCACCACCATCACCATCACTCTTACCACCATCACCATCACTTTTACCACAATCACCACCATCACTCTTACCACAATCATCACCATCACTCTTACCACCATCACTGTTACCACAATCATCACCATCACCATCACTCTTACCATAATCACCACCATCACCATCACTTTTACCACAATCACCACCATCATCATCATCATCACTCTTACCACAATCACCACAATCACCACCATCATCATCACCATCACTCTTACCACAATCATCACCACCACCACCATCATCATCACTCTTACCACAATCACCACCACCACCATCACACTTACCACAATCACCACCATCACCATCGCCATCACTCTTACCACAATCCCCACATTCACCATAACCATCACTTTTACCACAATCTCCACCATCACCATCACCCTTACCACAATCTTGAACATTATGTAAGCTTACCAAGTAGCATTGATCATGTTGTAATGACTGTTAAATCACCACCATCACTCTTACCACAATCATCACCATCACCCTTACCACAATCTTGAACATTATGTAAGCTTACCAAGTAGCATTGATCATGTTGTAATGACTGTTAAACTGCTTGTTTAAACATGTTGAACACATAAGTAGCTTGCTGGCATCTACCACACTGCATGTTGACTTGCAGCACTTGATCTGTAGAAACAAGGATAACCTTAAAACAGAGAAACACACCCATATCAAGCCTTATCAGGCCTACTTACAGTTGGGGAGAGGGGAGAAAAGAGAGGCCCTAATCCTTTTACACCCTTGGCCCCTCCCCTCTCCCTTCCCTTTTCCCTCTCCCCAGTAGCATAAGCTAATGACCACAGCCAGCCAGCCAGCCAGACAGCCAACAAGAAGGACAGCCAGTCAAACAAAACAGACTGCCAAGTAAAGCACAGACTAAGCATACATTTGACCACAGCAAGCACAATGATGATTACATATAGCAGACAGATAGACAAAGGGGCAAATAAATGATGAAATTACTAAAATACACTCACAAGTCTTCTCAACTTGAATGAATAAAGTTTGTTATGGGATGGGTAAGCCATCAAGTGATCTGTCAAATGACCACGGCCATCACAAAGTACTAGCCTGGTTGAAAAGATTAGAATATATTAATACAATGTCCTGTACAATACATATGTACATACATGTACATACATGTACTGTATATGTACATCTACAAGCAAGGGAGAGAAATACATACCCACAGTCAAAACAAGATGCTAAATTGGAGCTAGTGCTGCACTCTGAACACCTGGAATTTTTAGAATTACGAAGGATTTGACATCTGTAAAATTAAAAATCAGTCATTATTAAACTATTGTAACAAAATAACATATGACTTGTAAACCTTTAACACAGTGTAATCAGTGAACGCATGAAATGTGCACCTTTTAAAGTAGTCTTTGAGAACATTTGATTTGATGTGGTCTTCTTGATCCTGTGGATCACATATCCTTGGCTTTTACAAAATATTGACATTCAATTTATTAGAAAAGTCTATTAAGACAACTTTCAAAATAGCATTGTTCTCATTGTTCAATTCATTACCTGGTGCAAACTCTTGGTACATGATACAACACCTACAGAACAACACATGTACAATTAGGTAATTCAACAACAAACATGTACATGTACTTGAATATCTAAAAAAGGTATTAAAAGATATGGTAACTGTACCATCCTTATTCCCAGGATCTCTGAAGAACATTCAGGTGAGACAAACCAGACTTGTAGATTCTGGGATATTACAACTATGCTATTCAAATGTGTCCGACCAGGGCCTCTGACTTGTCTATGGAAGCCTGCAAGTACATGTATGATATGGTACCTGATGGACCAGTTCTTTGAACAGTGCAGTCTTCGGCAAGGTGACCAATTCTTTTACATTTCCAGCTTTGGAGTAAATTTTACAATAAAAAATATGTATTAAATGAGGCTATATGAAATTTAGGCAAGGTTAAACTCGAGACAATGCTGGCCAGCGGTCTTGCTTCGGTACCCGAAGCGTGGGGGACCCCTAGACTTGGGCAGGGGCTACAAATACATGTGTCATCCGCTGTTCGCCCCTTTTGCTGTCCGTTGTGGAGTCAACAGGCACTTGAGCGAATCGAGAATCTCATTGCTAAGCTGATCATTGCGGATCAATTTTCCCGCCCTACCCTCCCATCTTATGGTAAGTATTAAACAGGTAAGCCATATATTTGTTTTACTCCACTGACTAACAAGAAGTCAGTGTGACGGGTGCAAGGGGGGTGGACTGTGGCATGGTTGCCATGGTGACCTCCGTGAGGGACTCGGCCTAGCGAGGTCAGTCCCACTCTGGCACCCAACCCCAAGCTCATCTATTGGTGATGAGTTTAAACTCAATTTCATTACAATAACAAAACATATATAATAAAACACTCAGGACTCAGTTTTGGGAGAAAGTGAGGTTTATTGAGTAAAAGGACAAGCAGAAAACTATCATGAAAAATTTCCTCCTCTGGCTGTAGATTAATTATCACCATTATCCAGCGCCGCATAATCTATCCGCTTGGTTGACCGTAAACTGGGTAGAGAATAATGGATCATTAGGGCCTGGGCTACCTGTGTTACCACATGGCTGTTATGTTATTATTATTATATTATATTATACATATATTAATATTATATTATTAATATCATGTCTAGGACTGCGACTAGGAAGTCGTTGTCACTACATTATTCCTTCATCATTCTGTACTCTGAACTAGCAATAAAACGTTCCTAATGAAATGGATTGACTCCTATTTATGAGGAAGGAATAATCCACAAAGGACTGAGCAATTCACGAAGAAAAACAAGCAACAAGCGTCCCCTTTCTACAAGAAGAAACGCCATCGACCGATCTCGGCCGCCATCTTTGTTTTCGCCAAAAGTTCGAAACCGACCTGTACCCGACCACAGCGGGAAAAAGCAACTTAAATAGCAGAAAAACCATTGCAGAACACCACAATAATGCCAAAGCACAAGTGCCCCTTTCCTGACTGCATGTACGAAACAGCAGACGTCACAGATGAACTCACACTCATACTTATCTCTGTCCAATCGGCCGGCACACACACTGCTCCGGCGGCCACCGCTACCACAAACTTTGCAGCTAAAGTCGAAAGAGTCCGGCGCCCCACTCACCAACAAAACCATGGACGAGGTAACGGAAGCAATAAAAAAGCTCGCTGTGAGAGGAAAATACAATCGTAGCTCGCATCCAACTCCACAACATGTACCAAGACAGGGACGAAACAATCCGAAGTTTTGGTGCCCGCTTGCGTGGCCAGGCTGGCGTTTGCAAATTCATCATCAAATGCACGGGATGTGACACCGATGTAAACTACACCGAGAACATTCTTCATGATGTACTGACACGTGGCCTCGCCGACAATGAAATCCAACTGGATTTGCTTGGAGACAATAATCAAGACATGACACTAGAAGAAGTATTGCAAAATAATCTGGCAAAAGGTCTGCTGGACATCTTTTACAAACCCAGGGGGCCGATGCAGCTTGCAGCCAATACCGCAGTTTCAAGCAGAACGAGCTGAGAAACCGCAGGACTGACAACTAAAACCAAGAATGCCCCCACCAAGATCAGAAAGAGTGACTGCCCCGCCTACGGAAAGACATGTGGACACTGCGGACGAGTGAACCATTTCGAGGCCATCTGCCAGAGCAAAGACAAACCAAGAATCCGACAGACTACCCCATCTAGCAGCACTGCTGAGCAGGCAGAAAGCGTGGTCTTCGATGCCCTGTAGTGCAACCAGCTCCAGCCAAGATCAAGGCGCACATGCATGCCATATCGCTAGACCACCACCTGTACAATCACCTCAATGATCACTGGGTCCAACAAGCATCAGAACCCCAACCGTTCATAACACTCACAGCCACGATCCACCCGGACGACTACACAACACTTGGATTCAAACCAGTCGCCCCTCAGCCAAAAGCCACACAACTCTCTGCTATGGCCGATACTGGCTGCCAGAGCCAGCATGAGCGTTATTCAACGTCTTGGCCTATGTGAGAATGATCTGATCCCAGTCACAACATGCATGCATGCGGCAAACAACAATGGCATGTAGATCTTGGGTACCGTCATCCTGAGATTCTCCAGCAAATCTAAACCTGGTCAGACACTTGAAACTCGACAGATCATCTACGTGACAAATGACTCTGACAAGCTATTCCTGAGCCAGGAGACCTGCAAAGCCCTGGAAATGATCTCCGGGAACTTTCCCACTGTGGGCGAAGCCCTCCAACAGAACACCGAGACTAAGCTGAACATGTTGTCTGATGCCGCAGGGTAAACCATATCACATACACCTGAGGGCGCACAGAGCTCACCCTGCAACTGCCCACACCACCAGATGCCGCCACCCAAACTTACCCAACCGCCACCCAAACCAACCCAACTGCCATTCCCGGCAACTGAGGTTAACAGGAAGCGCCTGCAAGAGTGGCTTCTCGACTATTACAAATCCAGTACATTCAACACGTGTGAGCACCAACTGCTACCACTGATGGAAGGCATTCCCACGAGGCTCATGGTCAACCCTAATGCGGAACCCGTTGCCCACCACCTCAGTTCCTGTACCACTCCACTGGCAAACAGACGTGAAGGCCGGCTTCGACCATGACGTGTCGCTCGGTGTCCTTGAACCAGTAGTACCAGTAGGAGAGCCAGTGACATGGTGCCACCACATGGTAGTGTGCGCAAAGAAGAACGGCAAACCCCGCCGCACAGTGGACTTCCAAGCACTCAACCTCCACGCAACACGTGAAACCCACCACACGCAGAGCCCATTCCACCAAGCGCTGTACCTCATAACAAAAAGAAGATCATCATTCTTTGATTGCTGGAATGGCTACCACAGCGTACCCCTCCACAAAGATGACCACCATCTCACCACGTTCATAACTCCATGGGGATGATATCGATACAAAACAGCACCCCAGGGTTACATAGCATCAGACGACGGCTATTCCAGATGGTTCGACGAGATTGTCTCCCACATCCCGAACAAGACCAAATGCACAGTCTGATGACACACTATTATGGGCAGACAACCTCAGTGAGAGCTTCCACCAGGCAGTTGATTGGCTTGACCTCTGCGGACACCACGTCATCACCCTCAACCCAGAAAAGTTTGTATTTGGAGCCGACACTGTCGAAGATCACCCCCAACAGCGTGCGGCCATGCAAAAAGTACCTTGATGCAATCCGCAACTTCCCCGACTCCCGCCAACAGACATGTACTCCTGGTTCAGACTCATCAACCAGGTATCATATGCCTTCACATCAACAGAGCGCATGCTACCATTACGCCAGTCACTGAAACCAGAAATGACATTCCATTGGGATGACGAGCTCAGCAAGCTTTTCGAAGAGTCCAAATCACTAATCATCAGCGAGATCGAAGAAGGTGTTCGCATATTTGATAAATCCAAACCAACCTGCTTGGCCACGGACTGGTCAAAGAATGGCATCGGATTCTGGCTCTTCCAGAAACACTGCCAGTGCCCATCCACTGAACCATTCTGCTGTCGCACAGGATGGAAAATCACACTTGTTGGGACCGCTTCACACATGCTGCCGAGTCGTGCTATGCCTCAGTTGAGGGAGAAGCCCTCGCCGTAGCTGATGTACTGGAATGGGTATGCTGGTTGCACTGGTGGAGAGGGTGGAGCACTGGGTTGTGAAGGTGCCATGCGGTTGCAGTGGTTGCAGTTTGCTCGTAGGACTGTGATAGCTGGGGTGATGCCTGGCCAGAAGACGGTTGATTCTGCACGTACAGTCATTGAGGTCACGCCCTGCACCTGGAGTGACACCTTAGCTGCAAGGGAGGAAGCATTAAGAAACAGGCACATGAAAGCGGCTGAACGATGGACAGAACACACCAAAAGACTTCCACCCCTAGTAGTTGGCAACCATGTGCGGATTCAGAACCAGACCGGTGCACACCCCACCCAATGGGACAAAACAGGTGTCGTTATCGAGGTTCGTCAGTTCGACCAATACGCTGTCCGCGTTGATGGCTCAGGCAGGATCACCATCCGCAACCAGAAATTGCTAAGGAAATACATCCCTGTGCACAAGCAACACATCATAAACGATGACCTACAATGTTTCACCAAGGCCCCATTCCAGCCAACAACTGTCCACCTGCCAAAATCAGCCTACAAGCCATCTGAACAACTGACACCAAGCCATAACCCACCAAATACAACACCAAGCAACCAGGACCATCCCGTCCGGGAAACAACATCACCACTTACCCCAACCCCACAACCTCAAGACCCTGAACCTGTGAGAACACCTGCACCAGCTGAAAACTTGCCTGCACTAGAGCTCCCACTAAGCAAGAAACCACCCCTAGCCCTAAGGAGGCTAATGGACTACATGTATAACAAGAAGGGCCTTCAAGAACACTAAACCTCTGACACTGAACTTTGAACTAACTGTTGAAATTAATACTTGTTTAGTTTTGTTAAAATTAGGTCCACATACATCAGTCTTTATTGCCCCCTATATATCAACCCAAGCGTTATCAGAACGAGGAACACTAAAGACTTGGGGGGAGATAGAGAATAATGGGTCATTAGGGCCCGGGCTACCAGTGATACCAACCGGCCATTAAGTCTAGGACTGGGACTAGGACGTCGTTGTCACTACATTATTCCTTCATCATTCTGTACTTTGAACTAGCAATAAAACGTTCCTATCGAAAGGGATTGACTCCTATTTACTGGGTTTCTACATTGTACATGTACACAAGTGTCCTCAAACAACGCAATCAATAATGAGGATTAGGTTACCGAAATATGATCTGTTGTCAAATTAAGAATTTCAATGTGATCAAAATATAACAATTATGTATACTGTTATCAGTGATCTTACCACTTATATGTAGACAGTGTACTGGTGTTTTCCTTGTATTTGTGTTTATCATTATCCCACTTGTCCATATCAGTCCTGGCTTCAGGGTATGGATGTGCACAACTTTCAAAATAACTACAAAATAAAGTACAACAATCACTAATCCATTTAAACAAATGTACAATCTAAAGAAATCACTAAAACAATTTTTGTATGGAAATTATTATTATTGTTATTGTTATAACTTCCTACAAATAATGCTTTGGTTCTCCTCGACAATGGCAGCTCGATTTCCAGAGTTGTTCCTTTGGTGAGAGAAAATAATTTTCAAGAATAATAAAACGATAAAATACTAGACTTGGTTTTCGTAAAATATTGTGATTTTGTCAGTGTCTTGCAGATTAATAATTATTATTTGCCTCTGCCTTCGGCAAATAAATAATCTACTTGCCACTGACGAATCACAATCATCATCATCATAAACTTTATTAACGTGTCAGACTTCTAGCATATCACAAGTGGTACACTATTTTGCTCTTGAAACCTTGTCCACTAATATTGCTAATTGTATGCTGTACAGTACATCACTTGGAATTAATACTTACTGTAATTTGTCATTGACATTGTCATTTACTGTGATCTCTGATTCTGTACTCATGATTTCTGGCTCATCCTGCAACAAAATACACATAATAAATACTCTATAACCCTAATTCCCAGGTACATGTATAGTGTCAATGTCAATTTTGGATTGCAAGTTTAATACTATTAAATAATATGTTGACAGAGTATAACATCATGTACATTGTGTACCTTCTCAGTCAAACCAAAGAAATCAGTATGAATACTTTCTTCATCTGAGTTTTTGATCTCTTCAGAAATTGAATGCTTGTCATCTTGATTGGAGTGATGGCTTGTGTCTGACTCTTCGTCACTCAATCCATATTCTAACAATAAGTGGAAGATTTAAACAATGTACATGTATGCAAGTAGTTTTAACACCAATTTAAATACCAATTTACCTGCAATTTACCTGCAACATATATTTGAATTAAAACAAATAACTTACCCAAAATTGATGATGGGATTGACAATGGTTCTCCTGCTGAACAAGCTGAATCAGTGAGTTTAGATGAGGATGCAGTAGGAGTTTCAGAATAATTTCTGTCAGGATGTCTTTGTCTTCTCCTCCTTCTTCTTCTTCTTTTGTTTGACGTACTAGTTGTTTCTTCATTTAACTGTCTTTTGCCTATACAAAGAGAGGTGCAGATGGTTTTGAGTTGTCTGTTACAGTCTTATTGACACACACTTCTTGACGTCATAAAATGTTCAAAGCCCAAGTGGAATCACGAGTGCAGCAAATTGTTCTTTTTTTACAATAACAAAGTCAAAAAAAAACATCCAAAACAAGGAAAATGTTTGAAAGAAAAACTGTTTCAAGCACTTGCTGGATCTGTGCATGAGCGATTCGTTTCTGTCTGTCTGTACTCTTATTGACAATGGCTGAGAGCCAATCAGATTGCGAGATTATGCTCTAGATATTATTGTAAAATATTGTTTATATATAATAATAATAATATTTATTGCTTATACTGCGCATTTTAACATTTGAATATGATCAAATATATAATCTTAGGCTAGGGTCAAACCTGTCATGTGCTGCACCTAATTGTTGAATTAAGTTCTACAAAATAGCGGCGTCTGACTCTGAGTTTGGTACGGCAGATTCTATTTGGTTCAACAGCGATAATAAATCCGACAGGGCCTGTCGCATTATGCGGCATTAGAGCGGCAACTGAATCAGACGGTGCTCTGCTGATGTGCAGAACTAATACAATTTTCCCACAATTCTCCACTGAGTAAGTTCTTCTGTGCATGCTCAACTATACTTTCATTTGCATTTGTTTCCGTTCGACCAAATTAAGTTTGACTCTAACTAAATTATTTGGGTTGACCCGAATTGCAATTAGGTACATGTACAGCACATGACAGGTTCGACGTTTGACCCTAGCCTTGGATCTTTCAATTGCATATATACATTTGGACTTGATAATGATGCAGCCATCCAATGAAATGTTGTTTCCATTTTTCTTTTAAAGCTGACAGTACAATATCCATGATAATACCATGATCACCTCGGTTTTCATTGTTCCACGAGGGACATTTAACATCGAACATCCCTCGCGAAAGCTCTAAGTCGAGCATCGCTCATGCATAGTAATGAGGGAAATTTAGACTAAATCTCCCTCATGAATACAATCATGAGGGAAATTTAGACTAAATGTCCCTCATGAATACAATCATGAGGGAAATTTAGACTAAATGTCCCTCATGATTATATTCATGAGGGACATTTAGACTAAATATCCCTCATTACTATGCATGAGGATGCAAGTCAGTCCCTCATATACACCAGGTGTACACACAATCATTGGGACCCAAGAGCAAACCGAATAGTACTTTAATAATCGCTCCTCTACTTATGATGACTCGAGCATTCAAGACGTGTGGGATGTGTGAAGCTCAAAATACAACATCGTTAACGCATGCGCAATAGAAGGAAATGCACAAAAGTCGAATTCAAAGGATATTTTATTAGACCTTATTTGTTCACACAATGAAATATTATATTAGTTGGCACTTTCCTCTTTTTCTGTATGTGCTTTTTAGTGTTTTGAGGAACCGTATTCTCCCTTACTTGCTCCACTTCGTCATCTCTCATAAAAGTAAACCGACCTTCCGCCATTTCTGATCTGTTTACCTTCAGGTACTCCTTACTATAACTAATTTATACTCTTTTATTGTGTAAATGAAACAAAGATGTGCAACATGAAGCATTCCCCAGAGTACAGTCTAATCAATTAAGACTCTTTCACAAAACACTATAATATATTCTCCTTTGCGCCGGTTAACTCAAGCCTGTATTTTTGTCCATTTCCTCGGTGATCATGGTATTACTTATAAAAACAAACCTTTTCTAGATGTACATGTAGATGTTTCCCCTGCTTTTGTGATCAGAGAACCAAAAATAGAACCTTCATCTACACCTTTGGATTGTTGAAAACATTAAATAAAGTGTTAAGTAAATAGCTAACTGTACAATGTACATGTATGTATGTCAATAGTTTTTACAGAATTACATAACTCCAGTTACAAGTTGTTTAGATGAGGCATAAAGTGACTCAGAGTCTGCCGCGATCAATTCAGGGAGATGTGATTTAATTAAAAGTGTTTCTAATTGCTCAATGTCAATTAATTATTTCACATCTGTCTCATTGGCACTGCAGGGACTCAAGGTTAATCCTGAAACAATGTATCTATTTACATGTCTGATTTTACTGTGGTATCTGGAAATCAAAAAGTGTCCTCACCATATTTTTTAGACACTTCATCAATTTCACTTTTCTCTAATTGACCAGTTGCAATCTTATAGCCCTGAGCAGAAAGAACAAACTTATACGTGAATCTCTATAAAGATAAATTATTGGAAATACATTGTACATTAGGCAATTTTAGAGAATTTATCAGAATAAAGAATAAAATCAATACTGTGAGACGTACAGAACCACTCAAGACATGTCTGTGGTATAGCCACTATTAAATTGGTCCTGCAGTGGGGGTGGGGGTGACAGTGGTCAAACAACAAATAAACTATAATAATAACTACAATAAGAGAAAATAGAGTACATTGTACCTGCAGGTTTCCTAATACATTTTCAATCTGGAAGTCTTTAGCAACTGTTCACAAAAGGCAAGCATAATTTAAAGCCATGTACTCGGTTTTTGCAAACTTTGTGATTTTGTCTCGCAGATAATTATCAATTTTGCCTCTGCCTTTGGCATCGGCAAATAATTATTCTGCTCGCCACCGACAAATCACAATATTTTGCTCAACCTCGTCCAATAATTGCTAATTAATCTTACAAAGACATGTCAGTCCAGCCGGTGCATTTGCAAAATTAAAGGACAAGATTTGACTCAAAATACTTGGTAAAACTAACAAAATATCTACCGAATAATACAAATGAGTGTAGAAATGAAAAATGTAATTAATACTTACATAAATAAGCAGGTCGCTTACGAACAGGATTCATATTTCAACTCAATATTTCGGTACCAATTTTATTATTTGAGAAAACTGATTGTTTTGAAATTTCTCCTGCAATATGTGTCAGTGGTAACTCATAGAACAGTCATGCGCACAAATATTCCACAGGGATCCCATTAAGATAGGGTAGCGACTATATGCGTGATAAACTACATACTAAGGCAAAGTGATCTGAGATAGAATTCAAACTCTTTGATCAGAGCGATTTTGAATAATTCGCCTAAACATTCTTTATGCGAATTATTTAAAATCGCTCCGATCAAAAAGTTTGAATTCTGTATCTGCATATAGTCGCTAGTCTAGAGCTCATCGAAATCTTGAGATATTTTAGAAAAACTGATTTCAACGATCTTTATTTATTCGGTTGCCAAGGAAACCTCGATCGAGCTGAAATTGACATAATTCTAATTTTCCATCTTTGCCTACCCTGGTTCCAGAGGCTACTATTAGGACTCGTCTCATCCTTCGGACTCGTCTCGTCCTTCGGGCTCGACTTCGTGGACCCGACTTTCGAGACTCTGGAAAGAAGAAAAAAAAACAGCGATAAAAAATGTAAGATGCCCGAACCTCGAACCCCGGCCCTGTCCCGGCCCATGTGCTTCTAACGCGCTGTGTTTCAGTGCGAGCCACGGGACCATAAGAATTTGCACAACAATAGACAGTCCATTCACAAGATACACTAGGTTATTTTGTCCTCTAAATCAATAAGCGTGCACGATAGCCTAGTGGTGCGGGGCAGTTATTTAGTGGGACTAGGATCCGACTGTTCCCTCCCTCTTTGACTACTAAGCTGATTGGTGTAATGCCGGGATAGCGCGGTAGAGGCCGAAATCTTCATCCTATACGTAACATACGGTGACTCAGCATAACAATGTCTGGGAGTGGTCTTTTTTAATTTGGATAAATTACCGGCATTATTCTCTTTTGAACCTGGGAGTTAAGGGTTCGAGTCCCAGCTGTGGCACGTTTTATTTTTCATTCTTTCTATTTTTGTTTTATTGTTTTGTTCTTGTTTGTTTGTTTTCTTTCTTGGAATTGTTTACATATTAATATTTCTTCTTTTTTGTAAAAAAAATTGTAGAAAAAGCCTATTGATAAGCTTTCGCCTCTTCTCCTTCCCTGAGCCGTAGGTCCAGTTAAATAATTTAATGATAAATATTTTTTAATTTTTTTAAATAATTTTAATATTTAACGTTGCTTTCTTTTTAGTAATAACATTTAAACGATATTCAACAGACACAATAATTCAGGAATGTATTACTTGTCCCACACAGGGATCCCAACATAATACTTATCAAACAAGAAAAAATAACATAAAAAAAGACACGCGCAAACAAATATATATATTATTTGCCTCTGCAGAAGAGATGGTTGGGCTGCCTGTGTTTCAACCCTTTCCCTCGACAAGACTGGGTTCGAATCGTAACCGCAAAGCATCTACGGATTGTTTTGATGGACAGGTCCGTAATTTAAAGGCACAAAAGGAACGAAATATGTACAACAATCATGTACATGACATTTTCAACAATAATTTGATTTTTTTATTAACAGAAACTCATTATTCTACCTGCAACGCTAGCTTCTCGTTCTCAACTGACCAAGAGGAATATTAATACATCCGTTCAATACAACACTTGTCTCTTTAGTTTGAAGTTAATAAAGAAACAAAATAGATTGCATGACTTTAGATGATGAACTTTAAAATACATGTAGCTTGAAATTGTTTTAAAATACAATGTTTCTCTATTTATAGTGGTTACGTCATCAAATCCCTATCGATGTTATGAAGACCAAACCCTAATCCCTTCCCATGGTGCTTTGCTCCCCAGTTCTTTTCGCTTTCTCGTCTTCCTCCCCCTCCCCTTCCTCTTCCCCTCCGAAGAAGCGACTGGGTTCGAGGCAGGTAGGCGTCCTACTTTATTAAAAGCAATGAAGTGTCGCTACAAAAAAAAAATGCAAGGAAGTGTATGAAACTGGATGAAAGAAGTCACCGACATCGTGATCAAGAGTACTATTTTGATTAAAAAGTGAAAAATACTTCAGTTTATATTTATAATCTCAAGACTTACAATTGTAACATTATTAAACACAATCGACAATAACTGCTTGAGGAATAAACAACCGCGATTTACTCATTGAATATAGCAAGCAAAGCGACACTGATGAAATTTCAGCTCTGAAATTAGTGTACAGCCACACAGTTGATGTATTAGGCGTACAAGCCATGGTCACCACACAAAGTATCGTCCTTGCAGCTCTGTTCTCCATCGTACTCGTGTTTAATGCCACACAGTTGATGTATTAGGCGTACAAGCCATGGTCACCACACAAAGTATCGTCCTTGCAGCTGTGTTCTCCATCGTACTCGTGTTTAATGCCACACAGTTGATGTATTAGGCGTACAAGCCATGGTCACCACACAAAGTATCGTCCTTGCAGCTCTGTTCTCCATCGTACTCGTGTTTAATGCCACACAGTTGATGTATTAGGCGTACAAGCCATGGTCACCACACAAAGTATCGTCCTTGCAGCTGTGTTCTCCATCGTACTCGTGTTTAATGCCACACAGTTGATGTATTAGGCGTACAAGCCATGGTCACCACACAAAGTATCGTCCTTGCAGCTCTGTTCTCCATCGTACTCGTGTTTAATGCCACACAGTTGATGTATTAGGCGTACAAGCCATGGTCACCACACAAAGTATCGTCCTTGCAGCTGTGTTCTCCATCGTACTCGTGTTTAATGCCACACAGTTGATGTATTAGGCGTACAAGCCATGGTCACAACACACAAAGTATCGTCCTTGCAGCTCTGTTCTCCATCGTACTCGTGTTTAATGCCACACAGTTGATGTATTAGGCGTACAAGCCATGGTCACCACACAAAGTATCGTCCTTGCAGCTGTGTTCTCCATCGTACTCGTGTTTAATGCCGCAGGAAACTCCCTCGTGATTTACATCATTTCAGCCAACAAAGTAAGGAAATCAGCCACAAACTATCTTCTATTGAATATGGCCGTAGCAGACTTAATCGTTGGTATATTTGCAGCGCCAGGATACATCGTTTTACCATTCTTTGAATATTCTCCAGTAAGAAAACCAGGCTGGATGTGTATAACAGTGTTGATTCAAAGCAACATAATATAAGCTGGATATCGGCTGCAGCTTCGAATTCATCAGTTACCATGCTGGCTTTATCATTGGAACGATATTATGCCAAATCCATCCTTTAAGGTTTCGACAATCGTTCAGTATCAAGAACGTCAAGATAATGATCATGTTTTCTTGGATATATGGTACTCTAATTAACATTCATTCATTTTTAACGATTGTGTCGATGGTCGTTCCTTTCTAAGTCGGCGCATATTCGAAAGACATTCTTGTTGTTCTTTTTTGTTGAGGGGATTGTTTGTATTACTACAATGTCCGCGTACCTGGTGATCAAGATATACAGAACTTTGTGGTCCAAAAAATTAGCGGATGGATTGCATAACCAGCCATCAAAATTACAACGGAATAAAAAGAGGAAAGAAAGTTACTCGGGCTGCGTTGCTGGTCATCGTTACTTTTATTATTTGTTGGATCCCTGAGAAGTTTACATGTCTTCTAACAGCAGTTCTTGAAAATGGTGTTTCATTACCATATGTCATACCAATATCTGCCTTTCTTGTGTCTGTTAATGCATCACTTGATCCATATCTCTTTAGTTTCCAAGGAACATGTTTGTACATTAAGAGATTTGTCTGCTGTATTCAAACTCGAACATCAATGACACTACATTGAAACACATCCAACTTTCAATCCCAAACCTTCCAACAGGCAGCCAAATGATCAGGAACGCGAAAACTGAGAATCCGCTGCATTCACTGCTTATATATGGTTAACTTAATAAACCAGTCAATATACTGTATATATGGGTAACTTAATAAACCAGTCAATATACTGTATATATGGGTAGCTTAAGGTATCAGGGTACCCCAAAAACCTATCAAAAGACCGGTTTCGATTTTTTTTGACAATCAAATCTAATTGAATATTATCTATCATTTCCAACAATCAGAATCTAAAAATATTTTTTCCCTAAAAAGTTAGAATCAAAAAACGAATTTTGGATTCATTTGATGCAAAAAGATGTTGACAAGCAAGCTGTCAACAACACTTCACGCAACAGACTTTCCAAAGATTAAGATGCGAAGAAAGTATCCAAAAATCGTAACTGCTCACTCAAAATATCCTTGAATAACGATGCCAAACCACTCACGGTCAAAATGCTCGTATTTCCCGCCAGCAGTAACTTTGTTTTCCTGCCATGTTGTGTTAGGTACTGTAAGGCGATCTTGTTTTGAATGCCATTCATATGTCATCAGGTATTGGATCACATATTTGTGGTGGATTATGGACGCTTATGCAAACAAAGCCGCCACTTGACTTGAAAAACAGTTTGGGCTTTTTCTCATAGAGCAAATTAACGAAAATACGGGTGTTATTTTGAGCTCCTAAACAAACGGGTTTTATTCGATTCAGCTGAGATTTTTAGGACTTCATCTCTGATTATCATTCTTCAAAATCGTTTCTCCGATTTTTGATATTTTAGTGATTTCATGAGTTATTAACTGATTAGTAAAAAACAATGTATTTTTAGCGTACCGAAAGTTTCGCGGCAGATAAAAAAGCAACGGGGAAACGTATCGATAAACGGAGACACGGTTTTGATAATTGATATCTCTAGAATGCATAAAGATAATGATCTTGAATTTCCGATAAAATGCGGTTGTCTGGGACCTCGCCGTACAACGCTATATGAAAATTCGTTGATCTCGACTTATATTTAAAACGCGTATGTACTTTTTGTTAATAGACCATTAGTTGGAATCTCCATTTATTTAGCTTTCAGAAAGTGTATACTTTATTGGGGTTTTAATGGACGGATTCTGTGTTAAAGCGACTTGAATGCATACCGGTCGGTAGGGGTACCCTGATACCTTAATAAACCAGTCAATATAACTTCATAAACCAGTCAATATACTGTATATATGGGTAACTTAATAAACCAGTCAATATACTGTATATATGGGTAACTTAATAAACCAGTCAATATACTGTATATATGGGTAACTGAATAAACCAGTCAATATACTGTATATATGGGTAACTTAATAAACCAGTCAATATACTGTATATATGGGTAACTGAATAAACCAGTCAATATACTGTATATATGGGTAACTTAATAAACCAGTCAATATACTGTATAATAAACCAGTCAATAGTAGTAGCGATTATGTGACTGTGTTGTGGAAACCCAATGTGCACGCGAACGACAACGAATATTGAAGATGATTATATCGGGTATGAATGAATACATTGTGTAGGGAAATAGATTTAGAATTAATATAGATATATAGAAATGCAATAAAGATTTGTGACAAATCTAACTCTGTAACTCCAATGTGGCATGAGTTAGCCTCCTCCAAAGACAACGTAGTGTTAAATGAACGAGAGGAGATTGGTGCCGACACCCAGTCTTCCTCTTGTCTTCTTCCCATCTTCGCTACCACAGGAACCCCAAATAAAGTTGATTGTAGAAGAGGATAATCACTACACAGGAACCCCAAATAGAGTTGATTGTAGAGGAGGATAATCACTGAACAGGAACCCCAAATAGAGTTGATTGTAGAGGATGATAATCACTACACAGGAACCCCAAATAGAGTTGATTGTGGAGGAGGATAATCATTACACAGGAACTCCAAATAGAGTTGATTGTAGAGGAGGATAATCACTGCACAGAAACCCCAAATAGAGTTGATTGTGGAGGAGGATAATCACTGCACAGGAACCCCAAATAAAGTTGATTGTAAAGGATGATAATCACTGCACAGGATCCCCAAATAGAGTTGATTGTAGAGGAGGATAATCACTGCACAGGATCCCCAAATAGAGTTGATTGTTGAGGAGGATAATCACTGCACAGGAACCCCAAATAGAGTTGATTGTGTAGGAGGATAATCACTGCACAGGAACCCCAAATAGAGTTGATTGTGGATGAGGATAATCACTACACAGGAACCCCAAATAGATTTGATTATGGAGGAGGATAATCACTACACAGGAACCCCAAATAGAGTTGATTGTAGAGGAGGATAATCACTACACAGGAATCCCAAATAGAGATGATTGTGGAGGAGGATAATCATTAAACAGGAACCCCAAATAGAGTTGATTGTAGAGGAGGATAATCACTGCACAGGATCCCCAAATAGAGTTGATTGTAGAGGAGGATAATCACTGCACAGGAACCCCAAATAGAGTTGATTGTAGAGGAGGATAATCACTACACAGGAACCCCAAATAAAGTTGATTGTAGAGGATGATAATCACTGCACAGGATCCCCAAATAGAGTTGATTGTAGAGGAGGATAATCACTGCACAGGAACCCCAAATAGAGTTGATTGTAGAGGAGGATAATCACTGCACAGGAACCCCAAATAAAGTTGATTGTAGAGGAGGATAATCACTGCACAGGAACCCCAAATAGAGTTGATTGTGGAGGAGGATAATCACTACACAGGAACCCCAAATAGAGTTGATTGTGGAGGAGGATAATCACTACACAGGAACCCCAAATAGAGTTGATTGTAGAGGAGGATAATCACTGCACAGGATCCCCAAATAGAGTTGATTGTAGAGGAGGATAATCACTGCACAGGATCCCCAAATAGAGTGATTGTAGAGGAGGATAATCACTGCACAAGATCCCCAAATAGAGTTGATTGTAGAGGAGGATAATCACTGCACAGGATCCCCAAATAGAGTTGATTGTAGAGGAGGATAATCACTACACAGGAACCCCAAATAGAGTTGATTGTAGAGGAGGATAATCACTGCACAGGATCCCCAAATAGAGTTGATTGTGGAGGAGGATAATCACTAAACAGGAACACCAAATAGAGTTGATTGTAGAAGAGGATAATCACTGCACAGGAACCCAGATAGAGTTGATTGTAGAGGAGGATAATCACTACACAGGAACCCCAAATAGAGTTGATTGTGGAGGAGGATAATCATTACACAGGAACTCCAAATAGAGTTGATTGTAGAGGAGGATAATCACTGCACAGGATCCCCAAATAGAGTTGATTGTGGAGGAGGATAATCACTGCACAGGATCCCCAAATAGAGTTGATTGTAGAGGAGGATAATCACTACACAGGAACCCCAAATAGAGTTGATTGTAGAGGAGGATAATCACTACACAGGAACACCAAATAGAGTTGATTGTAGATGAGGATAATCACTGCACAGGATCCCCAAATAGAGTTGATTGTAGAGGAGGATAATCACTGCACAGGAACCCCAAATATAGTTGATTGTAGAGGAGGATAATCACTACACAGGAACCCCAAATAAAGTTGATTGTAGAGGAGGATAATCACTGCACAGGATCCCCAAATAGAGTTGATTGTAGAGGAGGATAATCACTGCACAGGAACCACAAATAGAGTTGATTGTAGAGGAGGATAATCACTGCACAGGAACCCCAAATAAAGTTGATTGTAGAGGAGGATAATCACTGCACAGGAACCCCAAATAGAGTTGATTGCAGAGGAGGATAATCACTGCACAGGATCCCCAAATAGAGTTGATTGTAGAGGAGGATAATCACTGCACAGGAACCCCAAATAGAGTTGATTGTGAAGGAGGATAATCACTACACAGGAACCCCAAATAGAGTTGATTGTAGAGGAGGATAATGACCAATAATCATGCCCGCAATATCTTCAAAATGTTTGAGAAGAAAATATGCTAGCTGAATTTCATCTGCCTGAACTAGTTAGGAACGACGTGAGCAGATGAGACTGATCGTATTCAGGCTGGTATTTATTTGGTAAATAAAAAGAGAGTATTTATTTAACTAGGTTAGTACATTATACTACCCCAGGTATTCTAGTGTTTGAACATCTATGATGGATGCTATTTACCTAATTCCATACTAAATCGGTCGACATTCATGAAAGCTATATGACCAAAAGGAATTCTGGGAAATTACAATTCTCAAATTGCATCGTAAATTCATCCACCTTTCTTTCTACACTTGTAGGTTCTACGCTGAACTGTTCTTAGATAAGATTTATTTGGCTGCATGAAAAAAAAGGTTCATTTACTGCTTACCCAGACATCCTTACGGTCTTAGCTTCGGTGATTCATGATTTTCAAACATATAACGATTATATCGATGTCATTTTTAAGAGTTCTAACGAAGAGGAACGAATTAAACCTGTTCAATGTTCAACACCGTTGAAAATCAGCTTGAATATAGAACCTGTTGTACCATGATAGAAACACAAGCAAAATGTCATGACAAAACGATCCACCTAGATTATAAATAACTAAACACTTTGACGACTTTAAAATTATTTTGTTGTAGTTTTGTTCCATTGTAAGATATTTATATTGAGACAAAATGAAGACAGGAGTAATCGTCATTGTTGTTTGGTTGGCTGTTGTCAGTGGTAAGTCAACTTTGTTGTTTCTATTGCTAAATAAACAAAATATTATGAAGTTTCTTTGTTTACTTTTGTCTCACTTGAGAATCAAAAGTCCTTGACATTTGAAGTACTTTAAAGTAAAAGTCGTTGAGAGGAATTCCATAACTTGATTCCTTCGTTAATCAGCGTTCTTATTGTTTTTTTTTTCCATTTCTTTGCAGAAGTTGTTTTGTAGTACGATTTGTTTGTCCCAAATGTTTACAGTTTACGAATTGAAAACCATTTACAGTACCCTGTCAACCGATCACTGATTTTCTAACTGATTTGTTTTGGGAAAAAATAACAATAAAATAAAACCAATCACCTCCCCCATATCTCCTTTTCAACATTAAAAGAAACGACATATTGTGCCCTCTAAATCTTAAAAGTAGTTCAAATGTACATTTTTCTTTCAGATGGCCGTCATATCAAACATAAATACCACAAAAAGCATGGAAAAGCAACCAAGAAAACCTTCGTTCATAGTAATTACATTCCACCACACAAAAAACAATTTGTAGGTAATTCAGGTAAGGATTGGTTTAGTAACATAGTACCCTAGGTTCTTAGCGCCGAGGAGGGGAGGGGAGAGTAATTTTACATATACTGTGGGGGGTATCCTGAACTTTTTCTTAGTGCCGTCTATTTCCTACAATAGCAGTTGTCTTTTTCTTCACAGCCGGAGAACAAGGGGGATGCTGTGCTCATGAAAGTGCTTTCAGTTCTTCTTTGCAAGAACCATATTCTTGCTGCTTTTCTGTTAATTCTCCGCCATGTTGTAACCATGTTCCTCAACCCCAGTTCTTGCCACCACCACAACTTCCTGGACCTCAGTCAGTCTTGCCGCCAGCACTTGGACCTCAATCAGTCTTGGCGCCACCACAAGTTCCTGGACCTCAATCAGTCTTGCCGCCACCACAAGTTCCTGGACCTCAATCAGTCTTGCCGCCACCACTTGGACCTCAATCATTTTTGCCGCTCCCACAACTTCCTCAACCTCAGGTTTTTCCGCCGCCACTACCTCCTCCTCCTCCCTTCTCTTGCTGTCACTCGTCTAGCCCACAAGTTATGCCACCTCGCTCTTGCTGTGAAACTGCAAGTCCACCACCATGTTGTTCCCAAGTACCACACGCCATGACAATCCAAGGTTGCTGTAGCATTGCCCAGCCCAACCCAGCTGGATCGTACTTGAACTCGAGACCATTCGCTTCTGATAATAATTGTTGCCAGGTTGCAAACCCGCCGCCATGTTGCTTGGGATTGTATATGAAGCCTGGCCAGCATAAAAACGTTTCAGTGACTGATGGTGGAAGAAATTTTGTGCTAAGTGTGAAGTTACTTCCTGCTGAAAATCACCCAGGTAAAACTACTGCATGGTAGACAAAAGAAAGCAAGGGGACGGGCCCCTGAATGGAAATCACACAGATAAAAATACTGCATGGTAGAGAAAGGGAAAGCAAGGGGAGGGGCCCCTGAATGGAAATCACACAGACAAAAATACTGCATGGTAGACAAAGGGAAAGCAAGGGGAGGGGTCCCTGAATGGAAATCACACAGATAAAAATACTGCATGTAGACAAAGGGAAAGCAAGGGGAGGGTCCCTGAATGGAAATCACACAGATAAAAATACTGCATGGTAGACAAAGGGAAAGCAAGGGCAGGGTCCCTGAATGGAAATCACACAGATAAAAATACTGCATGGTAGAGAAAGGGAAAGCAAGGGGAGGGGCCCCTGAATGGAAATCACACAGACAAAAATACTGCATGGTAGACAAAGGGAAAGCAAGGGGAGGGTCCCTGAATGGAAATCACACAGATAAAAATACTGCATGGTAGACAAAGGGAAAGCAAGGGGAGGGTCCCTGAATGGAAATCACACAGATAAAAATACTGCATGGTAGAGAAAGGGAAAGCAAGGGGAGGGGCCCCTGAATGGAAATCACACAGATAAAAATACTGCATGCTAGACAAAGGGAAAGCAAGGGGAGGGGCCCCTGAATGGAAATCACACAGATAAAAATACTGCATGGTAGACAAAGGAAAAGCAAGGGGAGGGGCCCCTGAATGGAAATCACACAGATAAAAATACTGCATGGTAGAGAAAGGGAAAGCAAGGGGAGGGGCCCCTGAATGGAAATCACACAGATAAAAATACTGCATGCTAGACAAAGGGAAAGCAAGGGGAGGGTCCCTGAATGGAAATCACACAGATAAAAATACTGCATGGTAGAGAAAGGGAAAGCAAGGGGAGGGGCCCCTGAATGGAAATCACACAGATAAAAATACTGCATGGTAGAGAAAGGGAAAGCAAGGGGAGGGGCCCCTGAATGGAAATCACACAGATAAAAATACTGCATGGTAGAGAAAGGGAAAGCAAGGGGAGGGTCCCCTGAATGGAAATCACACAGATAAAAATACTGCATGGTAGACAAAGGGAAAGCAAGGGGAGGGTCCCTGAATGGAAATCACACAGATAAAAATACTGCATGCTAGACAAAGGGAAAGCAAGGGGAGGGTCCCTGAATGGAAATCACACAGATAAAAATACTGCATGGTAGAGAAAGGGAAAGCAAGGGGGGGGTCCCCTGAATGGAAATCACACAGAAAAAATACTGCATGGTAGAAAGAGGGAAAGCAAGGGGAGGGGCCCCTGAATGGAAATCACACAGATAAAAATACTGCATGCATGGTAGCTAGATGGTAGAGAAAGGGAAAGCAAGGGAGGGGCCCCTGAATGGAAATCACACAGATAAAAATACTGCATGCTAGACAAAGGGAAAGCAAGGGGAGGGCCCCTGAATGAAAACCACACAGTTAACAAATACGGCTCGTGCTCTCCCTACACTTCTTTCGTGCTCTCGTCACTTCCTTCGTGCTGTATTACTGAACGGAGCACAGAAAAAGCTGTTCTATTTGCTTTATTATATAGAATGGTGAGAAAAAGGGCAAGAATCGAGCGCGCGCTTGGTTTGTTTTCTTCAGAATTTTTGATCAAACCAAACAGCCGAAAAATAGCGTCATCAATCCGTGTTCCGTTCTCTGATACAGCGCAGTTTTCAGCCAATCAGAGCGCGCGGATTGACTTGACTATATAATAATGAAGAAATAGAAAACGAGGCAGCGTGTTCTATCGAGTTATAGAAGCACGCGGGAATTGGAAGAAGACGAGAGAAGTGCTAGGAGAAGCACGAGGCGTAGCCGAGTGCTTCTCGCACTTCTCGATAGAGTACTGCTGCCGAGTTTTCTATTTCTTTTATAAAATACAAGTATGATTTTAAAGCAAGTTTTCAATTTTATTCGTTGCAAAAATGTTTAAATATCTGCGCGTGCGTGCACTGTGCTCTCATAGAGCACGCAGAATACGTATCCTTTGGCCAATCAGAGCGCGCGTTATATCATAGTTATTTTATAAATAAAAATACTGCATAGTAGACAAAGGGAAAGCAAGGGGAGGGTCCCCTGAATGGAAATCACACAGATAAACGTGCAATTATGATTATGATATGGTTATGATTACTATTAGGAGGAAAACCCACTTCCACTCTACCAACATCTAATCCAACATCTGGTACTGCTGGATCTAGCTCTTCTAAACGTAGTACCGCAACTGGTCCTACAAAAGAAACTGCCGCATCATCTGGACCTACCAAGGCCAGTACTGTAGCATCTGGTCCTACCAAGTCTGGACCTACAAAAGAAACTGCCGCATCGTCTGGACCTACCAAGTCTGGTCCTACCAAAAAAACTGCCGCATCGTCTGGGCCAACCAAGGCCAGTACTGTAGCATCTGGCCCTACCAAGTCTGGCCCTACAAAAGAAACTGCCGCATCGTCTGGACCTACCAAGTCTGGTCCTACCAAAGAAACTGCCGCATCGTCTGGGCCAACCAAGGCCAGTACTGTAGCATCTGGCCCTACCAAGTCTGGCCCTACAAAAGAAACTGCCGCATCGTCTGGACCTACAAAGTCTGGTCCTACCAAAGCGGAAACTGCCGCATCGTCTGGGCCAACCAAGGCCAGTACTGTAGCATCTGGCCCTACCAAGTCTGGTCCTACCAAAGAAACTGCCGCATCGTCTGGGCCAACCAAGGCCAGTACTGTAGCATCTGGCCCTACCAAGTCTGGTCCTACCAAAGAAACTGCCGCATCGTCTGGACCCAGCAAGGCCAGTACGGTAGCATCTGGTCCTACCAAGTCTGGTCCTACCGAAGAAACTGCCGCATCGTCAGGGCCAACTAGTGGGAGTAGTGCTACAGCAGGACCAACAGAGGGAGTTTCATCAACACCAGGCAAACAAACATCATCACCAAGTAAATTAAATATAGGTAAATATACGTCACTGATACTGCTACATCGTATTTTCATTTTATCTTATCATTGAAGCAAGTGAAATATGGGATACACTGAAGTAGAGAGTCTGAAAACCAACTCTATGATGGCAGGGATAAAAAGAAACTCTCGAAATGATCATCTAGACTGGTAAAAGGTTTTATAGTCTGTAATTCTAGTGTTTGTTTAATCCGAAGCTCAAAACACACAGCTGTGTCAAAGGAACGCACTTGCTGAACACAACATTAAAAGGCTGATACACAATTCACCTCCAATGGTTTTAGACGATGATCTTAATAAAGTAGCTCAAGCTTATGCCGACCAATTAGCTGCCGCCAAAAAAATAAAGCACGCAGATAATTCACAAAGACCAGACCAGGGAGAGAATCTGGCAAAGAAATGCTCTAAACCAGGTAGCTATGATGTCATCACAGCTCTGTCATGAATTCTTCAATTCATCTATTGTTATTTGTTTTTATTTAGACAAAGGATTTGACTGCCAGGCTGCTACAGACTTGTGGTACAATGAGATCAATTCGTATGATTTTGGATCACCAGGATATTCCGAATCTACAGGACATTTTACACAAGTTGTCTGGAAAGCCTCCACCAAACTGGGAATTGGAAAAGCTTCTTATGTTGACGACGGTAAGGAAGAGAAATATGGAGGAACACTGGAAAAAAAAACGCGCGCTCTTTAAACCTTGTCCAAAACATTTCCAACGAATTTCCAAGGTTTGAAGACTAGAACGCGCGCGTTGAATTTAAACTATTTTTTAGTGGAAATTCGTTGAAAATTCAATTTCCAAAGTTTCAAGAGCGTGCGTTTCTTTCCAATGGAAGGGAGGAAAGGAGGAAGGAAAGAGGATATTAGCTCATGTGGGTATGGGTGATAACTACGAGAAATAGGGTATTCCATATTAATACTTTTGTGGTATTCCTTTCAGATGGATTGACTTGTTACGTTGTAGTTGGACGATACAAAACTCCTGGTAACTTGCCTGGACAGTTTCCTGCCAACGTAGTGAGAGGAAGTTACACTAGGCGTCGCTCACATCTTCATCATGTAGTGAAAAAGAGTTCTGCCTTTCGTCTTTCAAAGCAATAATCCACTATTTTCCTTGATCTCGTATTGAATTAGATATCGTCACAATTCAGCAACGTAATGAGACGGGTACGTTGTTAAACATAACCTTATGTAAACTATTAAGAGTGGATGCCAGTAAGGATCGAGACTAATTCTTCAACTCAAAAAATTCGAATTTTATTTTATTTCGCCATATCATTCCTTTCGATGACCTATTTTACCTATTTTACTAAAAAGTTCCAGCGATTTTTATTTTAGGAGAAATTTCCAGTTTTAAAAACCCCGTCTGTCTACTTAATTTTTTTGGGTAAATTATAAGCCAACTTTGAACAGTCGGTGTGTGTTCACCTCTAGAACTACAACAATGACATTAAGCACACTTAATAAACGTTTCTTGGTCTTTTCTACTGTGTAATTTATTGTTCTGTAACTTCTGTAGTTATGTTTCAAATTTGGGCCAAAAAAGGTATACTGAGCGCCATGAACGGAACGTTGAAATATAGGCAATGTTTGAGGCACGAAAAAGGAATCTGGTACATACATTTTTGATGAAAACGCCATGCCCCAGGAAAGCTTCACGTTTGTTCTATCAGTTTAGAAAGTTTCAAGCTGGGAATTCAATGTAGCATTTTTGAGAAATAAAACTATTATGCTTGGGACTGCCAAAATTAGCATAATTTTCGTCCGTCCTGTGGCGGACATTTTTGTCATCAACACAAAACCTAACGCCAAAACACGGCTATCTCGCATTTTTAGTTGATTGCTGCTGATGGAAAACAATGTTCGAGTCAATAGGAATGATTTTCAACAATGTTTGTGTTTCGATAGTCGTAAATAACTCTCTCGCAAAAGTTAAAATTAGCATAGATGGTCGATCAGATAACAGCAAAATACGAATTTTTGTTTTAAACAACGTTTATACGTGAAAATTCCACCCATTCAAGCAAGTATGAATTCTGTTTAGTATTATATTTTATGATTAAAACTATTATTTCATGCCGAAAAAAATTTTATTCGTAAAGGGCAGTAGCGTGACTTGCAGCAGCTACATTGCGTTACATAATTGGCTTGTCAACAAAGTGGAGCATCGTGTCAAAATATCCGAACTCTTCATGATAAAGCGCCAGTTTGAACTAGAAATCAGTGCAATTGTTTGTAAATCTTATTTGGAGCAAACTCTAAGCATTTTAGAGTGAAGAACCACAATTTTCGGAAACGGTGTTTATATTTGATCAATGAATATGCTAATTGTCACTATTTTAGGAGCTTATGTGGCTGAAATAGCTCAAATATGGTTGAAAATAACTCTTATTAACTCCAAGATTGTTATCAGTTGGCAGCGATCAACTAAAAGTGCAAGATAGTCGTGTATTGGAATTAAGTTTTGTGTTTGAACGACAAAAATGTCCGCCACAGGACGAAAATTATGCTAGTTTTTGGCAGTCCCAAGCCTAATAGTTTTATTTTCAAAAATGCTACATTGAATTCCCAAGCTGGAAACTTTCTAAACTGAAAGAAGCAAACGTGAAGCTTTCCTGGGACATGGCGTTTTCTTCAAAAATTGATGTACCAGATTCCTTTTTCGTATTTCAAACATTGCCTATATTTCAACGTTCCGTTTATGGCGCTTAGTATACCTTTTTAAAACCAAATTTGAAAAACAACTACAGAAGTTACAGAAAAATAAATTATGCAGTAGAAAAGATCATGAAACGTTTATTAAGTGTGCTTAATGTCATTGTTTTAGAGCTAGAGGCGAACACACACCGACTGTTCAAATTTGGCTTATTATTTAGCCGAAAATTTTCGGTCGACAGACGGGTTTTTAAAAACTGGAAATTTCTCCTAAAATAAATATCGCTGGAACTTTTTAGTATTTTTCCCTAAAATAGGTCATCGAAAGGAATGATATGGTGAAAGAAAATTAAATTCGAATTTTTTGAGTTGAAGAATTAGTCTCGATCCTTACTGGCATCCACTCTTAATAGATTAACAACTGTCTAACACTGATATTTCGATTCACAGACAATAAAAACTTCAGTAATTAATTAAAGCTGGTAATTATACTTTTCTCAGTACAGTGGATTGTTCTTAGTCTATGCAATGAATGCATTATAACTGAAGCAAGTAGTCCAAGGACTCAGTAAAGACCAAAACAACGTATATATTTTTTGGTAACTATATTTCGGCTATAGCCAGACTAGCCTTCTTCAGGTTATAACTGAGTAGCTTTACAGTATTTTGATTTCGTTACAATGTCATTTTCTGATATATACTTTGACGATTTTACAAGCATTATTCATAGCGCTATCCGCCATCTTTCACTCTCATTACAGTGGATTGTTCTTCTTTTAATACTACTAGTCTTTGCAGTGAATACATTATAACTGAGTAGTTTTCGCATAGTTTATATAGCTACAGTATTTTGATTTCGTTACATTATCTGATATATACCTTGATGATTTTACAAGAATTATTCATACCGCTACTCCGCCATCTTTCTCAGTACAGTGGATTTTATATTGTTCTTGATAATGTTTTTGATGATTATTTCGAAAAGTCTTCATTACACTTCCACTAGTTCGTTACACTAGAATCTCATTTCATTGCTATATACTTTGATAATAACAAGGTGTATACATATTTACAAGATACAATAGTATTGATAGTAACGTAACGATGTTGCCGGGATATTATCATTGCCCCTACAGTTGTGTCTACAGTTGGTGCTGTTGTTTTATTGATAAAGATAATGATGAACGATGATGATGATGATGATGTTAATATTCAGTTAGTGGTACTCCCTCGAACATTGAGTTTCTGAATCCGCAACATTATTACATACTGCTGTCCTAAGATACCGTCTCTTCGTTTGATCGCTGAATACGGCGACTACTTCTAGAGCGGGACTCCAGTATTCCTCCTTCTGTTGTCTCGCATCCTGTAGTGTTACGTTGCGGGCCGGGAACGATGCGAGGGTGGATTAGAAGACAGCTGCCAAACAGATTTTTCAGCCCGTTACGGTAATTCTCGCTGAATATGAAATAAATTAAAGGATTGGAAAAACAACTCATCCACGCAAGAAAAAATGCACTGAAGAACATATTTTGAAAGCCACATGGAACATTCCACTGCCATTTAAAAATAGTAAGAAAGAGTAGAATATGAAGGGGAGCCCACAGGATGACAAAAATGGAGACAATCGAGATCGCAAGGCGTACAATGCGCCTGTTTTGGACGACTTCGCGAACCGATCTCATTGTAAAATCACTTCCAACAACATGACGAGCGTACAACCTGCGTAGCAAGTAATAGTACATAATTGTCATAATGAGAAGAGGAACAGCATAAAGACATGAAAATGTTACAAGGTAAAAGGTTTTTTCCACCTCCAATGGATTGCCAAACGCTTCACCCCATAAGTGCAGGCAAGAGAAACCTTCCTCTACAGGCATTAGCCTCAAGATATGGAAGTATATGGAATGGTAACCAATGGAAACCACCCATGTCGTTGTCACGGCAACCACACGAAGGATGGTATTTGTTTGTCGTGCTCGGAATGGGAACACCACAGCGTAAAAACGTTCAATTGCTATGGCAACGTGACTATAGATGGATACTGCGGTGGAGACATCTTGTACAAAGCTTACAAACTTGCATGAAAACGAGCCAAACTCACCATGAATAAGCCATGTGTGGTTTGAAAGTTGGAGAGCTATTTCCTTTGGAATGACCATTATTCCAAATATCAAATCGGAAACAGCCATGTTCGCTATGAAAATGTTGGTTATTGTCCGCATCTCTCTGTTCTTGCAGAGTACGGCTAGAACCAGGATATTGCCTACAATTGATAGCAAGCCTAACAGCGATAAGGCTACAGTCTTTATGATGGCAGCTATCTCGTCATTTTCAAGATGTACCTTACAGCCAGACTGAGTAGCATTCGTAACGTTTTCCATATTGAAGGCTTCTGATCAGTAATAACATCAACTTTAAATCTAAACCTTGCTATGTTATCTAATTATATTAATATTCTGCCTTAAGAAAATGATTCCAAACGGTTTGTCACACGACTTGCGAGGTCCAGTTCTTTTCCTGGCTTGTTTTCCTTTGCTGTTTTTTTATTGTCAAGTTATTTGTCTTGAATTGTGAAATGAGTTTGAATGTTTCCTTTGTCGAAAATCACCTGGTTTCTCAGTGTCTCGCTCTCTGTCCTTCACAGTAACTCTAAAGCAAAAAGAACAGAAAACACGATATACGTTTACCTGATATAACTGATCTAAACATTAGGACACAATGAGAATAATAATAATACTAATAACGATAATTGTATCATCTATCTATAATCCCATACAAGCACCTATGGTATTATTTTCATATTTTTCAAATTGTCCAAATTATTAATTTGGCCATAATCCAAATTATCAATTTGGATAGTTTTCGTATGGACGTTTCTTAAGAAAATAGTTTTCGTATGGACTTTTCTTAAGAAAATACATATGATATAATTAACAAGTAACAGGACTACATGCCTGTCCAATTTGGAAATAATTGAATTCAAACATAATTAATGAAGGGCTAATTAATAGAAATGGGAGCAGAAGAACACGAAAGACGAACCGGCAGAGCAAGACAATATAAACAAGAAACGTACCATGGCACGAAACAGGGTGCAGAAAAAGCTAATCGACTATTCTTTGAGGTATAAATCGTTCTAACTTCTACTGACTACACTCAGATATTTGTTGTTTATAAATCAGTTACCTTCATTCAGTATACATTCTCCTCAACCAAATGTTTACAGTATTTGTATTAAATATGACTTTCTTTTACAATCAACTGATTTTAACCAAATGCAAGTCAGATGAGTTCGTTGAGTCAAAGGCAATAAAGTATACAGCAAAGGCGGATTCATCATGTTTCAATACTGACGTCATAACAACCAAGTCATACTCGTTTCTCATTGGCTCTTTTGTCAAGTGCTACCTTTAGCTTTCAAAACCTGACATAATCTGATGATCCTACTCAAGAGCTTTTACTAATAATCAAACTTGAAGTATTTGTTGCTTTTAAAGATAACTAACTAATGAGGACTCAGACCTGAAAGATGAACAACAATCTTTAATTAGCAGGATAATTTCAATTAGGAACGTGCTTGATCAAATGCCACAATGTTAGTCGTCCGTACACACGTGCTGTACCGAGACGACAACATACAGCGTTGCCAGTAGAGTTGGAAAAGTTTATTTATGCTCTTATTTCAAAACGACTGTCTGTGTCAGTAAAAAAGCGACATTGTTTTGTGATATATTGTTGACTGATTTACAGCTAAGTGCATGGCTGAAGAGGTTTGCTTTTAGCGGATAAAGACATGAGATTTCACTCGTTCTCAGCCAAAATAGTAGGCTCAGTATCCAGCCGCTGGGGTTTCGTGCGCCCGCGATACTCTCCCCCTCACGGCTGGGCGCACGAGCTAGAAAGCGTGTCCGTGACGTTTTATGTAATTAGCATAAATAAATATAAAAACGGAAGCGGAAGTGAAATTCTATTCGGTTGAAAATCCAATTTACTCGAGCTTTATTCGCGCTCGGTGAAATGTCGATTGTCGTTTAGTGCGAATGTCTTTGTTTGTGCTAAATAACCAGAGTGGTTGAATCATTTGCCAAAAACAGGAAGAAAATAAAAGGAAACTGAGGTCTTTGCAAGGAAATGTTTCTTCAATCTTGCACAACACGCCACATTTCATACACTCATCTTCTTGTCCTTCTTAAAAGAAAGCCGCTTTACAGTGGATTTCACACAACTTTGGCCGCTCCGACTGCGAAGTTCGTTCGCAATTCCCAAGTTTGCTAACGAACTTCGGAACTTCAAAGTGAAATTGACCAGAGTAGATGTTTGAAGCTGATGAACGTCATCGCAATAAAAGGACTTTATCTCCATAATGCAGTTTGAAATACACTTAACTTTTTGAAACATTTCGTTTGAGATGCAATTCTTGCAAATATTTGAATTCGAGACATAAACATTACTCACGGTTCACCGAACCAAGCCAGTTCACAGTGAAGTCGGCAAAGATCGTTATTGAACTTTATAGCAATCGGAGCGGCCAAAGTTGTGTGAAATCAACTGTAATGGCCAACTGTAATGCCCTTTGATGAAAGGAAGCTAACTTGGTATTTCATGAGAGACACTAGCGGCGATATCACGAGGTCAAAGACTGAGTGGAGCAGCTTGGAAAATTAGGAGATTTTCCAGAACCAGTAGGAAGAACAACGAACTGGACATCCTTTCCCAGAACTATTTCTTTTAAAGCTAAACGCTGTTTTTCTTTAAAACTCTCTAAATTAAACTTCTCAAGCCAAGGGCATATTCACAAGCATCAAAACTCTCCATCACGCCATTTTTAATCTTATGCGTCATTTTTAATTTATGCCCCCTAAAAACTGGGGGGCAGATTTCTGATTGGTTGACAAAAACAAACGGCAAGCTCGTGCGCCCAGCCGTGAGGGGGAGAGTATCGCGGGCGCACGAAACCCCAGCGGCTGGATACTGAGCCTACCAAAATAGTTGAACTTTATCTTCACAAATTTCAGAAATCAAAGTCCGATAAAATTGATTTAGTCATAAATGTTTGTATAAGATTTATAATATAATCCGAAGATCAATGAAACTAAAAGACCCACGCTGCCACCATTACAAACATCTAAACGAACCCGTTCATTACTAACGCCCTGCTGGCACTCAACATTGTCTAAGGGGGGAGGGGGAAGGGAAATTCTCAAGGGCTTCCCACTTTGTTTAGACTGCGCATGGCGATAATCTTAAATATGAAGGAGCCAAAAGTCTCCACTTAATTATTTTGCAAACGATTGTATTTTTGGGTATAATTCTTCTTCTAGAAGTTTTATGGAATCATTTATGTATACGAGAATATCAATCATTTATGTATACGAGAATATCAATCATTTATGTATACGAGAATATCAATCATTTATGTATACGAGAATTTATATCAATCATTTATGTATACGACGATACAGTCATCAGTTGCAAAAATTCTGGCCGCCACGATATATCTAGCCTGCGTAGCCAGGCTCTCTGGGGCAGGGAAAGGGAGGGGGAGATGGGTCTGGGGACGAGGAGGGGAGCGAAGAGGGGGATTGGGGAGAAGGGAAGGGAATGAGAGCCTGCAAGCAAGGCCGGGTATTTTAGATAACTCGCGGCCGCCAGAGGCCGCGAATTTCTATTGGTCTAAATTGACCAAAGTGACATGTGATTAACAGACAGATTCTAACACATCCCAGACCAAGCCAATCCTTTTGGTATTTTATAGTGGATGCGTGAAGTCAAGAATGTAATTTATTAGAGAAGTTCAATTAAAACAAGAGCAAGATCAAGCCGTAATACCTTGCTGCTGACTTGCCCAATCGGCGGAACGGCTCAGCTGAATATCTTCAACCGTTTGGCTTGTATCGTGGTTTAGTCCTTGAACGTGAGTTACGGCTTTATAGATAGATAGATAGACACCTTTATTTAAACTCAAATAACGTGTAAATTATTACTTCTTGACTTTAACCGACCCAGGAGCCCATAAGTAGGAGCGTCCATACGGTATTGGGTAGTGTCACAGCGTTTTCACAAGTGTGGTTATTTTTAGAACAGTTTTCCCGCGAATTTTGACCAATCAGAGAACGTTTCCGGTATGACGTTTTTTATGAATTTTGATGAGATGGCAGGTAAAATAAAGATGGCATCTGATAGCGACAAATAGTATTCTTCAATTGAACTAAACTACGAATCGTCTAGTGATAGTGAGAGCAGTATTGAGTCATTCGGTACATCAGAATCAATTGAAAGTGATAGTTTAATAGTTTGATAGTGGTGACGATTGTGCTTCTAAAGGCATCCAAAGCAAGTCAGGTTCGAAGAACTCGAACACGAAGTGACCGAATGAGAAGCTGTTGTACAAAGTTGTAGCGTATGGATGCAAATTAGCCGAAGACTTTCAAAGACATATTTTCGTCTAAACGGCTATTTCGTCAGAAAGTGAATTCAATTTATTCTTGGATGTGGTTTAGTGGTATCTTGTAATTATCGTTGTGGAGTTTGAAGACAAGGCTATTCAAAAACAAATTCGCTGAAACTGCATGATGAGCGACAAGACGACTAGTGAGTCACGAGTGAATCAAATTACAAATAAGATTGGTGAAAGTAAGCGTGTTTGTTGTGTCTTTTCTGTTACCTAAAATTACTTAAAAATGGATTGTGAATATTTTTTGCCGGTGAGTCTGATTTGAAATACATTAATAAAAACACGCTTCATTCAAGTTTTGATGTTTAATTTACACACGCTTCACTGTCAATATATAAAAGTTGAGCAAAAATGACTCAAAATGACTTTGTTTTTAAACATTCAGTTACCTTCTTACTGCGGTACTCAGTATTATGCGAACTCAGACATTCAAACAGTCGGCTGAACTTGTCAATTACTCTAGTAATCAAATGCAAAACTCAAACGAATTCAAAACTAAATACATATTCTTCGACCAAATGATCCATAATTTAGCTCAAAATCATATTTGGTTTCCATTTGGTCAATGGGTCTTCTGACTTTTATTGAGAATCGCAGTAAGAGGTTTTTGACTGGTTGAAGTAAGCCGTGCTTTGAACCATCGGCATCAATTAATATGACCATGTGCTCGCGAAGAACTTAATCGCTTTCAATGCACCTTACTTGACTTTAACTTTGATTTTCTAACGTTTCTGTGAGAGGCACAACGCTCCATAATACGTTTGTATTTCTCCGTGAAGTTAACATGAACTGATATTTCTGATCAGAAAACACGCGTTCACATTATCTATCCACGAAACTCTGCCACGAAGCCGCCTGGCCATCACTTCAATTCAAACCCTGTAAGTTCACTTCGTTCGGGAAACGCAGTCTAGAATTTTAGGTCAAGGTTCAAAGTAGCGGCCTATGGAATCCCGGGAAGTTGTTGGTATGATAAAATTAGGAATCAGACACAAAGAAAACTGGATAATTCTGACTTTTATTTGTACATTTATTCGGGTCTGTCCGCCATTTTATTTTTGTCGTGAAACCGGAAATGAAACCGTTATACCGGAAACGTTCTCTGATTGGTCAAATGACCTTCTTTCGCGGAAAAAACTGTTCTAAAAATAACCACACTTGTGAAAACGCTGTGACATAGACCCAGTATGGAGCATGGACGCTCCTACTTATGGGCTCCTGACCGACCCCAAAGAAAATTCGTTGCGTTTTAGTTTGGATTTTTGTCCAGTATTTACTATTGTTGTGGGGTTCTGCGCGTGAATTGTCCCTTGACCTTGTAATCTCTCTCATTTCCGGCGCAATTTGATTGGTTGGTGAAATTCGATCTCGCGTTGTTTAAAAGTAGGCGGTTATCTAAAATACCCGACCTTGCTTGCAGGCTCTCATTCCCTTCCCTTCTCCCCAATCCCCCCTCTTCGCTCCCCTCCTCGTCCCCAGACCCATATCCCCCTCCCCCTCCCCCTTTCCCTGCCCCAGAGAGCCTGGCTACGCAGGCTACGATATATCAATATATCAATATATCGGATGCATTATGGGTAATTAAATAATACTATTTTGAGTTTCCTAACTTATTAAATGAAGCAAAATTTACAAACAACAAACGTATGACTAAAATAAACATTATACTAAATATTTATACCAACTTTGCTGGCGTTAACCCGCTTTAAGGGGAATTTGCTATTATTTAATTACCCATAATGCACCCGATATATTGATATTTCGCAGCGGCCAGAATTTTTGCAAATGACTGTATCAGTCATTTATGTATACAATGAAAGCCGTGTGTTATAACAAGGCTAACTCTAAGCCAAAATAGTCTAGACTATGTCACAAATGTCAGTGATTTGTAAATACTATGATAACAACAACAACAATGATAACAACAACAATCATATATATATTTGTTATGTTTGTAGCATTAATAGTTTTATTATTTAGGGCCTGGATGAAAATTACTTTTGTGTAACTCTAGTCACCCTCTTTAAATAAAGCGTATTATTATTATTATTATTATTATTATTACAATGACAATGATAATAACAACAACAAGAATGATAACAACAACAACAATAATAATAACAACAATAACAACAAGAATAATGATAACACAACAACAATGATAACGTTAACAACAACAACAACAACAACAACAATGATAACAATGACAATAATGATAACAACAACAATGACAACAACAACAATGACAACAACAACAATGACAACAACAACAACGATGATAACAACAACAATGACAACAACAACAACAACGATGATAACAACAACAATGACAAAAACATTAACAATGACTACAACAACAATGATAACAACAACAATGACAACAACAACAACGATGATAACAACAACAATGACAACAACAACAACTATTACAACAACAATGACAACAATGACAACAACAACAATGACAACAACAACAATGATAACAACAACAATGACAACAATGACAACAACAACAATGACAAAAACATTAACAATGACTACAACAACAATGATAACAACAACAATGACAACAACAACAACGATGATAACAACAACAATGACAACAACAACAACGATGATAACAACAACAATGACAACAACAACAATGACAACAACAACAACGATAACAACAACAATGACAACAATGACAACAACAACAATGACAACAACATTAACAATGACTACAACAAAAATGATAACAACAACAATGACAACAACAACAATGACAACAACAACAATGACAACAACAACGATGATAACAACAACAATGATAACAACAACAATGACAACAACAACAACGATGATAACAACAACAATGACAACAACAACAACGATGATAACAACAACAATGACAACAACAACAATGACAACAACAACAACGATAACAACAACAATGACAACAATGACAACAACAACAATGACAACAACATTAACAATGACTACAACAAAAATGATAACAACAACAATGACAACAACAACAACTATTACAACAACAATGACAACAATGACAACAACAACAATGACAACAACAACAATGATAACAACAACAATGACAACAATGACAACAACAACAATGACAACAACAACAACGATGACAACAACTCGGCAACAATGACAACAACAACAACAATGACAACAACAACAATGATAACAACAACAATGACAACAACAACAATGACAACAACAACAACGATAACAACAATGATAACAACAACAATGACAACAACAACAATGACAACAACAACAATGACAACAACAACAACGATGACAACAACAACAATGACAACAACATTAACAATGACTACAACAACAATGATAACAACAACAATGACAATGATAACAACAACAATGACAACAACAACAATGACAATGATAACAACAACAATGATAACAATGACAACAACAACAGTGACAATGGACAATGATAACAACAACAATGACAACAATGATAACAACAACAATGACAATGATAACAATAACAATGACAATGATAACAACAACAATGATAACAATGACAACAATGATAACAACAACAGTGACAACAACAATAACATTGACAGCAACGACAACAAATAAACAAAAGTTATATTTGCTAATTTTAATAGCCGTTCAGTGCCATAGAAATAGTTAATATACACGATTGGTCGGCTTAAAGGAAGCTAATCAAGTTTTTCCTGATTCTCGGCACGATAGTGTAATCTACCAAAAGTGATCGTTTAGTGATGTAGTACGTAGTAAAGTGAGTAACTGAGCTTTGTTCCAGTAATTAATGAAATACCATTGTTTGATCGGACTAAATAATAAAATAAGGAAATCTTAGAAGGGTTCCTGCGTCATTTTCCGATTACAAGGTATCGCAGCACTGATTGATTGTTGTGCTACGATAAATCAATCTGTAATTCATTTACTTAACTATCCGGCTTAACCCTTGAACAAAAAGGTTTTATTTTAGTATGTTAATATTAATGTGTCTTCACTAGTTGTTGTATATCTAATGCACGTTCACGACAAACTGTAATTATAATATGATAGGATAGTCGATATCGGGTTTGTTACCCAGGGTGAATTAACCTCTTTGAAAAAACGCACGTTAAAAAAGGGAAACTACATACTGATCACACAAAAAGGACGACTATCAATAGAGGCCCTGATACAATATAAAAACTATATCCAAACTAATATAAAAAAACCTAATATTACTAAGTGAGATGTAATACTAGTAATCCCTCTTATGGTGTGTCCTTTGTCGTTCATTAAACACTAGAACGATATCTATTTTATCACTCAATTCAGAGTGTAAAAATTATTTTTTCATTTGTAATCAATCATATTTGATCGATCAAAGAAGCGACCTACTGCATACTAAATCGGTAAATGAGTAGAGTCGATCACTTTTGTCATGAGGAGTAGGGCAACCACTCCCTGTATTATCAACTCCAAATAACTTATTTCTCCCCCGGTAGCTATGAAATCGCGCGCTTTCATTGGTTGTTGAAGCGGGCGGTGTTTTCTATATCTGACCACGGTCCGGTAACCTAGCATACCGGACTGCCCTTCAATAACACAATTTGAAGAAAAACAAAATATTATTTCTTGTTTTGTTTGTTGTGTGCTTTGTTGTTTTTCTCTTTTTGTTTTCTTCTTCTTCCTTTTTTTTTTTTTTTTTTGCAGTTCACGTTTTTAGTAGTCATGGCTGACAGTTGGCGAAAAATAACACAAAGGAAACCAATAAATAAAAACTGTGTCCTCGGCCTTGAAAACGGATGCCCAAGACCTCGGGCACAGTTTTTCGCTATCCGGACCGACCAAAGCCGGTAAATAACTTCTATATATATATGCTTGTCGTAGACCAATGTATTATCAATATAAGTATGTCTGCAGTTATTGAAGATTTCAACAAATCGATGATTTTGTACAACGAACATAGAACTGAGATATACAGTCATTTGGAAAAATTCTGGCCGCTACGAAATATCAATATATCAATATATCGGGTGCATTATGGGTAATTAAATAATAGCAAATTCCCCTTAAAGCGGGTTAACGCCAGCAAAGTTGGTAGAAATATTTAGTATAATGTTTAATTTAGTCATAAGTTTGTTGTTTGTAAATTTTGCTTCATTTAATAAGTTAGGAAACTCAAAATAGTATTATTTAATTACCCATAATGCACCCGATATATTGATATATTGATATATCGTGGCGGCCAGAATTTTTGCAAATGACTGTATATAGAGATGCAATATCAGTATTAAATGAAGCATAGTACCTGTACTGACAGCATACGATTGAATAGTGTTATCAGTCTAACATACAAATCCTTCTGTTTAGTGACTTGCTCTTATATCATTGTAAGAAAAGGATATATTCATTATTCACGTACGTGATACATCTACAAAGTTATTGGGAAATAATGGACCACGAAACAAGAGAAAGACCACTCTTAACCGGATTAACAAGAAAATTATAGTATTAAATTTTGGTATAGAATTTAAAGTTTAAGTACATTTCCTGCTACTAGAAAGGTCGACATCAATCATGCTCAGACATTCAATTTCTTCGTTCTTTACTGAAATACTGTACTCGATCTGCCTGACAAAGTATAAAGTAAGCTAAAACCAGCACAGATGGATACTAGAAAGTTTAACTGTGTTAATGATCACTGAGAAAATAAAAGTAATTGAAGACATAAATGGCGCACGTATTCTGAACTTACAATATTTTAAAATCAATAATTTTACTGCTACTGCTACCGCTAGTGCTGCTGCTGCTGCTAAGTACTGCTACTGCTACCGCTACTGCTGCTGCTGCTGCTGCTACTGCTGCTGCTATACTGCTACTGGCTACTGCTGCTGCTGCTACTGCTGCTGCTACTGCTACTGCTACTGCTACTGCTACTGCTACTGCTGCTACTGCTACTGCTACTGCTACTGCTACTGCTACTGCTACTGCTACTGCTACTGCTACTGCTACTGCTACTGCTACTGCTACTGCTACTGCTACTGCTACTGCTACTGCTACTGCTACTGCTACTGCTACTGCTACTGCTACTGCTACTGCTACTGCTACTGCTACTGCTACCGATACTATAACAGGGACTTGAACTATAGGTGTCATTTAGCTGGGGTTTAGAGGGTGCTGATAAACCACCCTATAGATCCGTCCCAGCTAGGATGTGCGGTGGTTGACGATGGCGGCTAAAATGATCCGTGATAAAGTAGCTGGATCGGGAGCAGTTTTTGCTATTGTAGAAAGATTGTCTTAGTGTTTCGCTTTAACAACTTTCACACCTGAAGGATCGATATTGAATATCACGCCAAACTTCAATTATCTCAGTACTCCTTTTGGTGTACGCTTTTAGCAAACCGGAAATTTATCGACATATTTTGTCGGATAACTTTTGATTTTAGGTGTTTTAAATGAGAAATATAATATGGATGTTGCAAAGGTGAATTAAAAAAATACTTATTTATTTAATTGTTAGATTTATCTAGACCTTTTTGAACTATTGACTTTCACTTTCTTGCATATTTCATTATTTATATATAGTTATTTGTTATTTTTATTAATTGTAAAGGCATTGAGACTATGTAATGCACAAGAACTTTAGCTATTATTATTATTATTATTATATGGTCATTCACCAAATCCGGCTAAAATTAAACTACTCAACGCGGTGACTATGTACTAGCCTTTAACGACTTAGCTACGATGACAGTTGGAAAAGTAAACTCCGGCTTTCATTGTTAATGAATCACATTTGATAATTTTAATTATCTTATGATAATTAACTTAGATCATTTTCATTTTCATCGTCATCATCATCATCAGCAGCAACATTTCAATAGGGATAGAGGCTCTACTTAGCGCCTAGAACGACTATATAGTGTATACATAGAGAAAAACGAAAAATAAACCTCGCGGCTGTGTTGATGTTTGATTTTATGTATTACTTTGTATACAGAATATCATCCAATATGACTGATATGTAATTAAAGCCCAGTTAGTTTTCTCTTTGAAATTGCATGGACTTATTATATATAATAAGTTCCTTTTACTTTCAATTTTCTAAAGTGCTCTTTAACTATCAATTATATTACACAAAAACAATTTAAAATAAGTACAGTTTCACAGGTTCACATATCAAAAGACCTCTAGATCCCATATATAAAGTGGTGGGGGTGCTCGTTGTACCTTTGAGGATTTGAAATCCGCGATTTCGTACCGCTTAGGGGGTCTCAGATTTAAAAGGAACACCAAGACGCCAAGTCGGTACCTTTCTAGGGTGTCTGTCAGCAAATAAACACCAAATAAGATTGGTTTGCGAGGCTTCTGAGGCATCGAAAATTAACCGCAAAATGCAAAGGAATTAATATACTTATTGTTTTAGACCTCTTAGGAGTGACAATTATAATTTCGTGCCACGTCCACTTGGAAGAGACTCAGGTACCTCTTAGGGGTCATTTTCAAAATTTCCAACGCGCATCCTCACCACTTTCTATATGGAAGTCCCCCCGCAATCTAGATCTTGAGCATTTCCACGAGCATCCTCACCACTTTCTATATGGAAGTCCCCCCGCAATCTAGATCTTGAGCATTTCCACGAGCATCCTCACCACTTTCTATATGGAAGTCCCCCCGCAATCTAGATCTTGAGCATTTCCACGAGCATCCTCACCACTTTCTATATGGAAGTCCCCCCGCAATCTAGATCTTGAGCATTTCCAACGAGCATCCTCACCACTTTCTATATGGAAGTCCCCCCGCAATCTAGATATTGAGCATTTCCACGAGCATCCTCAGCACTTTCTATATGGAAGTCCCCCCGCAATCTAGATCTTGAGCATTTCCAACGAGCATCCTCACCACTTTCTATATGGAAGTCCCCCCGCAATCTAGATCTTGAGCATTTCCACGAGCATCCTCAGCACTTTATATATGGAAGTCTCCCCGCAATCTAGATCTTGAGCATTTCCAACGAGCATCCTCACCACTTTCTATATGGAAGTCCCCCCGCAATCTAGATATTGAGCATTTCCAACGAGCATCCTCACCACTTTCTATATGGAAGTCCCCCCGCAATCTAGATCTTGAGCATTTCCACGAGCATCCTCACCACTTTCTATATGGAAGTCCCCCCGCAATCTAGATCTTGAGCATTTCCAACGAGCATCCTCACCACTTTCTATATGGAAGTCCCCCCGCAATCTAGATATTGAGCATTTCCAACGAGCATCCTCACCACTTTCTATATGGAAGTCCCCCCGCAATCTAGATCTTGAGCATTTCCACGAGCATCCTCACCACTTTCTATATGGAAGTCTCCCCGCAATCTAGATCTTGAGCATTTCCAACGAGCATCCTCACCACTTTCTATATGGAAGTCCCCCCGCAATCTAGATCTTGAGCATTTCCAACGAGCATCCTCACCACTTTCTATATGGAAGTCCCCCCGCAATCTAGATATTGAGCATTTCCAACGAGCATCCTCACCACTTTCTATATGGAAGTCCCCCCGCAATCTAGATCTTGAGCATTTCCAACGAGCATCCTCACCACTTTCTATATGGAAGTCCCCCCGCAATCTAGATCTTGAGCATTTCCACGAGCATCCTCACCACTTTCTATATGGAAGTCCCCCCGCAATCTAGATCTTGAGCATTTCCAACGAGCATCCTCACCACTTTCTATATGGAAGTCCCCCCGCAATCTAGATATTGAGCATTTCCACGAGCATCCTCACCACTTTCTATATGGAAGTCCCCCGCAATCTAGATCTTGAGCATTTCCAACGAGCATCCTCACCACTTTCTATATGGAAGTCCCCCCGCAATCTAGATCTTGAGTTTTCTTTGTCCATGATTGCTATTTGAAGTTTTCCTAGGAACAATTTATCCCGCAACTAGAGTCAAAATAATAGTAATATGTTGCGGGGTATTTAATTATATTCATGCTATCTCGAACTCTGTTATCTCGAACTCCCCGCTATCTCGAACACAAACCCATTTCCCTTGGATTTGCCCCTGTTTTTTTTTTACTATCAGCTACTATCGGCTAAAATCTCGTACTCGGCCTATCTCGAACTCCCCTCTATCTCGAACACAAACCCATTTCCCTTGGATTTGCCCCTGTGTTTTTTTACTATCAGCTACTATCGGCTAAAATCTCGTACTCGGCCTATCTCGAACTCCCCTCTATCTCGAACACAAACCCATTTCCCTTGGATTTGCCCCTGTGTTTTTTTTACTATCAGCTACTATCGGCTAAAATCTCGTACTCGGCCTATCTCGAACTCACCTCTATCTCGAACTATTTTCGATTCCCTTGACCCAAATCAACCCTGGTTTTCTCGAACTCTGAAAATAATTTTAATCAGTTTAAAACCTTAGTTAGGTCTTTTCTTTTTAAACAAGCCTTTGCTTGTTATGATAGCTAGTATTTAGTCTACCGTACGTGTATATGTTTAGAATTAAATTTTTATTTTTAAATTTATAGATACACCTAATTGCAAAAATATTGTCATATAAAAAAGAAAAATACCAAATAGGAATTAATTAAAAGACAAAAGGAGAAGTAGAGCTTGAGTGCTCTGCTTTTCTTTTTTGTATGACAGCGTTCTTACAATTAGATGTATATAATTGTATGTTTTATTAGTATAATTTTAGACAGTGAAAATAGAGTTTCGCGCGCTGTGATTGGTCGAGCGACCAGTGATTATGAGACGATAATCACTTCGCCTTCGGCGAATAATTGTTAAATAGTTATTTTGCATTGTTTATTTTTAGATTTATATTTTTTGTTATATGAGGCGCATTTGATCATATCCATATGCGAATTTGCGCCATATAAATATTAAATTATTATTATTATTATTATTAACTCTAGATCTAACGATAAAGTCGATTCGTATCACGCCTGTGCTGGCTCACAAACAACTATATCAAAATGCATATTTATTAATGATAATAATAAAAGGAGTTTGTTGATTTTTTGTTTGTTTGTTTGTTTGTTGATTTGTTGCGTTTGTTGCATATTTTTTCAAACAAAATTGTATGATATACAACTGTAGCTGCATTTGAAACACTGTGTTAATTATTAATGAAAATATCAGTGAAATGACAATTTGAATGAGGCAGGGAGTGGGAATGGGATTCAGGCCGGATTATTATTATTTTAATTTAGGTGTCCTTATTTAGTAGGAAACTGCTATTTTACCTGACATAGAAATGTTGTTGTACAATGTTTTGTCAGGTTTTCTTTATTGATTCTCTTGCAAAAGTAATGTTAACGGTTTTGATTTCAGACGAGTTTTAGGCCTAGTTCAGACGTACGCGTTGTGCTAATCATGAGCCGTTCTCATTTCAAACAATAGATAATGAGACGATTCTTTTGAAGTAATTAAGAACGGCTCTTGGAAAGTACGGCGTTTGAACTAGGCCTATTGTCACGTGATATGTATGACGTCAAGGAGGAAAAGTGATTTCCTATTACCTTTTCTGTGATCAGATTATGAAACAACCGTTCCTATCCATGTCAGTCTTTAACAGTCAGTTTGACAAACCGTCGTTCCAATGGATCTGATAGAGTAAGTGAACGATCGGCTATTTCCAGAAAATAGAAAAGGAAACTGACGGCAGTGTCACTTTGTAGCGTGCTGGAAAGAAGATAAATGTTAGCTTTTTGAGTGTAAAGTTTGGAGCTAGTAGAGCTTCAGTTTAAACTAACGAACGAGATGTTAGAGATACCGTCAATGCTATCTCTCTAACTTATCTCGTTAAGTAAGTATCAGCTACAGTGAAAGGACTATATATACTGACAGATGTTTTGACAGCCACTAGGACTTTAGAGCGAATAACATATGTTTTGACATGATTCAATGGATATTAGACATGCCGTCAGTAAAAGGAACAACTTATGAAATCTTTGTTCACTGATCATGACAATATACAGAAAATAACTGCATTTCGAAAGGCAGTTATACTATTGTTTTGAAAATATAGCCGCTACAGTAAAGACCCGTATAAAAGAAACTGCAGATTAAGAACCTCCGTGAAATATAGCCAATACACCGAATGCAATAATGGTGTCCAATTTCAATTGCCATTGTTCTGGACTGACTAGCCTCTCAAGGAGGTGAAAATGCTTTTGTGTTTCCACATGAACACGAGGTTAGTCAGTCCAGAACAATGGCAATTGAAATTGGACGCCATTATTGCATTCGGTCTATTAAGCATCCAATATATAAGAACCAGTTCAGCCTGACAAACTGAATCTTATGCAAAAACTTAATAAAGTTCAGAACACCCAGGCAGAGGGCATGCTTAAGCCGAATCTACACGAGCAAGTTTTCCTTGACAAGTTTTCGATTCCTTGACAAGTACTGCGACAAAAACATCGCGAATTTTTCCTTGTCAAGGAAAACTTGACAAAACATTGACAATTTTTCTTTGTCAAAGAAATCTTGTCAAGGAAAACTTGTTCGTGTAGATGCGGCTTTAAAAGGTCATTGGAAACAGCCATTAACAGAAATATTATAATTACTGTACAAAGAAATTCAGTGAACAATGATATGCTTGCTGCACAGATAAAAAAGATAGAAAAGTCACTCACCGATATACAATGTCGTCCTCTTCAGTGTCGTATAGGGAGGTGTTATCATTTTTTTAGGTAATTCTTTAGTTTTGCACTGCGCAATTCTACTGCGCATAATATGGCGTGACCAGAGTATTGCGACATAATTACGTGAAAAATTAAAATACATGAACTTAAAAAAAGTATCGAATCTGATTGCGATCTTGACCGTTAAGAGAAGTGCATGGATTCTTGATAAAAAAAAACAACAAGAAAGTTGAGGATTGTTTTGTGTTAAAGTTGGAATACAATTTTAGCTTTGGAGTGTGCGCGCTACTGACTTGAGCCATCATCGCCATCGAGCGCGTGCTTGGTTCCTTTTCTTCAGAATTGCACAATGCGTTCGGGTATCCAGATTCTATTCAGTCCATCTTACGTTATGTGACGACACTAAACACGGCTGCGTAGTTAACACGGGAATTTCTCTTGTTCGAAAGTACCGAGGGCTCGCTCTTTCCAGTAGCGCTCGTCGTGTTTTCGACAGATCATTCGTTTAATAAACAAACACGTATGCTCAAATTTGCTAGGTATTGATTTACAAGTGTATTGGGTAGAGGCAATCTTCTAACTGATGAACTTAGAGGAGGGAGGTGATTTCACGACGACAGTGGCGCCAGGCTTGTTGCTGTCAGTTGGTGAAATTGCCTCCCTGGCCGTTCTGTGGGTGGATTCCTAGACGAAGGCATTGAGTTGTGGCCCTGGCCGTTCTGTGGGTGGATTCCTAGACGAAGGCATTGAGTTGTGGCCCTGGCCGTTCTGTGGGCCTGGATTCCTAGACGAAGGCATTGAGTTGTGGCCCTGGCCGTTCTGTGGGTGGATTCCTAGACGAAGGCATTGACGTTGTGGCCCTGGCCGTTCTGTGGGTGGATTCCTAGACCTAGACGAAGGCATTGAGTTGTGGCCCTGGCCGTTCTGTGGATGGATTCCTAGACCTAGACGAAGGCATTGAGTTGTGGCCCTGGCCGTTCTGTGGGTGGATTCCTAGACCTACGAAGGCATTGAGTTGTGGCCTCTAAAGAAAGCACCCGGTGCTATATCTTGCCAGTATGAAAGGCGTGACTTCCCCTATCAAAATGTTCCCTTTGTTTGCGAACGGTCATCCTAAGGAAATGGCTATTGTTCAGTTAGTTGAAGGATGGAATTATATTCAGCCGTCTATCTTACTGCGCATTGACCAATTGATAGACTAAGTTATTGATAATGGAACAATCGCTTATCATGACTGTCTCTTCTTACAGAACACGACTATAATTATGACCATGAGAATAAGGAGTACAGAAGTCACTACTACGCCTATGATGAGCGACTCTCGCTTAATTGTCGGAGCCTCTTGCTTGAGGTCTAATAGACTTGACAACGTCACAGTGCGTTCCTGTGTACTCTTCGGTACAATTACAGGCTAAAGACTGATCAGCACTAATTTTGGCCCATTTCGAATCATATCGCGCATTTCTGGTCATTTCTGGTCATTCTAGGTCGATGATTCGTTTGTCTGTCCAATTTTAAAACAAATCGTATGTGTGAAAGCCAGTGAAAAAAGAAGAAGAAGAAGAACAATAATAACAATAATCTCCCTCCTTTCCCCCTTCCTAGTAGTAGTAAGTAAAGTAGTAAGTAGTTTATTTAAACAAGTATCGACGAGGAGCAAAAGCTCGTTCAAAATACGAACAAGTGCAATTCTTGGTTTTCAATCAATCCCTTGAGAATCAAGAGATAAAGACACGGCGGCCATGTTTGTTGAACAAACAATAGACACTAATGAGCAATCTTTTGTTGAAGTTCAACCAAGATGGCCGCCGTGACGTGTATTGCAAACCAGCAATATACTAATATTCTAATTAACAAAGCTAACAACTAATCCTGGCCCCCACCCACCCCCTCCCATTCCCTAAGATCCCCTAGATCTTAGTCTCCCTCCTGTTCCCGTTCCTGTCCCGCACCAATTCCCTTCCCCTAGAGCCGAGTCTCCCTCCTTTTCCCGTTCCTGTCCCGCACCCACTCCCATTCCCTTCCCCTAGAGCCTGGCTACGCAGGCTATAATGACATTAATAATAACAAAAATTCGCCTGATGATGAAGTCATGGCGATTTCGAAACGTTGCAAACTAATATCGTTAGTGTTTCTACTAAATAATAACAATATTTTAAAATAAAAAGAAGAAGAACATATTAATTTCTTGTAGAGCACATTTCATATTGTCTTTGAATGCGCTTTCCAACCGATGGAGGACTTTTTCGGGGTGCATATGAATGCCGCAGCCGAGCTGCATTGCAACCAACTGACGTCACACGACTCGTGACCAGGCCCTTTTTCCACAGAAAGAAAACATCATCGATCGTTCCGGCTTTAGATTTTTTTTAACAAAATCAACTGTACTGTTTTAAACCTACTGATAACATACTAAAGATTATGTTTGTAATCTTATCTAAAGGACCTAAAGGGACTTGTGACAGCTAGACCTTGGAAACCCCCATGCATTTTTCCAAACCGGTTCCACCACCTCTTTAGCTAATTTGTCAGTTTATTTATTAATTATTATTATAATTATATATTATATATTACACTGAGATGAGCTGTAAATCATGGTACTGTTGATAAGGACCTTGTTTGTAATATTGTCTGAATAAATGCCTGAAATTCTAATTTCGGTTGTGACATCGACAGTTTATAGCGGCGCTGTTCAGTTTCCAAGCGACACCGTACCACGTGGTACAATTAATAAGATAAAAAATAACAATACCTTTTGCTTGTCGTGATACTGTACACCACTGAAACTATTTATAGGGCTTAGATTATCATAGTGTCGATCCGATTTAAGACGATTTTCATATTTTAGATAGTAAACAAATATTTAGGTTTTAGCGTATATTAATTAGTCTATTTCACGCTTTTCTAAATTGCACTCTACTAATTTTAAATAGTACTAAATAGTATTATATTCTCACTGCGAGCCATCACACACAATGCCTCGAGGAATATCGGTGTATTCAGATGTGGGAGAAGACCTCCTCGGCGGAAGGTTCGCTTCGTGGCTCCAAAGGGTGGGTCCCCCCCAAGGCTGACCTGGCGTTAACCTAAGAGTTGACAGGCGATCTGTGCCAGAAGTAGGATCTGTGACAGATCGTTCCCCAAACGGGGGTGTTATCTTCCCATAACTCAGAATTCTTTTATTCCGCAAATGAGTGCGACACATATAAGCTAAAATTACATCCCTTGTTGTTACTAAGTGGGAAAACCCTTACTTTGACCCAGGGGCTCCGTGCTACACTACAGGGATCGCTATGGTCTGATTTGTTGGCCTTGGCTAGCAGCGCGTTACCGAGCGCGCCATTCTGCCGAATTACGAACAATTACAAAAATGCTGGATTAAACTGAGAGACGTCGACATTGGTTTTGTATGCCCTGACTACGGCTGCAGTAGCCTGATCCGATGATCCTGCGGATAAAGTCGCGGCAGGGCCATCGGGTTTCAGAGCTTCTCTAAGGTCTGTATAGTGGCGTAGCATTTTTGTACTGGACCATCCTACATGATGGGCAATTGCTTCCTGGTCAACCCCCAGAAGGGACAAAGTAATAGAGCAGCCGGACCTCAAGCTATGAGGTGTCTCCCCTTCGTCTACGCCGGTGGAACGGAGGTGCAGCTTTAGGCGATTGTTAACCGCCGAACCACAAAATGGCTGCTCGGTTACCTTGCCCCCACTGGCGGAACGAAACAAATATCCTGGCGTTAAGTCAATATGCATGAGCTTGCAGAGAGCTAAATAACGCTCGAAATTCCTAACAGGACAAATGGTGTGGTTTTCGCATCTGCGCACCGCGAAAGTATTGAGAGCATCGCCGCGCAGGGTTTTCCCAAATGAGTGATTAAAGAGGAGAGCCGAATAATCGGGAGAGAAAAGGATCTCTTTGAAAGGCACCTGCCTAAATCCGAACCCCGATCCCCCGAAAAAAAATCGATTGCAAAAAACGCTAGGTCGCGACTTAGGATGTACACCGAGATTGGAGGGATATTGGGTTCACAAAGAAGGGCGAGGATGTGCTCAAGAACCTTTCCGAGCTTGTTTAAGAATATGGGGATACTCCTATGTGGGAGGGTCCGTGCCTCAGCTTGCTCCTCCTTAATCGCCCGGAGGTAATCCTTTATGGAGTGATGCGATACCGGGTTACCCGTACCTAACCTATCATCCCAACTCCCCCCTAAACCCGCTTGAATAAAGATCGATTTTAATTTCCCAATAATACTGTCAACTGTACCAGAGGCAAGTCTGGTGGGACATAGGCACTTGGCTTGATTGTTTCCGATACACGGACAGTTCAAAGCATGGACCTTTGTACGCCCTGATTTGTCCTTCCAAACCAAGAAAGCCAGAATGTCTGGGGCTGTAGTGGAATGCAAGGTTTTTGGGATAGGCAAAGCTGCGAGGAAACTACACAGCTCGCGGGCCAGAGAGGATTTTTGCTTCTCATATGGCTTGCGTTTTTTCTTTTGCTGCAGCTGCAGAAGGCGTTCGTTGATAGTGGTTAAGTCGACACAGATCGAGCTTTCAGGTACCGGTGCGACTTCCCTTCTTGTACCGCACATCTGACAAAAGTTGAATGTGTCGTCGTTGAGATAGGCACATTCAGGGCAAGGCGCTGCTGGTCTCCAGATACGAGGGCGCCTGTTCTGCGAGGAACGAATCAAGAAGAAGAAAAACCGAGTGTCAGGATTTATTAATGCGAAATACATACAAGTCCCATTGTAAACGCCGGTCTGAAAATTCGTGTCGCGGAGATGGGAAGAGAAGGGTTCCTTCCTCGCCCTTAGAGCCCAGCTTAAAAGATGCACTAGCCCGCCTTTCTAGCACGGGCCACCAAAAGGGGATTGGGCACAACCTTGGAACAACTATGGTAAAGCGGGCTTCACTTTCCTGTAGAAACCGCAGTAGTGGAGCGACCAGGACAAAAGGGGGGAACACATAGGCATTTTCGAGGCCGTCGATAACTTGTGCAAACACGTTGACCCCCGCGGACAAAGGTGTGAACCATGGGGAAAAATGCTTTAATGGGTTCCCATTGACGTCCAGCTGAGTGTTGGAATCCAGAGCCATCAGATCTATAGTGTGTGGTCCGAAAAGCTGCTCAACCCTTAACCAAGCTGCTGGGGAAAGTTTGCAATCTTTGTCAGACAATGTGCGCGACGGCGCGTCAGCTGGGTTCTGGCGTGATGGGACGTAGCAAAGGTTCAGGGAAATGTTACTTTCCAACAACAGCGAGTGGAGCTGCTTTAGGACATCGTTGAGCTCCTGGTTTTTGCCCCCTTGTTTTTTCCAAGACTGGAGAAAGGCAAGGTTATCGGTGTGAGCGTCAACTCGACTGTTGGCGACCAAATGCTTTCCTGCGCGAAGTACGTGAACTAGGGCAGTAGCTTCCTTTACCACGATGGGCGAGGTTTTTATGCCGCTACTCCAGTAGTCTCGCACTTTGAGGGATTCCTGGCTAGGGACTTCGATGACGCCGCCCCAAGCGAAGTTCGAAGCATCGCTACAAACCCGAACCACCAGGTGTTTCTCCCCTGGCCAGGGAAGGCATTCCTGCCATGTGTCAAGAAATCTCCAATGCGTGATTTCGTCTCTTAGGGCCGCTTGAAGTTTTACTTCGCGGCAGGATTTTTGGAATCCCGGGATGGCTCGGTAGATTTCTCGGCAATACAGTTGGGCAGCAGGAACGGCCAAACAGAATGACGTGATCTTACCCGCCAGCCTTTGGAGCGTTTTTATTGATACTGTCTTCCGTTTTAGAATGGTTTCTCGTAGGGTGGAAAATTTTTGCTTCTTATCTTCCGGCAAGATAAAAGATCGCCTAACGGAGTCGACTATGAAGCCAAGAAAACGCACTGACTGGCTCGGGGACAAGTGGGACTTGGCGAGGCCTATAAAATATCCCAGTGAAGACAGGACGCTGGCAGCTAGGAATATCGCGGCCTCGGCCAGTTCCATGTTCGACCAACCGACACCTGACCCTTGGGCGGGAACCAGTTGCCCAAAGTGGCGGTCGTCAATGTATTGGCTACATGGTACCCCGAGAGAGAGCGGATGAAACTAGTAGCGCCCATTCCGATGTTGTGATAAACGTAAGCACTCGCTTTCCAACCAAAGGGAATTGTATGGAAGACGAAAAACCACCCTTGCCACTCGAGGCCCAGCAATGATCTGCTATCCTGAGAAACGAGGACGTGGTCGTACCCACTCTTCTCGTCCATCGTAGTCTGGAACGACCCAGCGCCTACATAACGGGGAAGATTGGAGATATAATCTAGCGCCAATGGGCAATCTTTGATCCAGAGATTTAGGAATCGCTCGTCGTGGCACATTCTAGGTTTTGTGGGTTCTATTGTGATAGGCATTACTAGGTGAGGTGGTTCCACGGAGCCGACTTTCCCCCAAAGAGACATGGACCCGTTACGGAGACGCTGAGATAGTGTAGTGCTAATGAAATCCTCAAAGCCTGTGCACGATTTACTGTTCGGGAACGAAGCACGGGGAGGGGTTTTTGTGTCGTAAAATTGCCCCTGGAAGTCTCCCTTGAACGGAACCAAGAAATCTTGCACCCGCACCCCTGTTCGAAGGTAACCAAGGATCTCGTCCCGCTTTGGGTAGTCGGTCAATATTATTTCCCATTGGGGTCTGTGGTTGTGGATCTCACCGGCCACAAAGTAATCGGGGTCGCGAAACGCGACGTCTGCAGCGGAAGCTTTAGCATGCAGCTCTGAGACGCTCTCGAGGGATGGGGTTGGGGTTGCATTGCGCGTCAGGGTCAAACCCCTCCAGTCGCACCAACGAATGTAGACATGATTCGATACGTCCCGTTCAGGACAGAAGTGAAGCGTCTTCTGACGTTTTCTGGGAATCTAAGATCGCAGAAAAATAAAATTAAAATAAAACCGGGGATGAGACAACTAAGGGAAAAAACCCTACTCGAGACTGGAAGGAAGAGACCCCGAAGCAAAGCAACCCCGAAATACCCCGCCGCGAGGGCAGAGCAGTGAACGGTATTAGATAACCGCATCGAGGAGACTTGCAACGGTCTAATATATATGCATAATGCTACATGCAAAGTGAGGTGTATCAAATTTTATTCAGTCAGGTATTCTAAGTTACATCATTCACTCTATATCGTGTATATCTTTATTTATATTCCATATTAAGAAAATGAACCAATGCAAGCGACACTGAAACAGAGTCTATTTTCTGGCATTGCATTCAGCGGCGAAATGCCCGAATCCTCGGCAGGTAAAACACCTGCCTCTCATAGAGGGACTCCCGCGGCCACGCCCGCGACGGTATCCTCGTCCTCCGAAGACTGGGCCGCCCCTTGACTCCCAAGGCCCAATACCTCCCATTGAGTGTGTGATCTGGCTCGCTGGGGCAGGGGGATCCCCTCAGGATCTTTTGAATTTGGGCCGCGACCTGTTTTTGCTCTTCGTCCCCTAGGAGACGAACGACGACGGCTGGCAGACGAGGGTTGTTGGCCAGAGGGCGGCACTGTTTGAAGATCGCGTCGTACTTTGCGCGGTCTTTTTGATTGCCGTCCCTCGCGGAATCAGCGAGGTGTTCTAGGGCCGCTAAGAGTGCAATAGTGTCCACCAAAGGGGCGGGGCGGCTCGCCAGCTGGCGCACATCGTAGAGCGCCCTGGTTACCCCATCCGCCGCGACAGTAGATTGCAGTGCTTTTACCGTCTCCAACAACGCATTAAGCTCCTGTGTGATTTTTTTGGAAAAACAGAAACAAAAAAGGGATAGCGAAAGTCCAAGCAAATACTAGAAAATAATTAAAAGACGCTCTACTTCAACAATTAATGCGCAAATCCGCCCAAAGCGCGAATAAACCCGTTCTTCGGGACGGCTTGAGTTTCCCTCTTCGCTTTGGATGAACTCTCTCGCCACCACGAATTAGCGCTTTTCTCGAATATGACGTCATAGATCACGTGACCACCACAAAAGCAAACCAAGATTTTGAGGCTGTCAAAACTAGCACGTGTAAATATGACGTATTTCCCTAGACCCGCAATTACTCATTCTATCCTCAAGGTCAAACAAGTTCAGTACGAATTACGTGAACCAGAAAATCATAAACTCTAGAGAACACCTTCGCGTCCACGTACGCATTACGTGCACCAGAAAATTATAAACTTTTACGAACACATTCGCCTCCACGCACGAATTACGTGCATCAGAAAATTATAACTTTCGCGAACACATTCGCTTCCACGTACGAATTACGTGAACCAGAAAAAATATAAACTCTAGCGAACACATTCGCCTCCCCGTATGAATTACTAGCACCAGAAAAATATCACTCTAGCGAACACACTCGCCTCCACGTACGCGTTACGTGCACCAGAAAAAAATATATACTCGAGCGAACCCATTCCTCCACGTATGAATTACTTGCACCCGAAAAATATCACTCTAGCGAACCCATTCGCCTCCACGTACGAGTTACGTGCACCAGAAAAATATAAACTCGAGCGAACACATTCGCCTCCACGTATGAATTACTTCCACCAGAAAAATATCACTCTAGCGAACCCATTCGCCTCCACGTACGAGTTACGTGCACCAGAAAAATATAAACTCGAGCGAACACATTCGCCTCCACGTATGAATTACGTGCACCAGAAAAATATAAACTCTAGCGAACACCTTCGCCTCCACGTACGAATTACGTGCACCCGGAAGATATAAAACTCTAGCGAACACTTTCGCCTCCACGTATGAATTACGTGCACCAGAAAAATATAAACTCTAGCGAACACCTTCGCCTCCACGTACGAATTACGTGCACCAGAAAGATATAAAACTCTAGCGAACACTTTCGCCTCCCCGTATGAATTACGTGCAGCAGAAAAATATAAACTCTAGCGAACACCTTCGCCTCCACGTACGAATTACGTGCACCAGAAAGATATAAACTCTAGCGAACACTTTCGCCTCCACGTCTGAATTACGTGCACCAGAAAAATATAAACTCTAGCGAACACATTCGCCTCCACGTATGACTTACGTGCACCAAAAAATATAAACTTTAGCGAACACTTTCGCCTCCACGTATGAATTACGTGCACCAGAAAAATATAAACTCTAGCGAACACATTCGCCTCCACGTATAACTTACGTGCACCAGAAAAATATATGCTCTAGCGAACACCTTCGCCTCCACGTACGGATTACGTGCACCAGAAAAATATAAACTCTAGCGAACACATTCGCCTCCACGTACGATTTTTGCGCACCACAAGCTATAACCTAGCAGCTAACGACATTTGCTTACATAGCTACCACGTGTTAACCACGTGAATGTACAACGAACACAATCTAAATCTGCATAGCGATACATACACGCCTAGCGCTTAATGAGCCAACAGTGACATAGGAAAGCTCTAAGACACGTTGACATAAATCTATAGAAAACTCTAAAATAGAAAATTATTATTATTTTGTGACACAGTTACCTACTTTTAAAAGTGTAGTTTCTCGTCGTAATAAAACATAAACTACCTAAGTTGTGACAACTTTTTCGGACCGTGGGAGACAAATATCGAACCTAACGGCCTGAAATGTGCTATGGCAGGCGCCTGCAATGTCTAGTAACATGCTACTCACCGCATTGCCGTTAGGTGGGTTTACGGCCTGTACTGGTGCTGCTGGTGGATTCACGGCCTGTACTTGTGCTGCTGGTGGGTTTACGGGTGGATTTACGGCCTGTACTTGTGCTGCTGGTGGATTAACGGCCTGTACTGGCGGCGCTGCCGGTGGGTTTACGGCCTGTACTGGTGCTGCCGGTGGATTTACGACCTGTACTTGTGCTGCTGGTGGGTTTACGGGTGGATTTACGGCCTGTACTTGTGCTGCCGGTGGGTTTACGACCTGTACTTGTGGTGCTGGTGGATTAACAGCCCTAAAACTTGAGCTCGAGGAACGCTTTGAGGCACTTGAGCCATGATGAGCAGCGCAGCGATGAATCTGGACTAGAACTAAAGCGTCGAGCAAACGTCGGTGTGGCGTCTCCCAGCGAAATGATTCGAAGAAGGTTATCCGGCCGTAAATCATGTTATTTATACCAATCTGAGCACGCGGGGATGTGATATGTAGTCCTCTGGGACGCATTCCTCTCGAGGGTTGCGAGAATACTGCGATATTTTTGGCATCGTGCGTGAAGGTCCCAGTGAGAATAGTTTGGATTTTAGCTTTTGCCTGAGGACTAGTCACGTGTTTGATCGAATTTACTGGCACAGGAAACCCAATTAATAAATATTTCAATATTTAAATATCATTGAACTCGTGACTGTAGTTTATTTTCTTTCTTTCTTTGTCCTCTACTTTCGAAAACGTCAAATGGTATGAATCGAAAGCATATTTTAAGAATACGTAAGGAAGGGTACGTACTAATGTAGAGTTTCAGAATCGTTTTAGGTAATTATAGTTCTATTTATGTATGGTCAGCGGAGTGTTGTTTTGCCAATTTCCTTGTTACGTTGACAAATTGTGCGCAAATCTATGGAGGCAATGGATGTTGATCCTATCTTTGGTGATTCCGGTAAGGTTTTTAGATGTCGTTTACATCATTTCTATTATTCAGATCACTGATAAGTGATGTATTTTATTAGAAAATGAACAACTAGTCATCGATCAGGCTGCTGTTTTTCTTGAAGATGCTGTGAAAGTATGTAAGCTTACATGATCATTGCTTGTCCTATGTGCATGTAACTACATATATAACTGTAAGTTATTGTTCTTCATGCCTACAACCCCCTTACTTTCTTTACTGCCTCAAATAAATCATTTTTATGATTGTGAATTCGAAACAACTTAGTTATGCTTTTATATCGTTTCAAGATTATGAATTAATTACTCGGACACTTCCGGACACTTCCGGAGGAACCCGTGTTAGAAAATGGGCTTTCTTTTTTTTCTTTTTTTAATCCTTTTTGTTTGGCCACAGAATGAAAAAAGAATGCGAATATTGTGATCATATCGGTCAAGAATCTGTTCCAGGGTTTCGATTGGCTGAAAACGGGGGCGATGATATCCGAACCCTAATGAAGTAAATTCTATGCTCAAACGGGTCAAATAGTTTCCGAGCGTATATCAAACTAAATCCGAAGTATTGATCGCTCTAGGGTCATCGTTTTGAGAAGTGCTAACTCATCGTACTAGCTAGAAGTGCTCAGTGTGTAGAAGCTTGTGCTGTATCGCGTGAGAGAGAAGCAGTTGTGTTTAATATGCAGAAGAGAAATGAAGAAGCATGATTGACTGAAAATAGTGCTATTGAAGCCTTTGTAAGCTTAAATATATTTAACAAAAACAAACGCGCCTTGAAGGGCGTTATCAGAACCATCTGACCTACATTTGTATGCAACCTCAAGACGTACTGGTCAAATACGTACGAGATCTTTATCTATGATCACCGACAAATAGTCTCCATCGTCAATCAACTGTCATTGTCATAACGTGCATTGGACGTATATTATATGATCAAAAAACAGGGTCAAGTATCGGAGATTGTCACGGAAGAATGACTCTATAGACCTTTTGCTTAGCCTCACTCTGACTCAATAAAACAATGACATTGTTGGATAGATCTTTTGTTTCGTTGAGTCAGAGTGAGGCTAAGCGTGTATCTGCTCTGCATATGATTAGTGGCTTTATGCAAAAGGTTTATAGTCTCTTCTCTTAGTCTGTCAATTTTGAGATGGCTGTGGCTTGTTCTACCAATGGTGTGTGTTGGTGAGCAAAGATAGAGATCTACTTGTCATAATGTCCGAGTATACACTCATTGAGCGTCTTGTTATTGCAAAGAATGCACAAAAAATACAATTAAAATGCCAATACAGTTGAACCCAGCTAGCTATTTAAGTGGGTACCAAGGGGTATATTAAGTGCATATTAATTGTACATGTATATATATAGCAATGTTTCATGTGACGTAAACCATTGTTGTTATAATTGCACCAACCAGAGATCAATATTGGCTTTTAGTATAATTTAGACTTGGAATATAGAGTTTCGCGCGCTGTGATTGGTCGAGCAACCAGTGATTATGAGATGATAATCACTGCTCGAGAGCAGAAGTAAAATCACTAACGCAGAAGTACTAATAAAACAAGGTTTTTTTATCCTGAATTTCGTCTTTTCTCTGATATTCAAGTCTAAAATATTACTCTCCTCAGGCTCAGTGATTATAATCAGAGCTGAACCTGTATAATTATTATTATGGTTGGAAAATTAATAATACAAAGCCAATATTTTTTGTAAACATGAACATTGCTTTACTTTAGATATACATTTAATATATATACATACAATTATTATTTGTACAGTTGAATCTCGAACTCCCCGCTATCTCGAACACAAACCCATTTCCCTTGGATTTGCCCCTGTTTTTCAGTCATTTACTATGGGCTATCTCGAACTCGGATATCTCGAACTCCCCGCTATCTCGAACTATTTTCGATTCCCTTGACCCAAATCAACCCCGGTTATCTCGAACTCTAACGATAAAGTCCATGAACAAACAGAAGAAAGTGTCACAATGCAGTTGGAAGGCAAAACATCAAATGAACTTTAATTGTTCAGTATACATAAGTATATACCATCTTTGTTCGAATTCGTATCACGCCTGTGCCGGCTCACAAACAAATGTATCAAAATGCATATTTGTTGCGTTTGTTGCATATTTTTTCAAACAAAATTATATATTTATAGCTCTATTTGAAACACTGTGTTAATTATTAATGAAAATATCAGTGAAATGACACTGACCTGGTTATCTCGAACCCCCGCTATCTCAAACTAATTTTCCTTTCCCTTCAGAGTTCGAGATAGCAGGGTTCTACTGTATTTACAATTATTTGCATTCATTTACATGCCTGTGACAGGTCATTTTCATTTAATATGTTTCAGTATCGTTCCATACATCATAAGATTGACAAGCAATCACTTCAAATCTACCGTGTATACTATAGCCCACTTGTTAGATGGTGAGTCATCTGTGATATGGTAACTTGTTATTCAAATCTACCGCATATACTATAGCCCACTTGATAGATGGTCAGAGTCATCTGTGATATGGTAACTTGTTATTCAAATCTACCGCGTATACTATAGCCCACTTGTTAGATGGTGAGTCGTCTGTGATATCGATATGGTAACTTGTTATTCAAATCTACCATGTATACTATAGCCCACTTGTTAGATGGTGAGTCGTCAGTGATATGGTAACTTGTTATTCAAATCTACTGCGTATACTATAGCCCACTTGTTAGATGGTGAGTCGTCAGTGATATGGTAACTTGTTATTCAAATCTACCATGTATACTATAGCCCACTTGATAGATGCATGGTCAGAGTCGTCTGCTCAGGCCACTTAAGGCCAGGAGTAGCTGCTATTCACTTGAAATTGCCTTAATAGAGTTACATATAAGCAAATGAAACAATTATATGACATATTTCGTCGAACTTAATATTTTGGTGGTATTTTGGTGGTATGGGACTTGTCACGTGACACGTGACGTCATAAATCACCTTTTTCAAAATGGGCCAATGGGGACAAATTCGTCGAACTTAACATTTTGGTGGTATTTTGGTGGTATGGGACTTGTCACGTGACACGTGACGTCATAAATCACCTTTTTCAAAATGGGCCAATGGGGACAAAAGGAACTAAGGATGTTTTTGCAGTTTTAGTGTTGTCTTACTGTGTTCTTTAAAGATCAGCCTTAACAGCTGGGCTATCATTCGTGTTTTAGGAGATAATATGCAAAATACAGTAGGTCACGTGACTTCACATTTTAGCCTTTATCTCCTAAAACACGAATGATAGCCCAGCTATTAAGGCTGATCTTTAAAGAACACAGTAAGGCAACACTAAAACTGCAAAAACATCCTTAGTTCCTTTTGTCCCCATTGGCCCATTTTGAAAAAGGTGATTTATGACGTAAATAAATCGTTCCATTTGCTTATATGTAACTCTGATTAAGGTCAATTTCAAGTGTACATCCGAATTTCATGTGTACGGCCGAAAACTCCTGGCCTTAAGTGGCCTGAGTGTGATAACTTGTTATTGTCTTTCTTCTTCATTTGTTGCTTTAATTCTCATAAGTTTCATGTTTCATTTTTCTTCTACACTAGGGGTCTTACATTAGTGATACTGCTAGATCTAGGGCTGGCATTTTTCGAACATCCTTCTTCTTTGACGTAAGTGAGTTTTTATCCATATTATTAAAAAGTATATTTTACAATGTAGTTGCTGACTCAACGTCAATGCTGTTAAATATAATATATTATAAAATCAAATGGTGTGAAAATGTGTTTTAAGTATTTCTTCAGATCCTCGTTTTCGTGGTCCCAGACCTGAAGTTCCATGTGCTGTTCTAGAAGTGGTGGAAATCTTGTGTCTGCTTTGCTTTGTATGTGATGTTATTGTGAAGGTAATTTTATATTTATTTAATATAAATATAAAATATACAGTTTATTTGCACAGCCATTTATTGTTACTTTGTTGATAGCCTGCCTGCCTTGTATTAAAGGGAATTTATCACAAGGCTGCTAAGGAGATCTGAGTGATTTTATTTTATTAGCTTTGCCAAAATATATCAAAATTTAATAATCAGATCATTTTATGTATTGTGAGCAATATAAATTATTGAATTATTATTATTATTGTTATTATTATAAATAAGTATCTCTACATTTATTTAATATATTTCTTCAAATGTTTGATTTCCTTTCTAGAGTCATTTTCTTGGTAGACGTCAATTGTTTAGAAATCGCTGGTTATTGGCTTATATGTCAATACTTTTGATTTCTTTTGCGGATAGTTTTGTCAGTTTAAGTACTGGATGCAAAGAGGTATTAAAAAATGATATTTATTTATATATATATGTGCACAATATTTATTCAAATAAAAAATTATTTATTTCAAATTGGAATTTGTGTCAAACTTTGTGTCAAATTTATGTTCCACTGCAGGTAATACGAATACGACGTCTTCTACGACCTTTCTTCTTGGTTCAAAATTCATCACTGACAAAGAAACTGGTACGTGAATCATTAAACTCATGCATGATCAGCTTAGCAATGAGATTCTCGATTCACTTTATTTATTCACCGGTTGAATCCACGACGGACAGCAAAAGGACCAAACCGACAGATGACACATGAATAAGTAAGCCCCTGCCTATGTCTAGGGGTCCCCCACGCTTTGGGTACCCAAGCAAGACCGCTGACCAGCATTGTCTTGATTTTAACCTTGCCTAAATTACATTTAACCACATTAAAATGATATTTCAATAATGGGTTTTTATTCATTATTTTGTACTATTTTTTAACAGCTGAGGGCAATAAAAAGAACTCTTCCTGAAATAATGAGGTATTTGGAACTAAAAGTTCATTCATTACAGTGAATAGGTTAACATATTGTCACTCTCTTGTGTTTGTTTTCAGTGTTCTTTTCCTGTTGTTTCTCCATCTGTTTTTCTTCACCATGTTTGGAATGCTTCTCTTCCCTAGAGATTATGTAAGTTATCAATGATTTAGATACACAACTTTGTACAATATATACATTAATTATTGCCATTATGATACTATATGTTTTTGTTGCCAGTATGATTTGCAATATAATATAATATTATAATGTTTTTGCTAGTGGGCTGCTGAAACTGGTAACAAAACTCACACCAATGTGGTATGTAAAATAATCAGTACTACTAGACATTTGGAATCATGCATTAAATTAGGCTGACTTTTTCATTGTTTTTTCAAAACTTTTCAGTGTGCTGGAAATTCATCAGATAGTGGAGCCATTTGTGAAGGATCAAACTTTTTTCCAAATTTGCCAGTTTCAATGAGAAGTTTATTTGTACTGCTCACGACAGCTAATAACCCTGATGGTGAGTGCATATTATATATGTTTCCTATGACAAGTGTGGTAGGTTGCAATGGGGATGGCAGCTTTATTAATAATACATGTTCTGTAATGACCCTTATCATATCATTAATAATACATGTACTGTAATGACCCTTATCATATCATTAATAATACATGTACTGTAATGACCCTTATCATATCATTAATAATACATGTACTGTAATGACCCTTATCATATCATTAATAATACATGTACTGTAATGACCCTTATCATATCATTAATAATACATGTACTGTAATGACCCTTATCATATCATTAATAATAATACATGTACTGTAATGACCCTTATCATATCATTATAATAATACATGTACTGTAATGACCCTTATCATATCATTAATAATTCATGTACTGTAATGACCCTTATCATATCATTAATAATACATGTACTGTAATGACCCTTATCATATCATTAATAATACATGTACTGTAATGACCCTTATCATATCATTAATAATACATGTACTGTAATGACCCTTATCATATCATTAATAATACATGTACTGTAATGACCCTTATCATATCATTAATAATTCATGTACTGTAATGACCCTTATCATATCATTAATAATACATGTTCTGTAATGACCCTTATCATATCATTAATAATACATGTACTGTAATGACCCAATTCATGTACTGTAATGACCCTTATCATATCATTAATAATACATGTTCTGTAATGACCCTTATCATATCATTAATAATACATGTACTGTAATGACCCTTATCATATCATTAATAATTCATGAGGAAAACACAATAGAAATCACAACCATGGAAGAGCTTGTATTTCGGATACAAAATCGTCTTGATTTGCATAGACTAAAACTTTGATTTTCTTGGCCAAACTTACTGGTATCTTGAAAATTATAGTAGAACAAGATTTTATACATCTGTGGATATGATATATCACTCGCCTTTGGCTCATGATTGTATATTTCATATAACACGGCCGCTCCTATTGTATATATTACTTATGGTGAGTGCATACTGTATACTCTACATATATGTTCATATGCTTTTATCGTAATTAAATTACCAGTATGGTAGACCTGTTGCAAGGGGGGTATGACAGCTACACGTAATAACCCTGTCAATGAGTGCATACAGTATATGCTATTACCAGTATGGTATGTTGCAAGGGTAACATCAATGGAATGCATATAAAAGTGATGTGGTGATTGCTGTACCTTATTCCAACCTCACCCCCAACATCCTCTCCCCCCCCCCCCCCCCAACAAAAGGGCAGACTCTGTATATACTTTGAATGAAATTATTATTAAATATATACTGTGCATGTTGGTTTGCTTTTGTTTGCTAGTAATGATGCCTGCATACATGAAGAACAGATTCTATGCCATCTATTTTTTGCTGTTCACTCTCATTGGTGAGTTACCTACCTACCTATATTCATCTTGTAATAGATAACTTGTACTTTACCTAATGGACAAAACCAGTGCTCGCAGGGATTCAGTTACAAATAAAATGTTTGTTTGCTAACAAGCTATAATTATTTATTCACATATTTTTCCTCAGGTCTATACTGCTTTTTAAACCTGTTGACAGCTGTTATTTATAATCAGTTCAGGGGATATCTGATGGTAAGAGACAGTCCGCTCAATCCATCTATTTATATAGGAATTTGTCATTTCCATCTAGTGCCAGCTTTTGATTTTGTTTTTGTTTTGTTTTTGGAGCCATTTAATTGTCACACCCACATACCCCAATAGGGCCATCATGCCCTAACTGTGCAGGCAGCTGAAAACTATAATGACAGGTGTTGTATCTTTACATTGTCACACCCACATACCCCAATAGGGCCATCAGCCCTAACTGTGCAGGCAGCTGGAAACTATAATTATGACAGGTGTTGTATCTTTACATTGTCACACCCACATACCCCAATAGGGCCATCAGCCCTAACTGTGCAGGCAGCTGGAAACTATAATTATGACAGGTGTTGTATCTTTACATTGTCACACCCACATACCCCAATAGGGCCATCAGCCCTAACTGTGCAGGCAGCTGGAAACTATAATTATGACAGGTGTTGTATCTTTACATTGCCACACCCACATACCCCAATAGGGCCATCAGCCCTAACTGTGCAGGCAGCTGAAATCTATAATGACAGGTGTTGTATCTTTACATTGCCACACCCACATACCCCAATAGGGCCATCAGCCCTAACTGTGCAGGCAGCTGAAATCTATAATGACAGGTGTTGTATCTTTACATTGCCACACCCACATACCCCAATAGGGCCATCAGCCCTAACTGTGCAGGCAGCTGGAAACTATAATTATGACAGGTGTTGTATCTTTACATTGTCACACCCACATACCCCAATAGGGCCATCAGCCCTAACTGTGCAGGCGGCTGAAAACTATAATGACAGGTGTTGTATCTTTCATTGTCACACCCACATACCCCAGTAGGGCCATCAGCCCTAACTGTGCAGGCAGCTGGAAACTATAATTATGACAGGTGTTGTATCTTTACATTGCCACACCCACATACCCCAGTAGGGCCATCAGCCCTAACTGTGCAGGCAGCTGGAAACTATAATGACAGGTGTTGTATCTTTACATTGTCACACCCACATACCCCAATAGGGCCATCAGCCCTAACTGTGCAGGCAGCTGGAAACTATAATGACAGGTGTTGTATCTTTACATTGTCACACCCACATACCCCAATAGGGCCATCAGCCCTAACTGTGCAGGCAGCTGGAAACTATAATGACAGGTGTTGTATCTTTACATTGTCACACCCACATATCCCAATAGGGCCATCAGCCCTAACTGTGCAGGCAGCTGGAAACTATAATTATGACAGGTGTTGTATCTTTACATTGTCACACCCACATACCCCAATAGGGCCATCAGCCCTAACTGTGCAGGCGGCTGAAAACTATAATGACAGGTGTTATATCTTTACAGAAATCTCTTGAGTCCAGTTTATTTCGTAGAAGGCTTGGTGTAAGGGCTGCCTTTGAAGTACTGTGTACTCTGAGTATCACAGCGGACAATGCACGAAAGTATGCCATATAAAATGTATTAAACTTATTATTGAATTAAATGCAGATTATTTCAAGTGTTGATATACTAGCACAGCAATATTCTTGTATGAAATTCACACTGTAATAAATATTATTTGTCTGTTGAAGTGACTTTGTTGCAAAGGAAAAGGTCAGGTTGGTCATTGAGAAAGCAAAGTTAGACAAGCGTAAAACACAGCTTTTGAAAGACGTAAGTGCATTGATCTGCTACCTTGCATCCTCCATTGGATCCATGGATGGTCACGAGACAGTTCATATCTTTCTCTCCTCCTTATTCTCTGTCTCACCCAAACCACAAGTTTTTTTCACATGAGATGACAGGGATGGTCATCATACCTTTTATGGTTTGAAATCACTGAGTGATTTGGTATCACATAGTGGTTCTTAGATTTAAAAGGAGCCAAGACACCAAGTCAGTACCTTTTAATGACAGTTGCAATGAGGCATCGCAAATTAACCGCAAAATGCAAAGGAATAAATATACTTGTTGTTTTAGACTTGGTACCTCTAAGGGGTGAAAATTAGTTCATGCCACACCCACTTGGAAGAGACTCGGGTACCTATTAGGGATCATTTTCAAAATTCCAACGAGCATTCCCATCAATTTGGTATGGTCCTTCCCCCTCCCCCTTCAGGTTGTATCCCACACATCCCCAGACCCTCAGATTGAACCTAGCCAAACTACAAGAGATAATTTGTTTGATGAAAAACATTGTTGTATAGTGCACTGTTGACTTGGTGAATTTTCTATTTAAAGGCTTTAGGGGAAAACAACACTGGTATTTATAGAGCCAAAGAATTCCAGGATTTGTTTGAAGTGCTGGAGTTTCATGCCAAGAGTCGATACAGACCACCCATGAGTTTTGTTGGTAACATGGTTCTGAGGAAAATTCAGATGATTGTAGCAAGTCATTTATTTGACTATTTTGGGGACGTTATTGCTGGCATCAATGTAATATTTGTATCGGTATGTTGAAATAATGTACATGTACTGTATATTCATTCATTCATTCATTCAGTTGGTCGGTCGGTTGGTCAATCAGTCTGTCAGTAAATCAGTCGGCCATTTACATGTATATTAGTCAGTTGGTCAGTTGGTTATTTATAGTCAGCCAGCCGTTCGATCAGTCAGTCGACCATTTCAAGTCAGTCAGTCTGTTATTTTCTTCATTTCAGGCTATGCTAGACATTCAATATGACAGTTCTATAAAGTCAAGTCATTCTGCCCTTGCAGTGAGTAGTTGTACTTATCCAGTGCCGTTAATCGCATCATCTAATGTTTACCATCTTTCTTTGTAGATAGCGAACTTCTTTTTTGTGTTGTTTTACTTATTTGAGCAGGTATTGTAATAATTACAAGCGTAGTTGTGTTCATTGTACTGGATATTATTTATTTTATTAATTATATTTATATATTATTAATTATTATATATATTGATGTTTGGTTGTCTTTTCAGAGTGCTAAGTTGTGGTCCCTTGGATGGCAGCGTTATATATCATTTAAGGTACTGTAATTATTCATTATTTGTAAATATACAAAGATACTTTTATTTCGATATTATAAATACACATGTATATACTATCGATGGATAGTCCTGGTAATATCTTTATTATGAACATTTCTTCAATAGGGAAACATGTATTGTGGTGCTGTAACACTTCTGTTAGTGGTATGTAAGACAGACAGTCACAAATATAAATTGAAATGATTCACTTATAAGAATTTCATTTGATAATGTTTGGTGTTATTTCAGGTACTGGAAATCATCTTTCTTATCCTTCATGGCTCTCCATTTAGCAGTAATACGTATGTACAAATTGAAAAATGATATATTTGTAAACCTTCTGCCTCTGTTCCATTATGGAGGGAGTGGCATTATACTGTACCCCTGGGTACTCTCAAAATATTGTGTTTCTAGTTCCAAAATAATAACAATAAATATTGTATTCTTATTTCTACGCAGAGCACCCAGTGCCAATCAGTCATTAGACTATCTACCATCTGTGGCTAATTTAATACGCATTATAAATATGTTGATCATCTTCAGACTTCTCAGGATTGTTCCCAATATCAAGGTAAAATCAATGGATTTTTTTGAAATAGACAATTCTTAACTTACAAATAGGCCAACCAATAGTGCAGATTTCACATGACTGTGAAAAACATGCCGTGACCGTTTCGTGAAAGTGCTGTGTCATGACAGTGCCATTCCGTGTCATGTCGTGACCATGTTGTGACCGTGCCGTGACCGTGCCATACCATGTGAGTGCCGTGCCATAACCGTGCCGTGAGAGTGCAGTGTCGTGCCATAACCGTGCCGTGAGAGCGCAGTGTCGTGACCGTGCCATGTCGTGACCGTGTCATGACCATGCCATACCACGAGAGTGCCGTGCCGTAAGCATGTCGTGACCGTGCCGTACCGTGAGAGTGCTGTGCCGTGTCGTGACCGTGCCGTACCGTGAGAGTGCTGTGCCGTGTCGTGACCGTGCCGTACCGTGAGAGTGCTGTGCCGTGTCGTGACCGTGCCGTACCGTGAGAGTGCTGTGCCGTGTCGTGACCGTGCCGTACCGTGAGAGTGCTGTGCCGTGTCGTGACCGTGCCGTACCGTGAGAGTGCTGTGCTGTGCTGTGCCGTGTCGTGACCGTGCCGGACCGTTAGAGTGCCATGCCCTGACCATGCCGTGTTTTGTTCACAGTCATACCAAATCTACTCTCGTAATTCACACTTCAAATTAACACACAAAAATGCTAAGATTAGGATCGATAGACAGAGGACAGTTTCCACATATAGTGGAATGAATACTAGTAGTTCAAATAACAACGATTACGTCGCTATGGTTTAGTCCTCATTTAATGTCCATTGCTTCATTCCCAGGCTCTATCTCTTGTTGCCGAAACTTTGATGAACCTGTTACGTAACCTATCGCCATTTGCAAGTCTCATCGTGGTATGAATATTTACACTTGTACTCTTTGTCCTTTACGTAAAGGTACCAAGCCAGTACCCATAGCAGACCCATAGCAGACCCATAGCAGACCCATAGCAGACCCATAGCAGACCCATAGCAGACCCATAGCAGACCCATAGCAGACCCATAGCAGACCCATAGCAGACCCATAGCAGACCCATAGCAGACCCATAGCTGACCCATAGCAGACCCATAGCAGACGCATAGCAGACCCATAGCAGACGCATAGCAGACGCATAGCAGACCCATATAGACCCATAGCAGACCCCCATACCCATAGCAGACCCATAGCAGACCCATAGCAGACCCCCATAGCAGACCCATAGCAGACCCATAGCAGACCCATAGCAGACCCATAGCAGACCCATAGCAGACCCATAGCAGGCCCATAGCAGACCCATAGCAGACCCATAGCAGGCCCATAGCAGACCCATAGCAGACCCATAGCAGACCCATAGCAGACCCATTGCAGACGCATAGTTAAGACCCATAGCAAAGTGCACATACTCATTTTATCTGCCAGGTTTTATCTTCTTCTCAAGTTCTGAAACAAAGCTGTACATTTGTTTGTAGGCTATTTATTACGTATTTGCTATTTTTGGTATGATGTTGTTCTCTAAAGTCACCGATCCAACTGAGAGATGTGCAGTCAAAGATAAGTACGAACAGCTATTGTTAATTAATACGATTGTTACCATGGTGATGCTATTATTGACAAGTAAGATTGTTGTTTTGCAGTAGCACAATAAAGCCTTGTACAACGTTATCATTTGACACTCTGGAGTATTATGCCAATAATTTTGATGATTTTGCTGTAAGTACATTCTATTACTTCAGTTATGTCATGGTTTCTTTGTATTATAAATGATATGTAAATACATTATAAATGATATCTAAATACATTATAAATGATATCTAAATACATTATAAATGATATCTAAATACATTATAAATGATATGTAAATACATTATAAATGATATGTATTGATCTGTAGGCTTCATTGGTTCTTTTATGGGACATCATGGTCGTCAATAACTGGCATGTTTTCCTGAAGGCTTATGCACAACTTGTCAATAGGTACACTTTGTATAGCAGTAGGAATACTGTTTCAAACCCGCCCGACTGTGTGGTTATTTGTAGTGTATTCCTTCTTGAAAGTATAACAATACAGGTTCTCAACAGGTTTTACTCTGTTATTTTGTAGCTGGGCACAATTGTACTTTCTCGCCTGGTATTTGGTGTCTGTAATCATTAGTATCAACCTGTTTGTCGCACTTATTCTCGAGGCATTTGTTGACCAGTGGGAAACACGACAACAACGACAACGAAATAGATCAGCTTCTGTTACTATGCAGGTATGTTTACCCGTCCTTCTATCTGTAATCCCTCTGTTTGTCTATCTGTCTGTCTGTCTGTTTGTCTGCAATCCCTCCGTCCTGTCTATCTGTTTGTCTGTCTGTCTGTCTGCAATCCCTCCGTCCTGCCTATCTGTTTGTCTGTCTGTCTGTCTGCAATCCCTCCGTCCTGCCTATCTGTTTGTCTGTCTGTCTGTCTGCAATCCCTCCGTCCTGCCTATCTGTTTGTCTGTCTGTCTGTCTGCAATCCCTCCGTCCTGCCTATCTGTTTGTCTGTCTGTCTGTCTACAATCCCTCCATCCTGCCTATGTGTCTGTCTGTCTACAATCCCTCCGTCCTGCCTATGTGTCTGTCTGTCTGTCTACAATTCCTCCGTCCTGCCTATCTGTTTGTCTGTCTGTCTGTCTACAATCCCTCCGTCCTGTCTATCTGTTTGTCTGTCTGTCTACAATCCCTCCGTCCTGCCTATCTGTTTGTCTGTCTGTCTGTCTACAATCCCTCCGTCCTGCCTATATGTCGGTTTGTTTGTCTGTCTGTCTGTCTGTCAATTTATTTGTCCTACCGTCCGTCCGTGTGCCTGTCTTTTTATATTATCTGTCTGTCTTTGCGTTGTGATCTGATCCACAGACTCAGGCAGACACACGATTTCATCAAATGTTCAGAGCTGACCTCCATGAGCCGCAGGAAGTCGAGATTCTGTCTGAGTTGAGAAGCCACGAACACCTAAAGTTTCATATTTCTGAAGTAATAATAGACTAATGCTAAGCTTGTAAAGAGATATGATACTGTGATGTGATTGGTCAACACGTGTAATAAGTATCCATAATTTATAGCTAAATGCAGAGCGAATCACGTGATCGCGTATGGTGTAAAATATGATGAAATGAATTTAAATGAATTAAAATGTGCTTGACGTTCTAAGTAATGAAAACATCCGACAATTTCAATTTAACAAGAACTTTGGTTTTAAAATCAATGTTTATGAATGAATCTTAAATACCCGATTGTTACATAGCACTGTTATTACAAAAGGGGTCTTCGTCAACAAGACCGCTTTTAAGAAAACAGGCGTCATATGTTTGGCTACATTTCTATCGAATAATATTTGTCGATAGAAAAGACAATGTAATTTACGCCTTGTTCGAACTACACTTTCATTGTATTGTATGTTACAATGATCATAAAATAAACCATTACGATTGTGTTATTGTCACATATTTTCTCGCGTATATAGACGCACCTCACCTATTAGGCGCACCCTCGAAACAAATACCGTGATTCATTTTTGGGAAAAGCTTTAAAAACCCAATCATAAGCCCTAACTATTTCCCTCCCTGGACTCATCATAAGTTCATAACTGCGGTTACTGTCCATCATATTTCTCTGGTGCACCGCTGATTCAGGGAGGAACCTGTGTTATATAAAAATGCGTACAACATCAAGCAACTACAAAGCCTTGTTCTGCGTGCATTTTTATGACATCCTATGATTACTTATGAAATAGCACATTTCACGCGTATAATAACCTCTTACAGTGAGGCACGCACCAGCACCATGCAGGCTATTCTAGCAGTCTTACGCTTTAATTGATACTTAGTCGTTGAAGTGAATGACTTTAAGGTGTGAAGAACAAAATCGCAGAGGCGATTCTTCTTCTGAAAGAACCCAGGGGTGAGATGCGATTTCACGACGACGAATCGCCAAAGCTGGTAGATTTTCAAAATATGGTAGATTCAGGAGTGAGAATGTGTCTGGCCTATCTGTACATGTGGTGGATTCCAGGACATACGAAGGCAGTTTTGGCCACTTTCGACTCGTAAAGAATGCAACCGGTCCAATATTTTGCCTGTAGGTCGGGATGGCAAAAGATTTTAAACAAATCTACATAAAATTAACGGGAAATGCTGCATGTCGGGCAGGAGTAGTTCCGTGATTACCCATAATACCTCTCGGTCGTGCTTTCGAAAAAAAAAACATGATTCCTAAAATAGTGGAAAATCTATCGAAAAAAAAATACAGACAATAAAAGGAAAATAAAAATAAACTTTACCAAAAAAAAAATTAAAATTAAATAAAAATCATTTTAAAATAAACTTTACCACTGAAATAGAATGTAAAGACAAAAAAAAATCAATTAAAAATAAACTTCACCGAAGAAATAAAACCCAGAATCGAAAAAAAAATATTCGGGCTCACCGGACAGTGACTCGAACCCACGCGCCACTTAGGAAATTCTATGCAAAATTAAAATCGACCATACTCTCAGACTTAAAGTGCCTATGAAACGAAAATGTCGATCCTTGTTTTATTGTACATTATTGTTGTTTGGTCTTTCTCTGAACATTTGCTGTATTTAGACATAGACTTTGAGCGTGCGAACATTTTCTTTTCGCGGTTCGAAAATTATCATTTTCAACCAAAACTGGGCCCTTGACAATGGCTCGGTGACGTCATAAGTAGTGTATGCCTTTGTTTGCACAACTTATGACGTCTCATTTCTATAGTTTGACCGAGCGGGAATGGTCGCACTTTGAAACCCAAAATGCCCAACTTCGTGCGCGAAATAAAAAATGTTCCTGAAGCTCAATTCACTTTTTATTAATGCCATGTAAACAAGCAAATAGTAAACTTTCGTAGTAGCAAATAAAAACGGGGTCTGTTTTTTCGTTTCATAGGCACTTTAAAATGCTGAGTCACCGTATGTTACGTATAGGACGAAGATTTCGACCTCATCCGCGCTATCGGGTAGTACACAATCAGCGTAGTAGTCAAAGAGGGAGGAACATGTACAGTCGTATCCTATAGTCCTAAATGACTGCCCCGTACTACTTCAGCTATCTGTACTTCCGATTGATTTCGAGGGTAAATTTAGTAGTCTATCGTGTAAAGGTTATTGTTATGGAAATTTATTGACTAACGTAGCTCTCTGGAAATACGCTGGACCACGACGCCAGTGACCCGGGATCGACTCTCCGCGGACACCAACACTTCTTTTAAGCTTTTATTTCTTGTCTTTTCTATCGTTGCAAAATGTCCAGATTAACATTTGCCGTAAATTTTGAGTTTTTTAAAAAGAACAAAATATTGAAAAATGATAATTATTAACCGCTTAGCCGTTAAGTTATTATAGCAATAGCGATAAGCAGTTTGGAGCCACACAAAAGTATTACCTGCTGAGGAACTGAAATGCTGTGTTGACTTAATATCGAACCGCGGAAGTCAGACAAGTGAGTAAAGTTCCTCCGAGTTAGTTATAAAGTGTTACTAGACTGATCGATGAATGGATATATGAATGGATGGAGTGATGAGATGGATAAACGGATGAAAGGAACGGTGGATAGATTGAAGCATGAGTTGATTGAAGGCGAGAAGGAAGGATGGGATTGATAGATAGAACGTAGAAAAGGATTATGGAAACGATGGGGGAAAAGGATGGATGATATTAATATGGTATCAGCTAGTATAATAGGGGCTCAGCTAGAGTCTAAGTCAGTAGTTTATGACTATAAATCAAAGTGATTGTACACAGATATTTAAATATATGAGAACTGCATGTTATTACAAAAGGGGTACGTATATACTCTTTTTTGTAACACAGAATATATACAACTAAAAGAGCGTATTATTATTATGGAATTGATTACAATATTACAGTGCCTTGTATTATAGATTAGAATGGGTATTATCTAGTAGTGTACCAGAAATCATTGCGTTGTTAATTATTATAACATGTCATAATGAAATATTTACAATTTTATTAAAACTTGAGCTATGAAAGGATTACACTCTACTAGATAGAAGTACTCTATCACGCCAGGCGCGTTCAAATAACAACATACAGCATCTTGTCACGCGTGTGATTTAATTATATATAGACTGTTCGAGTGCCGTGGCACGCCCTTCACGTTCAGTGTTACAGCCACGCCCAATGTTAATATGTTAGCTGGTCAGATTTGATTATACTATTTACGCTATACATTCTTTGAACAGGTGGATCAGTATAATAAATTCCTGAATTCTTGTGTCTGTTGAATATCGTTTAAATATTATTATTACTACTCAAAAGAAAGCAACGTTAAATATTGAAATTATTTAAAAAATTAAAATAATATTGATAAATAAATTACTTAATTGGACCTAGGGCTCAGAGATGGAGAAGAGGTGAAAGCTTATCAATATGCTTTTATACAATTTTTTTTAAGAAAAAGAAATATGTAAACAATTCCAAAAAAGAAAACAAGCAAACAAAAAAAAAACAATAAGAAAACCAAAAAAGAAATAATAAATAAATAAACGTGTCACGGCTGGGACTCGAACGGCTTGGACCCCAGGTTCAAAAGAGATGAATGCCGGTAATTTATGCAAAAAAGGCCCATACTCCCAGACATTATGCTGAGTCACCGTATGTGACGCATAGGATGAAGATTTCGGCCCCATCCGCGCTATCCGCGGGCATTACACCAATCAGCTTAGTGATCAAAGAGGGAGGGAACAGTCGGATCCTAGTCCCACTAAATAACTGCCCCGCACCACTAGGCTATCGTGCACGCTTGTTAATTTGGAGGACAAAATAACCTAGTGTATCTTGTGAATGGACTTTCTATTGTTGTGCAAATTACTATGGTCACGTGGCTCGCACTGAAACACAGCGAGTTGGAAGGCCCTGGATCGATTCCTCGCTGCAGCGAATTTTTCATTTATTTACTGTTTGTTTTTGTAAGAACATTTTTATACTCACGAAAATGATTATCAAATGTTAAGTTATTTTTATTAATATATACACCTAATTGCAGAAAGGAAAAGCACATTTACACATTTACACATTTGCACATTTGCACTTTTACAAGCGCTGAAATACAACTATCCACCTGAAATCTTCTGTATAAGGCCGCGGCATTCTTATGGCAGTATACTTCTACTGAATCTATTGACTCTGGGTTCCACTTGCGCAAAACAAATATACACGTGATGTTGCGAATGTGCAAATGTGTAAATGTGCAAATGTGTAAATGTGCTTTTCCGAGGTGGACAACCTTTCTGCAATTAGGTGTACACTAAATTGAAGAATCGTTGTCGAGTTCAAAATCATTGAAGCTGAGACCGCTAGGATGTATGGGTAAGCGGTAAATCAGCTAAGTTTTATGTAGTCGATCAGAGGAAAATTTTGGTGTTTATTGAAAGAATTGCTCTCTCTATAAGCAAAATTCTACACATATTCAGGAAATATTTTACGAATAAGCGACGTCATTTGACTCATTTACCACTTTCCTAGGTATCCCTTGCGGTCTTCTATGTTCTATATGATTTTGTTCTCATAAACACTAGTACGAATAATACTTTTAAAAGGTGCTTGGAGAATGGCGTTGCGTTGGTGAAGACACGGAGGACAATATTATAAAACATAATTGAAAGTCATTAAAGTGTGAAAAACCATTTGAATGTTACCGCAATGGTCAAAAAAGCTATTTTAATGCACCCTAATCTTTCAAAAGCCATTAAATTAACGTTCTGTTCGTTATTGATAAGAATGTTTATCTCGTAATTGTATACTGCATGCGGACCAAGTGACCGCTAACTACTACAACTATCCCTTATTTTATTGATTCAGTATTCCTTTCTTACTTAATAAATTATTATTATTATTTCAAAATCCAAAATATCAGTAATAATAATCTAACAAGACGCTCAATGAGCGTTCACTCGGGCATTGTGAAAAGGAAAATGTCAGTTGTTCGAGGAAGTACTTGAAAATGAATGCCAGTTGGTTGAAGAACAAGGACAATATCAGCTGCGCGAGGAGAGACCTGACAATGACTGACAGTTGCGTGACGAGGGAGACTATGTATATACATGTATGTGTCGAGTTCATTTGATTTGCCTTTGAGTTCATTTGATTACCTTTTGACTTTGAGTTCAATTGATTTGATTTTGATGAGTTTGTGTAAAGGCCCCCTCTCTAGCTTCAGATCCCGAAACGTCGAGTTTGGAATCGAGTTCGGGTTCGAGTTACGGTTCGAACGTCGAATAAAACAAGGACATCTTCTTCAATACAATATCATTTCTCTGACGTCATGACAATCAGTGACAGTTGAGTGACGAGGGAGACTATTAGTCCGGTGAGTATGAACATGATACGTCTTGAGGTTGCATAGGTCAGATGGTTCCGATAACGGCTCTCGCGTTTGCAAAAAAAAAAAAAATATTTTAAGCGAGCTTCTAGTCCTTTTTACCACTTCTAGTCATTGAACGATGAACTAGAATCCTGACCTTTTAATAGCTTGAAGATCTACAGCTGCTTTCAAAACTAAGATTCATAATCTACTTGAGTCCTGTGTCTCCTTTATCTTTTCAAATCTGCGGAGTAATCTTGAAACTCCGGATACGATTAAATACGTCGCATACTCGTCATTTTGAAGCCGAACAAAACTACTACTACTACTACTACTACCGAAATCCGCATTTTCTAACTCGGGCGGCCTGCGGCCTGGGCCCGAGTAATAATAATAACGTCCGTAAAATGTTATATCACCTTCAAGGTGAACCTACTAAGGGTGCGTTCGATTGACCCTATTCCAGAATAGGAATACACGGAATAAACACTTGGATGCTTTTATTTAATTTCAGCACCGTGATTTAAAATTCCAAACTGTTCCTTGTAACTTTATTATGATACAACAACGAATCGTTTTATTTTACAGTGGACAGTAGCTGTGTGACAGCGATTTAGGGATGTTATTCCGTGTATTCCTATTCTGGAATATGGTCAATCGAACGCACCCTAAGTTGTACTTCATTTTGTTTTGAATAATCAGCACTTCTAAAGTGGTAAATGGCTGGTGAAACAGACATACCAAGGCGTGAACAATTGGTTAAAAGTTTATACAACGCCTTGCTGAAATCCTTCATCCTGAACATGTACACAACTGGGTTAATCAATGAGTTTGTACTGTGAACTAAATAAATACTAAGCTGCATGTTATAACTAAATCCAGTTGTTTGTGTTTTATAAATGCTGTGAAATACTATGGAAGGAATCCATGTAACTAATGACAGCGCTGTGACGAGAAAAATTGTTACTGCGAGATGGCGTTCGTCTGTCTCCGATATGACTTGCTGCTGGCCATGACGTTGATGATACCGAGTTTTCATTTTGATGAATATAGCTGTGTATGACATGGTTATTAAACCAAGGGATAAAGCAAACAGAACTTGAATAAAAATCACTGTTTGATCTTGAACCTGATCCAAAAGGAAAAATACCAATGATGTAGCGATGGCTGACAACCATGGAAGCGTAAACATTGCAGCAAGCATTTTGACCTCCTTTGCACGGTAACTAAATGGAAAATACGTGGCGTAAACTCGTTGTAGTGATACGAGAACTAAACAGAATAAAGACGCTATGACGGTACTAATGTATAGAGCTCTTATTACAGTGTATACTTGTGGACTGACTAGATGTTTGGCAAGAAATGCACTGCTAATATCTATAATATAGTATGGTATCATTACAATACCAAATAACGTGTCAGCAGTTGCCAGATTCAGGAGGCAGTAAATTCCATGTCGACGTAGCTGTCTATTTATAGTAAATGTAACAAGAGTTCCAAGATTTAAAGCGACGATCAGCAATCCAGTGATACCAAATACAGCGCACCAAACCAGAGGAGGTCTGAATAGTATCCCAGAATGCATTGCGGGAGAAATGTTGTGAAGTTCACGCTTCCAGTCTTCAAGAATGTGATTTGTTAGTGTTTTACAAGCAATATTTGTTTAGCAATATCGCCAGCATTGAAGGTAAGATTTGTATTACATGTTTCCAGTGCATTAATACTACTTCCCTGAAGACTTTATTTCATGATTTTCTCGCTGTCTTTTGAAAAAATCAGTAGCTTACGAAGGGTATTCACTACGATTTGAAAATTTGAGTGATAGGCGCTCACCAAAAACCGCTTTATTCTTATTACTGACTTGAGTATTTTATATTTTAATAACACGTTATCGTACTGTAAGGCTTGGAGAACGTTTGTATATAAAATTACTCAAAGTTACTCCACGTTTTAGATAGTTTTACTGGCTCCGAAGTTAGACATTTTTTGACACTTGTGGTCGTATTTCATTGCTCTGAAGCATTCGTGACAACGCGTCACGGCATGTGACAAAACAACTCTTTCGTTGCTGAAATCAATAACTTGTGTTCTAATAGATACGCTAAAAGGCAGTAACTAATATAAACTTTTACTTTTTCAGAATTATGGATGAAAGCTCAAAGCGAACGTATGTTAGCACGGGCAATACGCCACATAAACCCAAAGAGAAACGCGCGAAGAGGACAAGCACTGGTGCATCTCGACGTAAACTGTTACGATGTGTTAGGCGAACAAGCGCTGGGCTGCGAACACCTTTGAATTATTATATTGATGTATATTGTATATTTATTGATGTCAGGGACACCTGGGAGAACAGCTTGCTGAAGGTGTTCCCTGCTTAAATAAAGCTTATTATTAAGAGAGAGTCCATCGAATAGTTGTAGTCTGTTGTCGAGCAAGGGACCAACGCAACACGTTTCTCGCTGAATTTGTCGATAAAACTGATGTGAACCATCCTAAAAACAGCTTCAAGCCCTTCCAGGCCGGTTACGGAAACCGAGAACTCTTCTTTTGATACGCAGTGAACGTATAATAACCGAATATCATCGAAGACAGGCGCCGAGTAACCAGCAATAGGCCTAAACGCCGCCATTACTTCTTGTCGTCTTGCCGGTTGTGAGAAAGTAATGACGTCACGAAAAAACGATAATATAATATGAAACGCAATGCATTCTGGGATACTATTCAGACCTCCTCTGGCACCAAACCAAGGCAGTACCACTACAGGTAGCCCAAGCTATTAATGAGAGGCTTGTATCGAGCTATATATAAGAGTTTGTATGGGACCTTAGGCTCTGGTCGATAATTCCGTAAATAATAGGGCAAATAAACTCTAACCTTCCAGTAGTGTTGTTTGTGTCCTTATTGATCTCTGGTAGCGATTTCAGGGAAATCCCGCGATTTTTAGCCGAGCTCTCCCCCTACTACTAAGAAGAAGGAAAGGTAGGACACTCAGCAATGGCCGATCGGCTGATCCATCTCGAAAATCAATTTTTTTCTCCTACTAAACCACGTCCCCTTGCTTCGATACTCTGCAGCACGAATGGCAGATAGATTACCTCGAGGTTTGTCAAAAAAAGTCCGATAAAACTTCCCCTGCGGAGGCAGCAATCCAGCGAGATCATCGAATAAACGGCCATTTCGAGACGCCAAAACCCGTGGCAAGGAAAAGCTGTGCAGACCGGAAGCCGTTGAGGCGCGGTTGGCCTGGACACGAGCCAAATTCCTTCGAACGAGTGTCCCCATGGTCTGGAAATGCTAAACCCAAATATAGACTCAGCCCCCCAGGGAACGAAATATTTGTAAACACCATTGTTTCTTTCGGCCAATGAAATTCTAGAAAGTAGAGGCCATGTGCTGTAGTGGAAAGCCCGTAAAACCAGTGTCAACGAAACCGTGTCAACAATGTGAGGTGAATGTTGGATTTTATACCGGCTTGTTCGATCGTTCGATCGTTCAAGCGAATGTTGATTTTAGTTTAAACTGCGTAGACATCGAAGTCAAGAATGTAACTGGCTACCAAGATTCAAGACATGGCGAGGTAAAGCGTAATTTGGATCGCGTTATTCAGTCCGATTTGACAAGTGTTTGTTGTTCACACGTACGTACGGAGCCTTTTTAGTGCCATTGATCACACTTTTTTCTAGCGACCGGTTTTGCATCAACCACTTTTTTTTGCCGACTTTTTTGCATCAACCACTTTTTTATGCCGTGATTTTTGCATCGACCACTTTTTTTGGCCGTGATTTTGGCCGACTTTTTGGCCGACTTTTTGGCCGACTTTTTGGCCGACTTTTTGGCCGACTTTTTGGCCGTGATTTTGGCCGACTTTTTGGCCGTGATTTTGGCCGTGATTTTGGCCGACTTTTTGGCCGTGATTTTGGCCGTGATTTTGGCCGACTTTTTGGCCGTGATTTTGGTCGAAGTAGTTTTAGCAGCTACATGTATTACTTGCAGAATTTAAGTCACTCGTTGCGTGACTCAGTAGAGCATGCATACGTAATTAGCTTCAACACTCACACTCCTAGCTGACAAGCTGGCGAAGCACATTTCAGGATTACCTTGCAAGAAACGATTTCACAAACTCAATAAAATTACGATCGAGTTCTTACTAAGCCACAGACATCTGTTAGAAATACACTTTCAGGCCAAAAAGTATTCTCTAGGATATTTGCATATTTACTAAGCAGTATTAATGAACGACTCGACTGGCTCGAGCAAGGGAGCACGGCAAAATCCTTTTTGAATAGCTACTGATTATCTCGTTTCGTCCACTGGCACCGTTATTAAGAGATGTTGGGATATATCCAGGAAGAACGCATTTTCCTCCTGGCAAAAGAGCCGCAAACACAGAAACAACAACATAAAATAAAACGTGGAGTAGCATCTTTATGCATCGATGAAACGATGAAACATGAGCCCGCGATGCCAAACAACAATCACGGCCAAAAAGTCGGCCAAAATCACGGCCAAAAAGTCGGCCAAAATCACGGCCAAAAAGTCGGCCAAAATCACGGCCAAAAAGTCGGCCAAAATCACGGCCAAAAAGTCGGCCAAAATCACGGCCAAAATCACGGCCAAAAAGTCGGCCAAAATCACGGCCAAAAAAAAAGTGGTCGATGCAAAAATCACGGCATAAAAAAGTGGTCGATGCAAAAATCACGGCATAAAAAAGTGGTTGATGCAAAAAAGTCGGCAAAAAAAAGTGGTTGATGCAAAACCGGTCGCTAGAAAAAAGTGTGATCAATGGCACTAAAAAGGCTCCGTACGTACGTATTCATACGATTTTTTGCAGAGTTCTAACTCAAGAGCAAGCCGAGATCGTGGAAGCGGCAGTGTTTACAAATATTTCGTTCCCTGGGGGGCTGAGTCTATATTTGGGTTTAGCATTTCCAGACCATGGGGACACTCGTTCGAAGGAATTTGGCTCGTGTCCAGGCCAACCGCGCCTCAACGGCTTCCGGTCTGCACAGCTTTTCCTTGCCACGGGTTTTGGCGTCTCGAAATGGCCGTTTATTCGATGATCTCGCTGGATTGCTGCCTCCGCAGGGGAAGTTTTATCGGACTTTTTTTGACAAACCTCGAGGTAATCTATCTGCCATTCGTGCTGCAGAGTATCGAAGCAAGGGGACGTGGTTTAGTAGGAGAAAAAAATTGATTTTCGAGATGGATCAGCCGATCGGCCATTGCTGAGTGTCCTACCTTTCCTTCTTCTTAGTAGTAGGGGGAGAGCTCGGCTAAAAATCGCGGGATTTCCCTGAAATCGCTACCAGAGATCAATAAGGACACAAACAACACTACTGGAAGGTTAGAGTTTATTTGCCCTATTATTTACGGAATTATCGACCAGAGCCTAAGGTCCCATACAAACTCTTATATATAGCTCGATACAAGCCTCTCATTAATAGCTTGGGCTACCTGTGGTACCACGCGAAAACACGTCGCCACCACTCGATTCATTGGATGATTTATTCATATTTCTTCATCAGTAAAATGAAGATTTGTTAATTGTGGAGATGAATCTGGCTGCTCGAAGAGAAATTAGCCGTTGAACTTGAAAAACATTCATCAGCTTCTTGTCTTTTTTTTTTCCTTTGAAAAGAACTCCGCATTGGATTGTTTGCACTACTGCGCATGACAGGAATCAATGCTGACGACATTAGACAATCAAAAGATTTCAAAACTTCTTTTTGATTGGTCAGTCATTATTATTAGTACAATATGAACGCTTCTTGAATGATTCTTGAATAAGTTGATCAGGAGAAAAATAATTTAATAGTTTAATACTGAACGAAACATCCTATGTTTGACATCATGTATTTTTCTAAACATATACTGATATCTGGTGAACTTATATTAGTTCAATTGAGTCTTTTAGTTCTATGCATCCGCTCTAAAACCTTCAAGAAGTCTTGTTTTGATTCTCCTAAACTAAATACATTGAGTTATGAATCGTAGAACTGATACAAATGTACATATAAAAACCTTTCAAGTTCACAATTATTGAGTTTGGGCTTCCTGTGTTATAACTGATTTATTGAAAACTTAATACTGTGTATGTAGCGATGCTTCATGTCATGTCTACAAATGTCCAGGACTCCATCTATCGTCGGTTGGAACGCCTGGGACAATACAGTAATAACGAAGGAAATGGCGGATGAAAAAAAAGGTTTTGGCGTTGTATTTTCGTTCGTATAAGAGAGTACACTTCAAAAAATTTCACTTTTATTTATGACCTCGCTGGACCGAAAGAAATGTTTCGATTTGGTGGCTTATACTTGGAGAGACTTAGGGAGGTAGGGAGGTAGGGAGGTAGGGAGGTAGGGAGGGAGGGAGGGAGGGAGGGAGGGAGGGAGGGAGGGAGGGAGGGAGGGAGGAAGGAAGGGAGGGAGGGAGGGAGGGAGGGAGGGATTGGGGAGAGGAGATTCAGAAAACCAGGGTACGTTAATTAAACTTGAGCGCGTGACACGCAGATAACCAGCTGACTGAACAGATAAACCAGATTTTCAGCGTTAAAAATACATGAACAACTTCAACGTAATCGATCATACAACTTTATTCCAAGGAGATTCAGAAAACCAGGGTACGTTAATTAAACTTGAGCGCGTGACACGCAGATAACCAGCTGACTGAACAGATAAACCAGATTTTCAGCGTTAAACATACATGAACAACTTCAACGTAATCGATCATACAACTTTATTCCAATTCAATGGAAGTTACCGCTGACCCATTGTATTGTATCATAACTTGATTAACGGCTTTATTTTTGGACCTTTTTAGAGCTATCTTGACAAAGCTGAGACAAATTCTTCCTCAGTACTTGAGTCACCCTCTTAGCCACCTTCTTCAGAATCTTTATAAAATCCTGTATAATTGCAGCGTCACAATCCAAGGACCTCCTTGCATAGCATGAGTTTAGTCCTTCAACAGCTGTACAAATATCAAAGCGGCTGGTCCTCAGATTGCCGATGTACTCATGAACACAATAGTTGTGGATCTTTACAGCACAAGGCACAGAAGGATCAGACCCTAAAATGTGCAAAGAAAGTTTAAAGATTATTCGAGACCGTTAATATATAGTAAATAATAATAATAAATAATAATAATAACATTTATTTACGCGTTCCTTCTATTCTATGCTACTTCTTTAACATAACTATTGACTTACCAACAGAATCAATGTACAATGAAGGATCAGTAACTGAAAATAACAACAAAAATCATTATATTGAATATTAATCAAAATTAGTTCAGCTCATGCAAACATTGGTGATAGCATTGTGGAATTAGGGTGTCAGTATATGCTATATAGGTATGTGCCCCCGAATAGGGTATGGTTTTTGAACCTTCATATCCTTTTAAATTGGGTACCATATTTTGCTATTTCACCATAAAATAAAAAAATCGATCTTTAATTTGGGTACACTTTTTTATTTTGATAAAAAAATCCGCTTAGCTTAACAGCCAGCGTATGTACTTCTGATATTAGCGATTTCCAAAGGAATAGTATTCACTTATTCCTTAAATTGGTCTATGTTTCAGGTACAATACCTTGGAAAGGGTATGAATTTTCCAATTTTTCATCCTTAAATAGTGTCAGGGTTTCGACATCCCGGCGGCACACCCCTATCCTAAATTTCCGGGAGTACCCTCCCAGGCGATGTAGTATATACACGTACTACGCACCCTTCCCCCTGTATGCAAGTGTATTTGGTCGTACAGTAAATTAGTGTATACACGTACTACGCACCCTCCCCCCTGTATGCAAGTGTATTTGGTCGTACAGTAAATTAGTGTATACACGTACTACGCACCCTTCCCCCTGTATGCAAGTGTATTTGGTCGTACAGTAAACTAGAAAAAACTCGCGCTCTTCAAACCTTGGAAATTGTAACTATATTCCTCGCTAGAGGGTGTGGTCTTTGTATGGTGGAACCAGTCACATCTCCCTGATAGAACTGATGATATGGTGCAGCGATAGTAGCGGTGTAATATTAATAATGCTTACTGGTTTCCAGGAGTAGAGTTTTAAGGTCGTTTGTATTTAGTGCTACACATTTTGACATGATCTTATCCATGAGCGCCATCTGCAGCATCCAGAACCTGAAGCTTGTAATAGTCTTTCCAGAACATGTAGGCTTTTCAGCAAGACAATCCATCATTATCTGTTCAGTATAAGAGGATTTGGTGAAGTAAAACTGGTAGCAAAATACTAAAGACTTTCGCTTATTCAAAGAAAACATAAATGAAATGCATCAGCCAATGAGAACGCAATTTAGAGAAGTCACGTGATTGCCTACCTGAAGACGGCCACAATGACCAAGACCAGCAGCGACAGCTCTTTCCTTGTAAGTTTTTGCGCAATCCTTAATAAGATCCGTCTCACACACTTGTGGTTCTCCATTCGTCATATGAATGAGTGCGCTCACCATAAAAATGACCAAAACCCACATGATTGTCAGCTGAAATGTAGTAAAATGCATGTGCGGTATGTAACGGGTTGTGGTTGGAATCTCGTTTCTTGTTCTCGTTCTATCTTTTCCTTTCTTTCCTTTCTTAGTCAGCTTCCCCTTAGAATGTATTAACGGAACAAGAAGTGCATGTTGGTGAATGGAATCCATAAAATACGATACATTTTAAAATACCTTGATCAGTTTCGACCTGTTTTTTCTTATCGATCGATTTTGTTGGACTGAGTAGCGATGTCTTTGAAAAGATTGCTTTAGGACTGAAAGATCTTCTGCAGTTAACAAACTTTATATCACGTTGAATAGACATCGGCAAGTATTTGATTGGATGATGTTAAAATTTCTGCCAACACTATGTACAACTACTGCGATGCAGTAAAACGCGTTATATCTGCACAATCAGTATCGAAAGATATTTAGCCGTTCACAAGCTATTCACACAAAGAGTGTTGGCCACGTTGACAATTTAGTTATTGTTACTTACGCCACGAGAAATCTTCGGTTTTAAACTATATTTTAATTTAGTTTGCTTTCTTTCGAGTGGAGGTTTTCCCGCCAAACAGTTCAGTGCGCTCATGATACATAATAACGAAAATACTGCCCGAGGAAGAAAACAGATTAAAGAAAGAAAGAAAAAAGAGAGAGTAGTTAGACAGTATAACTGAAAGAGACCAGAGAGAAAAGCTTAGAATGGATCGAATTATCGGAATTTGAAGAAAAGTCACTGCAATAAAACGACAAAATGCGATCTAAGGGAAACGTACACTTACTTGTTGGCGACCCGGCTGTAAATGGTTGTCCTTTGTATAAGGGATCTTCACCAAAGTTGTATCATTGTGATGTTAGACGTCTTTTCACTGATGATTGATGGTCGATCAAAGCATTAACAATTGGCCAGGAAACTAAGCAACTAAAATAACTGATAATTGACTGAACAATATAAAAGTTAAGTAATACTCAGCCACGCCCATATATAGCCTCGCACAAGAGATAACGAACCAAAACTGTTAAGTATGTGTAAGCATTGACTCTGAAAATCCCCATAGGGACGAGCTTATGTAAAACAACTGAGTAGACTTCTACTTGGAATTTGTATTACAGCCTTTGTCTTGTCGCTCGTGGGGCCAGCATCGTTTTATTTTTCATGCTATATGTATGAATGGAATAACTTACCAAGAGTGTATGTTAGACTATATTAGATAATGGTTTTAATACTATATCATACTATATTTATGCTTTTATTAACTTGATTATATATTACATTTCAAATAATTTTAGATTTTAATTTTTGTTGTGTGTGTTGTGGCAGTATCTGCAAATTAGCGACACATAGTGTACTCAGACCACGGTAAATAAAGTTTATTATTATTATTATTATTATTATTATTATTATTATTATTATTATTATTATTATTATTATTATTATATATTTTGTAAATAAGGATTGTTTATCTATTTTGTATCTCTTATTTGTAATTTGTTTTGAGAAATAAAGTTATTATTATTATTATTATTATTATTATTATTATTATTATTATTATTATTATTATTATTATTATTAATAAGAGACTTTAATAGAAATATTTCTTAACTGTTGACTTTTAAAATTCGTTTTAAGGACATAGAGTGCAAACCTTATGTCCGTGAAACAGTACTACTACTACTAATATAATAATATTTACCCATGCAGGGTGACCTAATCAGCACAAAAGTACTGTTATCAAAAAGGGCCCTGCATTACTAACTAATTAGTACTAAATAGCACTGATGAAACAATAGAAAACAATGGACATAACACTATTTAGTACTATTTAGTAATAGTACTATATTTCACGGACATATGGCCACTCTAGTAGTTGGGTGTGTATATTTTAATTATATTTGTAGTTATTTTTAATGGTTTTTTAGATTTTATATAATTCTTACTTACGTTAAGTGATGTGGGTTCCCTCTACCGGCTCAGAGATGGAGAAGAGGTGAAAGCTTTTCACAGATATGCTTTTTTTACCTTTTTTTTTTACAGAAAAAAGAAGAAATATGTAAACAATTCCAAAAAAGAAAACAAACAAGAAAAAAACAAAAAAAGAAAGAATTAAAAAAAAACGTGTCACGGCTGGGACTCGAACCCTGGACCCCCAGGTTCAAACTGAGATGAAAGCCGTTAATTTATGCAAATAGACCATATCTTGGCTTTCACCTACGTCATCTATAGAACAATAGGCCGAAAGAGCAGCCAAAACCATATATCTCAGCCGAAGTTTTAGTTAAAAGAAGTTTTAGATACGAAGATATGAGCGATCGCTTATGCTCATAATTTAGTTAAAATGTATGGGTCCGCCATGTTGGTGTCGCATCGAGCGACACCAACATGGCGGCCAAATCACGAAGACTGAAAATCATGTTTAATTGCAAATACTTCAAGTTTTCAATAGCTATATTCATCAAAATAAAGTTACCCATCATCTACTAAGTTAAAATCGTATTATTTCAAACGAATTTTCCTATTTCTATGGCTTTTGAAAATGCGTGACTGTATTGCGTGACAGAATTTGACTCGCAATAAAACGAAAACCAAACATCTAAATTACAAAATTATTTTGGTAAGAATTTTCTTATAACGATATAAACAACATATCCAACAAACAGTTTTGTGAGGTGAATAGTTTGGATTTTAGCTTTTTGATGACGTCATGTGAAAGCCAAGAATACGTATACGGGCTTACACCAATCAGCTTAGTGATCAAAGAGGGAGGGAACAGTCGGATCCTAGTCCCACTAAATAACTGCCCCGCACCACTAGGCTATCGTGCACGCTTGTTCATTTGGAGGACAAAATAACCTAGTGTATCTTGTGAATGGACTGTCTATATTGTTGTGCAAATTACTATGGTCCCGTGGCTCGCACTGAAACACAGCGCCTTAGAAGCACATGGCCCGGTGAGCGATTCCTCGCGGCATCGATTTTTTCTTCTTTTTTTCTTCTTTTTTTTAAAGAACATTTTTATACTCACGAAAATGATTATTTTAATAATATAAAATAATTTTAAATAATTTAAGATGATAAGTTATTTTTATTAATATAATATGAAGTCTGTGTTCTCAAAACGGTCTTGTTGACGAAGACCCATTTTGTAATAACAGTTCTCATATGTATTTATCATATAACAACAAGACGCTCATTAATGAGCGTTCACTCGTGCCCTGGTACAATTGCGTCAGTTCTGAAATGAAGTCCATAATGAAAGACAGAGGTTGTCGTGTTGAGATGCGTGTCGATAAGTCTAGTGGTCTCGTTCCCAGTCCGACTCGATTGCATATTAGGAACTGCCACCAACATAAACAAGAGCGAACTATTTGACCCGTTTGAGCATATAATTACTTCATTACATGTATAGTGCTATTGAAGTCTTTGTAAGCTTAAATATATTTAACAAAAACAAACGATGGGCGTTATCAGAACCATCTGACCTATGCAACCTCAAGACGTACCGAGTACGTACTGATTCGAGATGTTTATCTATGATCTATGAAACAAACAGTCTCCCTCGTCACGCAACTGTCATTGTCATTGTCATAACGTTTGGTATGGCCGGCTTGTGGACCAATATTCAGTATTCCGAGTTATAGACTAGCCTGCGGAGGAGGCTAACTTTCGGAACTTTATAGTATATGAGTAAAAACGTTAATAGCCCGACTTCATACTACGTTTACACGTGACAGAAATCCAGATACCAAAAGATCGAGTGCTGTGAAGACTATTTCGCTGCTCGCTTAATACTGAATCGCATAGCCCGAGATCAGTAGAGAACCAATCATATTGAACGATGTATATATATGTAGGTTCATGAGTTGGCACTGATACTAATTCAAATTATTCCATAATTTCTGCCAACATATGTACAACTACTGCGACGCAGTAAAACGCGTTATATCACAATCAAGATATTTAGCCGTTCATAAGTTATTCACACAAAGAGTGTTGGCCACGTTGACAATTTAGTTATTGTTACTTACACCACGAGAAATGTTCGGTTTTAAACTACATTTTAATTTAGTTTGTTTTCTTTCGAGGTTTTCCCGCCAAACAGTTCAGTGCGCTCATGCCGTACATATACTAACGAAAATACTGCCCGAGGAAGAAAACCATTATTGATAGCAAGAGACCATCATCAGATATAAGTTATATAACGGTCTCTTGCTGAGAATAAATACTTTTAAACGGTGCTTCAGTGGTGTTGCGTTGTTAAGACGATAAGGGACAAATTGACCTCACAGGAGGTCTACAACAAAGTGTTGCTATCTAACACTATTATAGGATGTCTAACAAAGCCGTGCATACTACACTATTATAGGATGTCTAACAAAGCCGTGCATACTACACTATTATAGGATGTCTAACAAAGCCGTGCATACTACACTATTATAGGATGTCTAACAAAGCCGTGCATATACTACACTATTATAGGATGTCTAACAAAGCCGTGCATACTACACTATATAGGTATGTGCCCCCAAATAGGAAATGGTTTTTGAACCTCCAGATCCTTAAATGGGGTACCATATTTTGCTTTTTCACCTAAAAATAAAATATTCGATCTTTAATTTGGGTACACCTTTTTTATTTTGACTAAAAAAAACGCTTTTTTATAATAGCGTAACAGACAGCGTATGCACTTCTGATATTAGCGATTTCCTAAGGAATAGTATTCTTTTTCCTTAAATTGGGTCTATATTTCAGTTATAAATCCTTGGAAAAGGTATATACGTATGATTTTTCCAATTTGTCATCCTTAAATAGGGTCAGGGTTTCGACATCCCGGGGGCACACCCCTATCCAAAATTTCCGGGAGTACCCCCCCCCCCCCCGGGCTCGCGCGCGTTTTACGTAGAGGATTTTAGCTCGACATTTTCTTGGAACTCCTTCAGTGGCCCTGCTTAATTCCCAGTCCTGTGTTGGTGTCAGCGTTTGAAGAGATTTAGTTGCCTGACCGAATTGGGTTTATGCGCCAACTGGATTGGAAATTTCAGTGACCACTATCGAAATGTCCAAGTGTTCCGGGTTTTCCCCCTATTTCACGCGACATTGATGTCCCAATGTTTCTGTCAAAGTACCTTTCCACACTGTGAAAAGCCTTGAGGCAGCTCGGTCGCCGCTTCGTGTCCAAGGAAAACCTTTGCTTACTTTGAAAGCGGAACTGACACGCGCCATGTTTGAATTTGTACATCGAAACAATCCATAGATGCTTAGCTATCGCCACTCCACTTGTTTGTGCATATGACAGTGATATTCAAAAATCTACGGACAAAAGTTTTCTTATTGTGTCCCGATTGTATTTTCGTTTGCCGGATAGATCAGTCAACTCAGTACTAACAGATCAACCAAGTTTTCTCCTGCGTTAGAAAAACAAATATAAAACAACAACAAAGCATTGCACTATACTGCATATTGAATATATGCAACTTTATTCAACGTATGATAACTATAATGACAGCGGACTTGATTAGAGCTCATTGCGGCAAAGCTGAGGCAAGTTCGTCCTCAGTACTTGAATCACCCTTGTAGCTACCTTGCTCAGGATCTTTACAAAATCCTGTATAATTGCAGCATCACAATCCAAGGACCCCCTTGCATAGCATGAGTTTAGTCCTTCAACAGCTGTACAAATATCAAAGCGGCTGGTCCTCAGATTGCCGATGTACTGATGAACACAATAGTTGTGGATCTTTACAGCACAAGGCACAGAAGGATCAGACCCTAAAAGTTTAAAGATTATTCGAGACCGTTAATATATAGTAAATAATAATAATAAATAATAATAATAACATTTATTTACGCGTTCCTTCGATTCTATGCTACTTCTTTAACATAACTATTGACTTACCAACAGAATCAATGTACAATGAAGGATCAGTAACTGAAAATAACAACAAAAATCACTATATTGAATATTAATCAAAATTAGTTCAGCTCATGCAAACGTTGGTGCACGATAGCATTGTGGAATTAGGGTGTCGGCGTTGCTCGCGATATAGTGCCGTATACACGTACTACGCACCCTTCCCCCTGTATGCAAGTGTATTTGGTCGTACTTTAAACTAGTGTATACACGTACTACGCACCCTTCCCCCTGTATGCAAGTGTATTTGGTCGTACAGTAAACTAGAAAAAACGCGCGCTCTTCAAACCTTGGAAATTGTAACTATATTCCTCGCTAGAGGGTGTGGTCTTTGTATGGTGGAACTGATGATGTAATATATTGATAAAAGTGTAGTATTGATACTTACTGGTTTCCAAGAGTACAGTTTTAAGGTCGTTTGTATTTAGTGCTACACATTTTGACATGATCTTATCCATGAGCGCCATCTGCAGCATCCAGAACCTGAAGCTTGTAATAGTCTTTCCAGAACATGTAGGCTTTTCAGCAATACAATCCATCATTATCTGTTCAGTATAAGAGGATTTGGTGAAGTAAAACTGGTAGCAAAATACTAAAGACTTTCGCTTATTCAAGGAAAACATAAATGAAATGCATCAGCAAATGAAAATGCAGTTTATAGAAGTCACGTGATTGCCTACCTGAAGACGGCCACAATGACCAAGACCAGCAGCGACAGCTCTTTCCTTGTAAGTTTTTGCGCAATCCTTAATAAGATCCGTCTCACACACTTGTGGTTCTCCATTCGTCGTATGAATTAGTGCGCTCACCATAAAAATGACCAAAACCCACATGATTGTCAGCTGAAATGTAGTAAAATGCATGTGCGGTATGTAACGGGTTGTGGTTGGAATCTCGTTTCTTGTTCTCGTTCTATCTTTTCCTCCCTTTATTTTTTCTTTCTGACTTCCTTTCTTTCCTTTCTTAGTCAGCTTCCCCTTAGAATGTATTAACGGAACAAGAAGTGCATGTTGGTGAATGGAATCCATAAAATACGATACATTTTAAAATACCTTGATCAGTTTCGACCTGTTTTTTCTTATCGATCGATTTTGTTGGACTGAGTAGCGATGTCTTTAAAAAGATTGCTTTAGGACTGAAAGATCTTCTGGAGTTAACAAACTTTATATCACGTTGAATGTCCATCTTAGACATCGGCAAGTATTTGATTGGATGCCGTTAAAATTAACCCCACCGGTAGGTAAACAAGTATTATAAGAGGGAATATTTCAAATTATTCCGTAATTTCTGCCAACATATGTACAACTACTGAGAAGCAGTAAAACCCGTTATATCACAATTAGTATCGGAAGATATTTAGCCGTTCACAAGTCGAAGTTTCACAGTGTTGGTGATCTTATCGGCATTTGCAATAGAAATCCTTATTTGATAACATTATTACGCGATGATACTGAAAAGTAAATATTAGTTTTAAAGGTATTAAATTGCAATTCAGATTGTTTTCTTTGGAGGTTTTGCCGCCAAACAGTGACATCCATGATAAACACCAAACACAATAACTGAGAAACTAGAAAACTGAGAAATTTAGTGATAACTTGTTATAGAGAGAAAAGAATAGAACGGATCGAATTATCGGAATTCGAAGAAAAGTCATGCAATAAAATGACAAAATGTGATCTTAATCAAAGGCACTTGTTGGGAACCCTGTAAATGCATGCCTGAATGCATGTTCTCCCCTCTTTGTATCACCAAGGTTACAGTTGTATGATCACTGAGTTGATGGTCGATCAAAGCCGGCATTAACAGTTCACCAGGAAACTAAGCAACTGAAATAATCAGATTTACTGAACAATATAAAGGTTTTTTTCACTTCTTTGATGAACATAAGGATTATATTCCTTCTTTATTTCCTATTTTATTATTTTTATTATGAATATATTCGTGTCCGTGACGGAATGAACGGAAAAACAAACCAATTTTAGATCGTTTTCAAGTGTGGTTTATGTGCATATGCCACGGTGAATGCAATTTCTTACTTGTAATGTAAGCCAAACAACAATATTTAAACAGTTGGCTTTCCTCACGGAGTGACCCATTTAATTGGATTTTCCTGTTTTGCCTGCTGCCCATCCCCCCCGGGGGAGGGAGGGGGGGGGGGTGGGGGTACTCCCTTTGTCCAAGCGGTAGGGGTGATCGGCGGTCCTTTTAGGGTTGAACTATTTCCTGTGTGTACCTCTAGTTAGGGGTTCGACTCAAAAGTCAGTCAGTCCGTACCTCAGTTAGGGTCGCTTGTTATTTGGTTTTCTTTATTGAACAAACATGAAAGAACAGAAGAAAGATGTTGACCAGTCACTATCAGCACAATCACTTTTTCGTCATATATAGACCTTTTGCATAAAGCCACTAATGATATGCAGATACACACTTAGCCTCACTCTGATTCAATAAAACAATGACATCGTTGGATAGATCTTTTGTTTCGTTGAGTCAGAGTGAGGCTAAGCGTGTATCTGCATATGATTAGTGGCTTTATGCAAAAGTTCTTATATAGACCTTTTGCATAAAGCCACTAATCATATGCAGATATACGCTTAGCCTCACTCTGACTCAACGAAACAAAAGATCTATCCAACGATGTCAACGTACCTTCAGTTAGGGGTCGAAATGAACATGGCTTATAATGCTTATAATGCTTAGGAAACTAAATGATTTGTGTATAGAGAGACGTTATATGAGGAGCCTGAATGGGGCGGTCAATGTGTCAGTTGTCAGTCAAATATTTGCTAATTTTCAATAATTTGTCCAGTTAAATTTTTGCCTTGATAGATAGATCAAGAGAGCATGATAGATACCCTACCCCTCCTTGCAGAGGAGGTCTGGGTACAATAATTGATGCTTAATTTATGTAAATTATTCGAGTATGGCGTCGGTGATTTGCATAAGAATTAAGATCCTCCCAGATTATCGTCTGCAAGAATTAGAAGCTGCTTTGTACAAGTTTTGTCCAGAAAATCGATATGTATAACTCCGAGGAACCCAAGAATACTGTTAGCAAATGTTTGAAGTATTTGTTGTTTGTTTTCAACCTTTTTTATTGGGTAAGTTAGAGGAGCATGGCTGCATGACACTACAGTCTACACTCAATCACGTTATGTAGATCATTCAAACTGCTTGTAGAAACTTCTTACATGATCTGTTGTTAGGTTATTGTAGTTTTTGCGTAGATTGAAGTAAAGTGAATATCAGTAAGCTAATTTGAAATCGTTTATAAGTTCTAGGTTGTTTATTTCTTACATTGTACTTAAGCTTATATTTGCTTGATGTGCGACGAACAAACTGCAAGCATTGACAATTAAATTAAGCTTATATTCATCTCGATTAGAAGCGAAACTACAGGGAATTGCTATTAATTCCTTGACATCAGTATTTAATGGTGAACACAGTAGTCAGTGAGAACTAAACCTGAAGTTTTTAAGCTGCTTTCCATGAGAAAAGGCGGCACAATGCATGCACTCTATATAAGCTTAGTGATCGCCTATTGTTTTCATTATAATTAAATTTCAATATATAAAGCTTAAATTGCCTTGTTGGAAACTCTGATTTACTCTGATCGAATTTAAAGTAGTTTGTGTCATATAACTAAGGAATCCTTAATTCTCCATGATTATACAATGTAGGTGTGATGGTTTGTTGCTCTGATACACAAATTCCTAAGGGTGCAGTAATATGGGCAACAAAAACGTGCAACTTGTCCTACAAAAATATTGCATAGCAAGTTGTATTACTACTCCACATGCAACATATTTTCTTTGTTACTTGTTACACATGGAATGGTAATACAAGCAACACTTTCTTTGGAACTTGCAGAACAAGTTGCATGTTAATTATGTTGCCTGTATTCGCTGCACCTAAGGATATGACTCTTGCTACTACAAATAGGAAAGTGGATTGAAGCTTTGCCAACGACTCTGATTGGTTGATTATATGTATAGCAATTAATACAGACGGTGTATTTACTATTTTAGATTGTTGGAGGTGTGATGCTTGGTGTTGGTATCTGGGCCGTGACACAGAAGTCTTCATATGACCAACTTTCTTCCATTGCTACTGACCCCGCTGCTGTACTTATTGCTGTTGGTTGCCTCATCATAATTATCTCATTCTTTGGCACAGTTGGTGCACTGAGGGAGAATATTTGCCTACTACAAACTGTAAGTTCTTAATCAATATATAGTAGAACCCTGCTAACTTGAACTAACTCAAACTCCCCGCTAACTCAAACTAAATTCAATTTTCCCTGGATTTGATCCTATTTTTACAGTCATTTACTATCCGCTAGTAAACTCGAACTCAGTTAATTCAAACTCCCAGCTAACTCAAGCTAATTATATTTTTCCCTGGGCTCAAATTTACCCGTAACTCGAAATCTATATTATTTTATGAATGTCCGCTGGTAAACATCAAAGTCCCAGAACATATGCATGTAGCTAATTGACTTCTCATAATCCTGAATGTTATTGATAAAAACGTGATAATACAAAATGTATATACAAATGTAATTCAAGCCCATAAAAGACCAAAATGACTTGTGATTGTTTATTTATAGCAAAACCTTGATATGTTGTTGATTATTAACAGAATACACCAACCTCACTAATTCAAACCCCTGCTGACTAAACTATGTTTTGTTTCCCTTGGGAGTTTGAGTTAGTGGTTCTAACTTGTATCTATTGTTGTACAGTATTTGGTATATTCATGATATTATGCATATATGATGTGCTAATCTAATGAACAGACTGTTTGTTTTTGTAGTACAAGTGGGTAATGGTCATCATTGTTATTCTGGAGATACTGGGTGGATTACTGGCATTTGCTTTCTGGCCTGAGGTAAATAAAGTATAATGACTGATGTGCTACATGTACCGTTGTTTCTTCATTCTCACTGACCTATATGTACATGTATGTATTAAGTGTTTTGAGGGCATATATATATGCAGTGTAGAGGAATATTCAGTTTTCAAGAAACAACATACTGCATTGTAGGCCCAATTGATTTATTAAGATAGCAGGCACTACTCTTTATTATTCATCAATAAGCTAAATATGTTGCACACATACATTATTGTTGTTCAATTATAATGTTCATTAGAGACTGACATTTCAAATTCCATGTAGGTGCAACGTTCTATTAATTCCCAACTTAGAAAAGGAATTGTTAATTACAGAGAAGACATTGATCTCCAGAACATTATTGACAGTGTCCAAACTAATGTAAGTAAACTGAACCAAAGCATAGGAAGAACTAAGGTTTTCCTTTCTGACACCAGTGCATTACATGTAACAAAGTTATAATATTATTGTCTGTAGTTCAAATGTTGTGGGAGCTCAGGATCTAATGATTGGGACATCAATCGATACTTTAAATGTGGTGGTCCTTCACCTGAGGAATGTGGAGTGCCACATACTTGCTGTAAAATGGTGGAAGGACAAGTGAGTAAGAAAGAAATACTACTTAAATCAGATCTACTTTTAACTTGTTTTTCTTTTATTCAAGAAAATCAATATCCAGTGTGGTTGGCAAGAAAGAAAGAAGCATGTAAGGATATAGTTGTTATTTAATTTCAAAGTACCTTAGAAAGTCTTAACTACAATAAACTCATTTGACACTGGATGAGCCTGGAGGTAGGTGCCTTAAACTTGGTGGAGCCGGACCGCATGCCTCCATCTGACACTAGAAGGTATCCATGGTAATCCTGCCACGGTCCACCACAAGGCACCCATCACACTGATAGAAGGAATCAGTGGAGTATCATGGAGGGCTGGGTGGGGCAATGATCCTACATGTACATGTATAGTCAACTGAAGGCACACTATTTTAATCTAGCAGTTTGCGATGTCCCTCAGGGGTGTCCTGCAATTGTCACATATGATGAAGACCACTACCCAGCATTGTCTTAATTTTAACTTTGCCTGAATTACATTAATAAAAATAATAATTCTTGTTTATCTTCAGCGTCTGGATCAAAACAAAATCTACATTCACGGTTGTATTAGTGCAGTGACTCTTTGGTTCAGAGATCACCTGTACATTATTGGTGCTATTGCAGTTGCATTTGCCTTTCCACAGGTAATGTTTTTTAACTCTCTTGTATTGCACAGCATATTCCTCATTGTTTTTCTTTCTTATTTTCAGTTTCTTGGAATCATCTTGACACACATATTTGTTGGTCAAATCCAAGAACAAATAGAGGAATGCAGTAAACCACCAATGTACAAGTACAGACCAGACCGTGCTCCTCTTACTAGTACTGGTGATTACAATGGCTAATAGATCCAATAACCATTGTGTTAGGAAGATATACTTAGGTCTGGTTAATGTAACAATAATTTAGTATTATCAATGTGTAGTTCCTACTTAATTTAATATAACAATACATGTATTAATGTAAATGTATTGACATAAAAGTAAGAAAGTTGGTTTGCAGCAGTAAGTCTTTTATAGAAACAGAGTAGTACAATGTAGCTACATATGTATAGCTGTGAAACACCTTGAAAACATTTGCAAACTTATAACTTTCTTCTTTTGGAAGTGGTAAACAATAGAGTCTAAGATTTTTGTAATATTTAGACTTGAAGTAGGAACTTTCAATAAGCAATATCCAAGTTCTAAATTCTTCTGTGATGTTTATATACTTATAACCTTATTTAAACCTGTATATTTTATCAAAACAATCCAATATTATTTGTTATAATATCGTGTTTTGTACAAGAGCAGACTGCATGACTGAAAACCCACAACATCCTAAACCATCATGGGCATGGCATGTCCATGCAGTCAGTAAACCATCATGGGCATGGCACGTCCATGCAGTCAGTAAACCATCATGGGCATGGCACGTCCATGCAGTCAGTAAACCATCATGGGCATGGCACGTCCATGCAGTCAGTAAACCATCATGGGCATGGCACGTCCATGCAGTCAGTAAACCATCATGGGCATGGCACGTCCATGCAGTCAGTAAACCATCATGGGCATGGCACGTCCATGCAGTCAATAAACCATCATGGGCATGGCACGTCCATGCAGTCAGTAAACCATCATGGGCATGGCACGTCCATGCAGTCAGTAAACCATCATGGGCATGGCACGTCCATGCAGTCAGTAAACCATCATGGGCATGGCACGTCCATGCAGTCAGTAAACTATCATGGGCATGGCACGTCCATGCAGTCAGTAAACCATCATAGGCATGGCACGTCCATGCAGTCAGTAAACTATCATGGGCATGGCACGTCCATGCAGTCAATAAACCATCATGGGCATGGCACGTCCATGCAGTCAGTAAACCATCATGGGCATGGCACGTCCATGCAGTCAGTAAACCATCATGGGCATGGCACATCCATGCAGTCAGTAAACCATCATGGGCATGGCACGTCCATGCAGTCGGTAAACCATCATGGGCATGGCACGTCCATGCAGTCACAGTAAACCATCATGGGCATGGCACGTCCATGCAGTCAGTAAACCATCATGGGCATGGCACGTCCATGCAGTCAGTAAACCATCATGGGCATGGCACGTCCATGCAGTCAGTAAACCATCATGGGCATGGCACGTCCATGCAGTCAATAAACCATCATGGGCATGGCACGTCCATGCAGTCAATAAACCATCATGGGCATGGCACGTCCATGCAGTCAGTAAACCATCATGGGCATGGCACGTCCATGCAGTCAGTAAGCCATCATGGGCATGGCACGTCCATGCAGTCAGAATTTCAGTCACAAAATCTGCTCTACATTTTTAGTAGGAAGCAGAACTTACTAGTTTAGAGAACACCAGCTTTAAATAAAAATAATGTGAAAATGTATGTATTGGTTTGTTGATTGAATGCCAGGGATTGCATCATGGGCATGTACAGTATGGACTAGACTTGCCACAAGTCGACCTCACTTGTAGATCCCAGAGTAGCAACAGAAAGAGGAAGGACTTTTTGAAAGTCTAAGTATGGATCTTTCCGTAGTTTCCCAGAATGCTTCATGATTCTGCACACGTAAGCGAGGTCAGGGTACAAAATAGATTGAAAATATTAGAGTGCAAACCATATGTCGTTGAAACAGTACTAACTAATTAGTACTAAATAGCACTGATGAAACAATAGAAAACAATGGAGATAGCACTATTTAGTACTATTTTAATAGTAATAGTACTAGGACATTATGGTTTGCAATCTAACAGAGAATGGCAGTAGAAAAAGAAATTCAGTAGAAAACTTACACTTTTAAATTAAAAGTGTGTAAGTGAAGTTTATAAAATGAGAGACCGTGTTTTATCGGCATATAAAGATCTGAGTCGTAGGCGATTGTAGATCTGACAGCATTACAATGATAGATGGAACTTCTCAAACAAATAAAATAGTTTTCTTCTGTTCTTGATTAGATACAGTAGTCATATTTTCCTCAATACATGATCAATTCTACATATATTTCCCCTGACCTTGCTTGCGCGTGCAGAATCATGAAGCATTCTGGGAAACTACGAGAAGGTGCAATGCAGAAAAAATATGCAAATTAAGGAAATTGACACAACTTTGTTCGTCATTTTCTAATAAATTGACTGAGCTTGCATAGTTTTTCCGCAATACAACGCCTCATCCAGATTTTGATGGCTAACTTGCAGAAGCAGCCATATATATCCATCTGCACTGATTGTGAAGTAAATGAGTGTGCAACAGACATCTCATAGTGTTACCATTAATAAATACATCATAATTATTGGCTTTAAAAGAGATATTTAGAACTTAGAACGAAGTGAGTTGATTCACAGTGAACTGAGAAAAAGCAAATATGTCAGTTGTGAATTGTTGTTTTTCTACCACAGAAGTAAACCCTAATTATTTGTAGAGACTACTAAACCCATGATAAACCATTCCACCAGGCTTGCTGTACACCTTTGAGGTTTCACATTATTTTTGTTGAGTGGATTTTATAGTTCGCTCTGAGTGAAGTAATGCCTTGAATTTGGGAACTGATTGAAATGAACATTAATGGCAACTTTGAACTTGCTTCCCACATCAATAGACCACTTAAAGTGCAACTAACCCCTATGAGATTGTTTTAAACATATATTCAATATAAGCTGAATAGTTGGTCTCAAGTAAGGCCTGGGTCAGGAGCTTAAAAACGAAAAAATGTTTTTTTGACGTTTAAACGTGGTGACTAAGAGGTAACTAGACGAAACTTAGCCTCCTTTGCAGACGCTTTTAATGTCGCGGTTTTAACCCTCTCCGTAGTAACCCTCTCCCTACAAGCTTGTAGGGAGAGGGTTAAAACCGCGACATTAAAAGCGTCTGCAAAGGAGGCTAGACGAAACTTGGCACAGTGATAGAAAACCTTAGGGCAACTATACCATTATGATGTAACGGCTTGTTTATGATGGGGACAGAATCGTGAAGAACAATAGAAATTCTCTGCATAGAGAATAGGATTTTCTTTAACACTTATAAGGATATATTTGCTAAAACAGGTCACGTGACCTGAACTTTTAAACAATTTTCCTTAATATTTATTTTACCAACATAACTACAAGATCACTACGCAGCATGTTATTCAGCTCTATTATTAGAAGCATTGATTTTGATATTAAAATGTTTGCCACTTACAAAACTTGAAAGCGGATCCACGAATTAGTGTTTTTCTGGATTATGATGTCATAGATCACGTGACCACCACAAAAAGCAAACCAAAATTTTAAGGATGTCAAAAGTAACAAAACATATAAATATGACTTGAAAATGTATTTCCATAGTCGAGCATTTCTTCATTCTGTCCTCATTACCCAGGCCTTAACTACCTTGCAGTATTTTGTGATTTGAACCTTGCGTTTTATATGAGTTATAGAGGTTTGAAATCTCAATATGCAAATTTGATGACGTCTTACTAAGGAATTTGCCATAACTTTATATTTAGACTTTTTCATGAAGAACTTATTTTTTGAAATGGGCCAAAAAGTTATAAAATCATTTATAAAGACTGTGAAAACATTCTGTAAGTTTTCAAATGTCAATAATCAGCAGAAGGGCATTTTTGTATAATAAAATAATGATTCCTTAGTAGACGTTATCAAATTTGCATATTGAGATTTCAAACCTCTATAACTCATAAACACAAGGTTCAAATCACAAAATACTAAACACACCAACTATTCAGCATATATATATTGAATATATTTTTAAAACAATCTCATGGGGGTTAGTTGCACTTTAAAAGATATATGCTCTACTTGTCATACACAAAGGTTTCAGTGTGAGGCTCTGGCGAATAATTAAATATATTCTTTAATCTTATAACGAATCAGTGAGCATTATTCCCCGGAGCCTCGCTCCGAAACTGAAGCATATATATCGAAAGTCGACTATTTGGAAGTTTCATTGGAATTGAAATACACACTCAATTTGCAAAGTAAATTGTATTACAAAACAAGGTAGTTCTCTTCCTAAAGAAGTTTGAATTTGATCATAGAAGTAATGTTTCAAGGCCTCCAATTCAGACTACACTTCCACTCCTTGCAATCGTTCCAGTCTGAGGTGATTTCCAGTCCATGCAATTTCCAGTCCAAGGCAAAGGCAAGGACTGGAAGTAGTATTTCAAAGAAAAGCAAGAATTCGAGTCTTTGCATATATGCTCTGCTCATGCATAGAGTCGAGGACATCGTATCCCACATGTGTTGGACTCTTGAGTATCATGGAGTAGTGCCTGCTTTCAGATTAAAGTGAATTCGGACAGATGATTGTTATATGAGGATAAGAACTCATGTACAGTCATGAGGGATGATTAGTTCTAATCATCCCTCATGATAAGTACTGGGGAGAGTTACAACTGGAAACTTTTCCAGTAACTGGAAATCTTTTTTTCCAATTACTGGAAAAATTTCCAGTTACTCCAGTACATCACATGGTATTATTCTGCGCATTTGATTGGCTGGTTACCTCATGAATAATTAATGAGTATGAGAACTAATTGCAAAGACTGGCAATCCCGTCTAGTCCGAATTGGAGGCTTTTGAACGACAAGTCTAACTCGGTAATTAATAATAATTTGAGAAATTCAAAGCTAAAGTTGGCCAAATTTTATGCTATTCAATAATTAAGAACACATTTCCAAAGTCCTTCATGGTAGTGATTTTCTTTGTTGTGAATTATTAATGAGTTTGAGAAGTAAATTTAGTTTCTCAAAGTCCATAGGGATATGGTTCTCTCCCAGCCTCTCAGGAAGCCAGGGTAATATGTCACGCAGAATATGATATCAGAAGTATGAGTGGATGTGGACACAATTTGGTGCAGTGTACTAGTGTCGGTACTAATTTATTCCTTCTGATGTTCAAAATGGTTGTGTAATGATTTAGAAGATGTTCTAATTTCATGTTACATTGCCACATGTAAAATACAAGTAACCATTACACTGTATATGTAAGACAATAATTATTGTTCCATAAATAATGAGATAATGTACAGAGTATTGATATAAAGGTGGTTATGAGGATCCACCAGTCAAGCAATACTTGATATCTATTTTGGTATTGCTACATGTTTATAAAACAGGGAATCCTAAGCTTAACCAAGTACTGTAGGACAGTATTGCAGCAGTTTTTATGTGTCTATTTTAGAACTTGATTCCCTTCAGCACTCTTCATGTTTTGAACAAGGATCTCCTTCAAGAATGAGTTCAATGTGTTCTTGAAAATTCTTGTCTCAGCCATTCTGTGTCTTTATAAAACCTTGGATCCCCAAGACGTAAGGATGTTCTCTTGTAAAAGTAGTAGTAAAGAACAGCTCCTTCAAATAAAACACATTATGATAGTCATCACTCAGCCTTCATGTACATTGTTATACATGATTATAAAATATGGAATGGAGCAATTGTATACTCCACAACTATCCAGCTCTAGTAGCTGCATTCTTTGAGAACGATAAATTATAAAAATAGGTTCTATTGTTATGCATGCATATATATATAAGGGGTATCGAATGGTCAAGGCGAGACTTTGTGAGACTCCAAGACAAGGATTTTTTTTGCGAGCCCGAGATGCTTTTTCACCGATGTCCTTTGTTTTGAAAATTCTAGTCTCTGAGATGGCTTTTTGCAACAACAAAAAAACGAGACTTCGAGACCGGCAAATTTTGACTGAAATTTTCCTAGACTGACATTTTGCAGGGGCCATGCATTCAACACCCCTTATATAGTTGCAGAGTATTCTGCATTATCAGATATCTTACCAACTCTCTGAAAAACAAACAAAGCCTGAAGTGCTTCATTCCAAACAAATCTCTGGGGATCTCCCCATTTCTTTGTCTAAAAATGTAATGCATTATCATTGGTTAGTTATTTACATTATTATTACATTGTATCAAATCATTAAAGCTCGCTCATCCTATTGTTGTCAACAATTTGGAGGTGATTATAAATAGATCCTTACCATTGTCCAAACATGAAGTCCAACAGATAAAGCCAGATACAGAACTGCTATGATTATTGTTGTCTTGAATTTTCTTATCAACAAAGATATTAATCCAGCTTGAAATACATAAGTATTGAAGAACAGAAGGAATACTACAATAATGGCCAGAATAATACAAACATCTTGGATTCTATGAAAGATCACAAAAAAACATTTGCTTTCATAATGGCTGAAAATAAGGAAATAGCACTGTAACTATGGCAACAAGGACTTCGATCACGCTGTAAATCATGAATATCACACATATTTACTGAAAGTGAATCAATATTCATACAGACAATAGTCAATAGGCATTGACAATAACCTAAATCAAGATTAAAGTTATCTAAATGCTATAACATATTTGTGGAAAGAAAGAAAACATACAGGGATAACATATGGGTGTTTGTTAGACGGCACGCTTTTGTCGTTAACATCAACAGCTGAATCGAAGTCAAAAAGGCGTCAAAGACAAGCAACAGTTGTATGAATGCCGTCGAGTGAACAAGTACTTCATCTGCGTATTTGAAATTAATTATCCGCAAATAGATACCAATCAAGAACAGCAAATAAGATATCATAAAACAGCATTACATCGGCAAACAGCAAGTAGAAGAAACATGAGTCATTAACAACGAGTGATTCTATTTTATAAGATGGCTAATTGCAAACGGACGTGTGCGTTGAAGAAGACCAACAGACCACTATTACTCCATAATAAGTGTTTTTTATCGATACATAAATCTACTAAATGTTAGTGGGATTGCCCTTTCAAGTTATTTTAGTTCAAACGTGCGCAATTTTAACGGAAATTGAGAAAACAAAGTTATAAAAGACGAAAACCAAATTCAGTTCTATCAGTCACAAACAATCGGCCTCAGCTGACTAAGAAATAACGTTTACACTCACATGTACAGTACCAGAAGAACCACATCTGCAGTCCTGAAGAGTTCTCCAAAGGAATTAATAAAAATATCTACAAATAAAAAGAACAACTGGACGTAAACAACTGGACGATAACGTGAAACTCTCATCCTTTGACGTCCACCATGTTGGTCTACCGCTGACTAGTATTGATTGTTGAGGTATACTATTATGGGATAGCCCATTTGCTGTATATGGATCACTCTATGCCAGCTTGAATGAAGTACCTACCTAATCCTGTATTTTTTTTAGCAGTTTTGGAAAAAATTCAAATAAAATGCAGTTGAGAAAAAGTTGTTATGTGTAAGCTAACGAATAAGTAGCCATTCTTTATAGCAAATGCTCAATTAGAAACACAATACCTTTCCTAATATTTTCAAATAGTTTTAATTAAAATTATTAATGTCATTGCTATGGTAACGCCCTCTCACTACTACACACTAACTACTACACAAAATGGCAGAAATGGTTAGAGGATTCAATTTTGCTTGTTATCCGAAAGAAGCGGAGGTAAAAGAGGCTATCCATACTCTCAAGCCTGTTGGGATACTTTCAAAGGTAAGAGCAATGAGAATTATTTTACTTATTGTTAATTAGAGCTCGTTCGCTGAGTCTAATCGTTTAGAACCCAAATCAGTCTTCATGCAGACTTCATGTTAAAAATATATTTTATTTTCAGGCGTATAACCAACATCAGTTGATAAAATATAAGGTATGTTTATAGGCTGTGATTTTTTATTATCTAAAGCCTCTAAATTTAAGAAATACTTAAGCAACAGCAAGCGAACAAAAGAAATAATTGTAAGAAAAGATCGCTTACTTCTGATGAGATTTCTGTCACAACTTTGCCAGGACTTCTTGTCGCTTCAGTGTTTAGTACTTCAGTAGATGACACTCGGACAATTTGCATTGAATCGAGGTTTTTTTTCAACTGTAAAATGTACGACAATATTAACAATAACATTGATTTGCTCCCTGCGGCAACCATATTCTCTGTTGTTGTTCTTGCAAAGAGCCATTCAATAGCGATGTTCACGGTGACGTAGGCCATTGTTAACTTTTTTGCCAACCAGAGATCGATTGGCTGATGAAATAACGCAACTTGTGAAGAGCTATTGTAATCATGGTTGGCAAATTAACATTACAAAACAAATATGACATCAATGTTTACCAACAGTGAACATCGCTATTATTTTAAAAATAACTCACATACACACACAAAATATTGATATGTTGTTGAATTATTAATGAATATGATATAGACAACAGAACATTTGAGTCGGAGGGAACATAGCCTAAGCCTACAATGTTGTTCTGTCTTGTTCTGATTATAAGGGGGAGGGGGTGATTTACAGTGTAGTAGAGGGGTGATTATAGGGGGTGCAGATTAGTGGAGGGGGTGATTATAGGGGGTGATTAGTAGAGGGGGTGATTATAGGGGGGTGATTAGTAGAGGGGGTGATTATAGGGGGTGATTAGTAGGGGGATTATAGGGGGTGATTATAGGGGGTGATTAGTAGGGGGTGATTATAGGGGGTGATTAGTAGAGGGGTGATTATAGGGGGTGATTAGTAGAGGGGGTGATTATAGGGGGTGATTAGTAGAGGGGGTGATTATAGGGGGTGATTAGTAGAGGGGGTGATTAGGGGGGTGATTAGTAGAGGGGGTGATTATAGGGGGTGATAGTAGAGGGGGTGATTATAGGGGGTGATTAGTAGAGGGGGTGATTATAGGGGGTGATTAGTAGAGGGGGTGATTATAGGGGGTGATTAGTAGAGGGGGTGATTATAGGGGGTGATTAGTAGAGGGGGTGATTATAGGGGGTGATTAGTAGGGGGGGTTATAGGGGGTGATTAGTAGAGGGGTGATTATAGGGGGTGATTAGTAGAGGGGTGATTATAGGGGGTGATTAGTGATTATAGGGGGTGATTAGTAGAGGGGTGATTATAGGGGGTGATTAGTAGAGGGGGTGATTAGGGGGGTGATTAGTAGGGGTGATTATAGGGGGTGATTAGTAGGGGGTGATTATAGGGGGTGATTAGTAGAGGGGTGATTATAGGGGGTGATTAGTAGAGGGGTGATTATAGGGGGTGATTAGTAGAGGGGTGATTATAGGGGGTGATTAGTAGAGGGGGTGATTATAGGGGGTGATTAGTAGAGGGGGTGATTATAGGGGGTGATTAGTAGAGGGGGTGATTATAGGGGGTGATTAGTAGAGGGGGTGATTATAGGGGGTGATTAGTAGAGGGGTGATTATAGGGGGTGATTAGTAGGGGGTGATTATAGGGGGTGATTAGTAGAGGGGGTGATTATAGGGGGTGATTAGTAGAGGGGGATTATAGGGGGTGATTAGTAGAGGGGTGATTATAGGGGGTGATTAGTAGAGGGGTGATTATAGGGGGTGATTAGTAGAGGGGGTGATTATAGGGGGTGATTAGTAGAGGGGGTGATTATAGGGGGTGATTAGTAGAGGGGGTGATTATAGGGGGTGATTAGTAGAGGGGGTGATTATAGGGGTGATTAGTAGAGGGGGGATTATAGGGGGTGATTAGTAGATTATAGGGGTGATTAGTAGGGGGTGATTAGTAGAGGGGGTGATTAGTAGAGGGGGTGATTATAGAGGGGGTGATTATAGGGGGTGATTAGTAGGGGGTGATTAGTAGGGGGTGATTATAGAGGGGTGATTATAGGGGGTGATTAGATTGATTATAGAGGGTGATTAGGGAGGGGGTGATTATAGGGGGTGCAGGGGGTAGAGGGGGTGATTATAGGGGGTGATTATAGGGGGTGATTATAGGGGGTGATTAGTAGAGGGGGTGATTATAGGGGGTGAGGGGGTGATTAGTAGAGGGGGATTATAGGGGGTGATTAGTAGGGGGTGTGATTATAGGGGTGATTAGTAGAGGGGGTGATTATAGGGGGTGATTAGTAGAGGGGGTGATTATAGGGGGTGATTAGTAGAGGGGGTGATTATAGGGGGTGATTAGTAGAGGGGGTGATTATAGGGGGTGATTATAGGGGGTGCAGATTAGTAGGGGGTGACTATAGGGGGTGATTAGTAGAGGGGTGATTATAGGGGGTGATTAGTAGAGGGGGTGATTATAGGGGGTGATTATAGGGGGTGATTAGTAGAGGGGGTGATTATAGGGGGTGATTAGTAGAGGGGTGATTACAGGGGGTGATTAGTAGAGGAGTGATTATAGGGGGTGATTAGTAGAGGGGGTGACTATAGGGGGTAAGTAGTAGAGGGACTCGATTAGCTGTTTTTAGCTATTTTGAGTAGCTGTGCTTAATTCCAACATTAAATTATATACATGTACACATCTATATATTATATGGTAATTTATCGCTTGGTAATTGTTATGTAGTTCGCAAGGTTTTTCTCAAGCGTAATTGCCCTATACCACTATGACGTCAAATCAAAACAATCTATTGTTTAAACGCTAAGGATCATGGTCGCTAGAGGGGGACAAAACAGCAACAACACAAAGGATTCCCCAAATAAATGTATTTTACAGACGGTCTGAAAGCGATAAAAGTCACCAAACACAGTAAATATTGTGGGAAAAGTATCGATGAATATAATATCTGGAAACTAGCCAATTTGAAATCAAGCGAACCTCAGCAGAGCAGATTTAGTTCAAAATTCTATTGTTCTTCACGATTCTGTCCCCCTCATAAATAAGCCGTTACGTCATAGTGGTATAGGGCAATTAAGACTCAGAAAAAATACTGAGCCCAGACAGGATTTGAACCCATGACCTCCTGGATACTAGTCAGGTGCTCTAACCACTGAGCCACTATGTAGTTCGTAAGGTTTTCTCAAGCGTAAAAAGACTCAGAAAAAATACTGAGCCCAGACGGAATTTGAACCCGTGACCTCCTGGATACTAGTCATGCAGGCACTCTATATGTGTATCTGTATACACAGATATGCATATATCTCAATGTAACTATAAGTGAGCACAATAAAGTTGTTGTTTGTTATAGGGGGGTGATTACAGTAGTAGAGGGGGTGATTATAGGGGGGTGATTAGTGGAGGGAGTGATTATAGGGAAGTGATTAGTAGAGGGGGTGACTATAGGGGGTGATTAGTAGAGGGGTGATTATAGGGGGTGATTATAGGGGAGTGATTAGTAGAGGGGGTGACTATAGGGGGTGATTAGTAGAGGGGTGATTATAGGGGGTGATTATAGGGGAGTGATTAGTAGAGGGGGTGACTATTGCTGGTTTGCAATACACATCATGGCGGCCATCTTGGTTGAACTTCGACAAAAGATTGCTCATTAGTGTCTATTGTTTGTTCAACCAACATGGCCACCGTGTCTTTATCTCTTGATTCTCAAGGGATTGATTGCAAACCAAGAATATGGGGTGATTAGTAGAGGGGTGATTATAGGGGGTGATTAGTAGAGGGGGGATTATAGGGGGTAATTAGTAGAGGGGGTGATTTAGGGGTGATTAGTAGAAGGGGTGATTATAGGGGGGTGATTAGTAGCTCGGGGGTGATTATAGGGGGTGATTAGTAGAGGGGTGATTATAGGGGGTGATTAGTAGAGGGGGTGATTATATGGGGTGATTAGTAGAGGGGGTGATATATCTGATGACTTGACCATGTGACTTGACCATGTGACTTGAGTGATATATCTGATGACTTGACCACATGACTTGAGTGATATATCTGATGACTTGACCACGTGACTTGAGTGATATATCTGATGACTTGACCATGTGACTTGACCACGTGACTTGAGTGATATATCTGATGACTTGACCATGTGACTTGACCACGTGACTTGAGTGATATATCTGATGACTTGACCATGTGACTTGAGTGATATATCTGATGACTTGACCATGTGACTTGAGTGATATATCTGATGACTTGACCATGTGACTTGACCACGTGACTTGAGTGATATATCTGATGACTTGACCACGTGACTTGAGTGATATATCTGATGACTTGACCATGTGACTTGAGTGATATCGAATTGACTGACATGACTTGACCATGTGACTTGAGTGATATATTTGCCGACTTGACTGACATGACTTGACCACATGACTTGAGTGATATATCTGCTGAATTAACTGACGCGACTTGGCCACATGACTTGAGTGATATATCTGCCGAATTGACTGACATGACTTGACCACGTGACTTGAGTGATATATCTGCCGAATTGAATTCATTTCATTTGCTTTTCAGTCTCGACTGGCTCGACTGTTTGCATGACTTCTGTACATATAGCTTTCTGTCAATAGATGTAGTTACATCGCTGGTCGTGAGTTTAATTCAGTAACATGATGACTTGTTCTCTCTCGATCCAGCACGAGCTTCTAGTCCTTCTACCACTTCTAGTCGTCAAACGATCAACTAGAATCCTGACCTTTAATAGCTTGAAGATCTACAGCTGCTTTCAAAACTAAGATTCAAGTCTACTTGAGTCCTGTGTGTGGTTTGTTTTCCCTTATCTGCTGAGAAATCTTGAAACTCGATACGATCAAATACATCGCATTCTTTCTTCATTCTTCGCATTTTTTCTTCATTCCGTGACCATGAGAAAAAAAATAACAAGGAAGCCCATTTTATAACTCGGGCTTCTTCGGAAGGGCCCGAGTAACAAGAATTATTCTCCAGAGAATATCATGTTTACATCACATGGTTTGAAACACAGGCAGCCCAACCATTGTTTCTGTGGCTATTTATAATTATTAAAAAATATATTTGCATGTGCACAGCACAGGGAACCCAACATATCTACGTATTATATATTGAGCGCGCGTGCGCTCTACCACAGGAAACCCATAAAAAGACGCAAATATAATTGTATTTCATTATTTAGTAGCCTCAAAAGGAATGGTTGGGCTGCCTGTGGTTTGAAATGGGCAATTTACATACAAGCTAAAGAGATCTATTGCACTTTAATAAACAATATGATTTCCTTTTGAAAACAATTAAGCCAAACATTATGGAGTATTTCACTGAAAAAGACCAAAATTCTGAAGAAAACAAACCCACAATCTTGGACAAAATCTTGGACAAAACTGTTGAGACACTTCCAAGCTTGTGGGTACAATTCGGTTTCCAAAGGAGATTAGCCTCTTTCCGCTTTCTCCTTTCCCCCAAAAACAATGTTGTTTGTTGTCCAAAATCATGCCTAGTCGGTGTCTAGTTTCCGAAACATGAACATTGAACAGGGGGGACGAGGGTTAAAGAAATATAAAGAGGTGCTTTTGCGATCCTATAAATTATCAGCTCTAATGTCTATAAAATTCGTAGTTTCTCAGTTTTGAAGATTGCGCTCGATGGCGCGATGATGGCATCAGTAGCGCGCACACTTCAACGTGCTAATCACGAGCCATTCTCATTCTCAATAGTTAATGAAGCGACTTCTTTTGAAGTAATTAAGAACGGCTCTTGGAAGGTAATGCATTGAACGCCTTAAACTTTCTTGCCATTTTTTTCAGCGCCATTCTTTTTCGTTTGATCAAAAAATAGTTTCTGTATATCGCAATGTTTACAACACCTAATAATATAGATGCAAAAATTACTCGATTTTGATTGGCTGAGAGCTTTGCCATTTATTCTGAACACTATCAAAAAATTCGAAAGTGCAAAAGACTGTAACACGTGTACTTTACACAAATTTCGCTTTTGATTGTCTAATAAACAATAGTATCCCGTATTTAGCCAATCACACGGCGCGCCATGGCAACAAAATTCTGTGAGAGTTCAAAAATTTCAAGAACGGATCTTTGCCGAAAAACGGGTTGAAAAACTACCAAAATCACTGAAAAATCAATTTTTGCAGTTGACAGAAAGATTTGAAAGAAGGACTCATTCCTGTTATTCTGGAGTTAACAAGCACCAAAAAACAACATTTTCTCCATTTTATAGACTCGACATGAAAGTTGACGGGGAAGCCTTCTCAGTCTAGAAAGGAAAACTGAAAACTACATGTACGTGATAAATGAAGAACTTGTTTTTGGTACTTCAAACTTCTACAAATTATCTGTATTCAATTTTGGTTTTTCAGGAAAGTAATCACTGTATTTCCTTTACAAAGTTTGGCGAATTTCTCTCTAGTGCAAAAACTCTCAATTAAAAACTGAGGTCTGAGGAAACTTTTGAACTTTCGGGAATAGAAAATCAAGTTTTGTACTCGTTTCACTTTCTAAAAACGATGAACAGCCTTTGTACTTATTACTGTTTTTTGCTACAATCATTATGTACTATAGTTGTTGTGTTGTAGTGTCGATTAATTTGATGTCAAATGAAACGAGTACTTCGCTACGTGCATGCTTGTTTTCATGTGTCCTTTGCTGTCTAATTTTCGCTAAATTTTTGCATCTATATTATTAATAAGTAATCATACGGTTTCTCGTTCAATTTGGGATAATTCGCACTCGTGTGTTTTTCAAAGAGCTCAAATGCACTCGACCTACGTCTCGTGCAATTGAAACTCTTTGAGAAAACACCATGTGCGAATTGATAATGAACTCGCAACCGTATGATTACCTATACAAATCAGGATACGCATTTTAAAATATTGTTTTTAACTTGGCACCCGTAACTATCTGCACTTAATTTCCTTTTTTATGCTTGTTTTGCAAAATCAATCCCTTGAAATATTGCGCAAAGAAATTTAAAAGACACGGCGGCAAATAATTGGTTGCTCGCCACCGGCAAACACGACACATTTTGCAAACGTCCAATTTCTTTTATCATTCACGTTATTTTGCGCGCTAAAGCAACAACTCTGGAAAAATCGAGCTGCCATTGTCGAGGAGAACGAAAACAATTATTCGTAGGAAGTTATCGTCTCTCGACCAATGAAAATCCCGGAGAAACTAATGTGAATGATAATAGGCATTAGTATTTGCCAAATCAGTGGATAGCAATTTTGGCGCGTTTTGATTGGCTCCCGTAACTAGGAATATCCTTGGCTATTCTTGTTTTGCAATCAATCCCTTGAGAATCAAGAGATAAAGACACGGCGGCCATGTTGGTTGAACAAACAAATGAGCAATCTTTTGTTGAAGTTCAACCAAGATGGCCGCCGTGACTGTTTTTGGACGAGATTCAAAATGGCGTCTCGTTTCGCTGCAGTCTCCAAATATATAATAATCATCATAATACTTTATTAATTCTCCCCCATGGGGCTTTTCAGAATCACTACTTAACTATAAATGTACAACGATAATTTAAATATAAATAGATAGATATAATAGAAATAAATATATAAATGCTAATTATTCAAGGAAATGTTTCATAAAAAAATTTAAACTTAAAATTTAAACATTTAAAGACTTAAGGTCATTTGGTAAATTATTCCATAATTAAACAGCTCTATATAAAAACGTGCGTTGACCAGATGCTGAACGAATTTATTTGTTTAATAAAGTGCCATTTTTTATCCAACTGATTTGGTAAATACTAAAACAATTTTTTCTGTTCAATAACTGAAATATCGAACGCCTGGTGCATGTATCCAAGAGTACCAGATGTTTGTCCAAGAACTCTTCCAAAACAACTCAGAGGTCGGTATCGAAATTCTTCTTTCGATTATCAATGCGCTCACCAAAGACATTTGCAATGTGTACTGTACTTAACTTCACTATTTTCTGCTTGTGGCAATTCTGCGTCATGTTGTTAGATCGTCCTTCAGTATCATATGTAGAGCTGACCCGGTAATGCACTCAATCTGACAGCCTGTGATAGGACGCGCGCGCGTTTCTTTTTCCGTCTAAGCCACATCACACCCAAGGAAAACAACAAACCAAATTTCAATTTTTTTTTAGAAAAATAGAAAAATAATAATAACAGAAAATAATTTTTGGCTAAAAGTGGGTGGGGGGGGGGGGGGGGGATTGGGGGGGGGGGGGGGGGGGGGGGGGGGGGGGGGGAGGGGGGAGGGGGAGCGGGAGGGGAGCGGGAGGGAGGGAGGGAATGAATACGATTACCATACTCTAATTTTGTTGGGAGAAAAACAAAACGAATTCATATGAAGTTGAAATGGATAACGTAATCATAAAAACATTTTATTGGTGGCAAGAAATGGTTTATTGTTCTTTGCTTTTTGTGTATTTTTTATATTTTTATATTTTCTTATTGATAGTTATTCCTCTACGTAAATCCATACGAGGCTTCACTTCTGGAATATTGATGCGGTATCAACCATTTGACATTTTCTTCAAGTATCATTATTATTCAAGTATTGTAGTCTTCAAGTAAGAAAAAAAACGAAAATTAAACCCTGACATTTTCTTCAAGTATCATTTTTATTCAAGTATTGTAGTCTTCAAGTAAGAAAAAAAACGAAAATTAAACCCTGTGCGTCACATTTCATCGGCAGCCGGAATCGAGAAAATATCGTGAAGGTTTATTTGATTAGCGTTATCACACTATATCTACTGTTGTATGTAGCGCTTCACTAGTTTTTATTCAACAACTGTGATAATTTATACGCGACAAACCGCCCCCAGGGGACTTAACAATTGCATCGCATAGCAACCAAATCTAGTATATTTATAATAAAGTTACAGGCTTGGGAAATTTAACTTGCTCGCATTTAATCGAACGCTAGAAATGGCCGAATATCCTGGTGCAGAATATCAAATGTCTGGGTATGGACTTAAGCTCTATAACCCAGAAGAACAGAAAAGCCAATGGGTTGAGACAGTCAAGGTAACGCATTTCAACCACTGCTGTTGGACTTCGACTGTTTTAGCGAAACTGAAATAATTGCTTGTTCGTGGAACCGATTCTACTAGCGACGTGGCAGTATGTTTGCTGGAATGTTTGCTGGAATATGTTTGCTGGATTGTGTATGTTTCGTATGGCTAAGTGATTATCATACTAATACTATACATTAGTCTTCAGTGCTGGTCTATGCTCCCCCTACTTCACGATTCAAGTGGCTCTTTTGAAAGACGCTTGCCGCGTGACTGCAGTGCTCTATGATTCATTAACAGTACATGGGTGATTTATACTAGTTCTTACGTTCGTACTAATTTTTCAGCGGGAAGAAAGTATTCGAGGAAATCACATAGTGACAAAGGGAGAAGAAAGTGTATCGAGTTCTTGGAAAATCAAAAGGCCTGAACCACTAGACTTGGCTCAAGATACCAGCTACTTTAAAGAAAAGACAAAGGTGAGTTTTTAGCAAGTCTACGGTCAGGTCTTCGTGTAGCTGCACAAAAGTCCTGGCTATTGTTCTATTGTCGTTCTATGTATTGTTTTTACACAAAGAACAATAGCCAGGACAATTTGTGCAGCTGCACGAAGACGCTAATCATGATTAATCATGATCATTAACAAACGACAACAACAAAATAACTTTTCAATGGTCGGCACAGCATGACAGGCCCTCGACTTACGATCGTATTAACAGAGTTGTTCTTGGATACGATCAAAAGCTGCACAGAGACGATCGCGAACATGCCAAGTCAAGAGGACTAACTGTAAACACAGAGGTAAATTCTTATCCATATATGTCTATTCAGTTTTCTCAACTCTGTTTTATCATGTAGGGGTTAGGTCGCAATTGGACGGAAGTTCTGTTCCTTTCTCCTGTCACACCTATTTCCTTTTGTCTCTTTTACTTCAGTGTGTCTTATACTTCATTTTGTTATTTGCTTGTAAATTATGTAACCGTGACGAAATCATAATCATAATAATAATGACTTTATTTCAGTGTCAATATCATTAAACTAAACCGGCGTTGTCCTGTACTTTGCTATGCTTACTTTGCTATACTGCGTTGTCCTGTACTTTGCTATACTTACTTTGCTATACTGCGTTGTGTAGTGCTGTCCTGTACTTTGCTATACTTCTCAGTGTAGTGTTGTCCTGTACTTTGCTATACTTCTCAGTGTAGTATTGTCCTGTACTTTGCTATACTTCTCAGTGTAGTGTGTGTCCTGTACTTTGCTATACTTCTCAGTGTAGTGTTGTCCTGTACTTTGCTATACTTCTCAGTGTAGTGTTGTCCTGTACTTTGCTATACTTCTCAGTGTAGTGTTGTCCTGTACTTTGCTATACTTCTCAGTGTAGTGTGTTGTCCTGTACTTTGCTATACTTCTCAGTGTAGTGTTGTCCTGTACTTTGCTATACTTCTCAGTGTAGTGTTGTCCTGTACTTTGCTATACTTACTTTGCTATACTTCTCAGTGTAGTGTTGTCCTGTACTTTGCTATACTTCTCAGTGTAGTGTTGTCCTGTACTTTGCTATACTTCTCAGTGTAGTGTTGTCCTGTACTTTGCTATACTTCTCAGTGTAGTGTTGTCCTGTACTTTGCTATACTTCTCAGTGTAGTGCTGTCCTGTACTTTGCTATACTTCTCAGTGTAGTGTTGTCCTGTACTTTGCTATACTTCTCAGTGTAGTGTTGTCCTGTACTTTGCTATACTTCTCAGTGTAGTGTTGTCCTGTACTTTGCTATACTTCTCAGTGTAGTGTTGTCCTGTACTTTGCTATACTTCTCAGTGTAGTGTTGTCCTGTACTTTGCTATACTTCTCAGTGTAGTGTTGTCCTGTACTTTGCTATACTTACTTTGCTATACTTCTCAGTGTAGTGTTGTCCTGCACTTTGCTATACTTCTCAGTGTAGTGTTGTCCTGTACTTTGCTATACTTCTCAGTGTAGTGTTGTCCTGTACTTTGCTATACTTCTCAGTGTAGTGTTGTCCTGTACTTTGCTATACTTCTCAGTGTAGTGCTGTCCTGTACTTTGCTATACTTCTCAGTGTAGTGTTGTCCTGTACTTTGCTATACTTCTCAGTGTAGTGTTGTCCTGTACTTTGCTATACTTCTCAGTGTAGTGTTGTCCTGTACTTTGCTATACTTCTCAGTGTAGTGTACTTTTCAGTGTAGTGTTGTCCTGTACTTTGCTATACTTCTCAGTGTAGTGTTGTCCTGTACTTTGCTATACTTCTCAGTGTAGTGTTGTCCTGTACTTTGCTATACTTCTCAGTGTAGTGCTGTCCTGTACTTTGCTATACTTCTCAGTGTAGTGTTGTCCTGTACTTTGCTATACTTCTCAGTGTAGTGTTGTCCTGTACTTTGCTACACTTCTCAGTGTAGTGCTGTCCTGTACTTTGCTGCACTATGGCTTGCTACGCTGTTTTCTTCGCAGTTGTAAGAACAGTGACTGTTGTTCATGATGGGTTATAATGATATTTTGATGATATTTGTTAGGAAAGTGCGTTAGTTGTGCCAGTTCTGTCATCGTCAATATATGGACATCCTTCTCGAAAGCCTCTTGAATTTCCTGACCGAAAACACGTACGCGTCGAGCTATGCAAGAAAGACTTCTTACGACTTAATGGAACAAACATAGGAAATGATCCTAATTTGCATTAGCGCTGCCACATCTCAGTGCAGGGGGATTGAGGAAGGTTAGCACGACAAGTAGTAAGCCTGCGGTACCGCAGTTTCCTTTGGTCAAGATCTTTCTCGAGCTGAGCAACCTCGGCTTATCACATGGACGGTTGTTACATGGAGGAATTACCCATTTTAGCCATATTTATTTGTTAGTTATACCTTTTGGTTTAATTTATAGTTATGAATTGATTAGACAATTAATGTCAATCACAGTTTTTCGAAATAGGTTGAATCAGCTTATTACAATATTGAACTGCTTCGATGTGAGGTTTATGTAAAATAGAGCATGTTTATAGTCACATTTAATTGATTTTAACATTAAAGATTCTGTAAAGTACGTATACAAGAGAGATTTCATCACAGATAAACGATAGGTCGCCGCAATGTCTGACCACACGACAGTACTTACAGTACCTGTGCAGTATCAATACCCTGTGCGCATGCGCTAATCGTGTTTTTATTGTCTTTGACCTCGTAGACAGGTTACGAAATGACAACATTAATCAGATTGTTCTAGCAAACACGCAAACCAATAACACTATGTTTTGATTATATAAACCAAACAACGGTATTTGTGGCTATTAAAGGATGCGTTGTTCCTCTTTTATGCATGTTTTGAATCGATTCCGGTCTTGTGATTGGTCTAAAAATAAGTAATACCTTTGAATGCTAAATTGATGGTTTTGTGTCGTTTTCATAGTTTGACCTCAGTTTTACCTCGATGTTATCACGATGAAAACGATCTGTTTCTATTTTCTAACTTGACGAAAGATGAAATACTTTTTTACATCGTACTAAGCGTTTTTGAGATAATAATTACTATCAAAGGAATTGCTCTAAAAGAGCATTTACATGGGAAATGATTCTTTCACGGAAGACAACAGAGAAAAGATTCATGCGTCGGGGGGCAGGAGTGACGCCAGTTCGTCGGGTGTTTAGATTACTATCTCACGACTCTGCCTGAAGACTTTAGTTTCCTTGCAAGATTGAAATCGTTTAAACGAATTTATTTCGTCTCGGGAGCCACAAGGACAGAGGTTTTCGGTGGAAAAGATGAATCCACCTGACACCATGCCGAGATATTATTCCAGCTCCGAGTCTCTGACTGATGTAACATGTTCTGTTAATTGCTGTTGTATTTGGATGTTTTTGGTGGTATTGACCATCGTACCAGGATTCTTATTAGTCGTGATTGGCTGTCCCTGTAAACACTCGTTGAACGATGATTTGTGCATCGACTGTGCGATTATTGGAGACATTTTCCTAAGTGTTGGAGGAAGTGTGACTGTCGTTGGGTGTCTGTACTATTGCTGTTTGAATTACTGCTTAAGGCTTTCTTCCACTGGACGAAGGAATAAATTGAACGGCAGAGTTGCACGTATCACCGTTACTCCTAGCGAAGGATTGAACCAGTCGTGTCAGATGCAAACGATGGGCGCTAGTCAGGCTATCATCAATATACCAGAGAACACAGATGAACACACTATTCCCTGCTCTTGCAAGGCTGAGCATCAAAGACCTAAACGAGGTAATTACTCACCAATCCAAACTAACCTACTTATTGCCGACAAAGAAGCGAGGTCAATGAACGAAGAACCATTATCGATGTCATCACTTTTTAGTGATACTGTTCTTAATACTGGTGTTGATAGTAAGACTGCATCTGCCTAAAGCAAAAACCAGTTCACGTATAGACTAATTTCAGTCAGTGCTGTATCTATAAATACATGGACAACAATTACTGGAACAATCTGATGATATGCATATAATTATGTATAGTTTATGAATTAATTCCATTTTTAACCGCGTTATGTTTGTTGTAATTCAGCCGATGTTTAGTCGATTCAGCTGCTAGTGAACATGGCCGTATGATGTCAATGGAGTTCTAAACTGTAAAAGTGTGTCTGCACGGATAAAATACAAGTTAAAGAATCCTTTGTTAGTTGAACCACAGGGAGCCCAAGCATAAATTCAGTAAAAAAATAAAATTGGAAATAAAGTATTTTTTCCCCATATACACCTTCCAATTATTATTTTTTACTGAATTTATGCTTGGGCTCCCTGTGGTTGAACATGTTTTTTTGTTGGAATAATTGAAAATGATGAGGTTAAAAAGAGTCGTTCCTCGATTAATGAGTTTCTTCTGCGAAAACAGTCGTTGAGCTAGCCTGATTTCCAGACGGTCCTTGGTCCTCCGCTCTCGCTTTCTGAGAAAGCGAGAGCGGAGGACCAAGGACCGTCTGGAAGTATCGTTGAGCCGGTTGTCCCTTGTTGGAGAGGCCAGCGGAGCGCGAAGGATCATGGACGTCTTTGTCCTCCCATCATCCCGCGGAGAGACGACTGGGGACGAGTTATCAGACTTAATGTCTTAATTAAGTGTCCCCGATTAGTGTACCACTTGTCGATGTGGTATGCTAGAAGTCATGACACGTTAATAAAGTTTATGTATGTATGTATCCCAACACAGAGGTTTGATAGTAACTGAAAACAGTTTTACTGATCAATAAAACATCTAAAAACTATGTATCAGCTAGAGTAAGTTTTCAGTTGACAAATATACTGGGCTATTTATTATACATGTGTATTTACGTCATTCGACTGGATTTCTATGATATAGAATGATCATTCATGCAAGAACAAGGCAAGCTTTCATTGTTCTGCGGCAATAACTCTGTCTCACATAGAATACTTCTAATTTTAAGGATACAGAAATAGTGGATGATATATAAGAATATTTCAATGTAAAAATAAAGGTATACTGATCAATTATTTCGGGTAATTTATTGGAAAGCATCGAGGCACTGTGCAATTAACATATCATCATTATTATTAAATGTTTGATCCAACCAACCAATCAAGCCCAAGAATTTGTGATTATTTTACTAGCCAGGTTTCCCACATACGATTTCTCGTTTAAAATTGGCATGTGATGCCACTGGACAACTAGCCTCCTTTAAAAGCAGATTGCTTTAGGAGGCTACTGGACAACAGACAAACTTGATATCTCAAAAAAAATCGGAGAAAGTATATCTTATACCTTACCTAATTTTCATGCTTAGCCAATGAGATCATTAGTTTTAACAATAGAAAATGTAAACATTCCATCGTGCATTGCCGTTCAGTTGCTTAGTTCTTACGTGGACCATTAGTACATGAATCAAAGAATATAATTTGGCTCTAGCTTGCCAACAAGGAAACTACATCAACGGTGCATTACATAAGCGGAGTTAGAGGAAATAAAACAGTGCCAGAGTGAAGAAGAGAAGAAGGATCGACCCTTGTATCTGTCTAGTCCCTGCTCGACCTACGAGAAACAAAATCCAAAGAATAAGTCAGATTTACTTGTAAAGCTACTGGTTGGAATGCATTACCTTTTTGAATTGTAAACTTAATTGCCCAGGAACGACGCATTCCGGTTCTGAAATAAGGAAGGAAAAAAACACCGAAATTTATATTATTAACATTCGGTGTTATTAACAACATTTGCCAAAAACCATTGACATTGTAAAACTTGTTTTTCAGTAGCAAACACAAGCGCAAACAAGAAAATGTACTGTGAAAACTGGCCCGACGAAAGTATGACCACAACATTTATGATTTGTTTGTACTTGTGCGCTTATATGCTTGCTTCTACTTAACACAACTGAGCTCCTAGCTTGTCGTAGTTCCGACCCAACCCTCCGCATACACATATCTGATGGGTAACAATGTCGGTTCCTTAATTATAGTCCACTGAACCTTACTTGGTCAGCAAAGTTAACTTGGAATGACAATTATTAGATTACCTGTGCATGCGCAGTTTGGATCATTGGCATGAATTGCGAGGTAGACTGGAGGGCACGTGGTTCTGTTGTATTCTAAATAGAAACATCATTGTAACCATAGAAACGTCATTGTAACCATAGAAACGTCATTGTAACCATAGAAACGTCATTCAGTTATCAATACCTATCAATCGACCAGACTTACCAGAACAAGGGTTGGCAATATAAAGATTCATCGTTTGACCAAGGGCTAAATAAATAATAACATGTAGTTACACGGCAATCGATTCATCGTTTGACCAAGGGCTAAATAAATAATAACATGTAGTTTTACACGGCAATATAACGATTCATCGTCTCGTAAAACTCAGTTATGCAAGACGGCCATGCGGAGAACAAAACTGAATCATGTGATTTATTTTTTTTTTTTTTTTTTTTGGCGTCAGTTGTGCAATATCCGGCCACATGAGACCCAAATACATTCTCGTACCCAGAGCCCGCTCGTCATTTGGTTTGTCGCTGGCTCTGGGAAACCCTGTTGCTCGGTCGTCAAATTTTGACGACCAAGTCGTCAGAGCGCATGCTCATACTAAAGACCGCTGAGAGCGGGTACTGTGGAAGAGTCTACTGGCTACGTAGTATTTACGTTGGTTTGAATATTCAAACTAACAAGTACACAAGTTTGTACATTTATCTTCGTGTAGCCGTTTAAAATCCCTTCGACGTTCATCACCGGTTCTTCTCTGGCTCTGTTGCGGTAAAGGCTGGACGATAAATACATGTTCTAATATAATCTTGCATGTGAACCTTCCTGTCTTCCTCTTTGTTATTGTTTCTCTTGAATTATAAAAATATTCCTTTGAATACTCAAAGCGAGTACGATCGATTGCGTCTGTAGCCGTTACTTTACTTTTATAATTTATGTATTGTTAGATCTCCCTTTACGAATTCAGATCAATTTATGTCTACACAGTCACTCTCATTTCCATAGCTTTATAATTCAATAACGGAATACCATTGTATGAAAATACAACCGTCGCTGTCATTCCTTTCGTTCGCCTTGCAAGTTTGAATCTTTGTTGATCTCATGAACCAATCAAATACGATCAGTCATTGTTGATTTCATCAGCCAATGAAATTCGCTAAAATTTCAGGGATTCCCAGAGCCAGCGACAAACCAAATGACGAGCGGGCTCTGGGTACGAGAATGACCCAAATATAAATAGGGGAGAGGGTTGGTGATCAGTGAAGGGGGGAGGGCAAGGGCAGAAGGTTTGGACCGGGGCCTAGTATCTCCATCGGATGTAGATGTATTGGAATCATTTATATACAAAAATGTATCTTTCTCCCAATCGATGTGGGACCTTATCAAATCCAAAACACTATGTAATTCCACAGACAATCGTCACTAAAAATAAAGTCAAAATCAAATCATATTATTATTATTATTATAGGGCAAATGGGATGTCTTTGCACAATGAGTGTATGTCTAGCGAAAGCATTGTCTCGAAAGAATTGTCTCGCACATGCGCAATGTGTTATATAGACGTCGTGATTCCCGATCTAAAAAGCAGTTAAATTAAATGTGTTGGCCAAATGAAGGATAAAAAGACGAGGTATAAAGCAACAAGTCAGAGCCCAGGCATCCACCACGGCTTAGAAATTGCACACAAATCCTAACTTCGGCCTTCATGCGAATAAATACAACTCAAAACCTCAAGAAAACTACACAGTGGACTTCAACAACTATTAATCTTTATTTCTAGTATTTTTTAGGGAACGATACAGAAAAATAATGCGTTTGAGAAACAAACAAACTCATACTCAAAACTATAAAATGACCGGTTGAACCACACAACGTGAAATTTTCGAATCGCTCAAAACCACTCAAAAACACAATTTCTTGCTCAGATTTCTACACCAACGTGTTCTTTAATTTTCAGACTACTGTTGTGAAGACATTTTTGAGAATCTCATACCCTCTGAAGGCTTTCTAAGAGCTCATTCCTGATCCAACGAACGAAAATCCAAAGACGTCACGATCCACTGATTTCTACGTTTGGGCTACCTGTGACAGGTTGTAGGTGTGGTTGGTGGTGGTGGTGTACATTAGATAATCAGTACTTATGGATAGGGTCCAGTTTGTAGGTGTGGTTGGTGGTGGTGGTGTACATTAGATAATCAGTACTAATGGATATCGTCCAGTTTGTAGGTGTGGTTGGTGGTGTACATTAGATAATCAGTACTAATGGATATGGTCCAGTTTGTAGGTGTGGTTGGTGGTGTACATTAGATAATCAGTATACTTACGAATAGGGTCAGTTTGTAGGTGTGGTTGGTGGTGGTGGTGTACATTAGATAATCAGTACTAATGGATATGGTCCAGTTTGTAGGTGTGGTTGGTGGTGATGGTGGTGTACATTAGATAATCAGTATACTTACGAATAGGGTCAGTTTGTAGGTGTGGTTGGTGGTGGTGGTGTACATTAGATAATCAGTACTTATGGATAGGGTCCAGTTTGTAGGTGTGGTTGGTGGTGGTGGTGTACATTAGATAACTCAGTACTAATGGATAGGGTCCAGTTTGTAGGTGTGGTTGGTGGTGGTGGTGTACATTAGATAATCAGTACTAATGGATAGGGTCCAGTTTGTAGGTGTGGTTGGTGGTTGTGGTGTACATTAGATAATCAGTACTTATGGATAGGGTCCAGTTTGTAGGTGTGGTTGGTGGTGGTGGTGTACATTAGATAATCAGTACTAATGGATAGGGTCCAGTTTGTAGGTGTGGTTGGTGGTGATGGTGGTGTACATTAGATAATCAGTACCAATGGATATGGTCCAGTTTGTAGGTGTGGTTGGTGGTGGTGGTGTACATTAGATAATCAGTACTAATGGATAGGGTCCAGTTTGTAGGTGTGGTTGGTGGTGATGATGGTGTACATTAGATAATCAGTATACTTACGAATAGGGTCAGTTTGTAGGTGTGGTTGGTGGTGGTGGTGTACATTAGATAATCAGTACTAATGGATATGGTCCAGTTTGTAGGTGTGGTTGGTGATGGTGGTGTACATTAGATAATCAGTATACTTACGAATAGGGTCAGTTTGTAGGTGTGGTTGGTGGTGGTGGTGTACATTAGATAATCAGTACTAATGGATAGGGTCCAGTTTGTAGGTGTGGTTGGTGATGGTGGTGTACATTAGATAATCAGTACTAATGGATATGGTCCAGTTTGTAGGTGTGGTTGGTGATGGTGGTGTACATTAGATAATCAGTACTAATGGATATGGTCCAGTTTGTAGGTGTGGTTGGTGATGGTGGTGTACATTAGATAATCAGTACTAATGGATATGGTCCAGTTTGTAGGTGTGGTTGGTGGTGGTGGTGTACATTAGATAATCAGTACTAATGGATATGGTCCAGTTTGTAGGTGTGGTTGGTGGTGATGGTGGTGTACATTAGATAATCAGTATACTTACGAATAGGGTCAGTTTGTAGGTGTGGTTGGTGGTGGTGGTGTACATTAGATAATCAGTACATATGGATATGGTCCAGTTTGTAGGTGTGGTTGGTGATGGTGGTGTACATTAGATAATCAGTACTAATGGATATGGTCCAGTTTGTAGGTGTGGTTGGTGGTGATGGTGGTGTACATTAGATAATCAGTATACTTACGAATAGGGTCAGTTTGTAGGTGTGGTTGGTGGTGGTGGTGTACATTAGATAATCAGTACATATGGATATGGTCCAGTTTGTAGGTGTGGTTGGTGATGGTGGTGTACATTAGATAATCAGTACATATGGATATGGTCCAGTTTGTAGGTGTGGTTGGTGATGGTGGTGTACATTAGATAATCAGTACTAATGGATATGGTCCAGTTTGTAGGTGTGGTTGGTGGTGGTGGTGTACATTAGATAATCAGTATACTTACGAATAGGGTCAGTTTGTAGGTGTGGTTGGTGATGGTGGTGTACATTAGATAATCAGTACATATGGATATGGTCCAGTTTGTAGGTGTGGTTGGTGATGGTGGTGTACATTAGATAATCAGTACTAATGGATATGGTCCAGTTTGTAGGTGTGGTTGGTGGTGGTGGTGTACATTAGATAATCAGTATACTTACGAATAGGGTCAGTTTGTAGGTGTGGTTGGTGGTGGTGGTGTACATTAGATAATCAGTACTAATGGATATGGTCCAGTTTGTAGGTGTGGTTGGTGATGGTGGTGTACATTAGATAATCAGTACATATGGATATGGTCCAGTTTGTAGGTGTGGTTGGTGATGGTGGTGTACATTAGATAATCAGTACTAATGGATATGGTCCAGTTTGTAGGTGTGGTTGGTGGTGGTGGTGTACATTAGATAATCAGTATACTTACGAATAGGGTCAGTTTGTAGGTGTGGTTGGTGGTGGTGGTGTACATTAGATAATCAGTACTAATGGATATGGTCCAGTTTGTAGGTGTGGTTGGTGGTGGTGGTGTACATTAGATAATCAGTACTAATGGATATGGTCCAGTTTGTAGGTGTGGTTGGTGGTGGTGGTGTACATTAGATAATCAGTACTAATGGATAGGGTCCAGTTTGTAGGTGTGGTTGGTGGTGGTGGTGTGTACATTAGATAATCAGTACTATATGGATATGGTCCAGTTTGTAGGTGTGGTTGGTGGTGGTGGTGTACATTAGATAATCAGTACATATATATGGTCCAGTTTGTAGGTGTGGTTGGTGATGGTGGTGTCAGATAATCAGTACTAATGGATATGGTCCAGTTTGTAGGTGTGGTTGGTGGTGGTGGTGTACATTAGATAATCAGTATACTTACGAATAGGGTCAGTTTGTAGGTGTGGTTGGTGATGGTGGTGTACATTAGATAATCAGTACTAATGGATAGGGTCCAGTTTGTAGGTGTGGTTGGTGGTGGTGGTGTACATTAGATAATCAGTACTAATGGATATGGTCCAGTTTGTAGGTGTGGTTGGTGGTGATGGTGGTGTACATTAGATTATCAGTATACTTACGAATAGGGTCAGTTTGTAGGTGTGGTTGGTGGTGGTGGTGTACATTAGATAATCAGTACTAATGGATATGGTCCAGTTTGTAGGTGTGGTTGGTGGTGGTGATGGTGGTGTACATTAGATAATCAGTACTTATGGATAGGGTCCAGTTTGTAGGTGTGGTTGGTGGTGGCGGTGTACATTAGATAATCAGTGCTAATGGATAGGGTCCAGTTGGTTGGTGGTGGTGGTGTACATTAGATAATCAGTACTAATGGATAGGGTCCAGTTTGTAGGTGTGGTTGGTGGTGGTGGTGTACATTAGATAATCAGTACTTATGGATAGGGTCCAGTTTGTAGGTGTGGTGTGGTGGTGGTGGTGGTGTACATTAGATAATCAGTACTAATGGATAGGGTCCAGTTTGTAGGTGTGGTTGGTGGTGATGGTGGTGTACATTAGATAATCAGTATACTTACGATTAGGGTCAGTTTGTAGGTGTAGTTGGTGGTGGTGGTGTACATTAGATAATCAGTACTTATGGATATGGTCCAGTTTGTAGGTGTGGTTGGTGATGGTGGTGTACATTAGATAATCAGTACTAATGGATATGGTCAGTTTGTAGGTGTGGTTGGTGGTGGTGGTGTACATTAGATAATCAGTATACTTACGAATAGGGTCAGATTATATTTATATTTTTAGATTAGAAGGGCCATAAGTTTTTCAGCTCAAGCTGTAATATGTTTTTTCCCTTGTAAAATAAAGTTTATTATTTATTACTGTTACATTAGATAATCAGTACTAATGGATATGGTCCAGTTTGTAGGTGTGGTTGGTGATGGTGGTGTACATTAGATAATCAGTACTAATGGATATGGTCCAGTTTGTAGGTGTGGTTGGTGGTGGTGGTGTACATTAGATAATCAGTACTAATGGATATGGTCCAGTTTGTAGGTGTGGTTGGTGGTGATGGTGGTGTACATTAGATAATCAGTATACTTACGAATAGGGTCAGTTTGTAGGTGTGGTTGGTGGTGGTGGTGTACATTAGATAATCAGTATACTTACGAATATGGTCAGTTTGTAGGTGTGGTTGGTGGTGGTGGTGTACATTAGATAATCAGTACTTATGGATAGGGTCCAGTTTGTAGGTGTGGTTGGTGGTGATGGTGGTGTACATTAGATAATCAGTATACTTACCAATAGGGTCAGTTTGTAGGTGTGGTTGGTGGTGGTGGTGTACATTAGATAATCAGTACTAATGGATATGGTCCAGTTTGTAGGTGTGGTTGGTGGTGATGGTGGTGTACATTAGATAATCAGTACTTATGGATAGGGTCCAGTTTGTAGGTGTGGTTGGTGGTGGCGGTGTACATTAGATAATCAGTACTAATGGATAGGGTCCAGTTTGTAGGTGTGGTTGGTGGTGATGGTGGTGTACATTAGATAATCAGTATACTTACGAATAGGGTCAGTTTGTAGGTGTGGTTGGTGGTGGTGGTGTACATTAGATAATCAGTACTTATGGATAGGGTCCAGTTTGTAGGTGTGGTTGGTGGTGGTGGTGTACATTAGATAATCAGTACTAATGGATATGGTCCAGTTTGTAGGTGTGGTTTTGGTGGTGATGGTGGTGTACATTAGATAATCAGTATACTTACGAATAGGGTCAGTTTGTAGGTGTGGTTGGTGGTGGTGGTGTACATTAGATAATCAGTACTAATGGATAGGGTCCAGTTTGTAGGTGTGGTTGGTGGTGGTGGTGTACATTAGATAATCAGTATACTTACGAATAGGGTCAGTTTGTAGGTGTGGTTGGTGGTGGTGGTGTACATTAGATAATCAGTACTAATGGATATGGTCCAGTTTGTAGGTGTGGTTGGTGGTGGTGGTGTACATTAGATAATCAGTACTAATGGATATGGTCCAGTTTGTAGGTGTGGTTGGTGGTGATGGTGGTGTACATTAGATAATCAGTATACTTACGAATAGGGTCAGTTTGTAGGTGTGGTTGGTGGTGGTGGTGTACATTAGATAATCAGTACTTATGGATAGGGTCCAGTTTGTAGGTGTGGTTGGTGGTGGTGGTGTACATTAGATAATCAGTACTTATGGATAGGGTCCAGTTTGTAGGTGTGGTTGGTGGTGGCGGTGTACATTTGATAATCAGTACTAATGGATAGGGTCCAGTTGGTTGGTGGTGGTGGTGTACATTAGATAATCAGTACTAATGGATAGGGTCCAATTTGTAGGTGTGTTGGTGGTGGTGGTGTACATTAGATAATCAGTACTAATGGATATGGTCCAGTTTGTAGGTGTGGTTGGTGGTGATGGTGGTGTACATTAGATAATCAGTATACTTACGAATAGGGTCAGTTTGTAGGTGTGGTTGGTGGTGGTGGTGTACATTAGATAATCAGTACTAATGGATAGGGTCCAGTTTGTAGGTGTGGTTGGTGGTGGTGGTGTACATTAGATAATCAGTATACTTACGAATAGGGTCAGTTTGTAGGTGTGGTTGGTGGTGGTGGTGTACATTAGATAATCAGTACTAATGGATATGGTCCAGTTTGTAGGTGTGGTTGGTGGTGGTGGTGTACATTAGATAATCAGTACTAATGGATATGGTCCAGTTTGTAGGTGTGGTTGGTGGTGATGGTGGTGTACATTAGATAATCAGTATACTTACGAATAGGGTCAGTTTGTAGGTGTGGTTGGTGGTGGTGGTGTACATTAGATAATCAGTACTTATGGATAGGGTCCAGTTTGTAGGTGTGGTTGGTGGTGGTGGTGTACATTAGATAATCAGTACTTATGGATAGGGTCCAGTTTGTAGGTGTGGTTGGTGGTGGCGGTGTACATTTGATAATCAGTACTAATGGATAGGGTCCAGTTGGTTGGTGGTGGTGGTGTACATTAGATAATCAGTACTAATGGATAGGGTCCAATTTGTAGGTGTGGTTGGTGGTGGTGGTGTACATTAGATAATCAGTATACTTACGAATAGGGTCAGATTATATTTATATTTTTAGATTAGAAGGGCCATAAGTTTTTCAGCTCAAGCTGTAATATGTTTTTTCCCTTGTAAAATAAAGTTTATTATTTATTATTATTACATTAGATAATCAGTACTAATGGATATGGTCCAGTTTGTAGGTGTGGTTGGTGATGGTGGTGTACATTAGATAATCAGTATACTTACGAATAGGGTCAGTTTGTAGGTGTGGTTGGTGGTGGTGGTGTACATTAGATAATCAGTAGTAATGGATATGGTCCAGTTTGTAGGTGTGGTTGGTGGTGGTGGTGTACATTAGATAATCAGTACTAATGGATATGGTCCAGTTTGTAGGTGTGGTTGGTGGTGGTGGTGTACATTAGATAATCAGTATACTTACGAATAGGGTCAGTTTGTAGGTGTGGTTGGTGGTGGTGGTGTACATTAGATAATCAGTAGTAATGGATATGGTCCAGTTTGTAGGTGTGGTTGGTGGTGGTGGTGTACATTAGATAATCAGTACTAATGGATATGGTCCAGTTTGTAGGTGTGGTTGGTGGTGATGGTGGTGTACATTAGATAATCAGTACTTATGGATAGGGTCCAGTTTGTAGGTGTGGTTGGTGGTGGCGGTGTACATTAGATAATCAGTACTAATGGATAGGGTCCAGTTGGTTGGTGGTGGTGGTGTACATTAGATAATCAGTACTAATGGATAGGGTCCAGTTTGTAGGTGTGGTTGGTGGTGGTGGTGTACATTAGATAATCAGTACTTATGGATAGGGTCCAGTTTGTAGGTGTGGTTGGTGATGGTGGTGTACATTAGATAATCAGTACTAATGGATATGGTCCAGTTTGTAGGTGTGGTTGGTGGTGGTGGTGTACATTAGATAATCAGTATACTTACGAATAGGGTCAGTTTGTAGGTGTGGTTGGTGGTGGTGGTGTACATTAGATAATCAGTACTAATGGATATGGTCCAGTTTGTAGGTGTGGTTGGTGGTGGTGGTGTACATTAGATAATCAGTACTAATGGATATGGTCCAGTTTGTAGGTGTGGTTGGTGGTGATGGTGGTGTACATTAGATAATCAGTATACTTGCGAATAGGGTCAGTTTGTAGGTGTGGTTGGTGGTGGTGGTGTACATTAGATAATCAGTACTTATGGATAGGGTCCAGTTTGTAGGTGTGGTTGGTGGTGGTGGTGTACATTAGATAATCAGTACTTATGGATAGGGTCCAGTTTGTAGGTGTGGTTGGTGGTGGCGGTGTACATTAGATAATCAGTACTAATGGATAGGGTCCAGTTGGTTGGTGGTGGTGGTGTACATTAGATAATCAGTACTAATGGATAGGGTCCAATTTGTAGGTGTGGTGGTGGTGGTGGTGGTGTACATTAGATAATCAGTACTTATGGATAGGGTCCAGTTTGTAGGTGTGGTTGGTGGTGGTGGTGTACATTAGATAATCAGTACTAATGGATAGGGTCCAGTTTGTAGGTGTGGTTGGTGGTGATGGTGGTGTACATTAGATAATCAGTACTAATGGATAGGGTCCAGTTGGTAGGTGTGGTTGGTGGTGGTGGTGTACATTAGATAATCAGTACTAATGGATAGGGTCCAGTTTGTAGGTGTGGTTGGTGGTGATGGTGGTGTACATTAGATAATCAGTATACTTACGAATAGGGCCAGTTTGTAGGTGTGGTTGGTGGTGGTGGTGTACATTAGATAATCAGTACTTATGGATATGGTCCAGTTTGTAGGTGTGGTTGGTGATGGTGGTGTACATTAGATAATCAGTACTAATGGATATGGTCCAGTTTGTAGGTGTGGTTGGTGATGGTGGTGTACATTAGATAATCAGTACTAATGGATAGGGTCCAGTTTGTAGGTGTGGTTGGTGGTGATGGTGGTGTACATTAGATAATCAGTATACTTACGAATAGGGCCAGTTTGTAGGTGTGGTTGGTGGTGGTGGTGTACATTAGATAATCAGTACTTATGGATATGGTCCAGTTTGTAGGTGTGGTTGGTGATGGTGGTGTACATTAGATAATCAGTACTAATGGATATGGTCCAGTTTGTAGGTGTGGTTGGTGATGGTGGTGTACATTAGATAATCAGTACTTATGGATATGGTCCAGTTTGTAGGTGTGGTTGGTGATGGTGGTGTACATTAGATAATCAGTACTAATGGATATGGTCCAGTTTGTAGGTGTGGTTGGTGGTGATGGTGGTGTACATTAGATAATCGGTATACTTACGAATAGGGTCAGTTTGTAGGTGTGGTTGGTGGTGGTGGTGTACATTAGATAATCAGTACTTATGGATATGGTCCAGTTTGTAGGTGTGGTTGGTGATGGTGGTGTACATTAGATAATCAGTACTAATGGATATGGTCCAGTTTGTAGGTGTGGTTGGTGATGGTGGTGTACATTAGATAATCAGTACTAATGGATATGGTCCAGTTTGTAGGTGTGGTTGGTGGTGGTGGTGTACATTAGATAATCAGTACTTACGAATAGGGTCCAGTTTGTAGGTGTGGTTGTTTGGTCCAGGCGTATCAAGAAAACGTGATGCATAAAGACTCAGCGAACCAAAAATTGGTTTTATCTAAAAACAAAACAATAAAAAATCATTTGGCCATTCTGGAAGGCAAGCAATTACATAAACGAATTAGCGTTATCACCATGTAGAAACTATAAGCGCACTGCAGAAGAATCTCGAGAAAATATTCCCAGATTATAAATGGGACTTACAGAGCTATAAAGATATCTCCAACACCATAGAAATACTCAGATTATAAATGGGACTTACAGCTATAAAGATATCTCCAACACCATAGAAATATTCAGATTATAAATGGGACTTACAGCTATAAAGATATCTCCAACACCATAGAAATACTCAGATTATAAATGGGACTTACAGCTATAAAGATATCTCCAACACCATAGAAATATTCAGATTATAAATGGGACTTACAGCTATAAAGATATCTCCAACACCATAGAAATACTCAGATTATAAATGGGACTTACAGCTATAAAGATATCTCCAACACCATAGAAATATTCAGATTATAAATGGGACTTACAGCTATAAAGATATCTCCAACACCATAGAAATTCTCAGAAGCGAGAGCAAAGTATCGAACATTTCCTGGAAACACGTATGCTGTCACAATTGTGTTATTCTCATTTTGTGTGAAATCCATGGTCATCTGCACTGGAGCTGAAATACACAACCGAATACAAGCTGCTCTTAGAACAGAGCAATAAAATAAACGAATTGGAAAAAAAGAACATTGATAAGGAAAAGGAAGAATGAAAGAGAGGAAAATAGCGAGATGGACGAAGGAAGGAAATGATATAAAGGAGGAAGGATTCAAGACATTCGAGTCTACTTACTTGTACATGTCCGTGTTTGAAGCTTCTTTACCAGTTGTAAAAGCGCGGTAAAGTCCTTGGCTGTAAAAACGTGTTTGGAAGGATCTGTTGCGATTAACTTAAGTTCGTCCTTATTAATATTGCCAACTCCAACAGATATCATGGTGAGGTCTGTAATGGATAACCATGGTTACCATGAACTGATAAACGTAGATTAACACAAAGTTGAATATCTACCTTTAATGTCACTTTTCAATTGTTTTACGACACGAGGAAGAGCTGTGTCATCGTCATCATTCGATTCTCCATCAGTCAACAAAATCATGATATTAGAGACATCGATTTTCTTTGATTTCTGAATCGGTAAAAAGATGTCGTTCTTTACCAAATTCAAAGCCTGTGCAGTGTGAGTCCATCCCTCTGTAAGAAAAGGAAAAGCATAATTTAGAAATGAAACGAAAGAGGCAGATAACTCCTCCCCTCTCCCCCACACCTACTAATATCTCCCACCCTCTTCTCCACACCTACTAATAGCTCCCACCCTCTTCTCCATACCTAGCTCCTCTTTTCCACACTTAGCTTCTCTTCCACACCTAGCTCCTCTTCTCCACACTTAGCTTCTCCTCTACACCTATAGCTCCTCCCTTCCCCCACACCTAGCCCCCTCTCCTCCACACCTAGCTCCTCCCCTCTCCTCCACACGTAGCTCCTCTCCTCCACACCTACTAACAGCTCCCACCCTCTTCTCCACACTTAGCTCCTCCCCCTCCCCCACAGGCCTAGCCCCCTCTCCTCCACACGTAGCTCCTATCCTCCACACCTAGCTCCTCCCTTCCTCCACACTTAGCTTCTTCCCCTCCGCCACAGGCCTAGCTCGTCCACACCTAGCTCATCCCCCTCCCCCACACTTAGCCCCCTCTCCTCCACACCTAGCTCCTCCCCTCTCCTCCACACACGTAGCTCCTCTCCTCCACACCTACTAACAGCTCCCACCCTCTTCTCCACACTTAGCTCCTCCCCCCCCACACTTAGATCCCTCTCCTCCACACCTAGCTCCTCCCCCCCCACACTTAGATCCCTCTCCTCCACACCTAGCTCCTCCCTTCCTCCACACCTAGCTCCTCCCTTCCTCCACACCTAGCTCCTCCCTTCCTCCACACCTAGCTCCTCCCTTCCTCCACACCTAGCTCCTCCCTTCCTCCACACCTAGCTCCTCCCTTCCTCCACACCTAGCTCCCCCCCCCCCCCCCACACTTAGCCCCGTCTCCTCCACACCTGTCACAACAAGGTGTATGGAAACTTATTACAATTACTTGATTGTCGTAGCGTTGATACTGCACATTTTAGCCTCGTTTTGGATCCGTAGTCATGGAGATTGATGTCAATAGCTGCTTTGGTTGCAAACTCTACAATGGCGACGTTAGTTTGACGTGGCGATATATTAAAAGCATCAATAATTTGCCTGTAAAAAATAAACATGTCAAACATTATGTACGAAAACCAAAAAATTATAACAAGACTTTCGTTACTTTTGTTAATTTAATTTACCTCACAAAGGTTTTCTGTAGTTCAAAGGGTGCTGATTTTATGCTTGTCGATTCATCCATTACGAAAACAAGATTTGCTAGCAGTTCACAGCCTGCAACACCAACAACAACCATACATGTCAATCAGAAAAAATCACGTGTTGCCACACCCTCTTCTACATGTTAGTATAACCGGTATAGAAACAACTAAAACAAAGTTCATTGATGTTCGTTCTGATAAAACACGTGTTTCCACACCCTCTTCTACATGTTAGTATAACCGGTATAGAAACAACTAAAACAAAGTTCATTGATATTCGTTCTGATAAAACACGTGTTGCCACACCCTCAGTCTACATGTTAGTATAACCGGTATATAGAAACAACTAAAACAATGTTCATTGATATTCGTTCTGATAAAACACGTGTTGCCACACCCTCTTCTACATGTTAGTATAACCGGTATAGAAACAACTAAAACAAAGTTCATTGATATTCGTTCTGATAAAACACGTGTTGCCACACCCTCAGTCTACATGTTAGTATAACCGGTATAGAAACAACTAAAACAATGTTCATTGATATTCGTTCTGATAGAACACGTGTTGCCACACCCTCTTCTACAAATGAATTATCTAATTATCTAAATGACATGAATTATCCAACCTACAAACCAACATTAAACTAAAACAAAGTTCATTGATATTCGTTCTGATAAAACACGTGTTGCCACACCCTCTTCTACATGTTAGTATAACCGGTATAGAAACAACTAAAACAATGTTCATTGATATTCGTTCTGATAGAACACGTGTTGCCACACCCTCTTCTACAAATGAATTATCTAATTATCTAAATGACATGAATTATCCAACCTACAAACCAACATTAAACTAAAACAAAGTTCATTGATATTCGTTCTGATAAAACACGTGTTGCCACACCCTCTTCTACATGTTAGTATAACCGGTATAGAAACAACTAAAACAAAGTTCATTGATATTCGTTCTGATAGAACACGTGTTGACACACCCTCTTCTACATGTTAGTATAACCGGTATAGAAACAACTAAAACAAAGTTCATTGATATTCGTTCTGATAGAACACGTGTTGACACACCCTCTTCTACATGTTAGTATAACCGGTATAGAAACAACTAAAACAAAGTTCATTGATATTCGTTCTGATAGAACACGTGTTGTATACCTTCTTCCGTTTTAGCACATTTCTTGTTACCTTGAAGTTTTTCTGAAAAATATGAACATCATAAAATAGGAGCTGCTTGAACTGAGACAAGTTAACCGCGAGTTAATGCTTACTTAGATACGGGAGAACCTCCACCACTATAGTCTTGGATATTTTATTAATGTCATCTTTCTTGACATTAGGGTAGCTGGCAGTATTTTTAAGATACAAAGCTTCAGCTACACCAGACACATGCCCGTATAGACCTTCATCCTCTGCAAGACTCTTGACCTTAGTATATCGGTTACAGCTTGCAAATGATTCATCGTAACAAACTCCTGTAGAATAATACATTCTAAGCAGCTGACCCAAACGAACACCTTTTCTCGCCCATCGCGGTAGATAATAACCCAGTACCAATCCATCTACATCGCCCAGTAACTCGGCATCTGACGCCTCAGAGTAAACTCCATTGGATGTCCGTGTGTATATCGCTGGACATTCGTCGCTATTCCACGAGCCTCCAGGTCCAAAGTACGAATTAGAAGGTTTGTTTTTCTTCGCCAGCGCAGTCTCAGCGAGATCTCTTGCTAAAGTTGCAGCGTAAAGATTGTCAACTTTCTTAGTAGCACCAGGAGCCCATGATCCCAACGAGAGTTCCGTGTCCCGATTGAGTCCTGCACAGATCCCGTTAATCACGTGACCTATAGCGATCGTTTCTCCTGAAGGTAAGCGCACTACACCAAGCTCACGTGATCCATCGTATCTATGGGCAACCATCTTAGTGAGTATGGCCTTTTCATTTGAAGATAAGATACCGAGGGGTAAGGGCAGCGCCGTCCCTATGATGACAAATATATTGGATCATCGAACCATATATCAAGTCACCAATAACGGAATTGCAATTGTAACAGTTGCAACAATAATTTTTGCAGTCTAGGACACATGCTGCAATCAGTGCTCAGTGTGTTGTGCACATTTCTGAAGTGTGCATCCTAGCTCTGCCACTGACAAACACTGCATATTTGTCATGACTTACCCACGAGTTTGGTCCAGAAGTCGTCATCATAGCCAAGCTGACGAATGTAGCTAGCAACACGTAAAATGTTGGTTTCATTTCTCTCGATCTTTTCAACAAACTCAATAAAGTGATCGAGCGCGTAGATTTCATGAATAATAGGCGTAGTTCTTCGAACCCTGAGATTGTAAAGACAAACAACAATAAAGATACCGGTTTGTAATCCGTACGCTAACAAATCATTCCCCGCTTCTCAAGAACTTTGTACTTTAAATCTCCAGGGATTTACCCAGGGATAGCAGATACTTGTTTTTATTATACGACTGTGACGTAAATTTACCACCAGTAACGGTCAAGAGAACACGCAATATATATATAGGTATCTACATAGATCAGCATTATTTCTACTGGAAATATATATATAGGTATCTACTTAGATCAACATTATTTCTACTGGAAATGATATGCGAGGGTCACTCCCATTATACATCTCGGTACTCTAGTAATATTCTTTACAATCTTGTTTTAGACCATTATATTCTAAAACGAAAAATGAAAAACTAGAAATGTTGTCACTGACTAGAAAATTTAATTTGGACGTTTCGGTTGATGCTACAACCTTCCTCAGCAGCGATGTTATGACAGGCTATAATAATGTGGATCATTTACATAAACTGTTATATACACAAGGGAAATAAACATGTTCGTTAATTGAGTTGCATTCACGTATAGAATGCCACGCTTCCAAGAAAAGTCTCTTGCCCCATTGGGGTTCACGATCGATGATCCTGGCGTCTTCGAAGTTGAATTGGTGGCCCGTTTCAATGTGGTGTTTGGCTAACAAAGAATTGCGGTCAAGTGTGAACACGGCTTTAATATGTTCTTTGATGCGTGTTTTTAAGGCGCGTGATGTCTGTCCTATGTAGCACTTCTCACAATCTTTGCATCCAATGCGGTAGATGACATCAGTAGTGGCGTCTCTGTCTCCCCTGTCCTTGTAATGTAAATGATCCACATTATTATAGCCTGTCATAACATCGCTGCTGAGGAAGGTTGTAGCATCAACCGAAACGTCCAAATTAAATTTTCTAGTCAGTGACAACATTTCTAGTTTTTCATTTTTCGCTTAACATGCCTGACTACAACTACCACATTTTCAACATTATATTCTACTTTGACAACACTTCTGCATGATTAAATAATGCCTAAAAAGGCATTTGATCATGAAATCCTTTCTCACAAAATGGGGTTTTGTCCATTTGATATTTCTGATACACAAATCACCTATGTCTACCTTGGTCGGGCCCTTTATCGTTCTTAGTTGATATTAATAATCTTCCCAGTAATGCACATGATACTAATCTACAATAGATTGATGTGTCTACTAGATTACTGCAAGCTCTTCTAGTGTGCCTACTAGATTACTGCAAGCTCTTCTAGTGTGCCTACTAGATTACTGCAAGCTCTTCTAGTCAGTGTGCCTAATAGACTAGATCTGCTTGGATTTTATTGAGCTTAAGGTGACTCCGTTATCATTCTCGGCGCACTCGTCTATGACAAACTTTGGGTCATAACTTCCTCTGCTTTTATGCAATTGCCATAAAACATTGGCAACTATTAGAGCTTTCATTCACCTATAATACAATATAATTCGATTGCACTGCAGAACATTAAAATAAATAATATTAGAACTTAAGTAAGCTCAATATTTTGGATAAAATTGGATATTGCGAAAAATCTGTCCGTTTTTTTTGGATGAAAGTTTTGGAATCACTTTAGATTGACATAATTCATAACCTGAGCAAGTTTTAGCAAAATCGTTGGAGCGAAAGCACGGCCGCATGAAAACAACCAAAATTGAGCACGGAAATTAGCTCCAACGATTGCTTTCGCTCCAACGATTTTGCTAAAACTTGCTCAGGTTATGAATTATGTCAATCTAAAGTGATTCCAAAACTTTCATCCAAAAAAAACGGACAGATTTTTCGCAATATCCAATTTTATCCAAAACATTGACTTTACTCAAGTTCTAATATTATTAAAAAAAATGTTCTGCAGTGCAATCGAATATTGTATTATAGGTGAATGATAGCTCTAATTTTTGCCAATGTTTTATGGCAATTGCATAAAAGCAGAGGAAGTTATGACCCAAAGTTTGTCATAGACGAGTGCGCCGAGAATGATAACGGAGTCACCTTAACACAAATACTAATTCAACTATTCTGCCTTTGCACGGTGTATTTAAAATTATCATTGCCGGTAAGCCGCGTTTGTGAATGCCAGCTGATATTCAAACGACACTATGTTCACTAAATCTGCTGCCAAGCGATATTTCCTGGTACGACTGGATTTTTTTTTAACCTCGTGAACGGTCTTTCAGTTTAAAGTGCTACTATGATGACATTTTGCGAAGTTGATGTTTTTGCATTTTTAGTATCCTGGTAGTATATTTATTAACATATCCAAACCGTTTCTCGTTACGATAATAATAAGTTCCACAAAATGTACACATTTTGTACAAATTTCGAGCCCACATTATTCAAACTGGTTCCTGGCCGTTGACTTATTGTACAATAGAAGTGACGTCAGTTTCTCAACATCGTTCGTCGCAAATTCGTCGTATTGCTAATTTACACGCATCAACACTGCGATTTTTTGGCGATTCAAGACACTGTTTCTTGTTCAAATGCTTTAATCATATTTAAACTAGTAATACAGTGCAGCGAGCCGTGCAGCGACGCGTTCATATTGAGAAACTGACGTCACAGTCTATTGTTCGCAGGAACACGATTTAGTAATGGCGGACGTATTTTTGCCTGTTTTGAGAGTCCAATATTTACTCCTTTATTCTCATATCGACTTAAAAACAATTAAAATTGATTATTATAGGTATATCTGGGGTTGGGCAGGAGCCTGGGTTGGGTTATCATTTTATTGGGGAAGGGCTTGGTGGTTTAACCTAGCAGGGGACTTCGTGTCCTATTGTTATTCTACCCAGTGTAATTGTTATACTGAATCTGTAAATAAATAAATAAATAAACTGCTATCTTGGAGCTTAATAGACTATTTTACGAATAAATCATTTCTTTAACAATGGTACGAATTTCGTCATAGTAGACTTTAAGGTTCCTAGCCGTAATGTTCTGACGAGGTAAGAAGGCAATTTTTAGAGCCGAAATCACGTAACAACACATAGGTCCAATATGGACAACAAAACTGAGATAAAAAAAGTTAAAAAATACGGCAAACCGATCATTCATTATACGGGAGGTTTTGAATTTTGTGCGATTATTCGTTTCCCCGCTGCTTCGGAGCGGTCGTAGTTTCACGGATATATATCTGCTCTATATATATAAAACAACAACAACAACAAAACAATAACATGCATAACTATTTCCATGCCCAGCGAGATTTTGACAGAAAACCACTAACGACCATTTAGTAAGAAATGTTTCGAATATCGACGCATGCGCGTGGGATACTGGAGCACTCTTTATCACTTCCTATTACCTGTTTACGAATAAAAACATTTGGTTCTGCAGACTTTGAGTAGAAAATTAACTAGAATCTATTGCTTATACTAACACTCTTGAGAATGATGCTTGAAGGCATCGAAACGTCGAGAAATAAATCTAGAAATCTAGTGGTTATCAATTATTACCTGTTTGTATCCATAATACACCACTATTACTACAAGTATTTGATTAGCCTGCGTAGCTTGGCGTTAAGAGAAAAAGAACCTTCGCCCCTCCCCCTCCCCCTCCCCTCGTCCCTTCCCCTTCCCCCTCCTAAAAACCGCCAAGCTACGCAGGCTAGTATTTGAACAGTAAATAACATACCTTGACAGTTTCTTTGCTTGATCACCTTGTGCGACAGAAGCTTATACGAAAACACATAGAAAAAATAGGTATAGAATATCTACGACATATTCACCATCTGAATGATCAAAGATTGTGAATACTTACTTAAAATAAAACATACAGCGACAAATATTTTATAGCTTGTCATCTTGGCCAACCTTAAAAGTGAAAATCAATATCCATGGTTAATAAGACATTTGATATAGCGCTTATACATCACTGTTCTATCATCTAGTAACATCGATATTATAATCAAGTGTAACTAATTTGACTTAATTAACAGAACGATTTAACAGCATCGCGTTGAATAACCAAACCCTGTTATATATGTACCTTGTTATATATGTTTTTATGATGTATGTTCAAATCAATGTTCTACTTGTTTTGGTTGCTACAATTATCAGACCATATATGGTAATTAACCATCAGCGTTAGCCGGATGACTGCCGACAAGCATCCCATCCTTACCCCCTACGTGTAGTTTTTGTTTGATAACTATTGATTTTATTTCTAAGTCTTAATGAATCCTAGAACTGCAGATACTGACAGGTCCAAATAACAAAATAACCCGCTTTATTTCAATTCTATTCAGACAATCGAACATATCTATATACTCAGAAGTAAATTATGATTACGTCAGTAGCAGTTCAGCTGAAGCTGAATGACCCCCAACGACGTATTGCAGCAGAATTTAAATCCGCATACCACTGCCATTTCCCGGGCAAATAGTATTTGATAAAACACTACTATGATTACGCCTAACAAGCTAACCTTGGCTGGAATGACAAGCATTAATCCATTGATTTATTACTACTGTAGTACTGTATCTAATGAGTTTGTAAAAAGGCAAAATACATGGAGACTGAAATAAGGTTTAAATTACTATTACTTGGAATTAAAAACCAACTAACGTAACTTATTTCTGACGGTACTCTGGTGTTTTTATATCAATGCTACTAGTTTTATCAGAACACGTTACTACATGCCCCGGCTACATGCATTGTCAGTCTTCAAATCGCTCTATATTCTCCAATTTTAAATTAGTCGTGCTTGAGTTGGTGACTACTATACGCAATAATTGTGGAGGGTACCCCAATGTACGACCGGTAACAAGCACTAACTGGTTACTAACATCACTTCAGGGTTACTTTAACTGAGCAGTTTATTGTGCAACACTTACCTCTTTACTCTTGCGAGAAACCCGTAGCTACTGGGAATCCTTAGCTTCACAATAAAGGCTCAGGCAAAACACACGCCCACTTTGTAATCCAATACCTTTATTTACTCCTTCGACCGAACGCCGGGACCGAACGATTCAAAGGATAAAAATTGCAACAACGAATCTAGAGGAAATAGATGAACGAATACTATATAGTAGCCAGTTGATAATGATATATTAGTAGATAAGGTTTAAGACTGAAATACCAGTAGTGTCAGTAGCATTACACACACTAAAACATCAATCAACATTTGTGACGTGTCTATTGTTAACACTTAACGTGATTACGTCAACGCTTTTCTTTGTTATTCGCAGTGATTGACAGTTTCTTCCATAACAATACATTCCTTAGTCTCACAGTTTCGTGAGTCTTTTCAACTTGTTTTCTACACATAATAATATCCATGAAAAACATTCTGATTGGTTAAAAGCAGTGCAGTGCAAATTTTGATAGAAAAACATAGCCTCCTCCGCAGGCAACTCTAAAATACTAAAACTCTATCAAAGGGATCCCAGAAGAGGGGTTGCGTGCAAATTATTTCCAACTGAACCGTATGATTACCTCTGCTAACATACCAAAATACCTTAGCGTTGCTAGGAAAATATTGAACTATTATATTATTATATCATAAAATAATATAATAGTCCCTGAGTTAAAATATTGTTTCTCTTCTTTGATAAACGTTGAAGCTATGACAGTATTGAACGGGTATTGAACCTGTATCCGCGAAGCTCGATCTTCACTATGTCAGTATACTGATTGTACGTTAACTCTTACGTTATTCTAAACGGATTTTACGATTAGGACTAAGCCATCAAGAATTAATCAATGAAGTCAAGCTTGTCACTTGAATCACAATAATGGACTGCTAAATCTTTATCGTGTTGTTTCAGTTGTTTTCGCCGCAAGAGAAACGATGAAGCTCGTTAAGGTTAAAAGTGAAGCAGAATTCCGCTGACAGTTTGATGTGCGGGCGTTGACTCTTGAACCTACAAAATCAAACGAGGACCAATTGCTGGAATATGGCTGGAATACACGTCACGGCGGCCATCTTGGTTGAACTTCAACAAAAAATTGCTCATTAGTGTCTATTGTTTGTTCAACCAACATGGCTGCCGTGTCTTTTTCTCTTGATTCTCAAGGGAATGGTTGAAAGCAACAAACATTATTATTATTATTATTGAAAACCAAGAATTGACTACATTTGAAAAAAAGGACTGTGATCAATAATAAAGTACCTTTTCGTATAGTAAACTTGATCTGGTTTGGAAGAGTACAAGATCGTTCTAAAATAGACATTTCAAGAGGCCTATTGTTATTGGTAATTGTCGCTGGACAGTCTAAATGCCATGTACGTTCTACCTGAACAAGAGAGTGTAGAAGCATCTCCATATATGGCAAGGTAGAGATCAGGACAAGTCGTAGAATTATATGCTGAAACAACAATAAACTATATGACGTAAATTGGTCCCTTTGCTTGCAAGATATGAATAATGTACCTTGGCAAGGGTCAGGAAGATAGACTGACATTTTCTCACCAACATCTGCAGAAAAAAGCGACTGTTTGATGATGCAGCTTTATCTCTTATGTCCCAACCCTCCCTCTGAACTTCCATGGTTGGGGTACCTGTGTTGTCTTACTATATTAGCCATTCCGAAGTTGCGGAGGAGACTGGAACCAAGTGCAAAAATCAATGTAATTACAAAATGAACCACAAGAAAGATAACATTGAAATTAGGGAACAACTATAGAATACCATATCAAAATTTAAACCATATAGAAACAGTACCGTAACCAATTAGTACTAAATAGCACTGATGAAACAATAGAAAACAATGGAGATAGCACTATTTAGGACTATTTAGTAATAGTACTATTTCACGGACATATGGTTTGCACTCTAACACAATAATTATAATTACGAGCACAACATACGCAGACTCAGTACACCATTTATGCAATAGGTGTGACAAAAGACAAGCACCGTAAATGAGCAATGCATTACTGAGTCTGCGTATGTTGCTTGTGCTTGTGTCGCTAGTGAGGACCAGGCTTAATCTAGCCTTATGATATTCAGTTATAGTATTTATCCAAACACTCTCAAACTTGGTAAACTTACTAATTTTAGTGTGATATTTCTTGTGATGGGGTTCATTTGTTTGAGCACAAGGAAAAGCGCTTTACAAGTATTATTTATTAAATAAAGTTATTATTTCTACACTTGGTTCCAGTCCCTTCCGCAACTTCGGAATGCCGGCTAATATAGTAGTGGCTATGGTTGGGTTACCTGTGTTGTACAACCTACCTAATGGATCTATCTTATGGTTGGGCTACCTGTGTTGACCTACCTACCTAATGGATCTATCTTATGGTTGGGCTACCTGTGTTGACCTACCTACCTAATGGATATATCTTATGGTTGGGCTACCTGTGTTGACCTACCTACCTAATGGATATATCTTATGGTTGGGCTACCTGTGTTGACCTACCTACCTAATGGATATATCTTATGGTTGGGTTACCTGTGTTGACCTACCTAATGGATATATCCTAATGTTGACCTACCTACCTAATGGATATATCTTATGGTTGGGTTACCTGTGTTGACCTACCTAATGGATCTATCTTATGGTTGGGCTACCTGTGTTGACCTACCTACCTAATGGATCTATTTTGTATGTATAGTAGCGAGGTCCTGGAGTAGTCAACACTCGTGATGCATACACTGCAACAGCGCCATATATTGGAGTTATCTATTAATAGAAAATAGAACTGTCACCAAAACAAAACACTAGACTTTTAAAACTGACACAAGGTAGTATACTGTACCTCAATGAAAAGGTTCTTTAAGCCTTTAAAACGTTCAGATGGTACGACAAAATATCGAGGTTTATTTGGAGAGACAAATGCTGATATGACAGTTTCGTTGGCATCTTCGTGAAAATCGATATCCACTGTAACAGGGGCTAAAATGAACCACAAAAGTATGAATGACGTATACCATGCATTGCGCGCGCTTTTTTATTTGAACACGTACTTGTACATGTGCGATTTTGCAGTGACGTCACCAGCTTGATTAGACCATCAAAATTAGATGCCTCGAACACATGTTTTATTGGATCTGTAGCAATGAACTTTAGTTCACTAACGTCATATCCACCAACACCAACTGCAAGGATAGTCAGATCTAATAATGGACGACAGTCAATAAGTCATGGTTCCGAAACTCCATAGTTACTGTTGCTATGTCCCACAAGCCATCACATTTTATCAAAAATCAGCACCGGAAAAAGCGCGATTGAAGAATATTATATATGGGGTTTTATTAGCTAGATACTTTGACCATCTAGTACAATATTGTATATGGGGTTTTATTAGCTAGATACTTTGACCATCTAGTACAATATTGTATATGGGGTTTTATTAGCTAGATACTTTGACCATCTAGTACAATATTGTATATGGGGTTTTATTAGCTAGATACTCTGACCATCTAGTACAATATTATATATGGGGTTTTATTAGCTAGATACTTTGACCATCTAGTACAATATTGTATATGGGGTTTTATTAGCTGTAGATACTTTGACCATCTAGTACAATATTATATATGGGGTTTTATTAGCTAGATACTTTGACCATCTAGTACAATATTGTATATGGGGTTTTATTAGCTAGATACTTTGACCATCGACTAGTACAATATTGTATATGGGGTTTTATTAGCTAGATACTTTGACCATCTAGTACAATATTATATATGGGGTTTTATTAGCTAGATACTTTGACCATCTAGTACAATATTGTATATGGGGTTTTATTAGCTAGATACTTTGACCATCTAGTACAATATTGTATATGGGGTTTTTATTAGCTGTAGATACTCTGACCATCTAGTACAATATTGTATATGGGGTTTTATTAGCTAGATACTCTGACCATCTAGTACAATATTGTATATGGGGTTTTATTAGCTAGATACTTTGACCATCTAGTACAATATTGTATATGGGGTTTTATTAGCTAGATACTCTGACCATCTAGTACAATATTGTATATGGGGTTTTATTAGCTAGATACTCTGACCATCTAGTACAATATTGTATATGGGGTTTTATTAGCTAGATACTCTGACCATCTAGTACAATATTGTATATGGGGTTTTATTAGCTAGATACTCTGACCATCTAGTACAATATTGTATATGGGGTTTTATTAGCTAGATACTTTGACCATCTAGTACAATATTGTATATGGGGTTTTATTAGCTAGATACTTTGACCATCTAGTACAATATTGTATATGGGGTTTTATTAGCTAGATACTCTGACCATCTAGTACAATATTGTATATGGGGTTTTATTAGCTAGATACTCTGACCATCTAGTACAATATTGTATATGGGGTTTTATTAGCTGTAGATACTTTGACCATCTAGTACAATATTGTATATGGGGTTTTATTAGCTAGATACTTTGACCATCTAGTACAATATTGTATATGGGGTTTTATTAGCTAGATACTTTGACCATCTAGTACAATATTGTATATGGGGTTTTATTAGCTAGATACTTTGACCATCTAGTACAATATTGTATATGGGGTTTTATTAGCTAGATACTCTGACCATCTAGTACAATATTGTATATGGGGTTTTATTAGCTAGATACTCTGACCATCTAGTACAATATTGTATATGGGGTTTTATTAGCTAGATACTCTGACCATCTAGTACAATATTGTATATGGGGTTTTATTAGCTGTAGATACTTTGACCATCTAGTACAATATTGTATATGGGGTTTTATTAGCTAGATACTTTGACCATCTAGTACAATATTGTATATGGGGTTTTATTAGCTAGATACTTTGACCATCTAGTACAATATTGTATATGGGGTTTTATTAGCTAGATACTTTGACCATCTAGTACAATATTGTATATGGGGTTTTATTAGCTAGATACTCTGACCATCGACTAGTACAATAATGTATATGGGGTTTTATTAGCTAGATACTCTGACCATCGACTAGTACAATATTGTATATGGGGTTTTATTAGCTAGATACTTTGACCATCTAGTACAATATTGTATATGGGGTTTTATTAGCTAGATACTTTGACCATCGACTAGTACAATATTGTATATGGGGTTTTATTAGCTAGATACTTTGACCATCTAGTACAATATTATATATGGGGTTTTATTAGCTAGATACTCTGACCATCGACTAGTACAATAATGTATATGGGGTTTTATTAGCTAGATACTCTGACCATCGACTAGTACAATATTGTATATGGGGTTTTATTAGCTAGATACTCTGACCATCTAGTACAATTAAATGTGTAAATGTCCAAGACCTGTCTGTAAACAACAATTCAAATATCGTGTTTGTGGGACCTGAAGTATTCCATTGGGAATACTGGCAATAATCAGCCCATTATTATTAATGGACTGATTGGTCGTGCGTTTTTTCATCATTGTTGTTGTGGAACCATGAAGTAAATCAATAAACAGACAAATAAACTGACAGACAGTCAACGGAAACAAGAAAATGACCATTGAAATGATTAAAGACGATAATGGAACAGTCTCCCCTCTAAAGCCAAGCAGGCCACCACCTTAACATCCTTCAACAACAATATTTAACTATCAATATATATTAACCTCTTTATATTCCATATATTATAATAATTATGTAGAATTATCTTTTTACACGGCTCAAAGGGAGAGCACTTTGTAATTAATTTTAATTTTAGTGATTTTGATTCCGTGTCTAAATAAAGTTCATTCATTCATTCATTCATTCATAATCGTTCAGTCATGCAGCCAGACAAACGAACAGCAAGAAGCATTGTACCAAATATTGATATAAACTGTCAATCATGCTGGGGTTGGATTAGTTACCTTTTATCTCTCTCTTGATTCGTCTGACAGCTCGTCCCAAGGCGTTTACATCAGGATCGTTTGTCTTTCCATCAGTTAGTAAGATAACTATTTGAGGGATGTTGCTTTCAATTGAACTTCTTGCGTAGGTCGTAATATTTGATCGTTCACTATTTGAATGGCTTTACCTGTATGCGTGGCACCCCCTGATTGGACAAAGTACTTTTAGTTAGTCTCTCTGTTTATTACTTTACCTGTATGCGTTGCACCCCCTGATTGGACAAAGTACTTTTAGTTAGTCTCTGTGTTTATTACTTTACCTGTATGCGTGGCACCCTCTGATTGGACAAAGTACTTTTAGTTAGTAGTAGTTACCCCCCCCCCCCCCCCCCCCCCCCATATAGCGTAGTTGGGGGGGGGAGGGGAGGTCATAAATTCATAAGAGGATTAAAAATTTATAGCGTAGTTGGAGGGGGAGGGGTGGCCAGAATGACCAAAGTCCAGAGGATTAAATTTATAGCGTAATTGGTAGGGGAGGGGTGGCCATGATGGCAAAGGTATATATAAGCTCAAAGGCACAGCAGATCATACAGTTGCTGCACAGTTATACTAAAGAGCAAACATGTCTCAAGTCACAGTGAAAGTCTTTCGAGGGGAACCTAGAATCTATATCCGAAGACAATATCAAGACCCACTGAAAGGAAGATGTATTTCGACCAAATCCTTATCCATTGATGATTGGAGAGAGCTCAAAAAGGCTGAAGAAATAATCAATGTGGAATTAGCAAATGTTATGTGCAAACTGGATGACTCATCGATTCCTGATAAAAAAAGCCAACAACAACCAGTAGGAGAGAAAAGTCAACCTAATTCTTATCCTAGTATGCAGACATTGAATGTCATTCAACAAACGCCAGAATCTAAACCTGATTTTATCTCAGTGAACAACAATGAACAATCTAACAGTCAAATAATGGAATGTATTCCTAGTGTTTCTGCTGATGAAACTAGTGCGGCTTCTGCAGAGCTTCTCGCCCTTCTACAAGGACTGGAGCATCCTCAAAGATGGACCATGGGTACTTACTCGTGAAAATCAAGAAGTTAAGAATACGGTACAGACAGGAAGTTGGGGATTATGAACTCAGCATGAATTACTGGTCACAATATAGAATGTGAAGAAATTTAAATTGTAAAAGTCTTTAATTATTGTGATTGTTTTCAGTAGAGGTTAAATTTAAATGTCAATAGTAACTGTAATACTGAACAATGTTTAAATGAAATAAAACTATATAAATACTTCAAAACCATAAATGTTGCGTGCTCATTTTCAGTTCCGAATTTTCAATATTTAATTACAAGCGCATTGTTCACATTATTATTATTTTTTGTTTGAAACAAATATTTCAAGCCTAATGCATCTCCACATCTTGGTCAGAGACATCATCGTCATCTAACTGATTGATTAGATCGTTCAACAAAAACTTTCGTTTGTGAATGGCCACTGGCGTTGCCTCTTTCCAACCATACTCCCCTGTGTCTAGTAGATCCTGTCTAGTTCTCGTGATCTTTTGATAAAATGGATCTCTTTTCATTGCATGCATCCATTCCAACTTTTCCATCAATACTTTTCGTAGTTCTTTTCTAAAAACTGGCAACATTTTATTATGTGCTTTTACTTTAGCCGTACTCGGTTTTGTTTCACCTTGGTGTTCATACTCTTCCATAAGGCTTTCTACCTTTACTTCATGTCGTCCCATTGCTTCGTCAATGAGAGTTGTCCAGCACTGTGGTAATGATTGATTGCCATCAGAGTCACTTGAGCCATAATTGCTCTCGCTGGATTCTGATTCTTGACTATCGTCGGTGAACTGAATTCTCTGGAGAACTGTCATCGCTGTGTTCCTCTTCGCTACTGGTTATTTCGCTCTGATCACTGTGATCATCCATTTTGCAGGATTTATTTTCTAAATGGCGTCTCAAATTAAAGCCTCTTGAAAATATTTTACCGCAGAAAGAACACGTTGTGGAATTAGACATGTGTAATTACTCCTACCGCTGCTGCTGTTCAATGATTATGAATTCAAAAACGACACACTTTATATGGATGGTAAATTACCAATTGAGCAGAATGAACATACAATGAGCAATGTGCAGCATGAGCAAGATGGCGGACGACTAGCGACATGGATGGAGGCTACGTACATTGTCATTGTATCATGTCATTGTACATGTATGTTTATACATCGGATCGAGTTTTTAAATAAGTGTTTTCCCTTGGCAAATTTCTTCATTTAACTCAAGGTTGAAGTGAAGTGAAGATAAGGTGTCACGTTATGATATGTATTTGTATTGTTTACGTGCTCAGTTGAACGGACCGAAGGTAAGTGAGTACAACGAAGGTAAACTTGTGTCGTTCCATGTATTAGTATACTTGTACCGTTTCGTATTTCATCGCCATAAGCGACACTGCCAACAGGAAAGTGGATAAGGGAAAATGGTGAGTGTTAAAATACAGCCTTATCGTTGTAATAGCAAATTTTAGTTAAGGTTACACTTAAATGAAGAAATTTGCCAAGGGACAAAAACGCAAACCTTAAAAACAAAAACGAAAAACCAATAAACAAAATAAAAAAACGAAAACCTTAAAAATAAAAACGAAAAACCAATAAACAAAAACGAAAAACTTAAAAACAAAAACGAAAAACCAATAAACAAAATGCAAAAACGAAAACCTTAAAAACAAAAACGAAAACCTTAAAAACAAAAACGAAAAACTTAAAAACAAAAACGAAAACCTTAAAAACAAAAACGAAAACCTTAAAAACAAAAACGAAAAACTTAAAAACAAAAACGAAAACCTTAAAAACAAAAACGAAAAACTTAAAAACAAAAACGAAAACCTTAAAAACAAAAACGAAAATCTTAAAAATCTTAAAAACAAAAAGCATCAGTGACCCTCCTGGGCTTCCGTATAATCCGAACCCCGACATCTGGTTTTATTTATGACGTCAGCGAAAGCTTTTAGGTCGCTGACGTCATAAATAAAACCAGATGTCGGGGTTCGGATTACTGTTGTGGGTTCGGATATCGGGTCATCAGAAACAAATACACATAAGCGATACGGAAAATACAAATATTACCCAAAATACTGACTCTACGTGACCTGTTGCCCGTGACCAAACACTGTTTTAGTCGCACTATAAGATATCTATATTTAGTTCAAATAGGTTACATTTCATTTAGAAGCCCGACTTCACGCTAGAAGAGCGTCTAGTTTAGATAGAATCATCGTTTGCTACATACTTACCTATATAAGAATAGAACCCTCTTTTTTTAGATAGAATCATCATTTGCTACATACTTACCTATATAAGAATAGAACCCTCTTTTTTTAGATAGAATCATCGTTTGCTACATACTTACCTATATAAGAATAGAACCCTCTTTTTTTAGATAGAATCATCGTTTGCTACATACTTACCTATATAAGAATAGAACCCTCTTTTTTTAGATAGAATCATCATTTGCTACATACTTACCTATATAAGAATAGAACCCTCTTTTTTTTTAGATAGAATCATCATTTGCTACATACTTACCTATATAAGAATAGAACCCCTCTTTTTTTAGATAGAATCATCGTTTGCTACATACTTACCTATATAAGAATAGAACCCTCTTTTTTTAGATAGAATCATCGTTTGCTACATACTTACCTATATCAGAATAGAACCCTCCTTTTTTAGATAGAATCATCATTTGCTACATACTTACCTATATAAGAATAGAACCCTCCTTTTTTAGATAGAATCATCGTTTGCGCTATTCTAATGATGTCACTGTTTTTTATGTTTTCATAAACTGCTTTGTATCTATGGTAGAAGGGAAAACTAAACACAACAACTTGTCCAAAGAGAGCATTTTTATGAACCAACTGTTTGATCACAACTAAAAAAAAAGAAATCACCATAATCATACATACATACTTCATCATCATCATCATCAGCAGCAGCAGCAGTATCATCATCATCATAATAATAATAATGTGAGGTGGCCCTCATATACTATAAAATATCTACATATACAAATTATCATCTTCACTCATCATCAATCCCCCTCCCCTAAACAACCAATGACGGCATATGAGTGCATGATTGAACAATGTTGTACTCACTAAACGTAACTACTGTCGTAGCATATCCCTGATGAATAGTACATTCGTAACAGTTGTCCCAGACGAACGCCCTTTTTCATCCATTGTGGTATATTAGAGCCTATAATAAATCCATCAATATCTCCGAGGATTTGAGCATCTGTCGCACTTGAAGAGGGACCAGCATTCTTGAAATAGCTTACAGGGCATATATCGTTTGGTTTCCATTGGCCCCCTGGCCCAAAAAGTGCCTTAGATGGGTTGTTTTTCTGCCCAAGCCCAGTACGAGCAAGAGTACCAGCGATCGTAGCAGCATATAGATTGTCAACAGGATCCTCTGCATTGTTGTTCCATGCTGCAAGAGACAGTCTCCTGTTACGTCTGATTCCCGCGCATATACCAGTGATCACGTGACCCATAGCTACAGTGTCGATACTGGGCGTGCGCACAACTCCTGCCTCTATTGGTCCAACGTAGCGATGATTTATCATGTCTTTTAAAGTTCGTTGTTCCTCAACTGAGAGAATATTATTTGGGAGGGGCTTCGCTTAACAGTGAAAAGGAATAGCTAAATAAACAGCTGAAATCTATAGAGTATGGATCAGTAATCGAAATCAGTGCTGTTTGTACCTGTATAAATACATTTTATTATTATTATTACTTGTCAAACAAGCAGCGTTATATATATTATTACAATCTGAACGGTACCAATTTGTCCTCGAAAAGTGCTCTACAACAGGGAGCTTTATAGTGAAGAGTAATATATATTATTATTCAGTAGTGAATTAAATGTACGTCTGAATTATTGATGATATTTTACCAAGTAAAATGTTCCACAGGTCATAAGCCAGTTTACGCAAGTAATTAGCAAGTGTCCAAAGTTTGTGTGCTAGTTTTAGGGTGTTGCTCGATCTTCTCCACCAACTCGATAAAATGATCCAATGAAAATATATTATGGACAATTGGCTCAGTTTGAATGGATCTGCAAAAGTACAAATAACTAACAATCGAGCATTATTAATTATCAAGTGAGTGATGTGGTCTACCTTCCTTTTCCACAACATAGAGCTGAAATAAATCAAATACGAATATTGTTACAACAACTAAGAAACATCACATGAGAATATCCCAGTACTTTGGAAGCGTTGTCTGCCGGTTAATGTGAACAGATGTGAAGGTAGAAAGACAATAAAAACAGACCAAAAGGCAGTAAACAATCATATTCAGAATCGTATTTTACTTCGTCAATATTGCGCACGACGACTGAAAAGATGATATTACCTGCAACGTAGAGAAGCATAACGTTCATCCACGAAAGCCTCATGATAGTGCAGGGGCGTAGCGTGCATATACGCCCGTACGCACGGGCGTACAATTTAAAATCCTTAATATATGTATATATTATAAAAAACATAAAAATATTGAAAATAAAATGAAATCTAGGACAAAATCTTAACAGCTCACGGCAGATTACTTGCTGGAAACTACTCACAGAAGGCAGGAAAATGCTATTTTGGAGACCCTATACCTCAAAAAAGTTTCGGGGAGCACACCCCCGCATCCTACTACGAGCTCGCAGATCGCCGCTCGTCAGATTGTGTCCCCCAATACATTTCCCCTTTCAGTCAGTCATTGTAGGCATGTATAATGATGATTGTAGTTAGTACAGTTTCAAACAAAATAAATACCAAAAAACTGGCTTCGCCTCGGGTTATTATATCGCTATATATAACGGTAGCGGTATATATAACCTGTTTACATAAATCCTTTAACCAATACTCATAAATCATTTACACAACCTTTACATAAATCCTTTTCTGAATCCTTTATATAACCTTTACATAAATCCCCCCATAAAACTGAGTGATAAATGCATTTTACTATGTATTTATGTAGCGAGAAAGTCCGCTGGAAAACGAAGAAATGGTATTTCCAAGGCTCTAGATTTCTAAATTTTCAGGGGGGGCATGCCCCCTCACCCCCCTAGAAGCTCACGCCTTCGGCGCTCGTTGCTATGTGCGTACATTGCAAAAAAAGCACGCTACGCCCCTGTAGTGTTAGGCCTTTCTGTTACTTCAAAATGAAAGATATTCATTGGTGTATTGCAAAAATGATTTGCTTGTGAAATCTCTTGTCATAATCTTACTAGTGAAGCAATAAGGACGAATACCGCACTGAACTAAACTGTATCACAAACATGGCACATATAATTATTACAGAATTCACCCCACATAAGACCGATACGTACCTTAGCACTAATGTCATCACAAACATGGCACATATAATTATTACAGAATTCACCCCACATAAGACCGATACGTACCTTAGCACTAATGTCATCACAAACATGGCACATATAATTATTACAGAATTCACCCCACATAAGACCGATACGTACCTTAGCACTAATGTCATCTAATGAATCTGTTGCAACCTTTCTCCCTTCGCAACACAAGTATTTGATTTTCGCTAAAGTTGTTTAAATATTAGGCAACAATTGCGTATTACTACTTGTAATTGTTGACTTACAAACAACTTGAATTGTTTGCATAATCAATTCTTTTGTAGTTATAAATAAAACGCTTTGTAATCGAGACATAATTAGAGTATAACAGACGTCAATCAGCTAATACTTCGTATGTTACTTTATTTCAGAGTAATAATAATACACATTAAGATAAATATTTCTATCACAGCAAGTGTGATTATGATTTGTACATTTCCTTAGTTAGAGGAGATTCACTTCTTAATTATAAAATTGTCCTTATTTATTTGATATAACCTTCCACTGCGGGTGTCTGACGATCTACTTATAAGCCAAGTACATCACGTGACACTATTAACCGCATCATTTCATTGGTTCCTGAAAGAAACATAACCCATAGTACGTTACCACGGATACTATACATTATATCTAATGTCATAGTTTGTTATATGGACAAGATGTTGGATAGAAAGTAAACTAAGTATAGGTCACCCCTTCACCGGACAGTGATCTACCGGGGAATGGACCGTGTGCCCTCTACCCCTACCTCTATCAGTGCAGTGATCTACCGGGGAATGGACCGTGTGCCCTCTACCCCTACCTCTATCAGTGCAGTGATCTACCGGGGAATGGACCGTGTGCCCTCTACCCCTACCTCTATCAGTGCAGTGATCTACCGGGGAATGGACCGTGTGCCCTCTACCCCTACCTCTATCAGTGCAGTGATCTACCGGGGAATGGACCGTGTGCCCTCTACCCCTACCTCTATCAGTGCAGTGATCTACTGGGGAATGGACCGTGCACCCTATACCCCTACCTCTATCAGTGCAGTGATCTACCGGGGAATGGACCCCTGCCCTCTACCCCTACCTCTATCAGTGCAGTGATCTACCGGGGAATGGACCGTGTGCCCTCTACCCCTACCTCCATCAGTGTAGTGACCTCTAGTGATCTACTGGGGAATGGACCGTGTGCCCTCTACCCCTACCTCTATCAGTGCAGTGATCTACTGGGGAATGGACCGTGTGCCCTCTACCCCTACCTCCATCAGTGCATCAGTGCAGTGATCTATCGGTGCAGTGGGGAATGGACCGTGTGCCCTCTACCCCTACCTCCATCAGTGCAGTGATCTACTGGGGGGAACGTGACCCTCTACCCCTACCTCCATCAGTGCAGTGATCTACTATGTGCACCCTCTACCCCTACCTCCATCAGTGCAGTGATCTACTGGGGAATGGAATGTGACCCTCTACCCCTACCCCTCCATCTCTACTGGGGAATGGACCGTGTGTGCCCTCTACCCCTACCTCAGTTCAGTGATCTACTGGGGAATGGACCGTGTGCCCTCTACCCCTACCCCCATCAGTGCAGTGATCTACCGTGGGGACCGTGGCCCCTACCCCTGCGCCCTGCAGTGATCTACCGGGGAATGGACCATGCGCCCTCTACCCCTACCTCCATCAGTGCAGCGATCTACTGGGGAATGGGACGTGCACCCTCTACCCCTACCTCCATCAGTGCAGTGATCTACTGGGGAATGGAATGTGCACCCTCTACCCCTACCTCCATCAGTGTAGTGATCTACTGGGGAATGGACTGTGTGCCCTCTACCCTACCTCTATCAGTGCAGTGATCTACTGGGGAATGGACCGTGCACCCTATACCCCTACCTCTATCAGTGCAGTGATCTACTGGGGAATGGACCGTGTGCCCTCTACCCCTACCCCTACCTCCATCAGTGCAGTGATACTGGGGAATGGACCATGCACCCTCTACCCCTACCTCTATCAGTGCAGTGATCTACTGGGGAATGGACCGTGTGCCCTCTACCCCTACCTCCATCAGTGCAGTGATCTACTGTGGAATGGACCGTGTGCCCTCTACCCCTACCTCCATCGGTGCAGTGATCTACCGGGGAATGGACCATGCGCCCTCTACCCCTACCTCCATCAGTGCAGCGATCTACTGGGGAATGGGACGTGCACCCTCTACCCCTACCTCCATCAGTGCAGTGATCTACTGGGGAATGGAATGTGCGCCCTCTACCCCTACCTCCATCAGTGTAGTGATCTACTGGGGAATGGACTGTGTGCCCTCTACCCCTACCTCCTTCAGTTCAGTGATCTACTGGGGAATGTGCCCTCTACCCCTACCCCCATCAGTGCAGTGATCTACTGGGGAATGGACCGTGTGCCCTCTACCCCTACCTCCATCAGTGCAGTGATCTACTGGGGAATGGACCGTGTGCCCTCTACCCCTACCTCCATCAGTGCAGTGATCTACTGGGGAATGGACCGTGTGCCCTCTACCCCTACCTCCATCAGTGCAGTCTACTGGGGAATGGACCGTGTGCCCAGTGATCTACTGGGGAACTGGGGAATGGACCGTGTGCCCCTCTACCCCTACCTCCATCAGTGCAGTGATCTACTGGGGAATGGATGGCCCTCTATCCCTACCTCCATCAGTGCAGTGTGCGCCCTCTACTCCTACCTCCATCAGTGTAGTGATCTACTGGGGAATGGACTGTGTGCCCTCTACCCCTACATGTACCTCCATCAGCGCTTTGATTCACAGGTACATGTAGTTCAAGCACAGGAAGCCCAAGCTCACCATTCGAAGCTTTATAGAGATTATGCAGTGTAAATTTCAGGCGCCTCGGATTACCTGGTCGAGTCACTGGAAGACCACGGACCATCTGAAAATCAGGTTATGTTTTGAACCGTTGAACGAGCAAAAGCTTTGAAGCGAATGGCTGCTTGGAAAGTTCAAAATTATGATATGAACGGTGTAGGGAGCAGTTGCCAATTTGATGCCCAAGTCCCCCTTCACCACCCGTGATGGTATGAAATTTGTCAGTTGAAAAAGGTCCGGGCTGATCTGTGCCTGCATGGCTACTCGGGTGAAATAGGTTCAAAGAGAGTTTTGAATCGGCAAGTTTGGTGGTTACAGAAAAGCTACAATGCAGATGACCGATCATATTCAAGGGAAATTTATCGAGGAATCCATTTCTGGCAATGACATTTTCATGAAGTTGTGCTGAAGCGATTTATTTGTGGCTAAAGTAACTCGACCAGGTAATCCGAGGCGCCTGAGTTGCCAACCTTCCCTTCTTCTTAGGGTATACACCATAGGGTAAAATTCAAACAGCTATAACTCGCTTAGTTTTAATCGCAGAGACACCAGATTTTCCCCAAAGTTAAATAAACTCACAAAGAACAAATATAGACAATTTAAAAACGATTGATCGTATTTTCGATTTTTAATAACTTTACACTGCATAATCTCTATATAAAGCTTCAAATGGTGAGCTTGGGCTACCTGTGCTTGAACTACATGTACCTGTGAATCAAAGCGCTACCTGTGGTTTAAGCTCTGCTGAGCTACAAGGCTGGATCGGAAGTAAGTCGCAACAAGGGTGGTAGTATTGCATAAAAGCCAACAAAGCCACCTTTATAGTTATGTAGGGCTACAGGGTAGTTACCTTCTAATATCTGGTGAACTCTACTATCACGTACATACTGTTGTACTGCATAGTCTTTCAAATACCCATATCCACCATGTAATTGAAGACATTCATTTGTTATCTACAAAAAACGTTTGTCAATCAAGGTGTGTTATCAGACCAAGACAAGAAGAAGAACTTAGTACAGTAAAACAGCTTGCTGTACGAATATTATAAACGTGTTCAGGTAATTTGTAAAATACTTTTTTGTAAGCACACTGATACTTATTTTTATTAATATTATTGTTCATGTTATTATTGTTGTTATTATTGTTGTTATTATAATGATGAAGGTACCTGAAAACAATGATCAGTGGCAAAAAGTTTAGCCATAGCACACAGTGTTGCAGCATTGGGTGATTGGTTATCAAGATTTGCAGCAGCATGTCGGACCATAAGACGAGAAGCTGTTAGGTTTGTTGCCATTTCTGCTATCTTGAATTGGATGTACTGATAAAAGTTTGTAAAGTAATGGTTATTATCTCAACTGCTTTGCTGCAATACAACAAAACCACTCTACCTTCTTACCTGAAAGCTTGCAAGTGACCTCGAAAATTGTTTTCTGTCTTTAACATATTGTATTGTTTGTTCAAGTGCTGCTTGTGCAGCTCCAAGAGAACAGGAAGCTGATAAGATATATCAATAAGTAATGATTGTACACAGTCCCTATTAGAAACATTACTACATTATGATTTGCAGTGGTACATGTATATTAACTCCACCCATACACTTGATGTACTTGTACATTCATAAGCCTCACCTATGTTAAGACGGCCTCCATTAAGCCCCTTCATGGCAATTTTAAAACCCTTATATATGAAGATAAAAGCACAAGGTTACAGTGGTGTACATACACTATTTCCAAACCTTTCTAAAAAAACATGATTACATACATCTCCTTCTTGACCAATGAGGTTTTGTATGGGTACCCTACAGTCTTCAAATATCACTTCACGAGTTGGTTGAGAATTCCATCCAACCTTAGTTAGAACCAAGACAACAATAAATAATACAAGTTAGGAAATGTGAAATAGAAAAACGAGGAAGGTAGGAAGAGAGGGAGGGAGGACGAGAAGGAGAGAGGAAGGAAGAGAGGGAGGAAGGAAGGAAGAGAGAGAGAGAGAGATGAAGAAGAAGAAGAAGAAGAAGAAGAAGAAGAAGAAGAAGAAGAAGAAGAAGAAGAAGAAGAAGAAGAAGAAGAAGAAGAAGAAGAAGAAGAAAGGAGAATGAAGGAATAAGGAGATGGAATAAGAAAGGGATCAAAGGATTTAGGAAGGAAGGAAAAAAGAATTGAATAAAGGAATGGAGAAAAAAGGGAATAAAGGAAGGAATGGAGGAAAAATGAAATCGAGGAAGAAGAGAGGATGGCAGAAAAAAGGGAATAAAGGAAGCAAGGAAAAAGAAATGGAGGGAGAAAGCAAGGGAAGAAGAAAGGAAGGAAGGTTGGATGGAAGGAAAGAGAGAAGAAAGGAAGGAAAAATGGAGGGAAAAGTGAAGTAAGGAAGGGATAATGGAAGGGAGGAGAAAGGAAGGGAGGAAGGTTGTGAGGAAGAAAGGAAAAATGGGAAAATAGAAGGAAGGAAATAAGAATGGAGTTAGAAGGGAGGAAGAAATAAAGGGTGGAAGGGAGGGAGGACAGGAGATAGGAATGAGAAAAGAAGGAAAGGAAAGTGGGAAGCAATGAACAAAATGAAGGAAAAGAAGGTATCAAAGGAGGAAGGGAGAAAGAAATGAAGAAATGGAGGGAGGGAGGAAGGAAAGCAGGAAGAAATGGAGTGAGGGAGGGAGGAAGGAAGGAAGGAAGGGAGGAAGACATGGAGGATGAAAGGACAGAAGCAAGGAAGGAAGAAAGGAAGAACTGGAAGGAGGAAGGAAGGGAGGCAGAAAAGAGGAAGTAAAAAATTAAGAAACAGATGGAGGTGAGAAAGGACACAGTGAACACCAAGATAGGGTATAGGGAAAAGAAGAAGCAAGGGAAGAAAAATAAATGAAAAGAAAAAAGGAAAGTTAAATGGACAAACACCTTTTTTTCTTTTTTGCCAAAGGTAAGACCTTTTGTTCCTTTCTCTACAAGAACACTTGAAATTCCTTTTGGGCCTGAAACCATTTATATACAAAATAATGCTAAAGAAGATGATGTACAATGGACAAGTCATATAAGTCATATACAGTCATTTGCAAAAATTCTGGCCGTTACGATATATCAATATATCGGGTGCATTATGGGTAATTAAATAATAGCAAATTCCCCTTAAAGCGGGTTAACGCCAGCAAAGTTGGTATAAATATTTAGTATAGTGTTTATTTTAGTCTTATGTTTGTTGTTTGTAAATTTTCTTCATTTAATAAGTTAGGAAACTCAAAATAGTATTATTTAATTACCCATAATGCACCCGATATATTGATATATTGATATATCGTGGCGGCCAGAATTTTTGCAAATGACTGTATTAATGGTACCAGTAAGTAAGTAAGTAAGTAAGTAAGTAAGTAAGTAAGTAAGTAAGTAAGTAAGTAAGTAAGTAAGTAAGTAAGTAAGTAAGTAAGTAAGTAAGTAAGTAAGTAAGTAAGTAAGTAAGTAAGTAAGTAAGTAAGTAAGTAAGTAAGTAAGTAAGTAAGTAAGTAAGTAAGTAAGTAAGTAAGTAAGTATAAGTAAGTAAGTACAGCAATATGCAGAAATTCTGATCCTTTTGACTAAAATACATATATATCAAAGACCTACTTAAAATTATGGGATGGCTACGCTGATATTTTTTTCTTAAAGCCTCGCTGGCAGACAACTAGAAAAAAATATCAGCGTAGCCATCCCATAATTTTAAGTAGGTTTTTGATATATATATGTATTTTAGTCAAAAGGATCAGAATTTCTGCATATTGCTGTATAAGTAAGTAAGTAGGTAAGTAAGTATAAGTAAGTAAGTAAGTAAGTAAGTATAAGTAAGTAAGTAAGTAAGTAAGTAAGTATAAGTAAGTAAGTAAGTAAGTAAGTATAAGTAAGTAAGTAAGTATAATGATATATATCTTGAAGTTGCAGTCAGGTTTACGATACATTATTGATTATTAGTGTTTGTCTCTGACTTCTGTTTTTTCATATAGACGTTTCGGCCATTAATCAATGGCCTTCATCAGTATTAATCGGAAACGTTGCGATCTTTGAAAACTTAACGTTTCCGGCGCGCGCTTGATGTCCTTGCGCGCGCTTATTTCTTAGTCCCATGATGGTCTTGTAGACTTAAGAAATTTGAATGCAATCGTTCCCTGCATTGGCATCTTGGCCTGTGAACCACGCTTCAAGAAAAAGCCTCTGGTGGTAGTTTTTTTCTCTGTCCACAATTGTAATGTTTTTAAAATCAAAAGAATGTCCTGTTTCATTGCTGTGCTGTGCTATCTTTGAGTTAGGGTGGTTGTGAGCAATGGCTCCTCTGTGCTCCGAAGTTCGTGTTTTCATTGATCTGCCTGTCTGGCCATAGTATACAAAATCACATTCTTAGCATTTGATTTTGTATACTATGTCAGTTTCGCTGCTTGCATCTTTGCGATCTTTTGGTCGTGGAAAGAGATTGCACAGTTTGGTCAGAGGGCGGTAAGCATACAGAACTGTGAGAGAAACATTAAATCAAAGAAAGAACAGACCTCCAGTTCCAGTGCAATGACCAACGACGTCGAGGTCAATTGTTGTCCTTCCTTACGTTAAAGGCGTGTCCGAGAAAATTAGCAGAGTTTTGAAACAACACAACTTGGATGTTGCTTACCGCCCTCTGACCAAACTGTGCAATCTCCTTCCACGACCAAAAGATCGCAAAGATGCAAGCAGCGAAACTGACATAGTATACAAAATCAAATGCTCAGAATGTGATTTTGTATACTACACATGTATGGCCAGACAGGCAGATTGTTGAATATGTAATTAGTTAACGCGAAAAGGATCATGGTACCTCGTGCTTTTGTAGAAAGGAACATGGCGGACATCTTTTAGGAGCGAGTATCTTTTAGAGAATAAAGTCAAGCGGAACGGAATCTTTTACGTCTTTTACGACTGGATTGGAATCTATTATTTTACATGGTCCTTCGAGCCGGATCTTGAACATTTAATTGGAATCTCAACGCGTTGGAATTGGAACTGAAAGTCTTACGGAATACGAATCAAAGTCTTACAATTACATGTACGGATCAAAGTCTTAATTGGAATCAAAGTCTTACGAATCAAAGTCTTATGGTATACGAATCAAAGTTTTAATTGGAATCAAAGTCTTACGAATCAAAGTCTTACGGTATACGAATCAAAGTTTTAATAGGAATCACAGTCTTACGAATCAAAGTCTTAATTGGAAGTCGAATCAAATTCTCACAACTGGAATCAAAGTCTTACACTGAGTTGAAATCATGTCGTCTGCCGATCTTACCCGGAAAAGGAAGATACGTGGAGGTCACAAGGGATCGTTGACGCAAATCTTTGGAGTTGTTGACGAAATAATGGATCTTGAAGACCCAGCAGGGCACGAGCCAAAGCTGAGACAACTAATGACAACGTTGGAAGAAAAGCTAAGTCTACTGCATACACTCGACGATGAAATTTTAGCACTCGTCAAAGACGAAGACATAGAAGGAGAAATTGAAGAAGCGGATCGTCTGAGAGGAAACATACGACACTACATGTTCAGAATCGAAGAGAAGTTAAGTTTAATTCGTAGCCAAGCCAAGATAACGAATAAACAGCATTCACCTGAATCACACGAAATTCCTGTTGTTGTTGTAACTCAACCTTCAAGTGGTGAAAATCAACCGTCAACTTCTGAAGATAATCAACAATCTTCAAGTGCTGATCAACAATCTTCAAGTGCTGATCAACAATCTTCAAGTTCTGATCAACAATCTTCTAGTTCTGGTAATCAACACATGTCTTCAAGTTCAACTTTACCAACGTCCAACCCTATTATGACCAAGGGTCCTCAAGTAAAGTTACCCAAGCTTGACCTCAAGAAATTTAGTGGTGATTTAAGCAAATGGCAGTCCTTCTGGGATACTTATGAAGCCTCAATACATAATAACCAGCACTTGGCATCTATTGATAAGTTTAATTATTTGATATCACTACTACAAGGAGTGGCCTCTGATGCAATCGCAGGATTATCAATCACCAATGCTAACTACATGGAAGCTATAACAATATTACAGAGAAGGTTTGGAAACAAGCAACAGATAATTAATCGACACATGGAAATTATTCTCAATGTCAATCCTGTGAGGTCAGGATATCAAGTAAAGGAATTGAGACAGTTGTATGACACTATAGAATCACATGTACGTAGTCTGAAGTCTCTTGGTGTACCTTCAAGTTCTTATGGAACTCTCTTGTCATCTATTGTTATGAATAAGCCCACAAGAACTAAAGTTATTGATTAATCGAGAAGTGAAAGGTGAAGAGATGGAGCTAGAGCGTTTGTTAAAGGTGTTTGAAGCTGAGCTGGAAGCCAGAGAGCGTGCTGGAGCAAATACATCTAATACGTCTAATACGTCTACAAGTAAACCTTCTACTACTAACCGTGCTACACGTCTACCCACGGCAGCAACATTAGTATCAGGTGCCACCAGCAACAGTATCACATGTTCCTATTGCAAACAAGCACATACTTCCAATAGTTGTAATGTGGTAACAGATGTAGCGGCAAGAAAGAAGGTATTGATGAGGACTGGAAGATGTTTTATTTGCCTCAGAAGGGGTCATATTAGCAAAGAATGTAGATCCAAAGGGAAATGTATCAAGTGTAACGGACTTCATCACATCAGCATATGTAACCAAGGAAAGGACACTGAACAATCACAAGGACAGCATAAGCCTACAGCAAATAACACACAGTTCAATAGCTCCCCATCTACATCAATGTATGTCAGTGCAGGAACCCCAATACTGCTTCAAACAGCCCAAGCACAAGCTTCAGGAGAAAACTCAACTGTGAATATGAAGGTCAGAATTATTCTAGATGGGGGGAGTCAAAGATCCTATATCGTCGACAAGGTGAGGTCAGCCTTGAATCTACCCACTGAACACACAGAACCCATGCTTATCCAAGCCTTTGGGTCAACAAGTGAGAAACCCATTGACTGTCATGCTGTTAAGCTTGACCTTAAAACCCAAGATGGAGGGAGTATCAATATATCAGCATATTCTGTGCCCTTTATTTGCACTCCAGTCATTAAACAAACAGTCTTAGAAGCTCAAGAGAAGTATAATCACCTAGCCAACTTAAAGCTGGCAGATCCCATTCTGGGGAACAATGATGCACAAATTGACTTACTGATTGGATCTGATCAGTATTGGAAGCTAGTGACTGGATGTGTGATTAAAGGGGAGAGTGGCCCCACAGCAATTCATACTAAGTTGGGTTGGGTTCTATCTGGACCCATGGAGGATGACATGCCCAATGACAGGGCCACCACCAATCTAGTGACACAGACCCATACTCTACAAGTAACAAGTAGCAATGTAGCACCAGCACATCTACCCACGGATGATGTAAACTATGATCTTAAGGCCTTCTGGGATCTAGAATCTCTGGGTATCATCAAACCAGAGAAAACAGTGTACAGTGAATTTATTGATACAATCTCATTCCATGATGGAAGATATGAAGTACATCTACCTTGGAAGGACCCAAGACCAGTCCTTCCAGACAATTATGAAACTAGTCTGAAACGTTTAAATGGCTTACTTAAACGACTGAGACAAGAACCTGACATATTACTAGAGTATGATGCAGTTATTAAAGACCAGATTAAGAGAGGGATTGTTGAAGTAGTGGATACACCGGAACCTGGAGAAGAAGGTAAAGTCCATTATTTACCTCATCATGCAGTTATCAGGAAAGATAAAAGTACAACAAAGTTGCGGGTAGTTTATGATGCTTCGTGCAAGTCTACTGGACCCTCCCTCAACGATTGTCTTTATACTGGCCCAACGATGTCACAAAAGATAATGGAAATTATTCTACGATTTAGATCTCACAAACTAGCCTTAGCAGGTGACATTGAAAAGGCATTTCTGAACATATCTGTAGTTAAAGAAGATAGAGATGTTCTCAGATTTCTTTGGATTGACGATGTAAGCAAGGACACACCCAACATAGTGGTGTTGAGATTCACCAGAGTTACATTTGGAGTCACTTCAAGCCCATTCTTGTTAAATGCAACTCTGAACTTTCACATTGAAAGATATAGACAACAAGATTCAGAATTCGTAGAAACTATGACACGTGCAACCTACGTTGATGATGTTAGCACAGGAGCTGAAACCGTAGACAAGGCTTATGAACTGTACTTGAAATCTAAAGTCAGATTAGCTGAAGGAGGATTCAATCTCAGGAAATTTGTTACTAACTCTGCAGAACTTAGACAACAAATAGAAGACAATGAAGCTAACATAGAGAAGTGCATGAATTCTACGTCAGAGTCACATAACTTAAGTGTGGACACCCACACTGATGAGACACACCTTAACCAGGTACAGTCTAGTGAATGCACAACAGAACACAAGATTCTTGGAGTACAGTGGAATTTCAATGAAGACAACTTTATTTATGATCTGAACTCTCTAGGAATGTATGCTAGTAACCTAGAGCCTACCAAGAGGAACGTGGCTGCAGTTGCTGCAAAATTCTATGACCCTATTGGATTCTTATCTCCTGTCACTCTGCAAATCAAGTTGCTTCTACAAGAAATCTGCATAACAAAGGTCGGATGGGATGAAGAATTGAATGATGAATTGAAACAGAGATGGAAGAGAATAGTTGAAAGTTTGTTGAACTCGGAAACAATTCTGCTAGATCGTTGCTACTTTAGTGAAGTCAAGGAGCAAGTTGTGTCTTGCAATTACCATGGCTTTTGTGATGATGCCTCTAACCAAGCATATGCAGCTGTTGTGTACTTACAAGTCAGGACTACTACTAGTACTTATGTGAAGTTTGTAGGATCCAAAACAAGAGTAGCCCCACTAGACAAACAGACCATCCCACGGCTGGAACTTGTGTCAGCACTCATCTTAGCTAGGCTTATCGTAACGATAACAGAAGCGTTGGAGAAGGAAGTTCCGGCAGACAGTATCAATTGTTGGACTGACTCGACCGTAGCTCTTTATTGGATAATACAAGTGGAAAAGGAATGGAAGCAGTTCGTCCAAAATCGAGTTCGTGAGATTAGGACACTTGTACCTGCCCATGCGTGGAAGCACTGTCCAGGTATTGAAAACCCTGCAGACATACCCTCACGTGGAATGAGTGCTCCAGAGCTATCATGTTGCTCAACTTGGCGTACGGGTCCAGCATGGCTCAGTGAATCCAACTTAGAACCTACTCTAGATGAGAACTCATCGATGGATCCACCAGCGGAATGCTTAGATGAAATGACTTTGAAGAAACGAAACCAACAGGTTTCGCTACTCGTGACAGAAGAAAGCATCCACATCAGCGAATTAATCAAGTGTGACAGATTCAGCAGTTTGCAAAGACTTTTAAGAGTCACCGCCCTAGTCATTAAGTTTGTCAGAATCCTTAGATCAAGAGTTAAGAACAGAGAGACTATGAACAAGTCTACTAGAGCTCTCAGGTCAAGGACAAGGGAATTCAGTAAGAAGGAAGAAATAAAGACCATCACAGAAACCGACATAACAGAAGCAGAGTTGTACTGGATAAAAGAAGTTCAAGATGTCATGACAAGGAACCATCGGTATAAGTACTGGAACCAAGAGTTTGGAGCATTCACTGATGAACAAGGAGTCATTCGATGTGGGGGAAGAATATCTAATGCTCAAATACCGTATGGAACTAAGCACCCAATACTACTCGATGGCAACCACCAATATTCTATACTTCTGATCAAGGATTGTCACTTGAAAGTGATGCATAACGGAGTAAAAGAAACACTTACAGAATTGAGAACAAGGTTCTGGTTGGTCAAGGGAAGACACACAGTGAGAAAGATTATCCATAATTGTGTCATTTGTCGTAAGTTTGAAGGGAGACCCTACAATGCACCAATGTCACCACCATTACCAGAGTCGAGAATCAAGGAATGTCCACCATTCACATTTACTGGAATAGACTTTGCTGGACCTTTATACGTGAGTGAAGGAAAGAAGAAACCAAGCTACAAGGTATGGATTTGTCTCTATACGTGCTGTGTAACAAGAGCAGTTCATCTGGACATTGTTCCAAACATGACACCAGAAGCCTTCATCAGAAGCCTGAGACGCTTTGCAGCCAGGCGAGGTCTACCGTCCAAGATTATATCAGATAATGGAACAACCTTTCAAGCAGCTAGTAAGATGTTAATTAGTCTTATGAACGACCCTAGCGTACGTCGACATTTAGCAGAGGAGAGAATAGAATGGTCATTCAACTTACCTAGAGCCCCATGGTGGGGAGGTGTCTTTGAGAGACTAATAAAGTCAACCAAGAGATGTTTAAAAAAAACAATGGGAAGAGCAAGCCTCACATACGAGGAACTCCTGACTACAGTGATTGAAGTTGAGGCGATACTCAACTCAAGACCGTTGTCATACGTGACCGTTGATGACATTGATGAACCACTGACGCCATCTCACTTACTTCATGGCCGAAGATTATTGAACTTACCAGATGCGAACATGAAAGCAAACTTGAACTTTGACACAGATGTATCAACATCTGACTTGAGCAAAAGAATGAAACATTTAAGCTGCCTAATGAACCATTTCTGGCTCAGATGGAGAAACGAATATTTGTTGGAGCTGCGAGAATCACACCGTCACTCTGCTAAGAAAAGAGGTAAAGCAGATACTGTAAAGATTGGAGATGTTGTTATTGTTCATGATGACGATAAACCCAGAAGACTTTGGAGACTTGGAAGGGTGGTCAAATTAATTGCTGGTTCTGACAACCGTGTGCGCGGAGCTGAAATCATGGTCAAGTCTAAGAGCAGAAGACCAACAACTATGAAGAGACCGTTAAAGAAGTTATACCCATTGGAAATAAATGACAATGTAGATGGACAGTGAAAGAGATTCAAGAGAACAATCACATTCATTTCAGTTTAAATTTAGAAACATTGACATTGTTATACAATAGTTGTATCAAGTTGGAATTGTAAAGATTAAGTTGTTCAGCCTATTGGAGCTTCCCAACGGGGGGAGGATGTTGAATATGTAATTAGTTAACGCGAAAAGGATCATGGTACCTCGTGCTTTTGTAGAAAGGAACATGGCGGACATCTTTTAGGAGCGAGTATCTTTTAGAGAATAAAGTCAAGCGGAACGGAATCTTTTACGTCTTTTACGACTGGATTGGAATCTATTATTTTACACAGATCAATGAAAACACGAACTTCGGAGCACAGAGGAACCATTGCTCATAACCACCCTAACTCAAAGATAGCACAGCACAGCACAGCAACGAAACAGGACATTCTTTTGACTTTAAAAACATTACAATTGTGGACAGAGAAAAAAACTACCACCAGAGGCTTTTTCTTGAAGCGTGGTTCACGGGCCAAGATGCCAACGCAGGGAACGATTGCATTCAAATTTCTGAAGTCTACAAGACCATCATGGGACTAAGAAATAAGCGCGCGCAAGGACATCAAGCGCGCGCCGCAAACGTTAAGTTTTTCAAAGATCGCAACGTTTCTGATTAATACTGAATGGCCGAAACGTCTATATGAAAAAACACTAATAATCAATAAAGTAAGTATAAGTAAGTAAGTATATTAAGTAAGTAAGTAGGTAAGTAAGTATAAGTAAGTAAGTAAGTAAGTAAGTAAGTAAGTAAGTAAGTAAGTAAGTAAGTAAGTAAGTAAGTAAGTAAGTAAGTAAGTAAGTAAGTAAGTAAGTAAGTAAGTAAGTAAGTAAGTATAAGTAAGTAAGTAAGTAAGTAAGTAAGTAAGTAAGTAAGTATTAAAGTATAAGTAAGTAAGTAGGTACATAATTTATTTATTTACGTAGAAACAAAAGAGCTTACAAAAAGACTCATTGGTACGTGCACATGCTAATAATCTAAATATATATCTTTAAAATCTATAGAATTTGTAATATAAAATTAACAACATAATAATGTTACACTGTATGTACTGCACGTACCTGGTTCACCAGTCCGTACCATGCAAAGATACACATCAGTTTCTCCTCCACCACTAATAAATGCCTTAATAATTAGAATAAATATGATCTCATCTACATTTATGTACATTAAGTATGAATGTATTAAATATTAAATATCAAACATAAGAAAGTGGGTTGAAAAAAAACACACACAAAACAAAATTGAAGTTCAAGTTGTCCAAGTTTTATACTTATTTTAAAAATTCACATTTTTAAACCTACTTGATGGTAGTGATTTCCTTTGTTTTGTCCTCATGAACTATTAACTTAAGAGTAATGGCTGTACCTTTGATCCATTCAGTCGGTAGTGATTTCCATCCCTCTTGGCTGATGTTGATAATGATGCTGCATCACTGCCACTACCTGTAAATAGAGACTGTATCTAACATGGACTAAAATACATACTAGAATATTATATAAACTATTAAATGCCAGAAGTTTGTCCCATGGATATGTATTGCATTTATTAGTAATTATGATCATCATTATTTTATCATTATTACTAATATATTTATATTAATATTATCATTAGGTAATTTTGAACTATTTGATCAATAAATAGTGGTTCATTTTTTGAAGATTCAAACACTGCATTGTACAAGTGGATACAAATTATCTATCTTTGGTCAGTGGATGTCTCAAATCGACGAATTAGTATCTTGCCTTATCAAATTCATGATTAATTAATGAGGGAAATACAATAGAAATCATAAGCGTAGCAGACATCTGTAAATCAGCATGAGATTCGTCCTCATTTGCATTCAACTCCAACTTGGATTTTCTTGGCCAAACTGTGTCCTATCATCAAAATTATAGTAAAACGTCCACCTATACATCGTTGGATTCAATAAGTAATATACAATATTCGCGTCCGATCTGTATGGGATTTAAAAACTCGAGCCATAAAATCCAATACAGATCGGCCGCTCATATTGTATATAGTACATACAGAACTTTACTACTATTCGCGCTGTGTGTTCCAACAGTCTTGTATCCAATCCAGTACTCCATGGTGGCCTGGGACTCATTGTCGAGATTGACGAATCAAAGTTTGGTCACAAGCAAAAATAGCATTGTGGACGTATTGCTGGTAGAGCACTGGAGAGTCAATCCTTGTTAGAGTTCCTAACTGCCGCCATGAAAACCTGCTGATTTTACTCTGATGAAGGACTAATGTACAACAGTCCTTGATGAGCGGGCATTGGGTACTCAGGTATAAGAGTGACCAGGGTGTGCAAAGCTGTTTTTTACTCTGACAAAGGACTAATGTCCAATAGACCTTGATGAGCGGCCATTGGGTACTCAGGTATAAGAGTGACCAGGGTGTGCAAAGTTGTTTTTACTCTGACAAAGGACTAATGTCCAATAGACCTTGATGAGCGGGCATTGGGTACTCAGGTATAAGAGTGACCAGGGTGTGCAAAGCTGTTTTTTACTCTGACAAAGGACTAATGTCCAACAGACCTTGATGAGCGGGCATTGGGTACTCAGGTATAAGAGTGACCAGGGTGTGCAAAGCTGTTTTTTACTCTGACAAAGGACTAATGTCCAATAGACCTTGATGAGCGGGCATTGGGTACTCAGGTATAAGAGTGACCAGGGTGTGCAAAGCTGTTTTTACTCTGACAAAGGACTTATAATGTCCAATAGACCTTGATGAGCGGGCATTGGGTACTCAGGTATAAGAGTGACCAGGGTGTGCAAAGCTGTTTTTACTCTGACAAAGGACTAATGTCCAATAGACCTTGATGAGTGGGCATTGGGTACTCCGGTATAAGAGTGACCAGGGTGTGCAAAGCTGTTTTTACTCTGATGAAGGACTAATGTCCAATAAACCTTGATGAGCGGGCATTGGGTACTCAGGTATAAGAGTGACCAGGGTGTGCAAAGCTGTTTTTAACTCTGACAAAGGACTAATGTCCAACAGACCTTGATGAGCGGGCATTGGGTACTCAGGTATAAGAGTGACCAGGGTGTGCAAAGCTGTTTTTACTCTGACAAAGGACTAATGTCCAATAGACCTTGATGAGCGGGCATTGGGTACTCAGGTATAAGAGTGACCAGGGTGTGCAAAGCTGTTTTTAACTCTGACAAAGGACTAATGTCCAACAGACCTTGATGAGCGGGCATTGGGTACTCAGGTATAAGAGTGACCAGGGTGTGCAAAGCTGTTTTTACTCTGACAAAGGACTAATGTCCAATAGACCTTGATGAGCGGGCATTGGGTACTCAGGTATAAGAGTGACCAGGGTGTGCAAAGCTGTTTTTACTCTGACAAAGGACTACCGTAAAGTTCCGGTAGTAACGATACCCCAAAAGTAGTGCCCCCCCCCCCCCCCCCCCCCCCCCTCCCCCCGAAAGTAACAGTAACAATATTGATGCTTGCTAACAAATCCCCAAAGTAACGACCCCCCGAAAGTAGCAATCCTCCTCAGCTCTAGAGCGATGATTAGATTAGATGATGAACAGCACTAGCAAACAGCACATAATTAAAGAGCCAGAACATGCTTTACTGCTACACCGATAAGCAAATATGTAACTGAAAGAATTTAGGTAGACGGAGGCTCCTAAAAGTTAACGATTTTAGCACCCCGAAAGTAGCGACCACCCGACAGTAGTGATCCCTGAAAGTAGCGACCCCCCGAAAGTAACAGTTACCTATGGTTGCTAAATCCGAAATTAACGACCTCGCTACTTTCGGAACTTTACGGTAATGTCCAACAAACCTTGAGGATCGGCCATTGGGTACTCAGGTATAAGAGTGACCAGGTTGTTTTACTCTGACGAAGGAATAATGCATGTCCATCAGACCTTGAAGAGAGGGGAAATAATTACATGTATATAATTACATGTAGTTACCTGGTTCTGTCAAACAGTAAGATGCAAATTTCTGCAAAACAAAATATAAAGTGAAATTACGTCACGTGTGATATTTTTTTTCCATTGACATATATACATGTATTTATACCACTATCTGAAAAATTTCAGCGATTTGATTGGTTGAGAGCAGTGGTATTTCAGCGTAATTTGAAATACCACATGTGTGAAAATTACAGTTTCCATGGTAACCACTTTTCTGCCTCATGGAAACAAAATGGCGGACGAAACCAAATTAAGGATGTTTTCAGTGCTGAAAGACAAAAAATGAACCATAAACAAGTCCCAAAAGCACCAAAAGCCAAAAGTACATAGTACACATGGACGATGTTTTAGCATTTCAAGAAGCTTTTCTTTGGATGACTCTGCAGAAAGCAGCGGAAAACGATCGATACTAGATTGACGATTGAGTGATGTGTTTAATTTTAGCCATTGTCAAAAATCAAAGAAAGATCACTACAAAAGGTAATAAATGAAGCCTAGATCACTTTTTACTCTGTGTTTTCATTCTTTGTCTGACTTCGAAAAGCAATCGTTATATTATAAGAACACAGATTTGTTATGTTTTTTTCACAGCTGACTGCTGTGTTTTGTTTTTCATTGTAGTTCAGTCGAGCATGTTGCTTGCAAACCTATTTTTCAGATAGTGGTATAAACAAACCACTCAAAAACACAATTTCTTGCTCAGATTTCTACACCAAAGTGTTCTTTAATTATCAGACTACTGTTATGAAGACATGTTTCAGAATCCCATATCCATTGAAGTCTTTCTAAGAGCTCATTCCTGAGATCATTCGAAAATCCAACGGTCAAACGAATATTCAATGACGTCACGGTCCACTGATTCTACGTTTGGGCTACCTGTGGCCATGCATACCGAGTGTGATGTTATAAAAGTAAAACAACTGCAACCAAGAAACTATAATTTACACTAAATATCACAGCCATTATTATAAGCTTAAATGACTCATACTGGCGTGAAATTTGCGGAAAAATTGTAAACAATGATTAAGCTTACAATGAATCATATTTTGCTTAGTATTGTCATATATCTAACATTACATTACAGATATATACTTACGATCTATACTAGAAGAGGACAGCCTTACTAATGTTTTACAATGATGCACTGTTTTCGAAATATTTGAAATTCTATAAGCAGACTTGGCCAAACTGGTTCTCAATATCGCCGCCATTTTTATTTCTGAGCGACCACGCTCTAATGGTTTACGTAACTTCTAAATCTGTATGGGGAGGGGGAAAGGTTAACAAACTACTGTTTGAATAACTGAAACGTTTGTACATTTTTTTCATTTGCTTAGGTTCAGTGGTTAACTTTAATTTATTTGTTATTGATATATCGGTTTACCTTCGTTGTTTAATCGAATGGTAGTGCATAAAAGATAATCATTTTGCAAGTAAACTACCCCTCCCTAAAGGCTGCATCACAAAGATATTCTTAGCGATGATTGGCTATAAATGACGTAGCGCTTTTTTGAAGCCAAAAATAGAACCAACTAAAGAAGTTCGTTTGTTGCTTCATGAAAATTCTGTGCTTTCTTTTCTCTGTCTTTCTTACAGTAATCGTAGTTCATTTTACTGAAGTAAGCACTTCAAGTAAAGCTCCACTGATGAGTTAAGTTTAAACCCGCAGCTAAATTTGATTGAGTTTTGGACGGGTTTTCTCCAACTTTCCTTATCTGTGCGGCTTCATAATCATACCGAGTGTTTGTAGATTTCGCTTCTCTCATCTTCTTCATCGTTGTGAATTAGTTATTACAATACTGGATTGTTGGATCATACTTCTTTCAGATACAGGTGAGTGATGGAATATACACAAAGTCGTTGTGTTGTCGTTCAAGGCTCCATAAGGTGTTTGGTTCGAGTAGGCTGAGCTGTGAGCAGGACGACGTTGAATAATCAACAAAAGAGTTTAAAAAAGTCAATAATTATCCGCCTTTTTGATTGGAACACTGAAGAATCAGCTAAAAAGCTCATTTTGTTAGTAAAAATGGTAGGTTACTGTGAATATATTGTTTAAAATCCTGACTTCATGCAATGTCATGCAAACATGTGGCCCTGTGACACTGGCCTGTGGCAAATCTCCTTCGTTCTGAGAATGAGAGGATTATAAATAATATAAAATCTATTTTTTAGCTTCGAGTTCAAACCTGTTTGAAGTCCTAAGTGAAATCTTACTGTCCTTGAAAGACCTTGAGTTTTTGATGTTTATTTTATTTTTATTTTTTTTCTCATATGGGAGGGGTTCCTCCATTGATTTCATAATCAATGCCCCCCACTTTTAGGGTTGTCCACTGCTATGCACATACATGTACATATGATGCACTGAATGAGTTCACAAGTACTTGTAAGATGTAATTTGAATGAGTAACAAGTCTTCAAATACTAATGCTTGCTGTTACTGAGTATATTTCGTATAAGACCATAAAGCCTAACGATTGTATTATATTTAATTTAATAATATAGAATAATTAAGTGTTATGCAGATGTACATATTTATATCCTTTAGCTTGACTTCTTAAAATAGGCATAGTATATTTAGCGTAATTTATATTGATATATATAAATATACATGTATATATTTTCCTTTTGATTATTCATTTGTTTTGTTTCACCTGGGCGCACTAATGTAGAGCCCTAAGCTCTGTTGTGTGACCCTCACCATACATCTTATAATTATCTTATTATCAAGTTTTTCTTTTTTCTCCTGTTATTTTGTATGGTGGAAGTTTTGTAAATAAATAATAAAAAAATATAAAAAAATACATTTTAATTTATGTTACATAATATTTATTAATGTTCCTGCAATTTATTTTATATAAATATCTTTTATCTTTTATCTTTTGATCATTATATACTTTGATTATGATTGTGCATGATTGTACTTAAGATTATATAACTTGAAAAATGAAAGTGTTGCTGTTATAAATATATATTATTAGCACATTGGGTCATAGTTGAACTGAAGCAGGAGCGACAAATAATTAATATTCCCACAAAAGGGGTATTGTCAAGTCTTACATGCATATTCACTATGTTATTAGCTTATCATACCAAGTAATCCATTGAATTGGATATATATAGCCAGCAACCAAACAACTTTGGCTGCTACTTTCAAAATCAGTGGCACTTATTTGTCAGTCAGTCCCATTTTCAGATGTTTACATGTTCAGTCATGGCCACTTACTCCAGTAGGGCATCACCCGATATTGTATTAAAACCATATTGCTTATAATACCGTAGCATATTTCCTGAAAAACATTTTGACATATTATAGGTATGATGTAAGAACCTTAGGCCTAGTTCAAACGCTGTACTTTACAAGAGCTGTTCTTTTAATTACTTCAAAAGAAGCCACCTCATTATCTATTGTTTGAAATGAGAACTGCTCATGACGCGTTTAAGCGCCACGGCACCTATAATTTTTTGGGGGTTTTGGATGCTGCCCTTATTCGGGGGTGGCGTTAATTCAAGGGCATTGTCACTAACAAATAAAACGTTAGCCAAATGTCAACAAAATAAACGTGTTTAAATGTTTGAATGCATCGATTAAGTGCCAGTTTGTGTGAATAAATGTGGCACTCATTTGAGGGCGGCGCTTATTAATAATTTTGCATATCAGATGTGGAGCTTAATCGGAGGAGGCATTTAATCGCTTAAACGAGTAAATACGGTACTAACAGTTACAGATTATTATTATTACAGATGCGACTAAAAATAACAATCATTGATACATGGATTCATTGTTTCATCAATCCAATAGTCGAAGGGTTTAGAGATCATTAGAACTTAGAACGAAGTGATTGATGCATGTAGTGAAGAGAAAAATAAGTTATATGTCAGTTGTGAGGTTCTTACATTGAGGTAAACCCACTGAGCTTATTCCTGGTTTAATTAGAAAATCAAGTAATACTCAAATGTTTTGTCTTTAATTTACCTAGAAACTACTGTTATTAATTATAGATATAATTGTAATTTATATTCTGAATCTTTTTATTTCTAGGCCACAACGTTTTTTTAACTCAACAGCTGAGGAGTTTAACCACTTGGGTATGGAAGCAATTCATCCACATCAACTTGCAGAATGTATTATTGGACGTTTACATAAATTACTTATCATAGACAGTAGATCGTTCCTGGAATATAATGATGGACATGTTATTCAGTCTATTAATATTGGATGCTCAAAACTTGTTAAAAGACGACTTATTTCAAACAAAGTGACTATTCATGAGTTGATAAAAGGAACAATGGAAGATGCTGTAGATAGTGATAAGATCATTGTCTATGATCAAGAGACATTTGACAGTGCATCATTAGCAAAGGATAATTTCATGTACATTGTATTAAATAAGCTGGTAAAGGGATTTAAAGATGTTTGTTTTCTTAAAGGTAAGTAATAACATCTCATTAATAGTTCATGAGGACAAAACAAAAGAAATCACTACTGCGAAGGAAGTTTCAGTATACAGCTATTTCAAAAAAGGTAGGTGAAGGTTTTTTGTTGCATCTTGCATACAGTACCAAGCCCAAAATGTATTGTGGATCATATATATGTAAATAATGTCAGCATGCACATACAGAAGAAAATATGCCGGCTCCAAGTTTGGGAAAATTCCTTTTGCTGATTCTATTCACATCGCCCATTATTACTGCATTTCGGGCTTGGTATGCAAGATGCAACAAAAGCTTCACCAACCTTTTTTGAAATAGCTGTATACAGTATTTACTCGTTTAAGCACCACAGTGCCTATTATATTTATTTTTTTAGATGCAGCGCTTATTCGGGGGGGGGGGGGGGGGTGTTAATTCGAGGGTGATGTTTTAACAAATAATTAACTTATTTATAATATATATTATTTAATATGTTAGTCAAATGTTAACAAAATAAACATGACTTGTTTAAATGTTCAAACTTCGATTAAACTTCGATTTTTTATTTTATTTTTGTAATTAGTCATAGTTATTGTAATGCGCACTTGATCATTTTATGAAAAGTGTGCAATATAAATTAATAAATTATTATTATTATTATAAGCACCGCTTTGTGTGAATATTATTTGGCACTTATTCAAGGGTGGCACTAATTAATAATCAGATGGGGTGCTTAAACGGGGCGGCATTTAATCGGGGGACGGCGCTTAAATAAATTAGTAAATATGGTATGTGATCCTAACTAGCATAACATTTAGTGAACTTTTGCTTTGAATTTCTCCAACAACTATTGAAATATTGAAACGAATGCTTTATCTGATAAACAAACAGTCTGTTAAAAAAACTTGACTGCACCTTGTTATTTTCAACATATTTGTTGGATATTGGATGAAGCACTCTTTCAATTTTGTTTTATCAAGTCAGACAATACTATCAAAAGTACTTGCATTTATAATTATTTTTTCCATTGAATTATAGGTGGTTTCTCCTTTTTCTCACAAAGCTTTCCCAATCTTTGTGAGTCTCGCTCCATTTCATCAGTTCACTGTAGTCCAAGAGCAGTATTATCTCAGCCCTGTTTAACATCTGAATTTGAAGCTCCATCACACATTCTTTCCTTTCTTTATCTTGGAGCTGAAGAACATTCTTTGGATGACAACTTTAGGAGTTCAAATGGCATTGACTATGTGTTAAATGTTAGTTGCACATGTCCAGCACCTAAAAACCTAGAAAATACCTCACACTACATGAGAATACCAGTACGAGACTCAGTCCAAGAAAACATCATTGATTGGTTTCCAACTGCATTTGAATTTATAGGTGAGTTACATGTGACTACTTGACATGCAAGAGGGTGAGGGTCATTCTATGTGGGTGTCTTCTTCAAAATTAAAGTTGTAAATAGGATGCAAAAAAGCAGCATGATTATGACCCAGCTGGTATTTGAAGCTTTTTTGCACACTTATGCAAACATGAAAGTTTTGTACTAGACTTTTGATTGGTTGGCAAGTGGGTAATGTTTGGTTAATGGATATATCTTATTTTTTATTCAAGATAAGGCGCGTGAAGCAAATAGTCGTGTTCTAATTCACTGTTTTGCTGGCAAGTCGAGATCTGCAACAATAGCTATTGCTTATGTCATGAAACACTTGGCACTGTCCCTTGACGAGGCTTACAGGTTTGAACATATTGTTGTTATATATTATTGATACTAAGCAATTATTGGACGAGGTAATGAGCAAAATATTGTGATTTGTCAGTGGTGAGCAGATTAATTATTTGCCGAAGGCAGAGGCAAATAATTAATCTGCGAGACACTGACAAATGACGATATTTTGCGATAACTGAGTTCAGTATTATTGTTTTATCATTCGACTCATTTCTATCAATAAGGAATTTATTGAATATAAACATCAAGAAAAAATATTGTAAAACGAGCTGCCATGTTTACACTTTGAATGATCAATTAAGTGTGCATGCTCAGACCGTTATTTGCAGCGAACATTGCTTAATCTTCACTGCGCATGCTCAGACCGTTATTTGTACGCAGTTATTTGCAGGTCTTTTAGCCAATCAGAACTGCGGATAGAAATGAGTCGAATGATAATATAATTTATTGATCATTGATCAATATTTGATATTGATTATTGATCATGTTTGTATACTCTCACAATAGCAATGGCCACATAGCTGGGAAGTAAGACAACTCCATTCTCTGTTTGCTTGGAGTAATAACAGTGTGTCTTCTTTTTACTGTTAGCCATTAATCCTAATTATGGCTCATTCATAAAGTACTTACAAGTATTTACAAGTACCATAATTTAATGATGCATTTCACAAAGCAAATTTACATTGAAATACTTTTAAAGGTCACCTTTACAAGTACTTGAAAATCCTTGTAAGTTACAAAATAAATGCTTTAGAAGCTCATGTGTAATAATAATCAACTTATGATGTTCATGAAATTCCAAAATTAATTAATGTTACCAACATTTTGTCTTATATTACCAACATTTTGTCTTATATTACCAACATTTTGTCTTATATTACCAACATTTTGTCTTATATTACCAACATTTTGTCTGAATATGTTTTATAAAGGTTTGTTAAGGAGAAGAGACCAACTATTTCACCAAACCTTAACTTTATGGGTCAACTAGTGCAGTTTGAAAAGGAACTTATCTCCACTCGTGAGCATAAGCAAGAAGGATATAATCATCAACTTCTGAGTAGTGGTAGCCTAACTCAACTTGCTGCAAATGTATAATGGCAATAATACAGTACTATACATGTATATAACAGGTTTTCCAGAGGTTTTTAATATAGTTATTGTTGTTTAATATTAACACTAGTATATATATGCATTACTATGTGATACTGAAGATGAAAGTTGCGACTCGGGTAAATTTGCAAGACTTCTTTCAATATCAATAATAATAATTTATAATATTTAAACATTTTTAATGTGCCAGTATCTATAAAATATTCAAATGCACATTTGGAAGACTTATACCGGTAATAAAATAAAATGTATAATTTACAAAAACATTTTTAAATGTATACACTACTACTAATACTACTACTACTAATAATAACAACAACAACAACAATTACCATCAAATACATGTATGCAAGACTGCGGCTTCTTCATTTCGAGTGTAATTGTAAACTACAAGTTTTGACTTTCTTCCAGGGAGGTCGTGCAGTAATGCAAAAAATGTAACATGTTTATATTACTATTTGTTTTATATTAACTAAAAGTATTGTTAAAGAGACTTTATGACATATAGATAAGACATCAAATAATAACAATGTGAATATCTAATCACTTATATAATGAAAATGAAGTATTCATTCCCACTCATTTCTTAGTATATTTACATGGTGCAAATTTCGTTACACCGGCCGCAAGCGAGCATGCGCATGGAGTAGATTATATTCTGTGTACATTTCGTGTAAATTAAATTTACATGGTTTTGGACATTTACACACAATTTACACACAATTTACACATAATTTACACATAATTTACCTCGTAATTTATGCATGGATCAATTCCAGCTGTTACCATCCCCCTCCCCGGGCTGACCCCCGGGGATTTGTAATTTTTTTTTTCTTGGGACTACAAATTCCCTGCCCCTGAGCCGCCAGAAATAACAAATTCCCCGCCCCAGGGCAACGGAAAAGCAACCAACAATTGAATAATATTAAACGGCATGTTTAACAATAAAGCTAGACACCTTTTAGAAATAACTAGACGCTCTTCTAGCGTGAAGTCGGGCTTCTAAATGAAATGTAACCTATTTGAACTAAATATAGATATCTTATAGTGCGATTTTCAGTGCGATTGAAACAGTTTTTGGTTGCTCGTCGTTGCATGCGCACTCGAGCTCGATAGAACATGCTTTCCTTGCAATTTCAGTACTGCGAACTTTACAGTATATCAGTAAAAACGTTAATAGCCCGACTTCACGCTTCTAGAGCGTCCTGTTTCAATCTAAATTCAGATTTAGACGAGAAAAGACTTATATTTTGGCCCCTTGACCTCCGGTGCTTTCCCTGATTGGTTTGTGCTTTGTAATCTTTCTTGGACAGACTTCATGTCTCCTTCGGCTTTAGCTCGACGTTAGCCTGCGTAGCTTAATATAAAACTAGGTGCATGCGCTGTAGAACCCAATTAGTCATTTGGGGTCAACGAAGAACGGAGCTCATTTTTAGAGTCGGCGCTTCCACAGGAAGCCCGACTAATTATTGACCATAACAGTAGAGATAAGAAGTCATCTGTGCCGTTAAACACTGCCTTTTTTTCAAAGAAAGCCTTTAACTTTGCAAGATCTTGTTTTTCAAGCCAATCGGCGACAAAAGTAATCTCTTTACCGACAAATTCCATTATTATGAATTCCTCCATTGATTATACGCTCGGTCAAGTTATCCCCGCCCCCCCACCCCCGGGGCAACCACGTTGTTGTACAAAATCCCCGCCCCTGGACACAGGTCCTTACAAATCCCTGGGGTATAATTTTGTGTGTATATATACATCCCGAGGGCCTACGTTCTCGGTAATTAACTCTTACGAAACTGTGTGAGTATTTTAAAGTTTTTTTTTGCACAACAACTGATTCAGTGTGCACAGAACTGAAAGGGCTCAGGGCTTCAGTGGCGAAAAATATGTAAAAAGCCCATGCAAAAAACGCTGTTCATATGGTAATGGCAACTGCATTGTGGAGTCGGGATGGTGTGTGAGTGCAATTTGACGGTCTGAACGTACTCACTCATGCGAATCAATCGTTTCACTTGTATTGCACTGCACTAGGCTATTTATCATATTTCCCTTTGAAATCTTTTCAAAATGCATTCTGTTATAGTTTGTGGTATAAGTTCAGTGTGTTATAACTGAAAGAATAAGTTTTGATGCCTGATACAAAATAAAATTGCTGTAGTGTTTTTATCACTTTTAATTTTTATGAAGAATTAGTTTGAATTTAATAAAAATCATAAACTCTGTATATCAAAAATAAAAAATAAAAAATGATGCAATCTGATACTGACTCAGCTGAGGATAAATGGGTTTATACTCATTGTCCAAACTTTATACTGAAATCATACGAGGGATTACAAAATTATATAACCGCGTAGCAATCATTATCGGTTGGATGAATTTTTGGATGAGGGATCAACATTGTTATTAATAGTTGTTTTATTGGACATGGGACTTTATTGAACATAATTAATCCAACATTGTTATTAATGTTGCTTAATTGGACATTGGGGACTTTATTGAAACATAATAATTTTCTTCACAGCACTGGGCTGCGAAACTGGGGGGAGGGAGGACTCTAATATGGATCGGCTCGTTGTACCAGTCGGCCGCTTTAATAGAAGACTTCGTGTGTTTTTTAAACACTAAAACGACATTACCGTATCCATGGCCGGTACCTTTTACGTTTGCTGGCTGACATTTTATCAGTGACCTACTTGCCAGGAAACTGATTTTTATTTTTAGAACTGACGTTACTTACCTTTTAGACTTTGCTAGCACGCCTACAAGCCTAGGTAGATTCCGGTTCTGTAGTTACCGATGTTAATGGTATGCATTAATCGTAAATCTGATTTCCTTTGTTATTGGGATATATATTACAGCAATATCTGGCCATCTCTTTAAAGAGAGGGTTTTCAATAATGAACATACCAAATTTTGGGGCTGTACTAATGAAATCTTGAAAGTTATAGTGATTTGAAAATTACAAAGAATTGTACCAGAAACCGGACTTTGGCCCTACGGATGCCTCGTTTCCATGTATTTTGCACCTTTCAAAATGCTTATTACCTGATGATAGTTTCATTTTTATTAATGCACTTTTGGGGGTAAATACTAACTGTCGATGGTCTTTCAATCTATTACTTTACTTTACTTAACTCGTTATTCTTTCAGTTTTTGCAAATTTATGCAAAGTACAGAAATCGAGTATTGCATAGGGTCTATTGTTTTAGAATACAATAGCAGAGTGTAGCTAGATTCGTTTGTTTTGAACATTGTTCCTGAGCTGGCAGGTATTATGTTGCCCGAGTGCCGGGCGATTCCAAATTCTGTATCAGGTTCTACCGAGTCACCCAACAAGTACCAAACACTGAGTGATCACTATAATCGTTATCTCAGATCTACACATTGAGCTGGGATTCTAGATCGATCTGAGATCGATCTGAGATCGATCTAGGTCAAATGCGAGCTAAGTGTGAACGCAATTTTTTTTTTCTAGATCGATCTGAGATCGATCTACAACCCCTCCAGTGTGAACGCTCCCTCAGATCGATCTGAGATCGATCTGAGATCGATCTCAGCTCGATCTGAGATCGATCCAAGTGTGAACGCACGCGAGCTAGAAGTGGGGCTATGTTTATATAATTAGAAACGGTCAGCTATATTTTATAGTAACATTTACATACATATTTTTATGTAATATTTCCCGTAGGGCTTGTCAGTCACAATTTACATTTATAAAGAAATGCGAAAATAGACGGTCATTTATTGTATCACGGCTCGTACGGTGATGGAAAAGCCGCGTATATAGCACAGTTCCGTGTGAACGGAACGCCTAAACGTACAACTTTTTGAACGGTTACAAATTCGTCCGGAACCGTATAGACGGCCGTTAGGTTGGATGTTCAAAGCGCAACAACTGAAACGAGATATAATGGCGCTTTTTGAGCAAAACTTGAAATAATCCAAATAATTATTATTTGTATTTCCTGCGGGGACTCATCAGTTTCTAAATATATCACCGCGTAAACTGCAGCTTATAACCCTGGGATTATACAAGTTCGTAATGGTTTATGGGTGGGCTTTATAAACGGCAATTGTTGTTGTTTGAAAGTATATGGGCCTATAACCGGGAAGGCTTATAAGCTGGGGGAGGGGCGGTATTGGCCTTATTTTGAGCGTTCATCCAACAGTACCCACGTGCAGGACTGCGACATTTTGGGCGAGCTCTTAATTGCAAGCACCTTTTCGCAAGACAAGTCACACGATTTTTCTTTTGAAGTCATAAACGGCCTGCACAAACCAAAGCTATGTAGACTACACTAGACAGCGCCATCTAAGCCTGGTCATTTTCAACAGCAATATACGCCACGTTTTACAAGCAGCAAAGGCATGATTTCCAATGATCCCGCAATGTTGTGGTACAACATCACGAATAATCACGTGCATCACTCGAGCTACTGCTCATGAATGTTCACAACTAATCATACATATAAGCAGAATCATGACCATAAAAAACGAGTTTTAATACGAAATCATTCTACTAACATTGAAAAATTTTCACCATAGAGTAAATGTAACTCAGAGAAACAGAAGAAAGAAAGAAAAAAAGATTATTGATAACTACTTTTGATATGGGATTTGAACCCGAGACTTCTGCGTCGTAGTCCAACGTCTTACCTATTCTCCCAAAAATAACAACTTTTCAAGTATCCAGTGGTGAACGCAAAATCCAAAGTGGACTCAGATCGATCTCAGATCGATCTCAGATCGATCCAAGTGTGAACGCGCCCTAAGAAGTGAATTACTGAGCTATGATGACTAAGCACAATCTGCAATCGAGTGGGACTGGAACGAGACCACTAAAAGCTTATCTATGAGGTTTTTACCAACAGTCAACTCTTTCTTCACAAATCTTATCGGAAAAATCGGAAAAAAAAACTTATAACAGTTTTAACTTTATTTTGTATAACTGATAAAGGGTTAGTTCTAAGCTTCCATTGTCTCGGTCAGTTCAGTTCGTTCCTGATCTCTTTCGTTCTTCACAGCTCAGGTCCCTCACCGAAATGGAAGGTGGAGGCCCATAAGCATGCGTCTTTCATGCTACAATGCATCCCAGTACGTGCCTCAATCGCACCAGGGCATGCACGAGTAAACGCTTGTTACTGCGATTCTCAATTATGCGAAACTCAGACATAATGTCTGAGTTCGCATAATACTGAGTCAATCAACATAAAAAATCAGTAAACTTAAAAATATAAGTCAGAAGACCCACCAATGGAAACCAAATATTGATTTTGAGCTAAAATTTATGGATCCATTTGGTGCGAAGAATGTATTTAGTTTTGAATTTGTTTGAGTTTTTGAATTTGTTGACGGTAGCGAAAAACCAAAGTTCCAGCCGCAGTTTGAATGTCTGAGTTCGCATAATACTGACATGACTGAACCGCAGTAAAGCGTCTAGATATGAGAAAAAATATATTTTGATAAATGAATGAATTCGAACCTGGAATCGAACCCAAAGCCTTTCTACACAACACTTACATTGTATACTGCATAGCTATCTGATGGAATTAGTTGGACAAATTGGTTTTTACCTCTTGATGAAAACTCATTAACATTTATACAGTATACAGAATTGAAAAGCATTTTGTTTTATAGTATTTCCTCGTGGGAATCAAGGAACAATAATCTGATTAATGATATCCGGCTTTGATACTATTTTTAATTTCGTGTGTATACATCCCGAGGGCCTACGTTCTCGGTAAATTAACTCTTACGAAACTGGAGTATTTAAAAGTTTTTTTGGCACAACTACTGATTCAGTGTGCACGAAAACACGTCACCCGCATAGCGGAGTGTGCAATTTTGTGTAATTACTCGCATGATTTCAGACGTTTCGCTTGTAATTGCACTCCACTATTTCATTTACCTATAATCATATTTACTTTTGAAATCTTTTAAATGCATTCTTTATATTTTTGTGGTATAAGTTCAGTTGTTATAATAAGAATAAGTTTGATGCCTTCATTCTAAACTGTGATATATACAAATAAAATTGCTGTAGTGTTTTGTATCACTTTTAATTTTTATGGAAGAATCGGTTTGAATTTAATAAATCAGAAAAATCTGTATATCAAAAATAAAAAATAAAAAATGATGCAATCTGATAGTGATAGTTTTGGATGAGGATCCAATATTGTTATTAATAGTTGTTGTTTATTGGACATTGGACTTTATTGAAGATAATAATATATTAATCCAACATTGTTATTAATAGTTTTTGCTTAATTGGACATTGGACTTTATTGAACATATAATTTAATCCAACATTGTTATTAATAGTTGCTTAATTTGACATTGGACTTTATTTGACATAATTAATCCAACATTGTTATTAATAGTTGCTTAATTGGACATTGGACTTTATTGAACATAATTAATATATTATCCAACATTGTTATTAATAGTTGCTTAAATTGGACAATTGGACTTTATTGAACATAATAATTTTCTTCACAGTGGCAGGGTGAAACTGGGCTGCGAAACTGGAGGAGGGAGGACTCTCATATGGATACTCGTTGTACCAGTCGGCCGCTTTAATATAGTGTTTTTTAAAAACCTAAAACGACTACCGTATCCCGGCGGTACCTTTTACGTTTTGCTGGCTGACATTTATCAGTGACCTACTTGTCAGGAACTGTGACTGATTTTCATTTAGAACTGAGTGGTACCTTTTTAGAATTTGCCACGCCCACAAGCTTAAGGTAGAGGTTCTGTAGGTACTGTTTAGAGAAATATTTTTCAAACTTACGACACTAGCATCCCCCCCAGGACAGTCGAAGTCCACTGAAATCGTTGCTGTTCAAAGTTCAAATGAACTACACGATTCACTTTCAATGGCGTCGTGTTCTACTTGTTCTCAGTATATTGTATCTCAGTGCTATAGTCAAATTCAATGTATGAACACGGTAAGAGGTTTTTTATAAGGCAGTCAGTTACTATACTCAGTCATAAATGAAAACTAGACGCTTTAACAAGCGTTCACTCGTGACTTGGTGCGATTGAACACTGAGATGCATTGTAGCATGAAAAGACGCATACTTATGGGCCTCCACCTTCCATGTAAGGGACTGAGCTGTGAGAACGAAGAGATCAGGAACGAACTGAACTGACCGAGACTCACGTTTCTCACCCAAGACAATGGAAGCTTAGAAACCCTTTATCATTTATACAAACACAGGTAGCCCAAGCTATTAATGAGAGGCTTGTATCGAGCTATTATAAGAGTTTTGTATGGGACCTTAGGCTCTGGTCGATAATTTCCGTAAATAATAGGGCAAATAAACTCTAACCTTCCAGTAGTGTTGTTTGTGTCCTTATGATCTCTGGTAGCGATTTCAGAAAAATTCCCGCGATTTTTAGCCGAGCTCTCCCCCTATAGCCTGCGTCACATCCGGACTTTTCTCTGTCAAGTCCGTCTGCGAATCGGCGCCAATAACCGTGTTCTGGACCCACCTGCGACTTACGCGATTATATATAATAGATCTGATGGTTCGCAATGATGCTCTTCTCTTACACGAACTCCTATTGGATAATATTATCGCACCGGATGTTATGAAAGATTTTAAACCGGAAGTTTGCCACGAAATTGAACCACGAGCGGCCCACGGGCGATAGGATAATATTCATTTATGTTCTTTTACAAATATATGCAAATTAAAGAGAAGAACATTTACAAGTTTAAAAAATCCTAACCGTCGTGTTAGCCGTCTTCTAAATCTAAACGTCGTGTAAATATAGCGCAGGCCGTACGGGTTTCAAACGTAGCAAACTGACTGACGCGAACATGATATACCCAAGTTATATTTTACACGACGGTTAGGATTTTAGAAGCAACGGCTAACATGACGGTTAGGATTTTAAAAGACACTTATCAATGGCTGTTTTAGCAGAATGTTTGAATTCATTGGAAGAGGAATCGATCGTTTTAAAAGGAACTGAACATAAATGAATATATCCTATCGCCCGTTAGTCTCCCTCGCAGGCGCTTGGTTTTAGTGTCGCGCCAAACTTCCGGGTTTTAAATCTTTCATAACATCCGGTGCGATAATATTATCCAATAGGATTCGTGTAAGTAAGAGCATCATTGCGAAACAATCAGAACTATTATATATTAATCGCGCGTAAGTCGGCAGGGGGTCCAGAACACGGTTATTGGCTGCCTCGTACCCAGTCGCTTCCTCGGAGGGGAAGGGAAGGGGATGGGGAAGGGGGAACGAGAAAGCGAAACGCGCAAAAGGAGGCAAAAGGCACGGCGGAAGGGAGAAAGACGGGAAGCGCCTGGCAGATAATGAATCCAACATGGCCGACTTAAATTTATGCAAAAATATTCAAAATTGTAATTCACTCAAAAGCGATAGATCAGTGTCATTGAAGCGGTCCACAAACTCGACTGTGGTGAACTCTTGTTTTATTAGCTTTTCTTGAAAGCTGGTATTCGAAAAAGCTATAAAAACTTCCATGTAAACTAACGTTCGCAAAACGAACAGACGAGCAACATGACCCCGCCAAGGTCAAAAAACTACCGTGACTACATCACAGTATGAAAACAAAATATCTGTTTGAGCTCAAATAAATCGCCTAAAAATATAACAACTCAACTAGAATGACAAGGGGAAATCCCACATATTCTTTATTTAAAGGTCTCTAAACTTTATTTCAGCTCAAATTTTAAAAAAAAAAAAAACTGACGCCGTGGAAAAAAAGCCTGCCAAGCGGGTGTCAAGACACGGCTAGCTCTGTGCGTCACTTCGGCTCTAACAAAACACAATTTTTCATCTCGTATAAGATAGGCATGGAATGGGGAGCGTTTATATACACTGAAACCTGAACAATACACAGTCTTCAAACGCTTATTCGATGCAAAAATTTAAGAGAAAATCGTCCTACCAAAGGATTAACCGTCGTCAAATTACACGCGGTTTGACTCTAAAAACACATACGCTAATTTCTCCTAGAACTAGTAATTACATAACCGTCAAAAGGCTATGAATAATAAGTCAAAGTATCGGTGTTGTGAGTAGCAAACATCTATTATTGCAATCCATCAAGCGGTGATTTCTTCTATAAAATCAACGGTGAACTTACCCACTGACCAAAAAACCCAACCCGGCCCATGTTTTCTATTAATACTGAAAGTTCACGAAAGCGAGGAATTCAGGTATCGATCTTAA